>PVIW01000280.1:0-613452 GCA_004026585.1 Noctilio leporinus | reverse complement strand
TTGATGTCAGAAACAGCCAGACCTATAGAAAATTTTTATGAGTTTATTTGAGCCGAACTGACAACAATGGCTGGGAAGTAAAATCTCAATGGACTGAGAAAAATGCTCTGGAGAATGGCAGTTTCACAGGTTCTTTTTTATACATTACAATCAAAGAGGGAGGCGTAAAGGGGTTACACAAAATCCATGGTGGGCGGGGGAGGTTAAGAGGGCGGGGGGAAAGCAAATGGGGAACTCTCTGGAATTGGCTAAAAAGTCAAACAGAAGAACACATACTTCTTTTACCCTGGTGGGCCGAGAACAGTTGCTGATCAACAGTTACAGCACATAGAGCTGGCATTTGGGGAACGGCAAAACAATGAGGGGTTCTGCGGTCTGGTGCTCTAGGGGTGGGGATGCTCCGCTGAGCCAGGAAAAGATTGTCCTGACATTTCAAAGTCATGTTATCTTAGATGCAAAAAGAAAGTAGTTTCACTTAAGGCAAAGACTGACCTTTGTAAAGAAAACTATAGGCCTGGGATGTGGCCACCCCCACAGCCTGCTTTTAGTTAGGGAGTTTTCTGTTCAGACCATCTATGTGGTTAATGTCAGTCTCTGAGTTTACAAGGCCGGCCGGCCACCATGCAGGCCTCCCCTGAGCTTGTCACGTTCAGTATGGGGTCCACGTGTGGTTCTCCGTTTATCTGAGCGAGCAGGCTCAGTCCCCCTAAAATACGAGATGACTTAGAGCACCATCTCTGTCAGCTGCCCTTGTCCAGCCTTTGCTGTGTTCCTGCTGCCTCTCCCTTGAGAACAGGCTTTATCTCCTCCCTAAAAATGGAGGCTTTGAGTCTGCGATCATTTCATTTTAGTGTTTCATTTTCTGAGCTGGGAGTTACTCAAGGCCAGGGACTGTGCCTTGCACATCCTGGACACCCCAGAACCCTGCTCGGGGCCTGGCCCAAAGCAAGTGCGCAGTACACCTCAGTCAACTGAGCTGAGTGGCCTTCTGTGGCGCTTTCATGTTCCGGGTGATAATGGGAAAGAACAGAGTCCGTAAAGCAACAGCCAACATCCGCCACCAGTAAATGGAGCCTTTGACCTCCTCTCTGCCCAGCACCAGGTAACTCCAGGGAAGATGGGCTGTTCCACTCCCTGAAGGAACACCAGAGTCACAATGAGGGCTTGCCCCCTCCCAGAAGCGACTGAGCAGGGCACACATAATAGAAAGGAGCCCAGGTTTAATTAAAGAGGCAATTTAGAGCGAACAAGCCCATGCACACTGGAGTGTGCTTCTATTGTGTGGGCCTCTGAGTCACCCAGCCGCTGGGCGCTGAGGAACAATTAAATCCACTTGCTTCTCTATTATGGGATCCCTGGGCTGCAATTTTGGATGAAAGAAACAATTACATTTGAAACAGGTTGCGTCCTCTGGTAATGAGCTTTGGTGTGGGGCACAAACCAGCTTGGCTGGAAGGCGCTGGGCCACAGGGCAGGCAGATCTGCGGGGCTAATCCCCTGGCACAAAAGGACCTGTCTTTTCTCGGTGGGTTGTGGATGAAGCCCGCCGGACCCCCCAGAAGTGGCCCCCAGGTATGTCTGGGGTCACTGTGGATCACACCATGGAAAGTTCTGTACCAGGTAGCTAAGAAGCTAAACAAACCATTTTTGCAAACAGGAGGACTTTGGTTTAAAGAAAAAGGTAGTAAAGAAAATGTAGTGACAGTGGCCACACAGCCATGGTGACCTTAGTCTCCACTGCTTTTACCTTGGGCCTGAAATAGGAAGGAGGAGGAATTTGTTTCTCAGCCTGTGACCTTAGGCCAAAAAGCTTGGCTCATGCAAAAGGCCTGTCCAGTGAGGTCCAGAATCCTCCAACTGTGGCCCTCTGGTGCCCCAGCAGCATGTGATTGGCCTTCACAGTGACAGGTTTGAACATGGGAATTGACCACTGTCATGTAAGCATGAAAACATGTTTATTTAAAAGTTAAGATGCTGGATGCTGATGAAAAATCAGAAGGTCAAACAATCTGGGCCTTACCGTTTGACAACTGGCTGATCAATGGAAGAGTCCTTGTTAAAGCTACCACTATTCTATACATGTATTTGTTCTCACTCCCCCCTCAGGCCCCCAGCCCTCATCACCCATTTATGTCTGACGCCTGGCCCTGGAGGGTTGGACAAATGTGCTTGGTAGAACTTGTCACTCCCCAGCACTGCCTAAACCTGAGCAGGTCTTCCTTCTTTGCAAGTGGAAGAGAGTTGGGAGGAGGGAAGCAACTCTAGCCAAACACCATTGTTAAACAAGTCCCCAAATTTCCCACTTGTTCCTAAGTATGTCAAAGTCAATGACAGGAAGTTTAACTGGTGACCAAGGCATGCAGGAGTGCCAACATCCATTTGTGAAATGTGGCAGCAGTTCCTTTCTTGGTCGGAACAGGTCAAGCGTCACACGTGAAATGCTCCTGTGAGCTCCTGTGGCTTTTGCTTCCTTAGGAACCCGAGACTTTGTGGCTTGCAATCACCTGAGAAGCTACAAGTATTACTCCAGCAGCATCCTCAGCCCCGACGGCTTCCTGGGCTACCCGTGTGCGTCCTACGATGAGTTTGAGAAGGTAGGTCCCACCAGGCGCCTGGGGAAGGTGTTGCAGGTGGCTTTGTTATCGCTGGTCCCTGTGGCTTGGAACAGCACAGAGAGGTAACTCTGCGGCTCATAAGAGCAGGTACTGGTAATGCGGAGGCTCACAGAGCCTTCTCCCTTCCGGGAGCAGAGTGGGCAGGAGGAGAATAGCAAAGACTTGACTTTGCTGGGCCATCCCTAGATCCTCAACTTTCCATTCTGAAAAATTCTCGAAGAGTGCATGGATGGCATGGGAAGGGAGAATGTGTGCGTGCATTCATCAATGGATTGGGGGGTAGAATGGACAGATGGATAGAAAGATGGTTTTGTAGGTGAAAGGATGGATAGATGGATGGATGGATGGGAAGGTGAACCGATCAACTGAGTTAATGAGTGATGGAGTCAACGGCCTATCACTCACAGTTACTCTTTTTCCACTAGGGTAACTGTTTCCCTTGTCCAGTTGGAGGATGCCCCAAAATGGGCCACTATGCTGACCAATTTCAGGGGAAAACCAGTGCTGTGGAACAAACGTTTTTCCTGAACACAGGAGAAAGTGGTAACTTTACTAGTAAGTGTCCATGTTATCCATCGAAAAGTTACAAATAATTTTACAAGGTGTAGCGACCTTATTGGTTAGGACCCTTGGTAGCAATGGACAGAAACTCAATTCTAACAAGCTCAAGCTACAACAGAAAGACAGTAGAATGGCACCATGTCCTGGGTCCCACATTCAGCCCTTTAACCATTAATCCTGATCAGTGGAGTAGATGCAGTGAGTGGGTCAGTTTGGGTCACATGTCCACCCCACTCTGTGGCAGGAAGGATGGATCCATTAACAGAAAAAAAGCAATATGAGACAAAGTCACTGTAACTCAGAAAGTCACCCCTGTGATTACCTACCACACTAGTCCTCCTATATACACACACACGAGCATGCTATGTTTTCGTTGTTATTTTGTTGGTGCTAAAAAGAAAAGCAGTTCTTTTCCAAGGGAGTTTTAAATTAAAAAAATAGATGGCACTTTACAAAACACATTTTGCACACAGTATTTTGTGTAATCTCACAATACTTACATGAAAGCTAATAGTTTGGAGGTCTCTGTAAAGTCATACATGCATATTGTTTTAACCCCAACGTATCTTAGGAAAAGGCTTGCATGTGTGCATGCTCACTGTAGCCTTGTGTTTTTTGTTTTGTTTTTTTTTATGTATGTATTTATTTATTTTATTTATTTATTTTTAAAAGATTTTATTAATTATTTTTAAGAGAGAAGGGCAGGCAGGAAGGAAGAAAGGGAAAGAAATATCAATGTATGGTTGCCTCTCACCTGCCTCCAGCTACGGACCCCGCTGGAGACCTGGCTTGCAGCCTGGTTATGTGCCCTGGCTGGGGAATCAAACCAGTGACCTTTGGGTTTGCAGGCCGGCACCTATCTACTGAGCCACCAGCCAGGGCTGTATCCTTGTTTTTAATGCCGAAAGATTGCAGGGAGAAGCCTAGATGTCTGCCAAATTAAACAACTAAATACTGTAGAGAACCAAAAGGAGACAGAAATCCTCTAAGGTATATTAAGTGAAAAAGCAAATAGCAAAACAGCATATAACGTATCCTGTACCAGTCAGGGCCCCTACAGGAGACAGAACTCACCCAAGCACTTCGCTTGAGACCTCATTGAAGGGTCTGCGTTTGGAGGTGTGGACAGGGTGACAAGCACGACCCTGGATGCTGAGGCACCCGGAATCTAGTGGCCCTGGGGCCCCCAGCATGGAGTACCACCAGAGAGGAAGCGAGTTGCTGCCAGGCACGTGGTCCTAGAGCAAGGAGGGTGAGGAGACACAAAGACTTCCGTGGCCCTCCTCCTTCATTCTGACCTCCCGTGCAAGCGTCTTATGGGCTGAACCCAACAGAAAGCCTGAGGCGAGGGTCCCTGGTGAGGTCTTGCTTCTGGAGCCCAAGACAGGACAGAGGCAGGTGCTGCATCTGTCTGACAGGGCGTGGGTGGAGAGAACAGAGAGTAACAGGGCATGCTCTCTACAGAAGGGGGCAGAAGCCAGTCATTTTATATATTCATAGATGTGTGTGTAAATGCCCACAGAAAGCTCTAGATCAGGGTATGCCAAGCTTGGTTCTATTGGCGTTGGGAATCGGGTAATTTGTTACTGGGGAGCTGTTCTGTGCATTGCAGTAGGTTAAGCAAATCCACGGCCTCTACCAAATAAATGCCAGCGACCCTCCACCCACCCACCCCATCCCCTTAGTGTGGCAATCAACAATGTCTCCAGACAGTGGCAAGTGTCCTCAAGAAGCAAAATCACCGCCCCCCGAACTGATTAAGTCTAGAGGCCAAACTGGTGACTTCAAGGAAGCGCCTGAAACAGAGGGCAAGCACATAAGTGGCTGATGAAGGGTTTATTTTATTTTTTAAACTTATCTGGGTTGGTTTTTCCCCATAAAGAATGTGTCCATTGCGTGGGAAAATAACAACAACTAAAGTTAAAAAAGAGAACAGTCAGTGATTTAGCCAAACGTTGGAGTCACAGGAATCCCCCTTCCCTGTGGTCCTCCTGGTGTGGTGATGTGTACGCACCATGGACACACACGTAGAGTAACCAGCCACCTTCCATCTGTTAGCACGCGTGCGCACACACAGTGGGATTGGCAAGAGATTGTACCGAACCGTAATATTTGCTTCCCCCTGACCCCCTCACCTGCACCTGGAGTCTGAATCCCAGGGACCCCAACTTCATTGAAGGCAACGTTGGTCCCATCCCCCCTTTGCTCACACAGGGATTCAGAGCTTGGAACAAGAATGCTTCCCTGGAGTCGCTTTTTCCAACAAGATCAGCTCCTTGAACTGGTTCTTTCTTTCTGTGCACAGGTTGGAGATACAGGGTATCAGTCACACTGGCCGGAAAAAAGAAAGTGAGTGGGTACATCAGGATTGCTTTATATGGAAGTAATGGAAATTCAAAGCAATATGAAATTTTCAAGTAAGTTTGATAGTAAACTGAAATGACCATGCTTTCCATAATAGATTATTCATCAACAGCTGGCTATAAACTGCTTCAGAAATCCAGCCATCTCTTGTACAGAACCACAGAATTCTAGAATGTTAGAGCCGTAGGAAGTTTTAACATCTAGTTCAACCCATAAGAGAAGAGTGAGGACCAGAGAAGAACTCATTATTTCATTTTATTTTGTTTAATTTTTATTTACTGGTTTTTAGAGAGAGAGGGAAGGAGAGAGAGCCATCCATTTGTTTCTCCACTTATTTTACGCATTCACTGATTACTTCTTGTATGTGCCTTGGCCGGGAATTGAACCTGCCACCTTGGCACATGGGGACGATGCTCTAACCAACTGAGCTACACGGCCAGGGCCAGAACTCACTATGTTAAATGCTGACTCCGTTTGGATGATCAGTCATTGCTTCCTTCCTGCTTAGGTTTAATGGATATCACTCTATCCTTAAGGCACATTTATATGCAACTCCTTTCTGTCCAACACACGCCCTCCACCCCCGCCCACACAGCACTTGAACCCTGAGGTCAACCTCTTGTTGTCTTGGGGCCTCAGCATCTAGCTTTTGCTGGGTGTAGGAGCTGTATGTGTTGGATGAATGCGTCATTGTGTTGTAAAGTTAGATTCTGTTTTTGCACTCACTTTGCATAATAATCTTCATGTTAAGTTAAAGATCTTTGGCAATTTCTTATGCTACCTATGAGATGCCCACAAATGACCTCTGCAGAGCCACATGCCTCTTTAAACATGAAAGATAAAGAGCCCTGCAGTGAACTTCCAGAGTTAATATCCCACCCCAAAGATTTGACTTCTCTCTGGGTACTAATTAAGACCGCAGGAATGTGGAGTCCAGTATTTTTTAAAGGTGTGTTCTGCACACCTACGTTTGTGTTTTGGCAGTCGCTGGATGTGATGAAACCGTTCAAGGCATTTGCAGAAAACCCACTCCAGCAGCCATAGTTTGGGAAAACAATAGATTGCTGTCATGTTCCGCACCCATATGTCCAGCAGATATAATATTTGATGTCTGTTTTCAGAGGATCCCTCAAACCGGATGCCAGCCATACACATGACATTGATGTGAACCTTGATGTGGGAAAAATCCAGAAGGTTAAGTTCCTCTGGAACAACCATGTGATAAATGTCTTCCCTCAAAAACTGGGGGCTTCCCAAATCACGGTGCAATTTGGTGCAGACGGGACTGAGTACGTATCTTTTATTCCACCTACGCTTGTTTCTGTGTTCACCTGTCAGTCTGTCCATGCACACATGCAGCGTACATTGAATCACCCAGCCACTCACCTATGTATTCATCTACCCATGCATTTGCTCATCCCTTTCTCTCCATCCATGAACCACTTACCTATCCACTTAGCCATCCAGCCATTCATTTATCCAACTATTCATCTCAGCCCTCCATCTAACCACCTGATTTCCTTCGAAAAATCAAGTATCAACTTCCTTGAGCCAAATTTAACTTGGTAGAAGCAAGGAATTAGTTCTGAGGCATAGATTTGAGAAACAGGCAACTACGAGTCTGTTTTACTTCGCAAAGTGAGGGAAATACCTGGGCTGTCGTGGTAGGAAATGTGAGTTCATTTCAGCTGGGGTGCATTTCTTTTTGTTGTTGTTGTTGTTGTTAATTATTGAGTTCTCTTTTTTTAATTAAAAAATGTATTCATTGTTTTTAGAGAGAAGGGCGGGGAGGAGGAAGAAAGGGAGAGAGACATCAGTGTATGGTTGCCTTTCACCTGCCTCCAGCTGGGGATCTGGCTGGGGACCTGGCTGGAGACCTGGCTTGCAACCTGGTTGTGTGCCCTGGCTGCGAATCAAACCAGTGACCTTAGGGTTTGCTGGGGTGCATTTCTTAACACAGATTATTTTGTTTGGGGAGACTGGCATGACAGGAATATAGACTGTGTTAGGATCTAGCTTCCAATGGTAAGCTCTTCTCTTTCTGAGTGAATAAGAATCTCACTTGGTAAGAGCTGGGAAAAAAACAAAGCAGTGTTTAAAACATAGAAACAAAGAAGGCTACTTTAAAAGCAGATAACAGAAAATAATAGGATGTTAGCATCTGAAGGAAACTTGGAGATCACCTTTCAAATGCTCCCCTTTTAAGGTGTGGTGAGATTCAAAGAGACAAGTGACTTGTCTAAGGCCACATAGGGAAGCTACAGGGAAGAATACTGGGCTTCAAATTGTCTTCAAAAACACACGCCAAGCCCTTGCTCAGCTGCATGACTTAACTGTGCTATCGATGGTCCTATTCCCGATTCCCGGGTGCGTCGTTGGAAGGATCCAACGCCACCGTGGCTGTGCCATTGCCTTGTAGACTCAAGAGCAAAGCACAACCAGGACCTGAACCCCAGTCCTCTGACCTCCAATCCAGCCCTGTTTCCATTGTGCCCGCCCAGCTCACCCAGCCAGCTGTCCCGTGAGGAGTCAGTGAGAGCCGTGGGCTGTGGGATCTCACTGTCTTTAGATGGGGTGAGGGTGGCATTATTGTTTTCACGTATGGAACAGCTCACACACCAGCTATCCCAAGCACCAAAGTCTCCACCCCACCTCAGGGCTTCCTGGACAAGGAGCCACCTTCTGAAGCTGAGCTCTGAGGAGGCTTGCTTGGCCAGCCATCCCCTGATAGCCAAAGACCCCAACAGGAAAAGGAGGGGCCAGCGTGCCCTGCATCTACCTCATGGCTGGCTGATGGTCCCAACCTGACAGGCTCCGCCCTCTTCAGGAGTGACATCCCTTTGTGACCTTTTTCTTTCCCCCCCAACATCGTTATCAAGGTGTAGTTTGTATACCAATGTTCACCCATTTAAAGTGTGTACTTTGGTGACTTTTAGTATATTTACAGAGCTGTGTAATCATTACTACAGTCCATTTTTAGGACATTTCATTGCCCCTCCAAAAAAACCCATCAGCCATCACCCCATAATCCCCCATCCCTTTACTCCAACCCTAAGCAACCTGTTTTATATTTCAATAGATTTTCCTATTCTGGACATTTCATATAAATGGAGTCATATGATATATAATTCTTCATGACTGGCTTCTTTCATGTAGCATGATGTTTTCAAGATTCATCCATGTTGCAGCATGTATCAGTACTTTATTTCTTTTGGTTGCCAAATAATCTTCTATTATATGGCTATACCACATTTTATTTTCCCATCTATCAGTTGATGGACATTAGAGTTGTTTCCACTTTGGGGCTATTACGAATAATGCTGTTGTAAACATTTATGCACAAGTTTTTGTGTGGCCATACGGGGTCTGTCTTGAAAGTATTGAGCCAATGTCAATATAATTAAGTTTGCGCAGCTGATCCTTTCGAGGCAGACCTTGAATGTTTCCACCTCTCGTGGGTACGTGCCTAGGAGCAGAATTGCTAGGTTATGTGGTAGGTCTGTGAGAACTGCCCAACTGTTTTTTCCAAAGTGGCTGCTGCATTTTCCACTCCCAGAAGCAATGTACGAGATAGGATTTTAACTTGGGGCAAAGTTAAAAAATCCTGTGGACAGGCCGGGGCGCCCCTGGTCCCTGAATCCATTGTCAGACCCAGTGCTGCAGGCTCCCTGGAGACCCCTTTGGTTTTGTAAATCCTTGACCTGATGCGGCTGATTCACTCTCAGCTTGTTAAAAGGCCACACAGGAGGGGAGAATGTTCTTTAAGAGGTTTGGCTTAGTAAGAATCACCCAGACTCTGCCTGGCCCAGCAGAGCCTTTCAGTCAAAACGACCCGAATTCCAGGGGTCAGCTAAATGCGGTTTACTTGTCTGAGGTCACATGAAGCTAACGAGCCTCCTGCCAAATGTGTTTTCCTCCACAGGTATCATTTTTGTGGGACTGACACCGTGAAAGAAGACGTCTTACAGTCCCTTTACCCTTGTTGAAAATGCAGTGCCCTCTTGTGTCTTCATGCTAATAAATTTGCAGGGCTCTCCGGCTGACGCTGAGGTGTGAGTCTGTCGTTCTCCATGTTCCAGGGTCACATTCAGAAGTGGTTTTGGGGACTGGAGCCTAGCTGGCTATAGGTAATGGCTGCAACCTTCCCCCACCACCCTTAGCCACCGTCTCTCTCAGGGCACTTGGCGTGGCCTGTTCTAATGCAGCCCGTGAAGGCTTGTTCTGTTTGGGAAGCTCATCGTAACTTCCACGTGCTGCCCACCCAGCTTTTAACATCTTACAGTAGGGGGCTGACCCCACGGAAGAGCTGCCCGGGTGGCGTGGGCACCGCTGAGCCTTGTGCCAGGCAGGAGGAGTGGCTTAAACACAAACTTAATACACACCCATGGGACAAAATGCCAACGATGCAGGAGAGCATTCTCACACAAGGCACGTCGTCTTCTACCCTGGCCCGCAGGTGTCTCAGTTCCTCTCCCAGGGACAACTGGAGTTTTTTCCAGAAATGTTCCATACACGTGTGTGTGCGCCTATCTCATACTCTCCCAGCCCCATCTTTTTAAACAAATGGTAGCCAGCAACACATACTGTTTTTACCTTGCTCGTCACACTATCAAAAAACTAGATATTTATTATTCTCTAATAGTATAGAAAGAGCTTCACAGACGCCACTGAGGGGCATGTGTGCTGTGCTGTGCTGTGCTCTCCCTCCTTACCCATGGCCATATACGTGGTCCCCAAAGTTTTCCTAGTGGAATGTGCGTGCATATACTGTCCTCTCAGGGTACGTGTGGAGTGTGGGCCACCTAGCCGGGCCCTGCCCAAGCCTGGCCTCCCACTGACCCTGGCCGACCCGCCTACTCGGTCCTGGGGACCATGTGAGTTAACAAGGAGTCACTTTCAGGGCCAGCGGACAGTGGAGCAGGGGTCGCCAGCCAGGAAGGAGCGGGAGCCTTCACTGTTTCATTCTTAGAATCCAGAAATGGCTCCATTTAGCAAGTCAACGAAAGGTGTCGTAGCAGCTGTGGCTGGTGCTTGAGGAGACGTGGGGGTGACTCACCCATCCGCAGGAGGCAGAAGGGATGCCCCGCTCCCTTCACCGGAACACCTCTAATTCTAGCAGAAAGAAGAGCTGGAGCTCAATACCTTGAAGTTTTTCTTTCATTCTCCTTTTTCCCTCGTGTTTTCTAAACTTCTTTTTCCTGAAGTACTGTGTGGCATTTACCATCTTGACCTGGTACAGTGAAGTAGGTCCTTGTCTGAGAACTCAGGACTTCCTAGATCTCAGTAAAACTGCACATTATAGAACAGAGGCTCTCACACCTAGCTGCGTAATAGAATTAAGTAGAGAGCTTGCAAAGAGAACCCCAGGTCCAGGCTGTACTCAGAATTTCTGGGGTGGGGCCCAGCACCAGTGTTTTTTACAACTCTGTGGAAGGTATACAGCCAGGGTTGAGAACCACCAGGTGTTTCCTTCTAAGAGTTTAAGAGATACATCCTAGTTTTAAGTCTTACTTAAAACTCATTCTCATCATGTGCTGTAGGGCTCCACAGTGGGCACGGCTGGCCTTGAATCCCAGCTTCCTCTCTTTCTACCTGCACCACCTGGGCTGGCTACCTTGCTTCTCCACTCTCCACACTTACCCTGAAGAAGGGGGCTGATTAAATAAGTTACAGCATGCAAAGCTCTTAGTACAGGGCCTGGGACAGGACAGACAGCCCGTAAATGAAGCAGGGAGGCCAGGGTGGTTTCTTAAGAGTCACAGAGTCACCAACAACCAAGATTAAAGACAGGCGCAGCCTCAGAGAAGGTATTTGCGTGGACTTAACGAAGGATTAGTGTACCGAATACATGAAAGAAAGAATCACCCAACAGAAAAATGGACAAAGGGATACGAGCAGGCAAGGCAGAAAGAGAAAAGTGAACAATAAAAGTGCGAGATTCACCTTCCCCAGTCATCAGGGGGAAAACTGCAACACGATGTTCACACCCTCCAGGTTGTCCAAAATGCAACTTGAGTGATGAAAAATAATGAAGGAAGGTCCATCTGTAGCAGCATGAGTAGATCCCTCAAATATCCTGGTCAGGGAAAAAGCAAACGTCAGGAAGATATCAATTAGGTACAGAGATACCATTTCCATACATTTTTAGTCACCAAATACAGCAGCTCACTGCCTATGCCATATAAAATATCCAAACATAGACACGCAGAATCCTTCTTTATCAGGAACGTGACATATTTTTCATCACTAAAGGACCGGAGCAAGTATGACCAAAGTTCATCTTTGCTAACTTAAGATGGCGGATACAGCGGTGTACGTCAATGTTATTTGTATGTAGTTTTAGTGGTTTAAGCAAACGTAAGAGGAAGAAGAAGAGAGGTTCACACTATTTTGGATGCAGGACCTGTAGCTGGGAGGATTGCGGGGGAGGGGAGGTGTAACTGAGGGGGAACCTCTAAACCCAGGGTGCTCTCTCGTCCATGTTGGGATTCTAACCTGATTCGTCTGCCACTGTTTCCAGACACACAGCAAGGGCCACCTTTTTTTCTCTTGGGGACCTGTGTCTGTCACATCAAAAACCTTCACCTTCAGTCTGTGACAGTCATGCCCCATAGACAGACAGCTTTGTGTCTTACTTAGCATTTACCTGCCCACACACAAACCAAGTAATTCCCCAACAGCTCGCTGAATCAAGACGTTAGAGATGATACAGGTCTGACACAAAGCCCAGGGTTAAAAAGTAAGCATCTCAGCCTCCCCTAGGAGAGAAATAATGAATACTTGACAAAGCTGTTTCATAAAATGTTGCGTTAAATGAACACCAAATTACCTTTCCTTTTACTGGCTCAAAATGCTAATAGTGCCGTTTATTCCTGACCTTCAGGAATGGGAGATTTTTAAAATGACAACATAAAAGGAGCCCTAGTGGAAAACGCGAGCTACTCTGGGCTGCGTATTATTACTTGTAAGCCTGGCGTGTGCCGGCACCACCCATGTCAGCCTCGCGTCTGCGCCTCACTGGTATATATTTCAGTCGACAGTTACGGTTCCCCCCGCACACGTTGTCAAAATGCCTTAATGATGACTCTGACAAAGGTGTTGAGCTCGGGATGCAGAAATTACATCTGCTACCATATAATCAGCGTTATCTATTAGAACGCTATTTATGACAAGCCGTGTTCCAAATAAAAAGCGAATTGATTTTTCTGTTATTTTAATACGGGGCGGCTTGCAGCAAGCCGCTGATTGCATCTTAAACACTGTAATGCTCCGGTTTTGTTTGAGGCGGACCAGAAATGGAGTTGTGCGCCCTTCGCAACGCTGAAACAATTTGTAAGCCGGCAAAATCAAATTTCCAAAAGCCGTTTTATTTTTCCAGCCGCGGGAATGAACGCGGTAACGCTGTCGTTACAGGGGGGCGCAAGGGAGCCCGGCTGGCACTTTTCATTTCCACGCGTCCATTTTCATCTAAATTAGATTTTAACTTTAATGCAGGGTGTGAACAGCCTGTAACAGGCCTTGGTTTCTCCCCTTTCTCTCAAGAGCCGTGGCAGGCTGCTGCTTAGCCAATCCGCGCTCCAATCACCCCTGTCCCTGCCTCTCAGCAATGTGCCCCCACTTCTGCGAGCTTGGAGGTTCTGTTTCCCCTCCAAAGGGGTTCCTCCCAACAAGGCACCTTCTGGGCTCCCACCACTTACCAAATGAATCACTTATGGCCAAGTGGCATCATCCCCTCGGGTTAATTTGTCGTTCGGAGCAGGGATTGGTGAACTAGGACCCGAAGGGCCACCTGTTTTTGTACAGCCTCCAGCTAAGAATGTGTTTCACATTTTTAGCTGTTTTTTTTTTTTAACTCCAAACAATATTTTACGGCACACGAAAGTGATATGAAATTAACATTTCAGAGCCTATAAATAAAGTTTTATTGGCACACAGCCACGTTCATTAATGTACGCGTTGCTTTCAGCTGCTTTCCTGCTGAAACTGTAGAATTGAGTGGTTGCCACAAAGACCATCTGGCCCAGGAAGCTTAAAATATTTGCTCTCTGGCCCTTTGCAGAAAAAGTTCCCAGCCCCCGATTTAGAAGGTAGGATGGTAGTAATTGATGTCCTATTGCAAGGGTTGTCACTATCAAATAAAAGGCTGAATCCACCGCAATAAATCTCATTAAAAGGTTTTCGAGGCATATTGCTGGAAGCCCATCAAAGTAGATAAAATGAGGGAAATGAAACAATCAAAACAACCCCAACATGTGCAAAGCTGCAGACATGATAAATGTGTACGAGATTACAAGGCAGAAATGCCCTTAGACAAATAGCAAATAGGTTTAAAACTAATTTAATCACTCCCCTGGAGTGGGTTTTGTTTAAGCAAATAAAAGTGATTTTAGATCAATTGAAGCTGGGGCCTGGGACTGTGGAGGGCAGGGAGTGACAAAGCCAGATGGAGAGGCCTGGGGAGAGTTGCCCTTGGTGTGACCTTCATGGGAACATACACCAGAAACAAGACTGGGGCTCCGCTTGTCTGGCCCACCTCACCTAACGACAGCTCGCACATGTGGCTTGCTCTCTCTAGGCCGGTCACCAGCGGAAACTGGGATATTTAGAGAAAAGAGAATTATATGCTTAAGGAAACCCAGAGGCCTTGTAGGAAAGAAAGAAGCCAGGACCCCAACTCTTGAAACTCTGGGGTTGGGTTGGGGTCTGATGAACAAGGCCTGGGAGCAGGGCAGAGAGGTGAGGACATCCAGCCTTGAGCCTTAATTGAACGTGTTAATTTTCCCCTTTTTATTGTTCCTTTCTTGTGCTGTTAGCTGTGCTCATGAGGAAGAGGAAGGCCTGTTATTTCCACATTAGCAAAAGGCTGGGCTATTTGTGGGTGTGACTCCATTCCACCCTCCCAAACAGCCTCGTGGGAAAGGTGTTAGCTCTGTGTAACAGAAAACTACGGCTTTCAGGGCTTACGTTTCCCATCCAGGCCACTCAGCAGGCATGTGGCACAAACCAGTGTGATGACCCTCAAAGCCCAGCTGTCAGCATCCTTGACCGCATTAGACTGGCTTTGTCACATTCATGTCCTTTGTGTTACTCGCTGTCCTCTTCTTTCTTGAATCGGTTCAACATTGCAACCATGGCTGACTTTGGAGTAATGTTCCTGTTACAATGACCACAGAGGAGGTTCATGGGACATGGATGGCAGTGTGGTGTGCAGGTCAACTGTGCAGGCTCTGGCCTCAAACTGCCTGGGTTCAAATCCTGGCTTTGCTACGTAGGGTCTGTGTGTGTAGCTTTGAACAAATTACTTAACTTCTATGGGCCTCCATTTGCTTCCCTATAAAGTTAAAATATTTACACTAAGGAAGTAAATGATTCCAGGTAAAGAGCTTAGGCCAGAAACTGGCACTAGCAAGCAGCTGTTCTTATTGATCCCTAATCAGACCTGTTCTGCTGGTCTTGCAAGGTGGAGTTCTGGGATGAAAAGTGCAGAAGTGAAAAGAGCACTTGGTTAGGGGCCAAGAGCTCCCGTCTCTGTTAACAGTCCCTACTTTAACCCAGGTCAGCTATTGCAATTTTCCTGGGGCTCTTTCCCCCAGTGGTAATTGATAATAAAATGTACCGACCTTGTGGGGGCTAGATGTACCTGCCCAATCTCTTGATCTTCCTATGCATAGTACTGGATAGGCTCTTCTGTCATCTCCTTTTAATAAACTACAATGTGAGGCTCAGAGACACTAAGGAAAGTGCCCAGAGTCACACAGCCATATAAGAGGAACAACTGAGATCTGAACTCAGAGACCCTGACCCCTGGCCACATGCTTCATAGCTGGTGTTGGAGCAAAGGAAGAGCCTGGTAAAGCCAGCCAGTCACCCCTCCTGGGTGGAAGTGAGGGCAGGAAAACCGTGCACCCCCTCCCCACATCCACCATGGAAGTCAAATTAATCTGACAAGTGGCCCAGATAGCAAAGGCAAACACACAAGTCCCCACCCTCCAATTCCTTAGCCCTTCCAGATGCAGGGAATTTTGTCTGATCAGGTAATGGGATTGTTTTCAGTGGTAAGAATGAGCTCATTAAGGATGCAGCTTGTGCTAATAATGATAATTTGCTGTGCAGTAACATCACCTATCTACCTTCCCCGACAGACGACGCTCTGGAAATTATAGGCTAGGGAGAAACCAAAAGGATCAAGATTAGGGAAAGAATTGTGATGCAGAATGGCTTCAACAAAAGGAGTTACAGATTTGCAGAGTGAACCTGGTGATCTCAGTCTTGATGTTGCAGAAGAATTCCATACTATTAAACAATTTTTCAAACTGCCTTTATTCCATTTTGTTACCTTGGTCGTTGGGTGGTTGCATTTGGTTTATGTTTTCACCATCCAAATGTTTTTTGAAGGTTGGTGCCAAATGAAATTGTCAGTGGCTTAAATTTGGATGTGTGATGTTCTCCCACAACATGAGGGCAGTTTCGAGGAGTGGTTTGGTCCTCTCTCCCCTTAATTTCATGGGCAAAGATCTCAGTGACCTGGAGCCCAGAGCAGTCATCTGAAAGCACCGAGGTTTGGGCAGGGCAGCCAGCTACACCTCCCATGTGGCTCATTTCTGAGGGGCCCGCAGAGATGACGCAGGCTGGACCCCTCTGGCCCAGATGGGTGAGGGATCTGCTCCTGGTCTGTTTTCTGGGGCCATGTGGGGCCACTCTCCAGGCTTCAAGAAAACTGAAAAAAACCTCGATTATTCACTGGGCCCTTTGAAGGGACCGCCAGCCAGCCAGCTACCTTGTATTGAGATGTGACTTTTTCTCCTAATGTATCATCTCTCAAAGATGAACACATCCTCTAAGCAATTCAAATAAGGATACTTAAAATAACATCTCTTCATGATTATGTTAACAATAGCCGTTGGCTGTGGAGAATTGGGAGGGAAAACACAAACAAGAAAATAAAAATGACCAATAGCACCATCATCTAAATCACCACTGTTAGCAACCTCTCTTTCTTTAAAGAAACAAAACACAGGATTTTAGTGTGTGTGTACACACAAGAGTTTGCTCTTGTTATACAGGGTTTTATTTTGTGTGTTTTTTTTGTTTTGTTTTGTTTTTGCATGTGTTGTATCAAATACTTTTCCATAATAGCATTCCTCTATCACATTATTTTTTTAATAATCAGAATCACTGTAATCTCCCATCCCATGGGGTTTGGGTTGTTCTAGTTTGTATGACACTCAGTCTTGACACACATCCCTGGTTCCCTTTCTTTGTCTGGTGAAACCTGTGGGCCTCTTGTCAGAATAATGTCTTTTAATGTAAAGTAAAGCCCTGACCGGGGTGGCTCCATCGGTTACCCATCATCCCACAGACCAAAAGGTTGCCAGTTCAATTCCCAGCCAGGGCACATGCCTGGGTTGTGGGCTGGGTCCCAGTTGGGGACCCACACATTGGCAGGCAACCAATTGATGTTTCTTTCACACATTGATGTTTCTCTCCCTTTCTTTCCCCCCGCCTTCCCCTCTCTCTAAAAATAAAGAAAATATTTTACAAAATAAATGTAAAATACAGATTACAGAGGAAAAGAATTATATCAAAATAGTAATAGATTATCAGAAAAATAACTTTGTGATGATAGCATGTTTATTTGTACATATATGGAATAACAATGTTAGTGGCTCTAATAACTGCAATTACAAAGTAGTAATCAACAGTCACATTAGTTCCAGCTATTTGTAACAAATGGCGTAAGATGTGAAAAGATCTGTGATTTCGATTGGGCTAAGTCAGCAATTTTCAACCTTTTTCATCCCATGGCACACATAAACTATTAAAATTCTGCAGCACACCAAAAAATATATAATATTTTTTGCCAATCTGATAAAAATAGATGTAATTTTTATTCATTTACACCAGACGGCTATTGTTGTGTTAACTGTTGTCTTTTTGGGTTTTTTTTTTTTTTTCTTGACTTGAAAATCCAGAGGAAAAGACTAAATAGTCAGGTATTGTATGTTTTAAAAATTCTTATGGCACGCAGGTTGAAAATTGCAGGACTAAGGAGGCAGTGTGGTTCCTACATTCATAAAAGAAGGCAATACTAGGTTTCATTGGAGGTTAGTGAAAACAAAGATGAAATTTTTTTCCCATCAAGTTCTTTTTTCTCATCAAAGTCAAAGATATGACTCCTGACTTCTACCCATAGAGTCCTGGGAGTCCAGGGAGTCCAGGTGAAAATTCCTGTATGGACAGACCCACCAAAATAGCTTACTATGTACATCTTTTGGCTCCACACATTTCTGAGTCTTTCCATGCCCATGGCCTCCCTGCCCAGCAGCTATTTTGATTTCTTCTGAGTGTCCATGGCTCCCAGGTGAGGCCAGAAAGAGTATCTATCTGTCAGAGGCAAGAGGACATTCGCCAGTGTTATGGGTTGTATTGCATCCTCCTAAGAAAGATATGATGAAGCCCTAATCCCTGGTACCTCAGAATGTGACTTATTTGGAAAGAGGTTGGTTGCAGACATAATTGGCTAAGTTTAAGTGAGGCCATACTGGGGAAGGGCAGACCCTAATCCAACGTGACCAGTGTCCTTATTGGAAGACAGCCATGTGAAGACACGAAGACACGGGAAGGTATCATGTGATGACAAAGACAGGCTGGAGCTATGCACCGAGGAACACTGGTCAGGAGCTGGGAAGACACAAGGAAAGATTCTCCCCTAAAGCTGCAGGGGGAGCACTGCCCTACTAACTCCTTGAGTTTGGAAGCTTCCAGAAATGTCTGTTGTCTTAGGCCAGCCAGTTTATGGTCCTCTGTCACAGAAACCCTAGGAAACTAACAGGGCTGGTGGTCTGCCCGCGTGTCTCACCTGGGGACTAGGACTCTGAAAAACCAGGGTTGAGGGGGGCATGGCATCTTTTGGTTTTGGGGCTACCATGTCAGGACCCCAGAGGGCTGATGGGGACCGCCCAGTCAGAGGGCTGGGCAAGGCTTCCACCATTGCCTGGTCCAAGTGCACGATGTCCCCTCGGGGTTAGGAAGAGATGGGCCCCACCTGGCTCTTCTCCAGGTCAACATGATGGAGGGGAGAGGGGTGAATAGCAGCCCTTCGAATGCTGAGAAGTATTCTCTTTATTACCACAGGACAACCAAAGGTCTTTCTCACTCATGGCACACTATTGCCAACCAGTCAGGGTGCTGGCATCAAGAAAAAGGATCCTTGAGTTAGGAAATTTCCCTAGTGCCTCAGGGATGGTGGGGAGGGGGCGTGGGTGAAGAGCTGATGCTCTCGTGAGCTTGTGAGAATGGCAAGCCTTTGAGCGCCCCCTAGAGGTCAGCTCTCCTTGGAAGGTTCTCCGCGTTAGCCTTCCGCGTATTAAGTGGCGGACAGTGGCTCCAGGAACATCTTCCCCACGACACATTTTGTCTCTGGGTACAGCCACACGTCATCGGAGGTCTGGGGTCCTCTAACAGGGGGTTTCTAAGGTTGAGACAGCTTTCACCTGGAAGAGGACCACCTGGAAGAGGACCAGGGGGTCCTGTCAGACAGAAAAGCTCATGCAAACATTTTCTCCCCTTTGTACAAATAGCGGGAAGGGAGCAGGGGGTCCTGCCTTACCTGGAACAGAAGAGTCCGGGTATTTCGGCAGCAACCCTTCAGGCTGTGGAACATTTGGAGAAGGAACAGGGGGAGGTTGCGTGGACCTAACTCCGTAGATTCTAAAGTAAGAAAGGAAGTCATAGTTACTCCTTTTATTCATCATTTTTTAAAAGAACATCCTCTATACAGGGAGGTCCTGTGTGAGCACGGTATGTTTAGTTCTAATCCCTACCATTTATCCTACAAGTAAGGATTAGCGTCTCCATTTTACAGAAAGGAAAGCGGAGGCCCACAAGCCACCCTGGGCAGGCCCTACCATCGCCCTCCCTCAGCACCCTGGGGCCCTAGGTGGCTGGCTCCCAGGGTGGTGGCTGTGTTGGGTTTTACTGACAGCCTTCCCCAGTAAACCAGCAAAACCACAAGCAGGACTGGAGAGAATGCTGGGCCCATGGGGAACGCAGGCTGGCCGGCTACCAGGCAGGCCCTGTACAACAAATCAGACATAGAAGTAGCCCTTGGGCTGGGATGGGGCAGTGGGAAGCCCTGGCCCAGACCTGCGCCTCCCTTGTTACCCATGGTTCCGCCCCGAGAGCCAGACTTACTCCTCGTAGGGTTTCAGGTGCGCTCTCTTGGCTTGCTCCACAATGTCCAGGAAGTCCCTGTAGCAGTTTCTGGCCATGACCTGATACCGGGTGGCGCAGCCTAACTCAGTGACCCTGGCTCTCGGCAGGTAGCCTGCCCAGCCAGGGATCGGGGGCTCCTGGAGAGGTTTCTTGATGTATTTGCATTCTGTAAAGACACACCACGGCTTCCTAGGGGCTTTGAGAAGCCACACCATGAGCAGTGCTCCCAATTTAGCTGGCACCCCAACAGTGGGCGCTGGGGAAGCCCAGGCCTGTGGATGTCCTAACCGCAGATGCCTCTGGCTGGTTGATTCTCTATGGCAGACACCTTGGCAGGGACTATCCATATAGCCTCTCATTTCATCCCTTATAAACTGTAAGAAGTTGATGCTATTATCACCTCCATTTTGTAGAAAAGGAGACTAGGACTTTCAAGAGGTGAAGAGAGGTGTGGCCAAGTTTACACTGCAAGGAAATGGTAGGGTCAAGATTCAACCCTGGGTCCGTCTGATACCCAAGTCCTGCCTCTGAAACAGATTCTGCTGCTTTCTCAGATGAAAAGCTTCAGACATTGCACTTGGAGGGTTTACAGAAGGGGATCAAGATAAGTATCAGCCCTGACTCGTGTGGCTCAGTGGGTTGGGCGTCATCCCACAAAGTGAAGAGTCACTGGTTCAATTCCCGGTCAGGGCACGTGCCTGGATTGTAGGTTTGGCCACAGGACAGGAGGCATTTAAGAGGCAACCCATTGATGTTTCCCTCTCACATCAACGTTTCTCTCCCTCTCTTCCTCCCTTCCTTCTCCTCTCTCTAAACATAAATAAAATAAAGTAAAATTTAAAAAGCGAGAGAGGGAGAGAGAAACATCCAGGCCAGGAGAAAGCACTGGGAACCTGCCTGCAGGTCATGAGCAACTCCGGCAGTTTCACGTTTGTGCAATGAAAGATTACTGCCCCATCTACCTCCTCCAGTTGCTCTAAGAATCCAATTTGGCCACTGAGCGCCACAACCTCAAAGCTGGAAGGCAGCCTCGGGAGCATCTAATCCATCCTTCCCTGCCCTGGGTGGAGGAATTGGAGCCCAGAGAGGGGATGCGAACTGCCCTAGGGTCACACAGCAAGAATTTGCAGAGCTGGGCTAATCCGCAAATCTTAGGCAAATAGTCTTTGCAATGGCTTGGAAAATTTTAAAACACAAGAAATGTGTCCTTGAAAGCCCCCACACCATTCTGGTAGTAATATGAAAGCAATCAAGCCATTACTTTTCCTACAAGCTCTTAAACTCGAACACCAGTGGAGGCAAATCACGGTTGTGATTATTAACATTATATAATTATATTATCAGTTGTTTTTGTGGTTGTGACTCAGTGCAAAACCCCATCCTGCCCAGCTAGTACCTGGAGGATCTGGGTTCCAACCTAGGTGTGACCTCAGACAGGGGACAGTCCCTCTCAAAGCCTCACTCTCCCATCTCTAAAATGGAAATGACAACAGCATCACCCCACGGGGTTGTTGTGAGTGGCTGATGAAGTAAGAAGAGAAAGCGGAGAGGCAGCAGCTGCCTGAACATTTCATGGTGATTTACCCAGGGGCTCTCAGTTCCCAGCACCCTGTCCCCTGACCTGTGGCCCTCTCCCTCTGGGAATGCTTCTCATTTTAAGACACTGGTCCTTTCCATTTTCCCCGCCCTCTGGGGATTTGGAACAGGGATGGACCTAAGCTCTCTGCAGCAGCTCCAAGGGCTGGCCAGGCCCGGCACTGGGGCCCCGGGGGTGAAAGGGGCTGCTTTCAGGGGGCTGGTACCCAGACTCAAGGGGTGGTGCTGCCGATCGTACTGGTGCAGCACCCGCAGGACCTTCTCCTCAGAGCAGATGGGCTTCAGTCTCCGGGCAGCAGCCACGGAGCAGTGGAATGCCTCCCGCTGGTCTTTATACCGCTGGGTTTTCTCCTGGAAGGCTTGCAGGCACTGGGACATGTGGTCCTCGCTGGAGGTCCCCTCACAGCTCAGGTATGGGATGAAGCCTGCAAGAGCCAGCGGGGCCACAGTCTTCAGCAAGGACTGAGAGCACCTGCTGACACACACCAGAATCTCAGCCGGTCCCCTGGCGTCCCTGCCCTGGCCAGCTACGCTGCGTTTCTCCAAAGGGTTGCTGTTTCCACTGTGATGGGGCCCTCCCAAGGCCATGAAACAAATGACCTTGGAGCCGGGGAGGGAGGCCCGTTTCAACAAAGGCGATGACAGTAATATTCTTTGATAGCAAAACCCCTGATGTCAGCCTGAGCAGTAAATGGGCCAAAATGATAGACTGAGGAGTAATTGAAATTATTCATCTTTTTAAGAGAGAAAGCTTATTTTCTTTGACACTTCCCAAATGCAATTTGGGATCTTTTTTTTTAATCAGACCATCGGGAAATTGCAGGCTTATTAAAAGCAGAGACCTATTACACAAAATGGCCAATTCATTATCTGCGAGAGCTACCCCTAGAACAATCTTTCACCATTTCCCAACAAAGTAACAGACAACCAATACCATTAGTGTGGGTAAAACACAACTATTTACTTAAACTGAATGCTGAAGTCCTAGTATTATAATATTGTCACAATGAAATGACTTTTGACAAAAGAACAAATGAGGAAACACTGGTGAAGAACTTGCTTTTAAATTGCAGCGTGAGTATGTGAACTCTCATGAAGGAAGCCCCACATTTCTGCCCTTGTCCCCAGGTGCAGGACACCTGGCTGCAAAGTTGAAAGCAGCTAGCTACCCCTGCCCCCTGGCCTTTCAGGAAACCACCACTAAGAACCTAATTACTAGACTGACCTTGAAGTCATCTGCACACCATCCAGGCTCCTTAACTCTTGGGCAATTAAAACATACTCTCCAAGCTATCACAAATGGTAGGAGTTCCTTCTTTCTTTCTTTCTGTTGCATAGTATTCCATTGTGTAAATGCACCAAAGTTTTTTGATCCACTCATCCACTGATGGGCACTTGGGCTGTTTCCAGCACTTGGCCATTGTAAATAGCACTGTTATGGAACTGGAGAGTATCAGGCTTAGAGAAATAAGGCAGGCAGCAAAAGCCAGATGCCATATGATCTCACTTAATACGGGAAACAGAAGAACAAAGCAAACACAAGCAGAATGGAACCAGAGCCATGGGAAAAAGGGAGCAGAATGACAGAGGAGGAAGGGACAACGAGGTGGGAATTGACTGTGGGAGAGGGGATGGGGAGGATGGGGCAGGGAGCGCAATGGGGGAAAATGAAACAACTAATACAACAACAATAAATAAATAAAATTTTAAAAACGTGTCATGGGGAGACATTAGAAAGCCAGGGGCCTTGCCATAGTTGGTCCCTCCTCCATCAGGACCTACTTTGATTGGCACAAAGTTTATAAAATCACACAGATGTGCACACACAGGAATACAAACTACCTTTACCGAGTCTTGCTAAGGGCGAAGACATTTTAAATAGGTTGTGTATATTGGCTCCTTTACCCCCCACCACAGCCGGATAAAAAGTCCATTATTACCCCACGCAGTTGGTTGACCTGTGTCCCCCAAACACATTTATACAGGTTCTCGCCCTTCATCCCTATGAATGTGACCTTATCTAGAAACAGAGTCTTTGCTGATATAATTAAAGATCTGGAAATAAGATCATCCTGGGTTTAGGGTGGGCCCTAAATTCAATGTCTGGTGACCTTATAAAAGGAAAGGACAGAGAAATCTGAGACACACACACAGATGGTGCAGGGGGTAAGGCCACAGGAAAAGTCGTGTGGACATGAAGGCACAGACTGCAGGGATGCTCCCACAAGCCAAGGGATGCCCGGAGCCACCGGAAGCTGGGAGAGGTGAGGGAGGGTCCTCCCTGGACCCTTTAGAGGAGTCACGGCCCTGCCAACACCTTGGTTTCAGATTCTACCCTCTAGAACTGGGAGATAACAAATACACCCATTTTATAGAAATGTGTACTCACCATAGAGAGGTAAGCAACTTATCTGCAATCACACAGGCAATGGTCAGGCAGAAACTGGAGCCTCGGTTTGTTAGAACCCAGAACCTGTTCTCTTAATCAACCAGTAGGACCAGGGGGCAGGTGGGCAACCTTGGAAGGTGGCCCATGCATCTCCTCTTCTAAGAACACCAGCACGTGAGAGCTAAGGGCTGATTGGGAACACTGGATTTGTCACAGAGATGTGTCTCAATAAGTTCTCAGGACCCCGGAAGCCTTTGGGTAGGGTAACTGACTGCTCAGGGGCCAAGGACTAAGGCATACCAAGGTATTAGCTGGAATACAGGACTTTCAGTGCCAAAACAGGGGCCATTCTGGGCAAACCAGGGCAGTTTGCCACCCTGCCCTAGGGGACACAAGAAGGAACGGGACCATAAACACAGTCCTAGGGTAAGCCTTGAGAAAGGCCAACTTGGGAAGAAGGGCCTCAGCTATACCTGAGCACTGTGACTACCCTGGTCCAAGTGCATGTGATGGCCATTCCTTCGGTGCTTCCTGCACACCAGGTTATGTCCCAAGTTGCATCTCTCCATTTATCAGAACCCAGCGGTCAGCCATCTTCAGCAATGGGTGTTCTTTGCAAGCACCTTATAAACTGAAGTGCTGGTACTGGCCCAGTTGGCCAGAGAGACAGGGACAGTGGACCAGAGCAGGGACAGCCCCCGGGGCTGCAGCTGTCCAGGCACGCCCACCCCTGCAGGACACGCACCACTTACCGCTGTAGCCCGGTGCAACTGGCAGCTGTCTCATGAAGGGCTTGGCCGATTCCATGATTTCGCTCTCCGCTGAGAAGTGGAGGAGGAAGGGAGATTCTCACCCAGTGTCCCTGCTTTAAGAACTCACCCCAGGTGAGCTAGGGCCCTTGGGAGTCAGGTGACCTAGCCAGGTGGTGAGGATGGAGGGACAATTTCACCTTCACACGCAAAACCAGGATACCTTGCTGGTTTCTGCGACAAAACCAGGGGGCCTTCACCTCTTACACGAACTTAAGTAACAGGTGTGCATATCATACCCACCAGTGTTCCCCCTCCCCAGAGGCCTCCCCCGACCCCACCAACCTCCCATCTATCCTCCAGCTGATCGTCGTGAACTGAACTCACACTATGGCTACCAACTGTGACAGAGGTTAAGGATCAAAATGTGAGCAAGTCCCAGGAGCCCCCATGTAAGATTCAAGGATGTTGGGGGAGGGGAAAGTTGAGGCACCCTCACGGCAGAGCCTGTTTTTATCCAGCAGCCCTCTCAGGACATCTGGCAGGGTCTGGGGATATTTTGGATTGTCACCACTAGGGGATAAGAGGCCACTGGGACCCGGTGAATAGAGGCCAAAGATGCTGTTCAACATTTTGCAAAGCACAGGACATCCCACAACAAAGCATGACAGTGAGTTCTGCCTGAAGGGGTCAGAAACCCCAAAAAGGCTGGCATGGTCCAAGGTGGATGAGCCAGGGTGGCAGGGGACCCCGTAACACCAGTTAGGGTGGACGTTGTCGCCAGAGCAAGGCCCTTCCCTCTTCAGGTCTGGCCTGTGTCCCCTCACAGGGCAGCACCTCACAGGTGCTCAATGCCGCAGGTGCCACCTGGCCAACCCAGCTCCTCTCTTAAAAGTGATGTCTCGGGGGTGAATGGAGGGCCACAGCCAGTGTTTGTAGGCAATGATGGGAATTTTTAAACCAGTTTAGACATTTACAGACCCATTTGCTGGGGGACATGGCTGACTGCAGGGTAGCATTCTTGTTAAATCCTCACAGCCACGCTGAGTTAGTTCCTCTGCAGGTCTCCGTTTTATTGAGGAAAAAACACACACAGAGGTTAAGTAAACTTGATTGCGGTTGTCACATCCAAGGTGTGAACGGACTACCTCCAAACGCTGTGGAGCAGTATTTGATGGTGGCCAGCTGGGCAGCAATGAACCCCGCCCTCCCGGAGGCCTGCCTGGAGGAGGTGGAAGGGAGGAGTTGGATAGATGTGCTGGGGGGATGGGGGCGAGTTCTGGAAGCGCAGATCCTGTGCCCCGCCTCTTCCCCACCCCTCCAGAGTCACTCACCTGAGCCACAGCCCCAGCTCTTCCCAGACTGCGGCCCAAGGGGTTCCGCACACCTCCGCGCCTTTGTGCGCTCACCGCCCCACCCCCGGGTGGGGGAGGGGAATGGGGCGTGCTGTTCCTCACCTCCCGCAGCTCCACCCCGAGCAGGTGAACGCGGGTGAATTTGGGGGTGCTTCCCCCTGTGCCTCGCTCAGGAGTAGCCCCACAAATAATCTGGTCTCCCAAGCTGATCTCCTTTCTCAGTTCCCAGGCTCCCCCAGCCCTCTGGGTTTTGGAATTGCCTGTGAGGGACACGAGAAGGGATCTAGGCCAAACCTCCTTTTGGTGATGTGGCCCTGGGGCGGCCTGGGGGTGGGGGGGGCTGGAGGTGCTGGTGGAAGAGGGTGGTTGGGTTCAGACCTCCCTCCGTCATGCCGAGCAGGGGCCAGAGCGCAGCGCCTGAGAGCCCGGCCGGCGCTGAAGTAGCCCGGGTGCGGGAGGGAGGCCCGTGTCCTTCGGGGCTTCAAGTACAGGCGTCCCCTTGGGCTTCTCCCAGGAGCCCCAGCCTTGGGAAGATGGGTTTCCTGCTGGCAGGAATGGGTGCCAGGGCAGTAACTAGCGATGCACCGACATGAAGGGACGTCCAGGGAAGTAGGGCCACCGTCCTTCTTCTCCATTACTTTATGGGCACCAAGGGCGTAGGGATGAACCTTCACCTCTCTAGATTGACACCCAGATGCCCACTGTGTGACTTGGGCCACTGCGGCCATGTGTGGCCTCTACAGAGCACTGGTCCCAGCCCCACAAGGATGCAGAGGCCTGACTACCTGGGGACACTATTTTCTAATACGCACGTTTGTTTACTCTACCTCCCAGCCTTCCCTAGTTCACACTGTCTAGAAGCTTCTAGAGCCAGCTCCGGAAGGCAATGCAGGCACGGAGCCCGGAAGGAACCCAAGGCTCTAGATGCACAGCCAGTCTGGAGCACCTGCATGGCCCTCAGAGGGCCAGTCACCAGGCCTGGACTTGGTGCCTTACCAACCTTCACTTGGGTTCAGTGGTGCTGTCCGTGGCCACCCTGACTTACCTGATGGCCTTTGACTAAACCACTTTTCCTCCCGCTTGGAGGGACATCGGGCTCCTAGCCCTCAATGGAGCCTTCCTTCCCAGCGGGCAAAGGGGCAGGTCTTGTCAGAATGAAAGTGACTAAAGCTTGCAACACCTAGCAAAGGACCCGAAAAACCAATCTCCACCTGAGATGGAAAACCGGAGGAGGTTGGTAATGATGCCTCTCAAGTTCCAGTCACACATGCAGAGCAGGGAAGGGGGAAAAAAAAAGTCCAGGCCACAGGAGATCCAGAGTTTTGTTTTATTAGACATCTGTGAAGACAGTTTGCAGATACAACCTTGTCAAGTCGTGAACTGCTGCCAAGTTCCGTGAAGTTTGAACAAGACCCATTTCAGAATCTAGTTCCTTATCCCAAGCAAGATGAGAGGTTAACACAATGGCCAACAATTGTAATAGTCATCATCCAGTTAAGCCATTTCCCAGCGTAAATATGCAGCTTAATCACAGCTATTTCATCTCTACAATGTGAAGTTCGATTGTCGACTAATAATGCATTTGAACTCCTGTTTATACTGATGCATGCGATTCTCTGCCACCCTGGCAATTAACCAGACCTGGACTCTAAAAGCTACACTTGATCTAAATATCATTCTAAGGATAGGGCAGGCTCTGTAACCTGGACGCATCTTAACACTTGGCAAAAGCACTTGTAGGACTCCTCCTCATCCTTGTCTGTCACTTGTCTGTCTCATTTAGCAGTTACTAACGCCTGCCATGTACAAAGGAAATCCCTTGACAGCCCTGCTTCCAAGAAAGACGGCCATCCGATAATCAGCCGATAATCAGCCGATAATCAGCCGGGGACACCTGAGTAATGTGTCAACACAACAGGCCTTTTAGAAACCTGCGAAGATTAGAAAATGCGTCCAGGTGGATTTACCTAGGGCTCTTCCGCTACAACATTCCCATAGAGGGTAAGGGGGAGGAGGCATGGATCTAGGGAACCCCTTTAAGGAGCTGCATCTCTGGGGCCAGAAGAAAAAATCCAGTAACAGTGTCATTCCCCCTCCATCCTCTATTTGCCAACACTACAGACTTCACTCAGCGTATTTAAAGAGAACTAGACAAGGAGACATCCTTAATGCAAGGTGAGAAAAGCCTTCCTTTAGGGGGAAAAAAAAAAAAAGAGGGAGTTGACTATATTACTCCCTCTTACACTTAATCCAGCAGAAAAGCTGGGCCTGTACCCACCTGACTCCTTCCTTCGACCCTGGTGCACTGAAAGCATCACACGTGGTGGACCACACTCTGCCCTCAGAGTCCTGCCCTTCTTCACCAGGAGAGCTCACAGGGACAAGCTCACAGGGATGCCAAGAGTTTTTTGCAGGTGTTTCTGCCCATCGTCGTTCTGCTTACAGAACCAGAATGTTCGGGTCTCAAAGACTGGACAGGAGAATCGATACATCATTATGCTCCTTTAAATATAAACTGTGATCCTCTGGGAAGGATGTGTGTGTGTGTGGAAAGGTCTGAGGAAGCTGTTGACCCACGGCGGCCCATTGGTTCAGGCTACCTGGACTCCAGGGGCCCGGGTGTACTGCTCAGTCTTGCCAACATTGTCCAGAGCTTGGTATCGGTACAAATCCACGAGTAAGAAGCATCATTAAGAAATGAAACCATAAAAAAACGAAAGGCAGCAACAAAATTCAAATAGCATTTTTCTTTTTTCTTTTTTTTTAAACAAGAAAAGCACATTGTAGAAATAAAGAATCTGTACAATCTTCTAATACGGTATGTACATAAAATTATATTACTTAGAACTAATTAGAAAAGTCTCATTTGTAGAGTATGGCTGGCAGCATGGGAGGCCCAGAACATGTGGCTTCTGAAGCAGAGCAGACAGCAAGAAAACCCGGCAAACGCACCTGGACCAGCAACCCGGCGATGGCTGTGTGACTAGCATCCCCAGGTCGTGTGGGTGGCTGGGTTTCACATTCTTGTAGGGAATTCTGCAGCAGATGAGGTGACCAGGACGACATGTTAAAATGACGTTAGAGATGCTATTGCAAATCTGCATACCGGCCGGTGACAGGCCCCTGAGCCCAGTGTTAGCTCACTCTTCCCCCTTTGCTCACTGCGCAGACCCCCGGTGACTTAAACCTGCAGAGAATGGCAGCAGGCACAGGGACAGCTCTGAACAGGTCCCACGGGCTGTGAATCAGATCCTTGGTTCTTTTGCCTCACTTGGTTCCTGAATGTTGGGGAAGATGGTCTTTCTGAGTGAGGAAGGCAGACCCCTCCTGTTGGCTCCTCAGTCAGCCCCTTTCTTAGGGCACCTTTCTTCCAATCTTCTTCCTCCCCAGGGCCTTCCTGTGAGGGGTGGAAGCACCATCCCCAAGCCAGGCAGGACCCCAGCCCCATTCACAAGAAGGCGAGTGTGGGGGCCATTGCTCCCCGTATAAACCCATCCCCCCAAGGAAGCCCAACCGGGAAGCACCGAGGCTGCAAACTCAGGTCTGCACTTCTGCTTCGGACACAACCATGAAGCGAGGGCTCCTCAAATTTCAGCTAAATCACTGTCTCCTGCAGGGTCTCCTAAAAACTCCAGGTCCTGGTCCCCTTCTCCAAGCCTCTACTTCAGTGTGTAAAAGGGACAGGATCCAGGAACCTGTTTGTTTGTTTGTTTAAGTATAGCTGGTAGATAACACTACATGAGTAGAACAGCTGCAGGTGTACCATAGAGTGACCTGACAGTCCCAGGACCTGTTTCAACCAGCGCCCTCCTGTGGATGACCCACAAATCTGCTTTGAAAAGAAAGAAAAAAAAAAAAAAAAAATCTGGCTTAATTCATCAAGTATAGATCTAGGAATTCCTTTTGGACAAAATTTTAAAACTGATGAGTTGAATACAACATTTCATAGAACAGATTCACTGCCAGTGTCCCACCAACATATTGCTTTGAAAATGTAGGAATAAATGGCCAAAATGTCAGGGAGAGAGATGAGGGTAAAGTGGGAGGAAGGCGTTAATTTAAATTATGCACATTTTTCAAGGTGAAGGGTTGTCCCAGATTTCCGGGTTTGGTGATGTGGAAAAGGCAAAATGCAACCCCGTTTTCTCAAAAAACTCCTGCTAAAGCTAACTGGAATTACTTGGGAATTCGGAAACCAGGGTTTGGCCTTCTGATGCCTACAATTACATACCGTGTATACTTTGGGACACGTCAGTAGCTCTTTAACATCCATTCCCATCAAAGCAAGTGTTTACCTGCTGCAAAGCTGAGGTTCCAGTTCTCCTACGCACACAAACCCCAGTGGAATAACCAGGGCTACAGCTACTCTTCACAAAACCCACTTGGAATTTAAGTTGTGAGAACCTAAACTAGTGCCCAGCGTGGGCAGCCTTCTCCCACCAGCTAAGCACGCTCCAACTTCCCACCGAGTCTCCACTTCTAAGCCCACGATGAGGAAAACCAATTCACCGCAGGTGGGTGGCGTTTTATATCGGCTGCCCTCCAAAGGGAAAAAAAGAAAAAGGTAAAAAGAAACATCTCAGAAAGATGAAGACTCTCCTCCTGGCTCGAGGCTCCCATTTCAAATCGAGAAGGACAGCAGGACAGCGTCCTGAGTTCCACTTGACGCAGGTGTGTTCAAAGGGAGCTGGGTCACTGGACAGAGAGACCTCGCGGCCCCCCTGCTGGGTGGCTGTTTTGTCAGGGGGACCTGCGCGAACCAGCTGCTCTTTCAGGATCGTTGCGTTTCTTATTCCTCAACCTCCATCTTCACTTCTCTGACTCCAGTGTGCCCTCAAAAGCTCCCTCATTACTTCTAGCCCTGGTCCCATCTTCCCTGCCGACAGTCGGGTGGGCCATGTCAGGGGTCGAGGACGGGGAAAGAGCAGTCAGGGCCGAGGTCAGCAGATGCAGGTGAGCTGAGCCCCCGGGGGCGGGTGACAGGGGGAGCCGTTAGTAATTTAAGAAGTCGATCCCAACCTTGACACTCTTTGATGTGGCTATATCGATGGCCGTGGCCTTGATCTCAGTGTCCCCAAACTGCATGAGGGTCTGGATCTCCCTCCGGGCGGGCACGGCAGCGCCGCTGGTTCCCGTGAGATCCAGGCGCAGCGTGCCGCACTTCCTCACCCCCGGGTCGGTGATGAAGCTCACGTTGTCGCGCTCGGAGCTGTAGATGTTGATGATGATGACCAGCTGGGAGGGCTTGGCGGGGGTGTAGCTGCGCTTGACCAGCTCCCCCAGGGCCACGGACTGGTCGGCAGAGATGAACTTGTCGAAGACGTCGGTGCACCAGCGGGTGCCGTCCTTCACCAGCAGCTTCTCGGGCGGGTGCTTGCCGTCCACGTAGCGGTTCAGCACGCCCACCCCGTAGGTGAGCGGGGACCGGCGCACCTTGATGACGGCGGGGTCCAGGCCGAAGAGGACGGCGCCCTTGAGGATGGTGAGGCCCACGTCCTGGGGGACGATGATGCGGCACTTGTCCCCGAAGGCCGCCTGGACCGCCTGCTGCAGGAGCGGGGCCTCGGCGAAGCCGCCCACCAGGAAGAGGAACTTGACAGTGGACACCTCGGGCTTCTGAAACAGGTCCCCTGAAAGGCAAGAGGGAGGGACGACATCCTGTCACCAAAGCCAGCAGCCAGGGGGACCAGGTGGCCTGAGAAGGGGGGCACAACCACAGGGTCGGCAGGAGGGCAGGCTTGGTTTGACCAGGACTGACAGGTCTTTCACGGAAAGGGGGTTTGCCCACCAGTCTGCACAGGAATAAAATCCAAAACTACTGCTAAGCAGAATCCTGTTTTAACAGACAGGCAGTGATCACGTTACGTAGAAATTGTTATGCATCAAGGAAAACTAACACCCGCACACCTGTGGTTCTTTTACGTAAGTCAGCACCAGCTGTTTGACTATTATTCTTTGGTTTTCATAAAAGCGCAACCCACCCCAGAGGTTGTGATTTGGTAGGTCGGGGTGGCAGGTGGGCGGGAGCCTGGATCCTGGATACTGAGAAGGGTCCCTGGTGTGTCTCCTGCATGTCCCTGGAAGAGGCCACTGAGTTGGCAGACAACATAGCCAGGCTCTGTCTCCCTCCTGTGGGGACCTTTCTTTGGTTCACATGACAGCTCCTTCTCTTCTGCAAGGGTCGTGGTACCTAATTTTTCCACGTTCCTGAGGGCCTGTGGCTGGACAGTAACATCGCCACAGAGCTCCCGGCTCTCTGGCTGGTGAGGCCAAAGGGGAAGCCAGGTGAGGACAGACCCTCGGCTGTTTTCCGCAGCCGAGGGGTGGGGTCCGAAGCCTGTGCCCAGCAACTGCCCGAGTACGTGCTCCGGCCCCAGCTGCCTGCCCGCCCGACCTCATGTGCATGGTCAGCGATGCTGGAAGGTCAGCCCCCGTTCCTGGCTGTCCCAGAGCAGCCGAGCCCGGGCGGCGACTTACGGAGATGCTCGATGATGCTGTCGATGGTGGGCTTGAAAAGGGCATTCATGGCATCCGGGCTCATCCTCAGCATCCCCTGTGAGGACCACTTGACAAAATCCACACTGCGGGCCATGGCACAGAGAGAAACAAGTGGTGAGTGTATAAACTGCACCCAAGGGTGCAGGCCCCGGCAGAAGAGCTGTGGTACCCAAGGGCGGAAAGGGGTTTTAAAGTTCTTGGAAGTACTCTGAACTGCCAGGGCCTTGGCCTCTGGAAGCTCCAAAGCTAAAGCACAGCCTCTTCTGGTCCTCTGCGCCTTCCCCTGGGCCACCAGTGCGGTTCAACCCCGGTGAGACTGGAAGCCAACGCCAAGTGCAGAAAACAGGGAGGTAAAGGGAGCTCCCTTTCAATGACTGCATTTTGATTCAACAAGAGTTGGATGCAAGTCCATTAAAGGCTCAAACGATGTGTCCGCCTGCTGCTACGTAAGTCTACCTGTGTGCTCAGGTGCCGCCCTGCAGGCACCTGTCCCATGACAGTGAGAAGCCTAATCCTACCCATGTCCCTCTCCATCTCTGTCACAGGACGAGCACCTCCAAAGCAGCGGCGTGGCGCAGAAAGAGCACCGAATGGGGAGGCGAGGTTGAGGGGCTCCCGTCCAGCCCCCGCCACTTTGCGGCTGTAGGACTTTGGACAAGTGTTTTCTGCAAGGCTCAGGCTTTTCACCTGAAGTCAAGCATAATACCACTTGCCTTACCTCCCTCACAGGGGTTGTGTGACGATCAAGTTAAATACCTCATCTGTGGAAACATTTGGGAAACTTTCTAGTACTGAGGGAATGCCAGGAACTGTTGTGTGTACATATCCCACCTATGCTCAAGTTTCAAGGGACCAGACAGTTGGGGTCGCTGTCCCTGAAGCAAATATGTGCCAGCTGCCTCCCTGCATCACGTTCTAGTTGCTGCCATGTCTGACAGACCAGAAATTCTTTCCATGGTCTAGGCCAAAGGACCACATGGCACGGTGTGGCAGGACCCAATGGCTGGCTGCAGCCAGCCTCCCCAGTGAGGGCTGTGGGCCCCAGAACTATGCAAGCAGGACTCGGGAGTCAACAAGAAGCAGGTGCCTTCTGCAGGGGACCTGTGGCAGAGAGAACACCAGCACAGAAGATCAAGCTAGGACCCTGCTCCAAGGGCACAAAGACCTGGATTCAAATCCACTCTGTTTCCCACGAGAAGAAGCCAGGGCTTCTTAGAGAAACAACCAAACACAGGTGCGGTAGGGAACATCCAAGAAGAGTCAGGAGCACCTTCCCTGACCACAAGGCGAAGGCTGGTACAGACCACAAAGGTCATGCCAATGGCACTTGGGAGCCAACCCGAAAAGAGAGGTTCCCACCAGCCAAGAGGGGACATTTTAGCATCGCTAAGGATATAACTGCATGGTTTACAAGTACAGCAAATATGCTTAAATCCATTAATGATACTCTCCTTGTGCCTCTGCCAGTTTAAAAAAAAAAAAAAAAAGAATTCATTTGTCACTTTGGAGGATGCTATGAAATTAAATGTTTAAACAAAAATCTTGTAAGTGGAAAGAAAGCATGCAGTCTTTGTCTTACGTTTCCTACTGAACTATATTCTATTATCTTAGGGCAAACGACGGGGAAGTTTCTGTCCCCACCACTCCACCCCGCAGCGTGGCCGGGGCCACACGCAAGTCCAACCCACTTGCTCTTCCTCAAGGCATGCTCCACGCTGTGCCCCCGGAACTTCTTGTAGTAATCGATGAAGGAGAAGGGCAGGGTGATGTTCAGTGGGTTGGTTCGGTCCGGGGCGGCTGCCCTTTTGCGGGACTCAAACGCGATCATCAGGTCGACCCAGGCCGCAGGACGCTTGATTTTGAATTGCTCGATAAAATCCTCTCCAAATATTTTACACAGAAGTTTCTCAAATTCATAATCTACTCCTAGGGATCCGTAGGGTCCACCTGAGTCGAGAACAACATGGAGGCCACCATGTTAAAAACCGTGAGAAACTGAACCCCGACTCTGAGAGTCAGCCCACCCTGTTCTCTGGAAAACAAATTATGTAGCAGTAAGTCAGGCCCCCTGAACAGGAGACCACAGCTATGCTTTTACTTAGATTCTTCTCTTTTCCTCGGGGAGGAATTTTCCTATAGAAATCCCACATGAGTGAAGCATCTCTAGCAGGAGGGAATCAGCCATGTAGGGGGCTCACCTGTTGCTTTATACAATTCTTTAAGGTGTCCCTCTGGTAACCGTATCTGATGGACCGTCAGGTCTACGGTGCCACCGCCACTGTCCACAACCAAATATTTGTCACCTGGTGGAAAAAAAACACAGCCACCTGTTACAGAGACCACTTGTCAGCCCATCCTAACACAAGCTGGTGGGTGGCAGCTTGTATGTGCAACACTTCGCATTAGTCCTGTGGGTTGCTAACAAGCTGCACAGAGTTATTCTCGACTAGAGAGAAGGCAACAAGGTTGGCTGGAGTGCTGGTTAGCATGCGTGACAAAGAACCCAGGTAGGTGAATCTTTCACACTGAAGCATTCATGTCACATGCCGCTGCATACCTGGCATGTCCAAGGGGACCACTTCCTGCCAAGTTAATAGTGCCGTGGAATGACCTGCTGTTTAACAGAAGACTTGTTCTGCAACTGGTGAATTCCAATCCCTACCTTTCTGCTGAAGAGCCTACGTGGTTTCAAAACATGCAGAATTATAGATCCAGAAAGAGCGCTCCCTGAGTGAGGAGTCTTTAAAGCCAACTGATTTTGAACATTTTCCAAAAGTGCAAAAGGAACAAATAGGAATGCATTTTTGCCAGCAGCACATATACAAAAAAAAAAAAAAAAAAAAGAAATCCAGCAAAGGCGAAAGGACATTTAGGGACACTACCTTCCTCCAGCTCAGACCAGATCTCTCCTATGACATTCTCCACCAAAAAGGTCCGACTCTGCCGGTTACGCCGAATGTGTTCCTTAGCTAGTGGCCGACAGAAAGAAAACGAGGACACGTAAGAAGGCATGAAAAAGCATGCAGTCAGTCATGTGCAGTCAGTGGAGGCAACAGTACAAGGAGGTTTAGGGACAGAACATTCAGTGAAACGTGATCAAAACAGTTACATCCAGACAACAGCGGGAATGACAAAACGAGTTCTCCCAGAGCAGGTGGCTGGTGCCCCCGCCCCTCACACATCCATCTGAGCGGCAGCTTTGGCCTGGAACCCAAGCTCACCTGGGTGAGAGCCTGATCCTCCAGGTATGTTTGGGGAGGAACGGGTTAATAAAATAGGCCAATTTCCTCGCTCTGCTGCCTGCCAAGCAGCCTTCAGTGCACTTGGCTAAGTGATTTCCCATCAAGACACTCTGCTGCGAGGAAAGTGGGGCATGTCCTCATCTGGATCCCAGATAAATTGGACAGGAGCCACTCGCAGGCCTTTGTGAAGCCAATATGCTCGCTGGCCACAAGGGGGCGCATTTGAAACTAGCAAAGCCTGGCACCCCTTTTCCAGGGGAGGGACAATGGGCTGTGGCGGCAGGTGCTTCAGTGGCTGTGACTGTGACTCTGACGCCATGCAAGGGGGATTTCATCTCCCACTGGCCTCCCGACAGCACTGGGATGCAGACAGGGTACAAATCATGGTCCCATGTTGGGATGAGGAAGGTTAAGGAACCTGAAGTTCCCACATTGTCTTGCAGCCGAAATGAACCTGCGACCAGGGACCCTCATGCCTCTGAGCATTCAGTTTACAGTGAAGTCTGAAAACGCAGAACACAAGTGTGAAGAAATGGGAAAGGTGCAGTGAAAGGATACATGGGAGGCAGCAGGACAGAGCCTGGGGAGGAATTTGGGCAACTTAGCCCCCATGGCCTCAGTTTCCTCATCCATAAAATGGGGATAACACTTGGCCTAAGTGCCTCACCGGCAGAGCAGGAGCTGGCTCTCTGATTTGTCCTAAGTAGCCAGTGCGACACCAGGCTCACAGTAGGTGATAATAAAAGGTAAGCGCATCTGGGGCTTGGTGCCCAACACATGGTCACCGCCAAGCGCCACAGAGCACCCACCTACTTCGCAGAGAATGGCTCCATCCAAGCTCTGCTGCCCTTCCCACAGCTCTGTCCCTACGTGGGTGTTGCAGACTTTGAGCTGCCCTGCAAATCTGTCTGCTGCTCTTTACCCAGCAGAGGACCCTTGACCCTCTAGCCTTTCAGCAAGGAGCAACGTTTGCAAAACAACATCTCTGGGGATTAGTGGTGAATGCGGAACACTGGGCCAGCTCTAAGTTCCTCGGGCCCCCGATTAAAGAGCTCCCGCAGGCCTGAGAGGGATCCCCAGACTCAGGGCTTCTCTCCTGGTCCCGGCGCCAGCTGCGGATGCATTTCTACTGCAGATCTCGTACTGGGCATCCGGTTTCCTAACACAATGCAGACGACCAACAGAACGACATTCATAAAAAACAGCCAAGCGAAGCTAACAAAACATGTTCTGGGCTCTCAAAAAATTATCCCATTTTTCAGGCAAATTAAGTTCATTTTGTGAAAAATGTATCCTTTTCTGATCTCATTAAACCCTCCTGGAGTGGAAAAAAAAAAACAAAACACCCACAGCAGAGCCTGTGGGGCTGGGGGTGGAGTACTGGCTCCTTCTCTTCGAGGTGCCACCAGGAGTCCACTGTGAGGGGCCCCAAGGCAGGGGGCAGCTGGGGAGGGTCTCAGCACACCAATGCCACCTCGGGGTTCTCCTGATCACATGCTCTGCCAGGTCTCCCCAGACGGCACCCCGTCTTTTGGGAAGAGGTTCTGACTGCACCCAACGCTGAAACAGAACCCCGCCTCTACCCCTGGAGCGGGGCTGGCCAACAATTTGAAGACTTAAAAACCCCTACGGATGCTCTGAGCACACAACACAACAGCCAAGTCCACGAGGCACAGGACACAGGCACGGAGCAGCGTGGGGAGGAGGTAGGACGTGGGAAAGGAGAGGAAAGCAAAAACGGAGCTCTCAGGTAAGACAGGGTTCAAACACATTTCCCCCTCAACGGCGTGCTAGTGAGGAACCGGTAGGAAGAGCTCACTAGAACTAGCTAATCCCTGTGCATTTCTCTTTCTGAACAACTAAGTAAGAACCAGCAAGTGAAGAGGAAAAGTTCAATTGTTGCTTTTCAACAAGACAATGAAGGTGGAAATTTAAATAACTATGTCACCCTGAGGGTTTAAATCAACGCAGGTGACTTAGCAGCAAGGCCAACCTCAGCAAGGGCTGAGGCCAATCGTGGCTAGGAAAACGTGAATTCAAGCCTTGGATTTAAAGAGAAGCCTGGGTGAATCAGGTCCACTGTGCGAACACACAGCTCTGGCAGGTTGAAGCGGAGACCTGGTGACAAGTGCCACCGTCTTGCGGCTGAGGTGCACTGACTCCCCAGCCTTGGGTGGAAATGCAGAGTGGTGACCTCCAGGGCAGGTACCCTGTGAAGAGGACAGGAGAGGCCCGGAGGAGACAGCCCAGTACCTTCCGGGCAGCAAGGTGCACCTGCTAAGGGTGGCCTGGGTCCCAGGGTCTCGGATGTGCCTTGGGTGTGGGAACCAAGGAAAACACGGGAACAAGGCTACAGTCCTGGCTTGTGTCATCCCTCTTCTCCTGGGCTTGGCCCTCAAGGCCATCTCCTGGGGACTGAGCTCACGGCTGTGCACACCCACAGCATTCTGATCAGCTGCCAAAGACACTCACAGTGGTGGTGGCTTTGACCCTGACCTGAGCTGTCTGCAAACTCTGTGGCCCTGGGCAGACCCACAGAGCCCTGGATACCAGGGAAAACCGTTCTGGGGACCAAGACTGTGACCAACTTACATATAGTAAGTTCCTGAAGGTCCTACATCTCCTTAGGCAAATGACCTTTTCCACAGCCAAATGAATTATCAGCTGGGTCAGGAAAAATCAGCCCTCTTCATCTAGACTTTAACCTCTCTGCCAGGCTTCTAGCTAAGACACCTAATGAGCTCATCACACACAAAGTGGCCTCAATGAGTGAGTCAGCAATAAACCAACAGTCTGAATGGAGGAATTAGTCACAGGCAAATGGGCTCAGATGAAGACTCAGTTCACAAACCAGGAAGATTAGGAGCTCAGTAAAATGCAAGGCCAAGGGCTGCTCTCAGGCCCCCTCAGGTTTCTGGAAACCCTCCTAAGGCACGTGGGTGGGTGATGGGCCAGGGTACCCCTCCCCCCCCCCCCCCCCGCCGAGTTTACAGCGCCCCCTGGAGGGGCCAGAGCACAGAGTTGCTGACACCAGCCTCTCTGGGCACAGGTTGGTCTTCATTACAGCAGCAAGTGCGTGTAGATGGTGGAGGCCCGGACACATGCAGGGGCGCGGGGAGAGCGGGAGGGGGAGAGAGAGAGCAGAGTACCCTGTGCAAACCCAGCTCCTACTGTGTCTCGGGAGCTGTACCCATTGACCGCGGCCTTGCTGCTCAGCTCGATCATCTGGTGCAGCCGCAGCTTCCGGCAGTAGATGGAGGCCGCCTCGGGCTCCAAGGCGATGATGAGCTGCTCCGAGTTCTCAGGGGAGGCCAAGCCTGCCTGGAAGACAGGAGCGGAGGCTGGCACCCAGGCTCCCTGGGGCGGGGGGCACTCCGAGGACCCCACGCCTGGGGCTGCCATCCCTGAGGAAGGGACCCGCACACTCTGCTGGTCTGAGAAATTCCCTCCATGGGCCTCCGCAGAGCTTAGTGACCAGGTGCTGGGCCCCAAACTCCGCAGAGTGGACAAAGGACACGTGTAAGCACCCCTAGGAAATGCCAGGCTCCGGGCCCCGGGGCCGCTTGCCTCTGCGGCTTGCTTAGCCCGGAACGGAGAAGCAGGAGGGAAGGAGAAGGGCCCCAGCTGAAAACCTGTCATGGAGGGAAGGCCACACCGTCTAACCGAGGCAGGGCAAGCCCCAAGTTTTGCTGGCCTACGACACAAACGGCCCAACACCGGGCCCCAGCTGGGCAGCACCCACTTTTGCTGTATGGGAACGTGGCCAGGAGGGCTCCGGGGCTCCAGCAGGAAGGCCCCCCTGGAATCCACACTGCACCCCCTTCTCTGGGGTGTGGGGGGAAAGGCAGCTGTCAGTCATCTTATCCCTGTAACAGCAGCATTGCTTCTGTAGTGACATCTGTCTTACCCCAGTCACGTTCCTCCTGACCTTCAGAGGGCCAGTCCGGGATACACGTTCTAAGGGTGCTCAGAGAAATGAGCCTGGCGTGACCCCTCCCAAGGGCCCTGCCCAACTCTCGGGGCCTTGACCTTCAGCTCCAGGTCTCGTTTGCTTGTTGCAGCTGTCCAAGTCCACAGGGTTTCCTTGGCTGCCAGCACGACGGAAGATGGAGACATGCTTCGTTCCTGTCACCGCAGTGTGTGTTTGTTGTCTTTGGTCCTGTTCCCTAGGGAACCCCAAGCTGCTGTCCTGGTACCACACCCCTTTGGTAGAAGGTCCCCCAGTTCTACACCCAGTGCATGAGGTTTAGTGGCCTCACCCTGTAGGTCAGAGGTGGAAGGTCTTCCTAATGTCACACATGCACAGTGACCTCTCACCAGGAGGACCTGGCCTACAGCAGGAAGGGCTTAGCAGGTGCAGTTATTGTGTGGGAGGGGGCCCAGGTGATGTAAGAGACGCGAAGGACCTTCAGGACATTCGTCCAACCCCTTCACTTTATGCAGAAACCACGGCTCAGAGAGGTAGGGTGACCAACTGTCCTGGGCTTCCTGGGCCATGGGCCTTTCGGTTCCTTCAGATCAAAAGCATCCAAACCATCAGTGGCACGGTGGGCGCAGGCCCAGACCTGGCACCTTGAGACCAGCTCTCCCCTTGGCTCTCACCTCCCCTGGTCTGAGCCCCGTTACTGGGTGGGGCCCAGGCCTTCGGGAGGGAGGATGTGGACAAAACCCCCTGGTGCCCCTCACGCTCCTGTCAGCTGGCTCTGAGGCACCATGTCTGCCCCTTTCCTCTGGGACAGCCCCCGATCACACGCTGCCTATACTTGCCCGTGCCATCCCCCAAATAAACCAGTTAATTATGTCTTCCCGAGAAGCCATCAGCAGGCGGGGGCTGAACCTCTCCACTGGGCCACACCGAATTCCTACAGCAGGTGGTAGAACTTCCGGAAGGACAGCTTCACAACGCCAGGCGGGCCCCATGCGCGCCCTGCCCCATCCAGCAGAAGCCGGCCCCCTTACGGCCTTGTACCCTCGGCTGCGGCCCATCAGCTCGGTGCCTGGGTCGAAGAGAGGGGTCTGCCTTTAGCTGACGCAGGTCAGCGGGCCACTGGCACAGATGTGTGACGAGATATCTCACTACTCCCTATTCAGGGATTAAATGTCGCCTGTCCCCAGCCTCACTCTCTCACAAGGTTACAGCACACATGCTTGGCACAAAGACCACAGAGGTTACAGAACCCAGGCTGTGTGGAAGGAAAGACCAGACACAGAGTAACAGCTGGGCCTAACTGCATCTGACTCCTCTCCAAGTGCGGAGTGGAAACTAAACTTGGGGGAGAGGAGGGGCCCGCAGAGAGCCACGGCCACAGATAAACAGGGACTCAGAGTGACGGGAAAAGGGCAAGGGCCCCGTCCCCTCAAAAGGCACATCACTGTCATCCCATCTCAGGGGCGGCAACCTGCCAGGCAGCCGCCGTGGGGACAGGGGGAGCAGCGGGGCCTGGCCTGGCAGTGGGGAACGGACAGAAGGGAAGAAAGAAGAATGGAAAATAAAAAGCATTCCTCTCCACACCTCGCCCAAAATCCTGAGCAGGAACTCGAGCAGGATGTGGATGTGAAATAGCTACACAGAAAAAAAATCACATCAAGAAGACCAGCGTCTGAGAGTACGTGTGACTGTGACAGCCCCCTGGAGGGGGGGGTGCTCCTGCGTCCCGAAGATGTAAAACACCCACCGGACCCAAGTACCTAGAACCACGGGGCTGCACCTGACCAGGAGGCCTTCCGCCTGCCTCCTTCCATCTGGCCTCAGCTCCACAGCCCATTTCCATAGGGGGTTCGCCACGGTCTCCGGGAGAAGACGCAGACCAGAGGGTAGGAGATGGTCGGGTCAGAGCGGGGCTGACCGTGCCCGAGGGACGAGGCCAGAGTGACCACACTGCTTTGAGCCAGCCCTCGTGCTCCCCAGCAAGGGTCAAGAGGCAGAATCTCCTCCAGCAGCTCCCACGGTGGCCACAGGGCAAAGCTGAGGGCTGAGCAAGAGGATGCAGCTGGCCCCGGGCAGATCCCATCTCCCCAGGGGGGTCCCAGGGCCGCCTGTGGACTCCAAGAAGAGGAGGAAGTACAAGAGACCCTGCCGCACTCCAACACGCAGCTGTCTTTATCTCTGGGCTGAAGGGTCCAGGGCCCAGAAGTGTGAGCTTTGTTTTCGAATAAACGCTTGGAGGCTTCTCAGCAGACAGCTGTCAGGAGACTCAGGGGGGCCACTTGCCTGGGATCAGGCCAGGGTCACCCCGAAGCAGAAGGGCGCTCTCTTTGCTTTCGCGGGTTCTGCCCCTGGAGCTGGGATGTCCCGGCCACTGTGCTGATAGCTCTCCCTCCGCTGCGGCCCCTGTGGACATGTCTGGCCCCTCCTGCAAGATGGAACATTGCCTGCGGGCAGCCAGCAAGTCTTCTTGCCCCACAGCACACAGCAGGGGCTCAGAGAGTAGCTGCTCAGTGAATGGCTTGAGCACCTCTCCAGCCAGAATCAAGCTCTGCCTTTTCCTGGCGCTCAGCTCTGCAGAACCGGACGCGAGCGTGCGTCCCTCCCGACGTGACCTGGGGACTCCACAGGCAGAAAGTGTCCGGACCAAAAGCACTCCGCCCCGTGTGACTCCGCAAATCTGGGGCAGCGGGAGGAGCGGCAGGTGGGTGACTTCAGGGAGGCCAAGAACAGGGGCGGAGACACTGACCACGCTGCTCCTCTGCCCTGGAGCCAGTTAAGAAATCCCCTCCAGGGGCTGTGTTTACAGCTGAGAAAAATGGCCTGACCACTGAGTGCTCTGCTGGCTGGGTGGCCAGCTGGCTGCAAAGACCTCCAGCTGCACCAGTTCTGGCCGTCATGAGGTTGTTTTCTGTGGGGGTTTTTTTCCCCCCGATAGAATTGTTTTTCACTACAAGTTGTTCAGAAAGGGACGCACATGCAAGCTGCAAATCCACGTTAGATGAAACCCCCTGTGTAGGGAAACATTGACTTAACTGGCTTCTGGGACTTAACTTGAGTTACACAGTTTGGGCAAGATGCCTCCTGAACTAAACGGGGACTGTTACCTCCATGAAGCCCCCAAAACTCAGTGGGACCACCCCCCATTCTAGGGCTCTTCTGAAGACCTCAGAAGGGGTCAGCTGCCCCGAATGCTCTGCCAGGGGCCACAGGTGCCCTGAGTCTGAATTACAGAAGAAAGAGATTTAACCTATTTTTTCAACAAGCACTTGACACGGCAGAGATTTTGGCGTTTCACAGATGAAACTGTATCTTGCAAAGGGCTCTGCAGCCCTCCCTGGTGGCGAACCCCAGACTTCTGAGCCAAGCCCCGGAAACACCCATCCGGGCCTGCTTCTCCCATGGGAGACACTGTCCAGGGGATCGTCCCCTGCTCTGCAGCGAGGCCTCTTCCTCCTCCACCAGCCCAGTGGAAGAAGCTCATGCCCCACAGGACTGGGCCATAAACTTGGGCTCAGTTTTCACATGCAAGCAGGTTTGGATGTGACCCGCTTCCCTGCCCATCCTACCCCCTGCTTTCGGCTCTTCCACCTGAGGCCGGGCTGATGGGCAGCACCTTGGGTGGAAGGGTTGATGGGCACTCTTGGATCTCAGAAGCTGGATGGGCCAAGAAGCTGGATGTTTTTTGCTGAGGTTGTATATGAGGTTTCTCCAGAGAAACTGAACCAGCAGGATATAATGTGTATAGGAAAAGATTTACGATGAGGAATTGGCTCGGACGATTATGAAAACTGATAAGTCCAGAGATCTGCAGTCGCCAAGCTGGAAAGACCAGGAGAGCCAATAATGGTATCGTTCCCTCACCAGCAGGTTTAAGACCCAGGAAGAGCAGGTATTTCAGTTCAAGTCCAAAGGCAAAAAACAAACAAACAATACAACCAATGCCCCAGTTTGAAAGCAGGTAGGCAGGTAGGAGGAATTCCATCTCATTCCAGGGAGGTTCAGCCTTTTGTGCTACTCGTTCCTTCAACTGATTGGCTGAGGCCCACCGCCTAAGGGAGGGCAATCTGCTTTATTTAGGTAATTGATTTAAATGTTCATCTCAGCCCAAAACACCCTCACAGCAACACTCAAGATGATGTCTGACCAAATATCTGAGTACCCCTTGGCTGAGTTAAGTTTACACATAAAATAAACCATGACAGTACCCATCTTATTGTATACAATAAATGAGGGTGAGGAGAGAGAGTTGGAGAGGTGCTCATTTCGGTCATGGAATAGCAAGCTTCATTTCCATTTTGTCGTGGGGACTCTTCAAGGAAACAGGCTGATGAGACCACCGAGAAGTCATCAAAGCACCCGTGCCCCTCACATGCCCTCTGCCCAGCACAGGATATGAATCCAGTACCTACACCAGTCCTGGCAGCACACAGGAAACCCCAAGCATAGGTTCGTTTTCGTGAATAAATGAATGACTGAGCAAACAGTCATGGAATGGTCCCCGCCATCTTGAAATCCATTGAATGACTAAACTGAACACACGTATCAAGTCAGAATTACAACAAACATTAAGCTGTACAATCTCTGCACCAAACACAAGGCAGTATTGAGGAGACAGGCCTGTCTGCAGCATGCCTCTGGGCTTCGGAAAGCAAATTCCCTATATCGTAAATGCTGGCCACATCCTCCCTCCTCAGGGTACACCGGTCCTTCTCTCTGAGGTGCCATGTTGACCTGGCCAAACCCCAGAGGATGCCATGCCCCTCTGGTTTCCTTCCTCCTCCGCTGCCCCAGTGTTAGGGGCCTTTCCCTGGCCCCCAACCCCCACCACTACTCTTCAGAGATGCTGTCCTTGGAAGAGCCGACCCAGAGCTCCAACAGCCCAACAACTCTACCAGTCACTGACCTCCTTCTTTTTTAAGCTAAAAATAAGCACTGACCCTTTTCCGGGTCACACATTTGTTGCAGAGGTCTTCCTGTGCGCTGGAAAATAAGAGTCAAAACCATGAACCTTGGGTATCCTTCCTGGGAAAAATTCAGATGTTGGGCCATGTGTTTTTAGACAGCCCTTCCAGGGGTCCTGTCTTTGGACCCTGCCTGATGACTGGGACCACGGACAAGGTCTAGTGTGCCATGGTTTCTGTGGCAGCTGAAGTGCGTCTGTGTTTCTTTCTTTTTAAGGAAGCTGCCTCTTTTTGGAACTTCCACCCTCTTCCTTCATCCCTACAAAAACAAATCTATTTTTGGCAGCTCCATAGACTGAGCCAGATTCTCACACTGAACAGAGGAAGGGGAGAGCAGGAGAGACAGTCTGGGGCAGGGGAGGGAAGAAAGAGACTGGGAAAGGAGGGGACACTACCCTCCCTTGAACCCTACCTGCCGCCTGGAGGAAGGACCCATGTGTTGGGTACAATTCATGACACCGAGGTGCCCATTTTACTACATCCCCCACCCAGTGAATTTGGCGGGAGTTTTGAAAGGATAGGTTGCGTTTGAGGTGGCCACAAACTCAACGTCAGAGGGAGGTCCCCTGGGAAAGGTGGCTGTCTCCTGAGAGGTGTAGCCCTGGGCCAGAGGACATCCATTACCTTGGTCACTCTCCCCAGCCTGGCTCAGGTTGAAGGCTCTGAAAACTGACCTTTCAGGACACAGAGAGTTGACCCAAGCACCAGGGTGGGCTTCCGTTAACCCAAGGGGATAAGTAAGTTCACAGGAACCAGGTCTGCCCTGGAATCAGAACAGTGGGTCGGGACAGCCAGCCCTTCTTGCCAGGAAGTCAGGCCCTCATGGGAACCCTGTCATGGCACAAGTTGCCAGCAGTGTGAGGGCTGAGGGCCAGGAGGGTCTCCGACACTTGACGTGCCCATGAGGGATGGGCTGGCCATCTGCCCCCAAATGCTCTGTCTTCATGGCGCGTTGACTGCATACTCCTTACCATGCCACCGCCCTCACCCAGGGGTCTGCCACCAGACAGGAGTGACAGCTCAGGTGCTCCTGTGTGTCCACAGGTGAAGCAGGCAGAGGAAAAGCAGATTTCCTGGATTTCCCCGCTGCATGTGTGTACAGCTTTCAGCCTCAGCACCAAGCTGATCTGCCTGGTTCTTACCAAGGGTTTGCTCTTGGTTCCTTTCTTATTCAAATATTCTTGTTTTCCAAGCCTTTGACTTAAAATGCTCAATTGCATTCACCCATGAAGAAATTTCTCTGAACCTCACCTGGAAGTCCTAGCCCAGGGGCTACAGTGGCAACTTGACCTGGAAATGTAGAGAGCCCAGCCCCTCCCTGCCTGGCAGCCTGCCTCCCACTGCTGCCCCGGGAGGAAGCTGAGGAGTGGCCCCCCTGCCTGTGGGAGCGCCCTCCCTGCCTCAGGAGGAAGCCCGCGCCTGCTGGAGGTCACCTGAGTGACAGGCACCGCTGTGGGCAGCCTGCCTCCCCCCGGCCCCCCCGCTACTCCACCCTCACACTCACCTGGTAGGCAGCTTGTCTCATGAACTGCTTGGCGGGCTGCTTCCAGATGGCAGGCACCGTGATGACCCACCTGACATCAGAGTTCTCGAACTCCGAACCCGCCTGGTCGCTCAGCTCCTAAAGCCAAGCAAGGGGCAGCAGGTGAAGCAGACACAGCTGGTCCTCTTGTGGCTTCTCTGAGAATCCAGGCTTCCTGCCTATGAACTTGACTTCCGCAGCCTCCAGAATTTACCAGCTTCAGGGAGCAAGGGTCTGTCTCCTGCCTATTCAGCAGGCAGGGGGCCCCTTTTACTCATTGAATGTGCCCGCAGGTGGGAGGCAGGTAGATCACAGGCCTCTGGTCACTGCCTAGCCATGTGACTTCGGGCAAGGGTCAGCTCCTCAGGCCTCAGTTTCCTTATCCATACAATGCAGGCAATAATACTTAGCTCTCATGGTTGTCAGAGGGACTGATCATTTTCTGAGTCTATTTAGTGGGAGTTTACTCTGGTTAAGTCCCTTGCATACCTCATCTGCATGAATCCACCCAAAGATTCTGTTAGGAAGCAACTGGAACTGTGTCCCTTTTCTATAAATGGGTAACTAAGGCCTCTCAGTAGGTTGTCTTTTTGATGATTCCACAGCTAGAAATTGGCATAGCCAAAATCTGGACTCAGATTCTGACTCTGAAAGCCAACATCTTAACTAAGTTGTAACATGTGGTCTCATATCTAAAACAGTGTCTGGCCCACAACAACATGTAACAACTGGTAGCAATTGTCCAAGTTGTCACCGTCATCTACCACCCCTCAAGCCTGCACAGCTTGGGAGTTTTCCTGGCAGGATGCAAAGGATACAAATGACAACTCCTAAGCCAGAACATGCTGCTCTTAACTTTGGCTTAAGGTTAAACCATGTGGATAAATGGGAAAAGCAGAAGCCTCAGAAGGTTACACCAGGGCTATGCAGACAAAATATGTCTGACTTGGTATTTCCATCTGCAAAGTGGGGAGAATAAAACTCACCCACGGCATTAGTGGCAAAATTAAATGAGAACACACATGGAACATCTGGCCCAGGGAAGATCTTCGATAAATGCTGGTTCCTTCCTGTCCCCTCCTCTCCGATTGCCACAGTCACCAGACCAAGCTGAAATCAAACCGAAACACCCACTCCTGCACTTCTGCATGGGAATGGCTCTGGGGACACAGTTCAGATAACAAGCTGATGATTTGTTACTTTTCTGATGGGTGTCACCTTTTCCCTATTGTTTCAAATAGTTATCTTGGGGCTGACCCACCCTCTCTTTGTGAACTAACTTCCTCTTCAACCAGTCAAGTTTTATCCCTGCCTTTAAATTTGTATTTTCATTTTCGATTGGGACAAAAAACAGGTAGCATAAAATTTACTGTTCTTAAGTGTACAGTTTGGTGATGTTACGTATAGTCAGCGAACTGTTTTAAAAAACATTTTTAAAAACATCACTGCTTTGGGCCAATGTGAAGCAGCCAGCGTTTTGCTTTTGTTTCTGTTTTAGTTTTTTGTTTTTTGTTTTTAACATGTGCCATTTCCTTGCAGGTCTGTCCTGGCCTTTAAGTGACCTGTGTGGGTAAGGAGTCTAAGCAACCTATTACCTGCCAGACTGTTTGCAACAGTCTTATTCTGGCCCAACATGCAGCAGTCCCCTCGGAACCCACTTGTCCCTCAAAGGCCAGCCAGCCCTCTCGTGAGGGGCCTCGCTCCTGGAAAGCTCAACAGCTTCTCTTCATGGAGCTTCTCCGCCTGTCCCCTGTGGGGAGAAGGTGCTGGCCACCCAGCCACAGGCTGAGCCGACAAGTTTGCAACCACCCGCAGCCACGGGGCCTGCTCGTCCTTCTGCCTCCCCTCTCCGAACTGAGCTGGTCATTCCTTCCCTCTTGGCCAGCTTGGCGCCTTCCTCAGGCCCGACATTCCCCCCGTGGTTCCTCCTCTCAATCCAGACCAAGCACTGGCCTCCCTGCGCCCTGTCCGCTTGCTCAGACTCGCCACCTGGGGCCAGGCGGACAGGCCCCCGCGTGGTGCCTGGGCTGCTGAGCGCTGAGCCCACCCTCTGGGACCCGGGCCCTCGGTCTGCTCTGCTGTCCCCAGGGAGGATGGGGTCCTCCCTTCTCCAGGCCCAGCCATCTCACCATGCCCTGCCTTCCCGTCTGCCTCCCACAACCTTCCTTTCTGCCTCTCCCCCTGCCCCTTTCCTGTAAAAATGTTCCCCAAGACCAGCTTCATCCCTTCCCCTGACCCACCCACAGTCTCCCGAGTCCCAGGGCCTCACCTTCAGCCCTCAGACAGACTCGCTGCAGGGCCTGGACCAGCTGTGCACCACCCTGCAGGCCTCAGGAACACCATGGTCCCTGTCCCTGTAATACGCCCCTGTAGCCAAGGTGGTCACCTCCCTGCTAGAAATCCTTTATTGGCTCCCGCTACCCTGAAGCTCCTTAGCCTGGCATTGGAGGCTCTGCACAATCTTGTCCCCGGCTCCCTCACAGACCTACGCCACCCCAGCCTTGCCCTCCTTCAACCCCAAACTGCTTCTTGTAGCTGTTCGCTACGTTTTCTTTCCCCTGAACTGCTTTTTGTGCTCTTCCACCAGCTTGAAACACCAACCCTTCCCTCTGTGCCTGTGAGAGGCCCCCAACCCACCTCTTCCAGGGAGCCTTCCCTGATGCTCCCAATACCGCATAACACTGTAAAGTATACAACTCAGTGAGCTTTGGAATATTCACAAGATTTGTGCACATATCACCACCATCTAATTTCATCACCATGCCCTTTAGCAGTCACTCCTTACCCCCGATTCACCCCAGCCCCTGGCAGCCACAAATTTCCTTTTTTGTCTCAATGGAGTTGCTTATTCTGGATGTTGAGTGTAAATGGATCGTACAGTACATGACTTTTGTGTCTGGCTTCTTTCACTTAGCATAATGGTTTCCAGGTTCATCCACACCATAGCATATATCCATGTGTTCCTTTTCGTGGCTGAGTAATACTCCCATTTTGTGGACAGGCCCCATTCAGTTGCCCATTCATCCGCTGACAGACATGTGGACTGTGTCCACATTTAAGTTACCATGAATAGGGCTGCTATACACCTTCATGTACAAGTGTTTGTGTCTTAAATGTTTTCATTGCTCTTGGATGTTTACTAGGAGTGGAATTGCTGGGCCACATGATAACTCTGTTTAAGCCTTTGAGGATCTGCCGGACTGTTTTCCACAGTGTCTGCACCGTTTTCCATTCCCCCAGCAGTCAGGGGGGTGCATTCTGATCCCTGAATGCAAAGCCCACCCTCTCTCCCTCCGGGCACCCTCAGGGGGCATGTGGACTCCCCGGCCATGGTCATTGCCACGTGTCCTACCTTGAGGGCCTGCTCCTTGAAGTGCTGCAGGGCGTAAGCGAAGATTTCTAGGGCTTTGATTTTCTTGCCATTTGCTGCTGTCAGGTCTGTCTCCAAAGTGAGGTCCTGGCAGGAAGAGAGGGATGAACAGTAAGACAAAGGAGGGACGTGCCTTCTCGCTCTGGAAATGGCTACATGGAGCTCTGGGGAAGCTGCTGAGCCCTGTCAGTGTTTCCCACTGTTAGGGGGGCAGATGAGGACTGTGTGTGCCCCCAAAACAGGCCGGGAGGCACAGTCCTTGTCCTGGGTAGGAGGCCCTGGCTGGTCCCCTCAGTCCCACCTCCACTTCCCCTCCTTCCCCTCCCTCCTTCTCACTCCCTCCTGGATCCTCTGGGAACGAGGTCCCAGGGTAGCCACGGCGGCCAGGAAGAGGGAAAGGCAGCAGTCACCCCTGCCAGTGCAACTTATACACTATTTCCACCCATGGACGCACCGGGTCACCCTCAGGAGACCCCACAAGGGAGGCCTACGCAATCATGCCCACTTGGTAACAAGCATGATGCTCAACAGATGTAAAGCTCTTACTCCCCCAGGAGCTGCCAGCCAAGCCACCAAAATAGACGAGCTCCTATTTTAAGGCTTTTGCTCCCAGATCCGCCGGGAGCCCGGCGTCATGGCTCCGGAGGCTGAAGCAGATGCCGGGTGCCGACCTAGGGTGGAGGATGCTCTGCAAGACGCTGTACCAACTGAGGTCATTAAAAAGTGGCAAGAAATGTCCCTGCAGAGTGGGTATGAGCCGAGAAAGTCCCCAAGCATCCCAGAACCAACACTCATTACCACCAAGGGGGAAAAATCAGCGAGGCCTCTCTGACTGATCCCAGCTGGGTAATTGGGCTTCGCCTTTGGAGTGTGAACCAGCCCAGGGAAGCCCCGCCCGTCATGCTCACCCACCCGTACCCGTCCCCTCCTCCCCGCCAGCCACCTCACACCCCGGACGCTGGCAGACACGTCTTTTACACAGTGGCTCCCAGGCTCAGAAATGGGGCCGAGTTCCAGGAAGCCATGAACTCAGAATCTGAAAAATCCAAACTGAAAAAGTTGTGCGTCTGCCTGCACAAGCTGACACTCAGCACCAAGTCCCGTCTGGTGAAACGGGAAGGGTGCGCGTCTAGCAGAAGCTGGTCTGCTTTACAGACAGACAACCACGCCAACACGCACAGCCCTGGAAAGTAGGGTGCTGGCTGCTGAGTTTCCCACTAACATTTGTTTTGTCATCTGCAAACACGCTAATAGCAGCAAATGAAACAGGAGCTAGCGATTGACTAGAACTGACGAAGCGCCAGCATGGTTCTTCAGCTCCGTGTATGGTGATTCCTTTCATCATTACAAAATCCCCATGAAGAGGGCGCTGTCAGTGTCTCCATTTCCCAGGTAAGGGAAAGCAGGGTGCGGAGAGGTTAGGGACTTGGATTAAGTATCGAGAAGGTGGCAGAGGGAGGGTTTAAACACAGGTTGTCTCGACCTGGAGTGCTGGTCTTACACACCATCACTGTCCTGAATCTCTAAGTACTAAGGATTAAGGAAAATTTCCATGAAGCTGGAAGGAGAAGCCCCAACTGGTGCGGACCTGCCGGGGAGCAGGGCCTCCGGTTACTGCACACTTGATCTCCCGAGCTCCCCTCCTTCCCAAGCAGGGGGTGAATGGGCCAGCCGTGACTTCTAAACCAGGTAGTTAAGAGCCGCTGCCTTTATCCCCCCAAACGCCCCCATCCCCAAACCCCTCCTCCGGGGTTCCCTGATCTCCCAATAATCCAGAACCTGAAGGGGCATCTCCTGGCATGGGATCCCCAGGGCCCCAGGCCTGTGTTCAGCCAGCTTCCACTCTGATTGGTCCGTTTCCAAAGCAAACAAGTTGTTCAATACACTGGACATCTCCCTGCCCACGTGTACATACACCAGAAGGGCTGTGTAGTCCACAGAAGTGCTGGGTGCTCTAGATTCCTTCTGAAGTCAAGGTAAGCGGACCTGGGAGAAACCTGGGGGTGCCGTGCGGTGGAAAGACCCACTTCTCACAAGCCCGGAGGAGCCCAGCTCTCCGAGCAGGGGACCTGGGGTGGGGCGGGGGGGTGGGAAAGGCCGGCTCACCCCGGTGGTGTGCAGCTTCATCTTGAACTTCTCCAGGTACAGCCACTGCTTGGCCTCATTGGGGTCCAGGTCATGGTAGAAGTCCCTGGCGGCGTACCCGAAGCTGTGGAACTTCCTCTCAGGAGTCAGCAAGATGGTGGTGGGAGTCTTCTGGTTGGACACCCCAGGGTCCCCTCCTTCCCAGCGCCTGCCACCAAGGAAAAGCAGAGGTTCCAGTACCTTCTTTAGTGATCCCAGGGAAATGCCCCGGGTGCCAGCCAGCAGGGCAGGGTAAGAATGTCAGGCTCAGGAGAGCCTTGGAGGGGTGACAGACAGCTAGATCCTGAAGGAGGAGGGGACGCCACAGGCTGCTCTGAGGTGGGCAAGCACTGGGCAGGACTGCGCGGGTTAGAGAGCCAAAGTGCACATGAGAAGAGTGCACCTACGGGCCTGTACCGAAAGTATCCAGCCAACGTGTCACTATTATCGCTAGATACTTCCGGGGCAGATCTCGTGCACCCAGGAAGCGTGGGAAACGAGGTCGGAAGGGGCAGGGAGCCAGGCGGGAGAGATGTAATCGGTGAGCAAGGGAACGGCCCCTAGAGGCTTGGGGCAGGGGGACAACCTAGGGCTGCCGGTGACCGTGACCAGAGCTGGCCAGGCTACAGGGAGGGAGACGGGAAGCCAGGAGGCTGAGGAGACGGCTGCAGGAACAGAGGTGACAGACCCAAACAAGGGTAGCAGGCCAAGGGAGAGGGGTTGGGGCGCAGGCACCGGCTTTCGGAGGGAAAGCCAGCCGAATGGACACGGCGGTGAGCAGGAGCCAAGGCACCCCGGGGCCTCCAGCGCAGGAGCTGGAGTAGAAGGCGCTCATTACAGACACCGGGAACCCCCACCGCCCCCCAAGTTGCTGCCCAGAGGGTCTGGAATCATCCCTGGCCAGTTTCCCAGTCAAGTTCCATGGGGTGTCGGCTTCAACCCGGGGCGCGAAGTCCCGTGGTGGCCCCGAGAGACACAGGGCGATCCCCACCCCAGGCGGACACTGGGCGCCCGGGCCCTTCACAGACAGACTGTCCACCCCTGTCAGCTCTGCCATCCACACCAGCGACCTGTGGCTTCCCCTCCACTTCGTGTTCCTTTGTGCCTGTTTATAACTAAACTTGCACATTCGTAACCGGTCCGCCTGTACCCCACCGTTGCGTCCCTAAGTTCCGGCTGAAGTGGAATTCGGGTGGGACCTCCCTGCAAGATCTACAGGAACCCAGGTAACGTTTCTGAGGCCCTGAACGCTGCCAGTGTTTCGTGGGGTCCCTCCCAAGCAACTTCACAGTTATTTCTGCTCTTCTTTTACCCCCAACGTTCGCTGCGTGACTGTCCCTCGGAAATACCATTTCTTAAAACAACTACGGATACCCGGATAAACACCGACCCTAGCTTTTGGTAACAGCTCGCTGTTTTCCACTCAAGGGCTCCATCTCTGAGGCTGATGGGTAGCCAGGCCTCACAGCACCCACGTCACCAGCGGCAGCACCCTGGTCCAATCGGCTGCACCCCGAGGGCTGCGCGGTCTCGGGGTCTCTACTAGATCAGCCTTTCAGTATTTCCTGGTGAGAGTACAATTTTACCCTGGGAACGGTAACTCAACTCCACAGTTAGCAGTTAAAGGAACTGCCGATCACAATGTATCTTCAGAGTCCTCAGATTTGGGAACTTGGGGTGATAAATCTCTGGCTCCCCATGCTATGCAGGACCTAGGGGTGCAGACTGGACAAACACGAATCTTCACAGACAGCTGGTCACGTGTGGGCACAGTGGAGGTGAGGGCTTGCTGCACAGGGTGGGCAGGGAGTGTCCTCAGCACAGAGCATGTCCCGGGAGACTCGGGTCAACCTCAGGGTGGCCTCTCAGGTTCACTGGCGGAAAGGTACCCACTCTGCTTTTTCTCAGGCGTGATGTTTCTGCTCTGGTCACTGTCATCTCATGACTTTTCTTCACTTGGAAGAACTGGCACCTTCCCTCCTTATACTGACTCCACACTCAGTACTTGACAGGAAAGCTCATTCACCTGCGATTTGCACTTGCACCCGTGAGGCAGGTGTTGTCATTATCCCCATTTCACAGATGAGGAAACTGAGGTTTAGAAGGGTTAGCAATTGCCAAAGGTCACACAGTAAGTGCCAACCACAGATACCCTGTGAGTGGGCACCTCTCCTACAGGCTGCACCCTGGGCTCCCCTGGGTCAAGTTTCAAATGTGCCATCCATGTCCTTCCCCAGACCAACTACGTCAGAATTAAACTGACACTTGTACAGACCACGAATTTGGAGCCCAGAGAAGCAAGAATGGCTTGCCGGCTGTGGCACAGTGAGTTTGGGCAGAGTTGTGCCACAATCCAGGACCTGCTGACCAGGTGCCGTTCGCCTGTTCATTGAACTAATAATCCCTCTCCCCTCCTCCAGGCCCCACCCCCGAGGCCCCCAGGTGCAGAGGCTGGCACCTGCACACGTCCGTCCCATCCACAGCACCCACCTCATCACGTGAATGCACTCTGGCTCCTTAGTGAAGCTGTAGGCATAGCCACTAGATGTTGTTCCGAAGTCGATGGCCACCACCACGAGAAACGTCTGCTGCTCTGAGACGTTCGAGTCGGCATCATTCTGCAGATACATCAGGTAAGACTGGGGTTGGGGGGCACTTGGCCTTCAGGGAGATACCACAGGAGGTTCCGCCCTGCCCAGCTGCACCCTCACTGAGACGCCAGTGCACATTCTGGGTCAAGCCCTGAGGAGAGGGCAGGGCAGCCTCAGTGCAGGGAGGTGCCATGAGCACCTGCCCACAGCTTGCCACCACCCCTTCATCACCTGTTCATGGGTGCTGCTGGTCACAGACACTCTCCCGGACCCTGCCCGGTCCTTCCCCAACCACACAGGAGCCTGGGGACTCCTGCCCTCTTAGAGTCCTGAGTCCTTCTTCAAGGGAGTGGGTCAGGTCATTCCAGCTTTCCAACCTTTTTTCTAAGCACTTCAGACTTTCTGTTTTAATGCTCGTAAGACTAAAAATGATCAAAATGATCAATTTTGGATTTGGAGTGTACTGGTGAGAGCAGGGCATGAGAGCACCCCCATCTGGCCTTTCCTCCCTCTGCCCCCCACTGCCATATGCCCAAAGTAACCCTGAAGCTTCCAGGGAACATCCAGGGTACCCAGGACCTGGCCACAGGGGACCAAGCCTCTCCGTCATCCCAGGACTGAAGACGCAAGACTTCAGGAAAACCAGGGTGAGCAGGCGCCCCTCCCACGGGTTGACTCTGATGCCCTTCTCAGAGGGGTTTCCCGGGTCTGAGCAGCTCATACAAAGCCACCCTGTCCTTCTGGCACTTTCTCAGGTTGGCTTCATCTAAGTCCCTTGCGTGGTTGCCCACAATATCCGCTGTTCGGGGCAGGGTAAGGCGGGAGCCTCAGGACCCCTCAGTGCACACACATGCCCGACAGGTCTCCTCTCCCAGGAGAGCTGCTGCAGAAGCCATTACACGGCCACAGGCTTTTGAATGGGCAGCGACCCGCCGGTGAAAAAGCCCCTGGCTCTCAGCCTCACCAGCCAGACGTGGCTGCCTCCTTCCAGGATGTCTCACCCTCTCTGAGCCCCGCATCTTTACAGGGCTGCTCCCGCCAGCCCGCTCAGGCTGCCCACCCAGGCCAACGGCTCCCGAGGCACCAGCCACAGCAGGCCCCGCGTGGGAAAAGGAACCGGGCAGGGGACTCCCAGGACTGGTCCCAGGACCACTTCCCCTTCCCCCATGAACCCGAGGGGCTGCTCAGCAGCCTCGGGAGGACAGACCCGGAGCACCAAGCGAATCCGCACACACTCCCACACAGGTCACAGTTCTTACCACGATGTGGGAAGGGGACAGAGGCGTGATTCCTGTGTCCCCAAGACTCCGGGCTGGAGAGGAGTACGCGGATGTGGGGGCCGTTTCTGGAAAAAGACAGACAAAGGAGCTCCTCAGAGGAGGCCGGGCTGGCCGGGGGGAAGGAGTGAGGGCCCATGTCACTTGGCTCCTAAGGGAAAACTGGCCGCGGGGTGGGCAAGGCCGACCCCAACCACGAAGGGAAGGTACGAGCACCTCCTTGCACTTACCGTTGAAAACTTGACCAGGATGCTTTTATTTCTCCCTGGGCCCAGCAGACCTCTCACTACGCGCCACCCAGCTCGCACTTTGCAGAAATGCTGCCCATGCCCCAAATCGCAAGTCCTGTCCGCTGCTGGCTCCTGCCCTCTCGAGGGCCAGCTCTTAACCCAACTTCCATTGTGGACACGAGACATCTGAGCCTCTGGATGGGCTGTGCAAACTTTTATGTGCTTTTCCTTGCAAGAGTATCCATAGCCCTCAGGTTCCCAAAGAGGTGTGGGACCCTACGCCCCAAAATTAACAGCCCCTATTGTAGGAATGTAGGACACGGGTGCACCTTCCAGAAAGAACGTCCTGGCTTTCTGGAGGCACGAGGGTCCGCCCGAGCAGGGATGTCGTCTCTTCAGTGACACTGCAAAACCCCACGGCACGGAGACAGGTAGCCTCGCCTCCCTGGACGCCGAAGACGGGTCCCACCACTGATCTGAGATCCAACCAGAGAGGGGCCAAGGGCCAAGCAGCAGGACCACCATTCTGTCCCCTGCTGTTCCTGCTGCTGTTATTCAGGCTCAGACATTTGTTCTAGAACCTTGACACAGCCCAGCGGCTCTCCCCCAGCAGGGAGCACCCAAGGAGAAGCCACTGTCCCTGGTCCGTGCTGGAGGCTCCACGCTGCTGTCCATGACCACCACCCAGGATTGGCTGGACCTGCAGAACAGCCGACCGAGAACTATGGGCTCCCACGGCGGCAACGGTGCCAGACCCCGGGCACCTATGAATGCCAGGTGCCATCCGGCGTGTTCCATGAGCACTGCTGCTCCGCTCAGTACACGACCTAGCACCTGGGAGGGAAAAGTGGCTCGTTTGCTAGAACAAAACTTGTCGAGGACGCTGCGAGGGTGTGAGGTGCCTGAGAAAGGCCTATCTGCTGCTAGAGGAGACCAGGGGTTGCCCCCTCTGCCTCTGCCATCCACCCCCTGGGCGGATCCCACGCATCTGCTGCTTCTTTTCCTGCCTGATGAGAACTCAGACAGCATCGTGACAGCAGGGGCCAAATGCGCTGAGGAAATGAAACAAGTCATGAAAAAATGGATGCGAAGCTCCGTATCTGTGTAGCCACCTTCCCCCTCTGCAGGCACACGGGCCCGTCCTACTGAGGCTCAATTCCACTTGCTGGGCAAAGGACTTAGAAGGACGTTTCTCCAAAGATAAGCACGTGGAAAGATGTTTCCCACCAGTAGTCGTTAGAGAATTCAAATCAAAACCACAATGAGATACTGTGTTACACCCACTAGGATGGCTGCAATAAAAATGGAATAGAAATGACAAACACTGGCAAGGATGTGGACAAACTGCAATCCTTGTATACATATATCTGGTGGGGATGGAACATGGCACAGCCACAGGGAAAGAGTTTGGTGGTTCCTCAAAAAGTCACATCTGGGCCCTGGCTGGTGGCACAGTGGATGGCGCGCCGGCCTGCGAACCCAGGGGTCGCTGGTTTGATTCCCAGCCGGGGCACATGGGCAGGTTGCAAGCCAGGTCTCCAGCTGGGTCCGTGGCTGAAGACAGGTGGAAGGCAACTAGACATTGATGTCTCTCTCCCTCTCTGCCTCTCTCCCTTCCCCTCCCTCTAAAAATAATAAATAAAATCTTAAAAAAAAAAGTCCCATCTGGAATTACCATATAACCCAGCAATTCCATTCCTAGGTATCTACCCAAAAAGATTTGAAACCAGGAATTGAAGCAGATACGTGTATGGGAATGTCACTGCATTCACAGTAACCAAAAAGTAGAAACAACTCAAGTACCCATCAATAGATGAATGGATAAACAAAATACAGTATATTCATACAACAGACTATTACTCAGAAATAAAAAAATAAATAAAATTCTCATAACCTGAATGAATCTAGAACACATTATGCTAAGCTAGACACAGAAGGACAAATATTGCATAATTCCACTTATATGAAATACCTAGTATAGGCAAATTCATAGAGGCAGAAAATAGATTAGAGCTGGGGTGAGGGAGGAACAAGGTGTACAAATTTTCTGTTTGGGGTAATGACAGAATTGTGGAACTAGATAGTGGTGATGGCTACATAATACTGGTTGTAATTAATTCCACTAATTTGTACACTTAAAATGGTTAAAATGAATCCTGGCTGGTGGCACAGTGGATAAGGTGCTGGCCTATGAACCCAAAGGTCGCTGGTTTGATTCCCCAGCCAGGGCACATAACCAGGTTGCAAGCCAGGTCTCCAGCCAGGTCTATAGCTGGAGGCAGGTGAAAGGCAAACTTACACTGATGTCTCTCTTCCCTTCTGCCTCTATCCCTTCCCCCTCTCTAAAAATCTGTTTTAAAAAATGGTTAAAACGGCAAATTTTACATTTTACATGTAATTTTTTTCTTTTTTCTTTTTCTTTCTTTTTTTTTTTTTTCTTTTTTGCTTTACCACAGCAAATGTCTTTTATTGTCAACTTGCCCATCTGAGAAGGGAAGCAATTTTTAATTCCTATCGCATATTAGCAACCCACACAGCTCAGTGCCCTTGAAAGGAGAATGGACATATAACCAGAACTCCTGGACCAGCCCGCTAGCCTCCACCTTCTCTGCTAATCTCCCAGCACAAGAGCCCCCACTTCCGTAAAATCAGGGGGGACTCAGCCTCTTCACTAGGGGACCCACCAGACAGTCCTTTCCACCTGTTGGCAGGAAGTCTGCCCTGCCCGAGGGCCCTTGGGTGGCCAGCAGGAGACGCCCTCCTGCAACAGGGAGCCACCCCCTCTCCACCTGCTACCTGGAAGGCCCACGGCCATGTGTCCACGTTTGCACAGAAGGTCTTGGAAGAAACCAACTGTCTAATTTCCCAGAAAATCTGGTGTTGGCAATTAGCAAACAAGCTATTATCTGCAGACAAACCACCCCGCTGGCTGCTTGGTTCTAATTATCCCATCACTCAGCCCTTCTGGGAGCAGGGCCCACTGACTTGCAAAATAGCATGTGTTGGGCCACACATGCCTGGGCCCCCAGGCGGCTCCACGGTATGTGAGGGCAAGAACCAAGGATCTTTGGGGTTCTCCCTGTTCCCCTCCCCCTCTGTCTCTGTTCAGTACGAAATAAATCATCTAACTTGCTGATCACTCAACCAGGCCTAGGAGCAACTGAACTTCATGGACTTCTTCCATCAGCAATTAAAATGCAACCACGCAGTGCAATGATTTAAACCTGATCTGCAAAGAAGGCGTAGAGTAACATTTTTATAGGTATATGAACATCAGGCACGCCCACAGATAGCTCTATATGTCCCAGATCAAAGATAATCCATCACTTACTGTGCATCAACCCAGCACAGGAATATACAAAGCCTACAGTAACAACTTTGTAAGCTAATATTTCTTTATTCGGGATGTCAAGGTGGTGCTCAAAAATTCTTGGGGGAAAGAATATGGAAAAGCTTACTTAGCCCCTGAAATATATGAAAAGCTTCTGTGGCACGACAGCCCCTAGCAGGCCTGAGAGCTTCCATTCAATAAGTAAGTGATTAGAAATAAACACAATGGGGTCAATGGAATAGTATCTATTGCTCTAAGAATATCTGACAGATCTACGCTGGTAGACAACAGGAGAGGGTTGACACAGTAAATGTGTATATGCACAAAGTACATGCTGTGTGTCTTGGCTACCAATTCCTACGGAGGCTATTATCCACTGTAAGGAACTCTGACTGCCACTCGCTGTGACCCTGTTTATTCTTCTCTGTAAAGCCAGTACAATAACATCTGCCCCGTGACTGCTGCCACTCACGGGATAGGCCAGCTCAGTACACACAGAGGGAGTTGGGCACATCGGGAAGAGAGGGCAAAGGCAAAGGGTAAAGCCTGACAAAAATGGGGATTGTGAGCGTGCAGGCCTGGAGGACAAAAGGAAGCTGATAGAAAGAAACTGAGACCCATCTGTGGAGGCAGAGAGGGGAGACTGGAAAACGAGAGGATGGAGAAAAATGCTTTCCCGGGGAGGGAAGTTGAGGGCAAAGCCAAAACATCTGGGAGTTTAAACAAATACCTACTCCACCGTGCCAACGAGATTAAACAGACTCTCAAAGCATTTCTCCCTTCAAGTACGAAGTTACCCTGACATGCAGTAACAGAGGGGCTGGATGATTTCACATAAAATAATTTTAAAAACACTGACCATTTCAAGAAGGCAAACAATCACAGTTACATGGAGGGAAAAAAAAAGAGACCCTGAAGCTCTCTGATAAACCAGCACAAAATATTCGCCAGGTCTCTTTTGTTATTAATTTTGACTAATTTAACATCATTTCTGTCTTGTATATTTACTGAGCCATCCTTTTTAGTTTAGTGTAAATAAAAATGAGTGCTTTGCTGTTTCTAGGTTGACTCTTAACCTGGGTCCCCCTCACAATACATCACTTTTAAAAATAATTTTTGGAGCGAACGGGGTATGTAAATAAAAGAAAATATTTTTGCAACAAAGTAGAGGATACAAATAAGTACAAGTATGACTCGATCGAATCTCTTGCCACAGAATTTTGGGGGGGGAACCCCAAACCAGGTAGTCGAGAAGGAACTAGTTCACCATTTGCCTCTGTGGTATAAGAATTAAGAGGCCGAGTTCTGCTGGGCTCCTGCTATAAAACGTGAGACACGTAACACTCCGATGCATTTTATCTGCTACAGGCTCTTCTGGCTTTTATCAAAGCAGATGTTCTGAAAATAAAAAATAGCCTTGGTAGGAGCGTGTCAAAGGCAGCCATCATTCAGAAACTCACTTGCCGCTCTTCTCAGCTGGAGACATTAGTCAGCAAATGGCCGTGAGCAGAATCACAGCCTTTCTGAGGTACGTACAATCAATCTTGTTCCATAAACATACGATTTTTAAGGATGAAGACAGAACCACTGGCCTGTCTTTATTCCACAAGGCTCCAGGCTCCTGAGAAATGGCAGGGGGTCTCAAACAGGCAGACTCCCCAGCTTTTCCAAACGGGCCTTCTTGCTAACTTTCAGATTGCTGTATCTACCAAATAAATGCTCGATTTCAAAAGGACTTTGAAGGGCTGGTCGAAGGGCTGGTCGTTACGCTTTTAAAAATGCAAACTGGATTTTCATTCCTTCTCTCCTTCTGGCTCTGAGATGACAGGTATTTGCTGACACTGCCTGAAATCAGGCTAATTGAAAAACGCTCTCCGTTTCTCTCTCCTTACGTGCCCTCCCTGCCGTGTCATTTTTGAAAATTGATCAGCTCAAGGTCATGTGTAGGTTACTGGCACATATCTTTTCAAAAGGCAAATAAAAAAATTTTATTGCCCTATACCAGGCTCCATGGCTAGCTGAACTAATGCATTATTACCGTAAGCTGAACTTCCATCTCAGTAAATAATTTATGGATTTTTTTTTTTAATCATCGTGGTTGAGAGTAAATGGAAATTTTATTGCATGAACTTGGAGACCCTCCTGGCTCCAAAGAAGAGTGAGTGTGAAACAGCTGCTCTCCAAATGCTAAATAGTAATTATGGAAATGCGCATTAGCAATGGCAGAAACCACTGCACCAGGCACAGGCCCAGCGTGGGGGGTTACGGCTGGTCCACCTGACCCTGGGCGGCATCTTCCAGTTACCACCCTCCCCAGATGACTTAGGAGATGAGGTGCCCCAGCAAGAGAGAACTGGGGCAGCTGGGTTTCCCCAGAGACCAGGGATCCCCCAGCTGCTCCCATCCTAGGTGGTGAGGGGGGCAGTCCACAATCTGCCTTAACCCCAAGTTCACCTGCACGTGTGTATCTAGGCAACTGCCAGGGGAGGTGAGAAATTGGTTTCTGTAAGTCCCCCTACTAATGCTCATGAATTACATTCAGCAAACTGGAAGCCCCTGGCCACCTGCACCCCGCATTTGCAGGGGCTTCACCAGCTCACCCCAAACACAGCATTAAGATACTTCTGTCCACCTGGCGTTTCTCCCATGGGCTCTGGGCTCCTGTAGGTAGGGTCATGTCTTACGTCATCTCTGATTCCTCAGCCCCTGACATGTCACAGGGACTCAGTAAATGCTGGGTGGGCGGATGGACTCGACACATGAATCCATTCCAGAACTCTTGATGAGCGAGGAAACCCATGAGTCCCGAGCAAGCACCAAGGGCTGCCACATTTCTTTTTTTTCTCATCGAAATGCGACAAGTACAGGGTTTGACAAGTTCCAAAGCCGACAAGAACCGAGGCATGACTGTATTTCCTCTACCGGGCACATTTGTCAAATGAGCGGTCAAACTAATAAGAACATGCATGTATCAAACTCATTCGGTGTGAACTTCTGAAACCTTGGCAATGCTTCCCACCTGGGGCTCCCCGGTTGGATAAGGGGTGCGTGTCCGGCTGGCTTTACTGCGGCTGAGGCCGCTGGGATGAATCGAACCAGCCCTTGCAGGAGGCTGAGTTCTGCTAGCTCCATCCAGTCCCCTTGCTGACAGCCCCCCACAGGCTCCCGGTCAGAGCAGGCTCCAGCCCAGCCTCCAGGCCCTCCTAGGTTGTGAAACCCCTCTGCAAGCCTGGAGACGGGGGGCTGTCCCCCAGCTGCTGCTGGGCCCCTCCATGTCCTGGAAACCGGGAGCCTGGCCCTGCGGAGAAGCAGGGCCTCTTTAAGGACCAGGACACACCCATTTTGCTTTGTTCAGATTCACAGGGCTCCCACGGCCGCAGGAGGTGGGTAAAAAGCTTCAGCAAAGGCCTTGGCATCTTCTCCCCAGCGGCTGAAATATGAGTGTCAGTTGTCATTCTGTGACCTTTTGTACCAAAGGCACAAGCTCTAGGTCTCTGGAGGGATGGTTCCCAGGGGCGGGAGGGTGGGTTCAGGTTGAGGGCACCATATCCCCATGTTCAGGCAGGGTAGCCAGCTTGGGCCAGCAGTCAAGGGTATGTCTCCTCAGAGCCTGGGCAGTTCAGAACAGAAGCAACGCCAACGTTGGCGCTTTGGCTGTTCTCAAAGGAAGGTAAGGAAAATGCAATGGCTCCAGACGGTAGTGCAGAATATGGGAGTGGCAGGTAGAGAATGCCAAACGTGTGGACCCTGCCAAGCCTGGGAAAGCCGCTGGCCTCTCATGGGTCACATCTCCCTCTGGGAAGTGGGACTCTGTATTCTCAGGGCCTCTATCCTGGGGTTTCAATGAACCAAGGAGGTAATGCATAAATAAATAAAGACCAGCCCCACCTACTAACTGCTGAATACGTTCATGGGCACGAGATTGTCTTTAGGCACAGTTTTTACTTTAGGCTTTTTTGCGCGTTTATTCAAACTCAAATTATTCATTTGAAACGATCAGAAATGTACAAACCCCGAAAGCCATCAGGAAAGCTATCTCGTCACTGAATGCAAATTTCATGCCAAGCCTCACAGGCCTGGTTCATGAAACCCTGCTGTGTTAGGGGGCTGGGAGGTGCCATCATTATTGCCGGGTCTACGGATGAAGAAAGAAAAGCACAGGAGGTGACGGAGGAAGCCCACACCGCTGGGATGCTGCCCAGCCCAGCTGCGTGTACACCTCTTCAGCTCAGAGCCTGCATCCTGCACTAGACCCAAGGCCAGGGCTCGCACCAGTGTATTTCTCTTGAAAGGTGAGCCTACGAGATACAAACCTAACTCCCTATTTCCCAGGTGAGCAAACAGTGGGAAGGAAGGCAAGAGGTCTGGACCATCCCCCCTTTCAAACTCGGTGGGCTGCTGCCTTTAGGCTCAGAAGATGCCTGGCCTGCATTTCCTGGAGCTCCGAGCTGAACTGGGCTCTCCATTTTGAAAGCCAAAATTCTTCAAATCCAAGGACCAGGGGGAGGGAGGAGCTACTGGAGATGCAGAGGTTCAAATCCTAGCCTGGCACTCCCGGGGAGTGCTATTCAACCTCTCAGAGATGGTTTTCTCACCCTGGAAAATGGGCAGGGGTGGGAGTCATGATGATATACGTGACAGGATTGCTGGAAAAGAATACACAAGTAAAGAAAATAAGATCTCTAAACCCCGGTGCATGGTGAGCACTCTGTATAGATGATTTTATTTATTATCATCACCACCACCACCAACCACCACCACCATCCTGATCAAATCGGTGCAACTACTGTTAGGAAAGTGGCCACATACTCAACTGAACCATTAAGCCAGGGCAGAGAGAGGGTGAGCGCCTTCCTGAAGTCGCACTGTGTAAGTGCCAGTCTCTTGTGCCCCGGGTCCTTCCCTCACCTGCACCCCAGCCCTGCTGTCCCAGGACCCCGCTCCTGGCCGGCTGTACCGCTGGCGCCTCGCAGCACAGAGCAGGGAAAAACCACAGCACTGGGGGAAGCGGAAGTGGGGAGTGACTGCGAATGGGCGTGGGGTGTCTTTTTAGGGTAATGAAAATTTTCCGGAATTTCAGTCGTGATGGTTACACAACCTTATGAACGAATATACAAAAAACCAATGGCTTATATTTTAAAATGGGAAATTTTATATGTGACGTCTATGTCAATTAAAAACATATCAAAGGACCGCCTGAGGAGCTTGCCCCCCGCCGCTCCCCACTGCCCTCCTGCCCTCATGTGGCAGGGGCGAGCCCCTCTGGCTGCCAGACTTTGCAGCAGGACCCCAGGACGTGTCCAGTGGTGAGGATGGCTTTCTGACCAGCCAGGGGCAATGTGGGCCTGTCCCCAGAAACCCTGCCCTTTGACAACACAAAAATGCAGGCACAGAGCAGGGACGGTGTCCTGGCCACCAGCTGCATTTTCACTTTTCCCACAGATGCTCTGAAGCTGCCAACTGGCCGGAGCTGAATGCCAGGCTGCCATCCCGACAGGGAGCTGTGGCCGGAGAACCTGTCAGTGCCACCCCCACACACACAGGTACGCAGCTGCAACGTGGTCCAGGATGAATGCAGGGAGAGGCCCAGTCACCGTGGGTGGCCATACAGGCCTGGGTGGGAGTGGTGGAAGCCGCAGCCCCACCTCATCAGGAGGCCAAACCACACCAGCATTACAACATCCTTCTGTGCAACTCCCTGCACGTGAGTTGTGGCCGAGCCAGGGCTGAGCCAGGGTCCTGGGGCAGGAAGTTGTTCGAGAACCTGCCTGAGAAACACCTGCTTCTAGAAGATTAAAGGAAAGAGAAGGCAAATGCCACAAAGGGCTCCAAAGGGCTAATGGCCAGACCAGAGCAGAGCTGCCAGGATGATGCATATGGAAAGCTGCCTGGGGTTGGGGGAGGGGGGGCTGCCCCCCACCCCAGAACCATGTGTCCTCTCCACTTAGGTGGCCCTGGCACCTGTACACAATATCCCTCTCATGATAAGCAAAAGACTTCTTAACGCATCGTTGACCAGTCACAAAAAAAACTCGTGTTTTTATACCAAACATTGTTGAATGATAACGAGTTAACTCGTGTTTGCACTTGCATTAGTTTTGTATGAAACTGCCAGTCAACAACCTGTTGAGTTCAAAATCCCACATTCTTACCGGCGTTACACGAAACCTGGTGTGACGGACAGACGTTCTTACAAGAAGGCATTAGCAAACTGTTAAAGTATTAACTTTTTTGCTAGGTATGTCAGCAAAATCTGAAGGGTAACCACCCTTGAAATGCGCTGGAACACAGTATCTACTCCCAGCATGGTAAAGAGAGAGAAAAAGCAAGAATACCAATGAACAATTCTCCTGAGGAGCAAGCTTGCTCCAAGTCTCTTCCCAAGAAATATAAATGGACCTCCAGGGGGGTGCGGTTTACTTCCTCAAGCTACCCCAGAGAGCAGGGGGTGAACCCCAAGCCAGGGACCCACAGGGTCCCCAGGGTGTGCCCTGGCCCACCTCAGGCCAAGCTGTGCGATGAGCCCAGCAGAGCTTTCCCACTTAATACACCAGCTGAATCCCAGGAAATAATACGCATTCTATGTTTAGGGGCCACAGGGCGGGGCCAGCGCAGAACATTCAGACTGGCTTTGGTGCCCAGCACACCCTGGTGCACCACCGTACCATCTAGGAGCAGCGTCACGAGACCTGGCTCCGGGACCCCTGTTCCAGCCCCACTGCGGTGCCAGCACAGGCAACAGCCCAGGTCCAGGGCACGGACATCACACCCTCACCACCACCCACAGATGGCCAAGTGCCCCAGCTTGGACTTAGGAAGGACGTCCGTCCAGGGCATCTGTAAGCCCAGGTGGCCTGCCTGTGGCTTTTCACCCCTCGCTGTCCCACAGGCCCGCCCCTCCCAGCCCGCAGGCTCGCCCACTTCACTAGGCCTGATGTGTGCAGGGCCGGTGTCCGGGGCCTCAGTGTTACCTTTAACAGCCCATCTGGAGCTCCGTTAATCAGCAGAGTGCTGCACACACAGTGGCCCCCGCTGAGCTGGGAATGTCAGGAGTGCAGGGCAGTGACTGGCCCTCCTGGAGGGAACCTCTGGGCGGTGTCCCCAGGAATACCACAAGGTGGGAGAAGCGGGAGCTGGTCGCAGGGACGCCTGTCCAGGCCCCTGCTCCCCGCCCTTGCCTCCCTGTCTCTCTCCCTCCCGCCACCTTCTGGGCTGGTGACCAAGACTCCGGGAAGCTACCCGTGCGGTGGGGAAGGAGGGCGATCCCTTCAGATTACCTGGGAAGTTCATCAGCAGGAAGGACTAGGCCCACGTGAACAGCAACCCCCAAGCCCCGGCCACCCCCTGTGCCTGGCCGTGCCCTCCTCTGCCCCGTCCCCATCAGGCTGCCATTAGTCCTGCCTAGTAGACACTCGCCACGTGGGTATTCAATTCATGAGAATCCGACGATGAGTTCTCAGGCCAAAACAGAGCAAGCGGTATCAATTTAAATACTGTAATTAAGGACGTTGTAAAAGCCTATTCTACACTCTATTAGCCACCGTGGTAAGTGCCACGGGAGAGGGGGGCCACCCCCGGGGAGGGATGCTTCACTGGCATCTTGCTGGCAAGTCTGCTGAGTAAACAAGAGGAGAGGGAACAGCAGGCAGAGGAACAGCATGAGCGAAGGCAGGGCAGTACGGAGTGCTCCCCAGAGGCACCTGCACCCCAGGCTGCCCCGCCCGGATCATGTCACAGCCTCCAATTCATCAAGCCTCAAGCAGCTACCGCAGTTCTTTATTGCCCTTTGTATCAGCTCTTACCCCCCAACCAATCCAGCGCCTCCATTAGCCCCTCACCACTGCACTGCACCAGCTGAGCCGCATCCTGGGCCATCTGGGAGGACATCTGTCATCCCCTAGGCCTGCCTCGTGCACCGGTCTGAAGGGGGAAGGGGCCCCCTGTCCTTCTCGTGGGAGGGGCTGACCCTCATGGCTGTGTCCAACCAGGCACAGCCCTGGACTACGCTCCCAGGGGTGGGGGATGGGACTGAGGACCCGCAGTGAGCTTGGCTCCAGGAGGACACCCCGTTCCACCCTCACACAACTCTGTCCTGGCCTGTTTCCAGAGCTGCAAAAAGAGCTCACAACGGTTCCCCGTCGCAGGGCTGCGTGGGGCCCTACGGGGAAGACCCACAGGAAACTCCGTGCTGAGCTGGGTGCAGACAGAGTAGGTGCTCAAGAAGCAGGAGCTATTCCAAGACCCAGGTGCCCCCCTGGATCTGCACCTGAGAGCCACTAAGTCTGCTGCCAGGAAAGGACCCCCACCATCACGTGTGCACCCCAGAAACCGCTGTGGGCAGGCCGGGTGGCCATCTGCCCGCAGTCCTCAAGGCTGACCCGGCTGGCTTGTGCTTGCGTTTCGTGGCCCCTTAAACTATGCCCCAGTACCTAGGATTCTACCCAAGAGAAATAATGTGCGTGTCTGCAAAAATATTTGTTCCAGAAAGTTCTAGCAGTTCTTTTCATAATCACCAAAAACTGGAAATGACCCAACAGCAGCAACAGGAGAAAGGATAAACAAAGTATGGTTCAGACGTACAATGAAATATTACTCAGCAATAAGAAGGGGACGGAATACCAATACACCCTCCAATACAACCTCAAAAGCCCTATGTTGAGTAAAAGAGCCTGGACACGAAAGAGTTAATACTCTATGCCTCCACTTACGTGATCAGGTTCAAGGCACAGCTAAGGTTATTCTCAGGTCCCCACCTGCCTGCGCAGAGCCCTGCACCCAGGGGTGCCCAACCCATCCTGCTCCCTGGGTGCTGGGTGTCAGGGAGTCCAGGGCTCTCAGGGAGGCTTTCTCATGGCTGGGGCACAGCACGTGACGGAGTGGTACCGAGATGGTCCAGGACACGGACTTCTGAAGAAGACATGCTTTGGGCTCAGAAACCATCATGCCCAGCACCCAGTCTTCCTCCCTGAGCCGTAACTTCTTGAGCCTCTGTGTCTCATCTCTAAAGAAGATACTCCCCCCACCCCACGGCACTGGGTGTTATAAAGGTCCACCTCTCAGCTTTGTCTCATTACGCCCCGGCAAGTCCTGAAGGGGAACACCAAGGTTAACAGGGGTGTAGGGTCCCAGCTGTTTCCTTCTTTCTTCTTGCAGATAACTTTCCATGATGAACATGTCATGCTTTTGTCATGAAAACCCAAGTCACCTTTGTTTTTAACCAGTACCTGCCCCATCCAGCATGCAGGCAGAAGAGGTGGCTAGGCTGGGTGGGCCGGGGTGAGGCTGGCTTTCACCCATCACCACCTGCAGCCTCACTGGGTGCCCTGCTGCCTGGCCACAGTGCTGCCTGGCCACAGTGTTGGTCCCGCCCAAGGTCCTTGCCTGCTCCTGATTCCAGCAGCCAGACCCCCAGCCTCCAACACCCCCCAGTGATCATCACATTGCTTCCACAACCTTGGGGGCCAACTCTCTGTCCAGCAAGTCTCCCCAGAAATAATTTCTCAGCTCCACCCTCTAGATGAGGACATGGAAGCTCAGGGAGGTTCCAGGCCTGCCCACGGCCTCACAGCGATTACACCACAGGGCTGAGACTCAAACCCCGGACCTGTGTTTATCCCACAATACCATGCTGCCTCCAAGAGTGCAGCTCATGGACCCACCTGGAGGGGGCGCTTGAAATGTCTTGGGTTCTCAGCCTCCTCCAGGCTCAAGAGAGAACTTAAACCTTCGGGGTGTTGCTTCTGGTTTTAATACCCCTCCCCAAAGTGTTCCCAAATGCCCCCTGCCTGAGGTAGGCCATCTTCAGTGCAGAGACAGAAATCCTGCCTCCCTGCAGGGTGGGGGCTTCTCTGCGTGGGTCCCAGGTCTCACCCTGGGTTCCCAGGACCTGGCTGCATCTCTGGGCTCCAACCTTTCAACTGACTGGCACTGCCCTTGCCTTTAACCGTTTACACTGGGTCAGAGTCCTGGTGTTCAGTTGCCTGACTTGGGAACAAGCCTGGAGCTGGCAGTGTGCTGACCATACGGCCCCCGAAATGCTCTGACCCTGAGGGTTCAGGGGCAGGGGCGGAGGGGGTCACCTTGAGTTGTAAGCATGTTCACAGATGGAAGCTGATTTACAAGGTCTCTCAGAGGGAGAAAGAGGCTGCGTGCACAGGGTGGAGACAGATGGGGTGAAGGACGGGCTCCTATCTTAGGACACAATCCCTGATCACTCCCCTGGGTGTCACAGGGGAAGCTAGGCCATCCGCTCGCCCCAGTCACCATGTTTCTGGCCTCTGTGTTAGTGGTTTGCCATTTCTTTAGGCCTTGTTCATACCCCATGAGAAAGTGGCCCCGCCCTCTGCTGTCCCCACCACTCACTAAGATTTTTGAAGGGCAGTCTTATCTCTGCACGAATACATGCCCGTTTCATAATGGAACTTGCTAAGAAAGTCTGTTTTTCCATTGGAAGGTCTGTTTTTCATTCAACACGCAAGGCTGAGGGACAAAAAGTGGGACAAAGTGCTTTTGGGCATTCCTGCTGCTTCCTGGTAAATCCCATCCTTATCGTCCTTCCTGGCCCCCAGCATGTGGTACTTGGGGATCCCACTAGCGAATGATCAGGGAAGGCCAAGGAGTGCAATATTGGGGCACAATTAATGTCCATAACCAGCCAAGTCCTTCTGGGCTCATGTTTGGGCCCCAAGGGAAGGCTTACCAGAAGCTTCTAACACCCCAACATGCCTGTCCTCAGCCTCTCCCATCCAGTATCCCAACCAGCCCAGCAAGGTCTTGGAGCCTGCTCTGAGGGACAGCAAGACACCATGACCCTGTCCGGCCAGAGTCATCGTGCCCTCTTAAAGTCCCTGCCACCTTCCAGGATTCTGCTACTTCGTCACATTGGCTCACAAAACACGGAAAGCCCCCACCTTCACCCTCCAGCTTCCGCCATGTCTCAGTCTGATCACGGGTGTCACAAGAAGTCACACTAAGTGGTCGTGGCTGATGAAGTCCCAAATCATACAACATCCCCTCCCCCAGATCTCCATGAGTTCCTGGGTCCATGGTGCCCCCAATTCACCAAGCAGTAAAATCCCCCACCAACTGGGGGCCTGGCAGGTTGTTATTTGGTCAAAGGCAGACACTAAAACATTTTTATTAAATCTATCACATATTATATTCAATTCGTTAAAAAAGAGAAAATAAGACTGTCGATAACATGGTTATGGGAAACAAGGGACTAGCAAAACCGGCTTCCCTCTGAGATTGGGGGAATTAAGGGGGTCTTTCTGACAGTAAAATTGGGAGGAGGTTGGCAAAAATACCCCCCAGACATGAACACCTGGGAAGTAAAACAGTCTCGCAAGTTTAGCTGATGTGCTCAGAACCTGGGGTGAAGATGAGGGACGTGACCAAAGGCCCTTCCTGGCGGCTGGCACTGGAGGCCTCCCTCCCTAACAGCACAAGTATATTTAAATCGACACCCTCCAGCAAACAGACACACAGGATGTCTGCTATACAGTAATGCGGTAAATTTTCCTAAAAGTCTTCACATCCTGCAGAAGCACATGCTAAAAATAACAGGTTTAATGGGGAAAACAGCGTTGGTGCCTGTCACTCAACACCTACGGAATGTTGTCACCTGAGCCCTTCCAAAAACAGCAGTGGCTCTAGTAATATCCTGCCACAGAATGCCCTGCAGGGCCCCGGGACCCAAAGCCATGGTGACAAAATCACTGGCATGTGCTCCTCCTCTGACATAAAGGGCCTCACTGCTTACAGAGACCATGTTGATCAAAATTAAAAGCCCCACCCAGGGTGTCACTGGCACCCACTGTTCTCTCCCAGGGCCAATACCCTCATCTGCCCTCTCAGTTTCCCCAAAGAGCTTAAAGTGGAAGGTGCTTCTATGGATTTTCAGCTTTTTAATCAGTTCTTCCTTCCCTATTGCTCTTTCATCACGAGAGTGTGTCCTGATCTATCAAAATATAAACGCACCAAAAAAAATTGCCAATGAGCCAACATAACTCCCACGTATCCACAAGGATGCAGTAGTGATATTCTATGGATTCTCAAGAAAGTCTCAAGAGGCCTTGCAGCCTTCCTCTCCTCCTCTAGCTACTCTGGGGTCAGCACATACAGAAGCCCAAGCAACAAAGGACTGGGTGGAAAAAGAAACCCCACTGACAGCCAGCACCAACCCCTGAGCCCCAGATGAGGACTCCGGCCCAGCCCAGCCATCAGTGATTGTGGTCGCTGGAGTGACCTCGGGGAAGATCGGCAGAAGAACCACCCAGCAGAGCCCTGCCCGCAGAATCACGAGCAAATACACTTGCTACTGCTTTAAGCCATTAAATCCTCGAACAGTTGGTTACATAGCCAAAGCAAATACAACGTGACAATTTGCAGACACTTCACTAATTTTTTGAAAAATCTAATAGCATTCCCCACGTGGGAGCCAATAAACCTTTTACTCAGGTTCCAATAATTCCATAGGCTCCTGAAAGGGACTAAGGTACCCTGAAAGTGGCAGTGTCTCCAAGGATCCTACCAGGAATGAATAAAAGTCAAGGGCTGACCAACAACCCAAACTCTGGAAAGATGTTGTACGGCGAGTTCAAGAGGAACCCAACTGATGTAAAACATGAAGGAGGACCAGTGTGATGCATTCAAATTGTCTGTGGGGGCAGCTGAAGGCTCTCTATCTAACACTCCTAAATCAAAGCAAGACCCCAATCTTTCTGAATAACAGTCCCTAATATGACCATGTCTAAATTCCTAGAACGTAGAAATATTTTATCTTACGTGACAAAAGGGATTTTGCAAGTGTGATTTAGTTAAGGATGTTGAGACATGGAGCTAATTCTGATTATCTAGGAGGGCTTCCTAAGAGGTCTTTACATAAATAACAGTCCTTACAAGAGAGAGGCAGGAGGGACAGAGTCAGAGAGAAAAGACAATGGAAGTAGCAGTTGGAATAATGTGTTCAGAAGATGGAAGATGGGGCCATGAGCCAAGGAATGTTGGGGGCCTATAGAAGCTGGAAAATGGGAGTTTCCAGAAGAAAAACAACTCTGCCAACACCTTGATTTTAGCTCTGTTAGACCCATTCTGGACTTAATTCCAGCCTCCAGACTATATGATAATAAATTTGTATTTAATGCTGCTGAATCTGTGGCAATTTTTATGATGGTAGTAGGAAACTCGTTCACTGGATAATTCCTCCTGCCTGCAAGAATGTAACTTCAGACTGTTATTCATGATAACACTAATAGCTAACATTAATTCAGTGTGGCCCACCCCGTTCTAAGTGCTTTTATTGTATAAACTCATTCAACCTTCAGATTCACAAAAACCACCTGAAGAAGATTATTATAGCCTATACTTTACAGAAGAGAAAACTGAGCCTTCAAGAGGCAAAGTGAATTGCCGGGGCCACCGAGCAAGTAACTGACACAGCCCAGGGCACCTGACTCCAGATCCTACCTTTAACCCTACATCTCCCAAATCAAAGCAACAATAATGATTGATTACAGCCACTAACTAAGCACCCTCTGTGTACCAGGCTCATGCTCAGGACTTGACCTATATTTTCACACTTAATTCTCACCATGCCCCCCAGTGGAGCAGGATTATTAATCATCCTTGTTTACAGCAACGTTATAGCCACCGGTTGGTTAAACACATCGGAACCCAGAAGTGTCTGAGCCCAAAGCCTGGGTTTAACCACACACGCTACCACCTTCCTCATCCCATAAGAGGTCCAATGGCTGAGAAGAGAGCAGAGATACGTAGCACAACCACCTAATGTATCTTCCAAATGGCATACTTAGCAAGTAGAAGGAGTCACTGTTAATAATTTTACTGGGACAAGAGGCATAAACCAGGAAGCATGGCCACCAGAAAGAGAAGGGGACTAAACTGAGACCCATACTCTGCAGTGCCAGGTGCCCCACCAGCCCCCACAGCTGCCAGGTCATGGTCAAGGCTGGAAAAAGAGCGTGGTCTTACCAGAGGTCAGAGCAGCACCTCCAAAGCTCCAGATCTGGGGTCTCAACACAGTGGGCAGAGCCTGTCCGACAGTGGACTGGGAGTGGATCCGAGGTTAATGGGCTGAAGGCCCTGGATAGAGTCCAGGGGTGCAAAGAGACCTTGAACCCCACTGATGCCCCGCCAGGAAACCCAGTGGGAGCACAGAGCCTTGGCAAAGGGTCAAATGGGAGTGAAATGGGGCCAACGGTCCAGATACCTAGCTCTCCTCCAAAGTCCTGGGCCAGCAGGACAAGAAGCCACATGGCCTGAGGCTCAGGCTGAGGTCTGGTCTTCCTTAGCTGTGGGATCTCCAGCCAGCCCTTCTCCCCTGTGAGTCCCCGGATGAAATGCAACCACTGATAATAATTGCCCACCCTAGGCCCACTGGGTTCGTAATAGTAAATAATAACAGCTGATAACAGCAAATGAGCTGGGATGTGTCCTCAGCACTTAGAAGGTGTTACGGAAGTAAATGAAATCCACTCTGAAATGGGTACTATGATCATCCCCACTTCACAGATGAGGAAACTGAGGGGTGGGGGTGGGGGGGATGGCGTATCTTGCCCAGAATCCCATAGCAGGTGAGTGGTAAAGCCAGGACTGGAATCCAAGCTCACTGCCCCTGTGGAACTCCACGGGAACAGTCTCCTTCCCACACCCCCCACGCCCAACAACCTAAAGCAGCACCTCTTGGTCGGCTCCTTGGCTCAGCCTGCTCCCTGGCGATGCCCAGAACCCATGAGCCTGTAGGTGGGAGGTGCTCACTCCCTGCCACATGCTGTTCATTCATTAAGGCCCTGGTTTCTCCCCGACATTCAAAGTATGCACGCACAGCGATAATAAAGAAGCTTTCTCCCTTACCAAAGAGGCCTATTTATGCCATGAGAGAGCATTTCGCCCCCATATGATTGAGTCATCACTCAAAGCCTTGCTGGAATCAAAGCTGAATCTCTTCAGGGGATGATTGAACGCCACCCGCATCCTGCTGCCTCCCACCTCTGAGTCCACGCTCCCAGAGGCCACCTGCGCGGTGGGCAGGACTGGACATCGTTCCACACGGCTGTGTTCCTGCGTGCTGACGTGCAGTCCACACACGGTGGTGTATTTATTGAGCATCTATGTGCCCTAAGAGTATAGCCATGAAAGACACAGACCCTGCCCTCACTGGGAGAAAAGGCGTTGAGAGAAAGAGCAAAAGTTTGTAGGCTCCATGATGGATTCACATACCAACTCCAAGCATTCGTCGGCTGGGGGATTTGATTCTTTGGTTGGGCAAGTTACCAGATTGCTCAAGGCCTCAACTGCAAAATGGCATGATAACACCAACCTCATAGGCCTGCTGAAGGCGTCAATGGGATTTACCCGCATAAAAGTGAAACATCGGGCACTCAATGAGCACTAGTTGGGATTAGCAACAGTCGGAACCGAAGCCTTTGGAACCACACAGGCGGGATCCCACCCAACGGGCTGAGTTCAAGAAGACTTCCTGAGAAGTGATACCACAACTGAGTTTTGAAGGATGAGTAGGAGTTTGCTAGAGAAGCAGAGGATGTCCCTGTTCGGGGGAGCTACCTGGGGGCCAAAGGAGGTCACTGGGCTCTGGGAAACACAAGGCCATGTGCAAAGCATGTACAGGGGCCACACAGGAACCACAGAGGCAGAGGATACAGGTGCAGACAGGTATGGACACGGAAGTGCATCCCCTGGCCTGCGCCCTAACCAGTGATACCCAGAGCATCACTCTGACATCTTCTTGGCCAGCTTGGGAGTCCCATCCAGCACCCATCTACTTCCACCTGTAGTTTGATGACCACAGGGAAGTCAGGCAGCTACATTCTCTGTTAGTCGTGCATCTATTCATTTAGACATTCCATAAAATTCTCTGAGGGCCCACAACATGGCGGGCATGCACTAGGAGAGGCTTGGCTGCTGCCTAACCCTCATTCAGCCCGTTGCCAGTTGCGCCATGCTGACCTGGCAGCTTTCTTCTTGGTGAAATGGGGTAACAGGGTGCCCCTCACAGAGTCGTTCAGTCATTAAGAAATGTGGTCCAAAGCAATGTTTACAGAGGCGCCCCCAACCTGGGCAAAATCCCCTGCCTCCTGTTCCTCACCTTCCCCCGACCCTGCAGCAAATTCCTAGGCTCCACCACCCATACCTAGCCCTGACTCATCACTGTCACCAGTCACCGTAGGAGCTAACCCAGACCAAACTACCCCTTGCCCCGCCACCCCACCACCAATTTATGTCATCCTTCCAGGGCTCTGTGTATCAGCCAACCCAGCCAGTGGGGACTGGAATGAAGGTCATCTCAGCCTTTGCTGTTCAAAGCTCCAGAGATTAAAGGGTGGCCCTTCTCACTTTGTAAATTAACTAAGTTAAACATTCTAGTAAGGAAACTGGCAAGACCATATAAAACAAATGGAATAGTGATGAACTGCATCGCACAGATCACTCACCTTCAGCAACTACCAATATCCCGCCATTCTTGTTCCACACACTCCCCACCCCACCTTCCCCTGATCTGTTAGGGACAATTTTATGGCAGCCTTCCCGGCACACCCCAGTCCTCTGGCCTCTCACTGCTCACACATCCCAACACAGTTCAATACCTGTGACATTCATCCTTTTGTATGAAGAGCATCCTTGAAATAACCCAGGAAGAACAACCATTTTTGTATCCCTAATAGAATGGTAATCACTGGCCACAGCCATGGGGTGCACAGGACGGTGGTGAAGGGGTCGCAGCCCTGGAGACAGGTGGCCTGGGTCTGAATCAATACTTCCTAGATGTGTGACCTTGGATAGGTCATTCACAACCCATGGTTAGATTTCCTACCTAGCAAAAGAGGAATGCCGGTATGGTAACAGGTTTGCTGTGAGGCTTAAAAATAATAAAATATTGCCTGTCCATTTGTCCAGCACAGAATGTGCGAGGAAACCTTAGAAATAGATGTTAACTAGTGGGGGTGCAGGCTCTGCTCATGTGAGATACTATTAATACCTCCCGCTTTATAGAGGAAGGGATGGAGGCCAAGAGAAGCAGGAGGCGCATGAGAGCCTGCTCTGGGTGCCAGGTCCGTGTGCCGCGAATCCGCTCGGCCTGCCTTGAACTGCAGAGCACTGGGAACGAAGAAACTCTCCACAACAGAGACAGGTGAGCAGCGGCAGGTGTCCCAGCCCATCCAGCATGGGTGCGTTCGTCCTGGATGGTGAGCTCTCTCAGCCCTAAGGACGACCAGATGGTGAGCGCCCGCACATGTGTGCATGTGCGTATGCCTGTGTGCGTACACAGGAGCTGCGCTGAATTCAGTTTCACAAGACAATACCCTGTGCGAGAGTGCACAGCCCTGCTCACTCTCCTGACGTGACAAACCCGGTGGTCACCCTTGCATTCGCTACAGCCACTCACTGTTTACCCCAGCAACTAGGCAAGGAGCTGGGTCACTAACTTAGGCTTTAGCAATTCTCGGCCTGTCAGATGCCCCTCCCTATCATTCTAATCTGGTTTGTTGGGGTTTTCCCCCCAATTTAAAGGAAAAGGATGGAAAACCCGAGTCAATCCAGTTGCAGAGATGTTCAGACAAAGCCAGGCGGTGTTCACCAGCTGGGGAAGGTGAAACACGGAGCAGGTCTGTGATGTTACAGCACCGCCTGGGCCCTGGGCTGGGGCTCTTGGAGGGTCCTCCCAGGAGGGAACCGAGCCGGTATCTCCCCCACCCCTTCCCCACCACGCAGCGCAGCTTGGGAGGCAGCTCCCAGATCCGCAGGAACAATGGGCTGGGGACGCCGGTGCCTCTGGAGCTAGCGAAGGGCGGGGGCCACGACCACAGAGGGCGAGACTGTGGTCGCACCCACCCTGGCGGCTGTGCTGTCACCCGACTTGGTTCCCCAGCTTTGGGGTCTCTGCAGAGCCGGCGCTCCTCTCCTGGGTGAATTCCCTCTGTCCCGACCGGTGGTGCTGCTGCGCGCGAGGCTGCGGGCTCCCCGCCGACCCCCTGGCGCTCCTGCCCCAGCCCTGCAGCTCAGGGTGCACGGCGCCTCCCTGTGCCCAACTTTCCCCACTTGGGACCCACGATGCTAGCCAACCCGTCGCTCCGCGAGCTAAGCTGTGATTTATAGGCTGAAGCTGCAAGAGCTGTTCCTCCTCCTTCCCTAGCTCTCAGGTCCTCCCTCGCTCCCCGCTCCGCCCCCGCCCCATCTGAGCCCCAAGCGCGCTCCCCGAAGAAAGCGGCCCTGGCACCTCTGCAAAATGGGAGCGTCTGCCGGGTGCGCTGGGAGCCGCCTTCCTCCCCACCCCCACCAGGGCAGAGAGGGACAGCGGAGCCCCCACCGCGGCGCTCCTCCGCCCAGAGAATCTCTGGGGAAGGGCGGGGAGGGGCGTGGGCCGCAGTTGGGACCGGAACTGCGGCCCCCACTCTGCGCTGGTCTCGCTGGAGTGAGGGAGGGGACAGGTCCAAACCTTCGATTTCCCAGAGGCACCCATCCCCGCCTCGCTGAGTCACGGAAACGAGCCGCTAGAGATTGGGGACCACCCCTCGGCCAGCTCTTTACCGGGGCACGCGGGCATCCCCGCACAGCGTGCAGGGGATGGACACGGTGGGTACTTCTCACCCCAACTCCCCCCGGGCCCTGCAGGAAGCACCACCCGGCGGCCAGGACGGCCAGGGTGTCCAGGCGGGGGCTGCGGTCCCCGCCGCAGTGTCCGCGCCCACGAAGGGAGCGAAGCACGTGACCTGCGGGATTCCTCAGTCCCCAGCCCCCCAGCCCACCCCCGTGGCGCTGACCCCAGCCCCACCAATCGGGCAGGATGGGGTCGGGGCTCCCACTTTCCCGCTGCACGAGAGGGAGCGGCTGGGTGCAGGGCGAACGCGCTTCATCCCTCCCTGGCCCGGCGCAGGAGCTGCGCCCTGCACTCACCTCGGGGCCCCGTGTCACCGCTGACAGCCTCCTTGTCCGCCATAGCGCGCAACCCCGGCCCGCGAGAGGACCCTCCGGCGCAGCACCGCGCCCGTGCGGGTCTCGGTCAGGTCAGCGTCCCCTCCTCGCTCGGACGGGGTCTGACGCGGCCGCCGCAGCAGCCCGGGCTCCTCCCCAGGCTCCTCCCGGGCCCGCCCCGAGCCCCGCGCCCCGCCCCGCTCCGCTCCGCCCGGCCCGCAGTGGGAGGCCGAGGAAAGCTGGGGAGGCGGGCGCCCCGTGGGACCTGGCCGGAGAGTCCCAGGTCCCCTTCCCCGCCTGCCCTAACCCAAGCCTCCGAGGCCCGGCCCCTCCTCTACAGGGCGCCCCGGCTCCCCTGCCGGATGCAGGCGCACGCAGGGCGCACGCAGGGCGCACGCAAGGCGAGCAGCGGGGCTCGATTTCAGCCCCCCTTGGCCCCTCTCCACGTCCGCTCTGCGGAATGGCAGGTCCTTCAGCCCCGCGTCAGGCACCGCACACACACTCGACTCTCCTGGGAAAGCCCGTTCCAGTCCGCACAGGCGTGTTTCTCCCCGCCCGCCCCATCCCCACTCAAGGGTCCCAAAGAAACGGTCAATGGCCCGCGCAAAAGCGGGACTGAATGGGGACCGGTTTTCAGGCCACAGACCAAGGACCTGCTTGGGAGCAGTGCCCTGGGTACGTGCAAGGGCGTCCGCCCCTCCGCCTCCATGGCAACTCCCGAGCCCCGAGGCGCTTGCGGCGCAGGCTGCCTCCAGCCTTCGTATATGGGCTCCCACCGGGCCCTCATTAAAGTCTGAGAATAATGGCATTAATAAGGCAGGCAGAGCTTGGGGGTCAATGATCCCTCCTTCCGGTCCGGAGGCTCTGTCTGCCATCTACACGCGCTACTGGCACCTGTTTTAAGCCTGGCCAGGTGGCTCTGAGTCAGCTGTGCAGAGCAAGGAAGGTAGTGACAAGAATCTAATGACACCGGAACTCGGTTTTTCCAGTGTGCCTGGCACCATGCTAAGTGCTTAAGAGTCTTATCTCACTTTCTTTGCAGGGAACTGAGCCTTGAGGGAGATAAGTAATGATCCCCAGAACACACACAGCAAGCAAGTGGCCAGGCTGAGATCGCCACCCAAGTCATAACCACCTTCATGTCCTGAATGGGCCACAGCCCCCGAAGGGTCCCTAGGGGAGGCTTCAGTGCAGCCGGGTCCAGAGGAAGGGTTAGGCAGGGGGCTGCTGGGAAGGCCCAGGGACCAGTCTCAGAAAGTGACTGTAGAGTGATGAGCTAAAAATACAATCTTGTCTTCTCTCTGCCTGCGTTCAACATCCCAAATGCAGCCTGGCTGTGTGGAAGACCACAAGTGAGTAACTTAACCTCCCTAGGCCTCAGCATCGCCATCTGTGAAATGCGTGCAACAGGAGAGCCTCCATCATACTAAACAGGATGCATGTAACATGAGAGGGTGCATGTAGCATGCTTTGCTTGGGGTCTGGGCACATGCTAATGGTCAGTCCAAAAAGTTTTAGATATGATTAAGCTACAGACGCCTTTTTAACAGTGGGCAACGGCCAGTCTGCAGGGTAGGTGGGGGGCACTCCCAGAGTGCCAGGGCTGCTCACTTGCTTGCTTAGACAACGCCGCACAATCTCAGGCAGACCCCAGAGATGCCCTGACAGCACATGAAGCTGAATGTAGACAGGAGAAAGGCCAAGACAGTTGTCCAGGTGACAATCTGACGGAGCAGGCTAGGGATGGAGAGGGGAAGTGCTGATCCGGGCCCTGCATCAACCTGAAAGCTGCCTGCCCGCTTCTGCTCACGTACCTCCGCTCGGTAACGCTGGATTAGAACAGGAGAGGACAAGGACAGCCACCAGCATCTGTCCGCTGTGCACCAGTGTCACATGAACATGTGCCTGGGCAGTGAGGCCAAAACAGAGCCCCTCTGGTGCTCAAAACCTTCCCTCCTCTCCGTAACATTTTTTAATAAAGATTTTATTCATTATTGTTAGTGGGGGAGGGGGTAGGAAAAAGAAAAGGAGACAGACATCAATGTATGGTTGCCTTTCACCTGCCTCCAGCTGGGGACCTGGCTTGCACCCTGGTTATGTGCCCTGGCCGGGAATTGAACCAACAACATTTGGGTTCGCAGGCTGGCACCTATCCACTGAGCCACCAGCCAGGGCTTCCCCTTAACTTTTTAGAACAACATTCAACACCTTTGACAACAGTGAGCCCCACCCTTCCTCTCTAGCCTCCTAGTCTCTGGAGAGGCCTCCCTCCACCACCCTTCCTCAGCTGCAGCTACAAGCTGCTTCCGTCTCTGTGCTTGACACCCCCTCCACTTCCCTCCTCTACCTGCTCCCACCCCAGCCCCCTTCAGGGCCGCAGTCCAAGGCCACTAGCCCAGGGAAACCTAGGACACTGCCCCCACACCCAGGCTCCCATGGTATGCTACACCCCCACGCACATCTCTTCGTTTTTCTCCTCCTGCTACGCTCTGTTACCTAGGCAGCCTGGCAAGCAGGAGGCTCCTGTCTATTTGCAGGGAATCCCACCTCCACCCCCGGACTTGGACCCTCCCCTAGGGCTCCAGGATGCCCCCCTGGCCCTTCTCACTCATCCAAAGCCCAGCTCATCCTCTCCTGCCCTCCCTCCTGGTCACAGGATCTCAGTCAAGGGAACCCCACCTGCCAGTGGCCAAGCCACACACCTGGGCATCAGCTTTCCCTCCTTTCTCTGTCCATCCAAGTTCAGTCGGTCTCCAAGTTAGGCGCTGCCCAGCTGACCTTGGACATCTGCATCGTCAATGCCACCATCCAACCCAGATCCCAGCATCTCTCACTGCCCTCAAGTCTCCAGAGCTGGTAAAGAAACAAAGCACAGGGGTGAACGGCTTTTTTTCTTTAATGTTTATCTAAATGTTTCTTTTAATTTTTTGAGGACTGCGATGCATCCAAATTAGAAGTTTCATGTAGGAAGCTTCCAATAACATGCCACCAGAACTTTGTCTATAAACTGAATATTATTAAAATGACTCCTTTATAACAGGACCACGATTCAGATGAGCTCAGACAAATGTACCAAGAAAAGTCCAGGCATGACTCAGGGTCCTTGATCTCTGACCTTTACTACATTTTAGAAATCCAGCCTCAGAGCCAAATCGTGGTGTCCGTTTACATAACACATTCTTTTCCAGTGTACTTCCACCCTGTCTGGTGTGAATCAGCCTTTCCATTAACATTCCAAAACACCCTACGCCCATACAACGTGAGCTGCCCATGACTCTCCCAAGGGGGACAATTCAAGGGCCAGGGGAAACTATTTCTCAGGATATCACAAGCACTCAGGCCTGCAATGTAAACTTTAAGAATACCTGCTCAGGTAACCAAGGGTCATCCAAATATTTCTGTACTCTTTCAAACAGCAGAGCAAGCATCTACGGTCACCCTCTCTGACTTCTCCGACTCTCCTGACCCCTGGCCCTGCAAGCTCCTGGTTCATAATAAGATGGAATGTTCTAGAAGCCACATCTCAAGGAGGACAGTGCGAAGTGAGGGAAAGCTGAGAGGAGGGAAATGGAAATGATCCTGTGGCCACAGCTTCCATAAGTGGACTGTTCACTCTCTGAACTGAAAGGTTTCAAGTCATAGAGGAAAACTACTTCTTTCCTCTTCTCCAGCTCACAGCCCAGTGCCTGGCTCACAGCAGGTGCCCAGTAAGTATTTGTCGAAGAAATGAGTGAATGGCCAAGTAAGTAAATAATGGAGTAAAAACTGGGGCTTCCAGAATCAATCCTCTCTAACTTTCCTGAATTCTCCAAGGGGCCAGGAATGCTCTCTGCACTGTGCAAAATGAATCTGAGTGGATCAGCCACCTGCAGCCTCAAATGCCAACAAAGGCCCTTGAAAACTCAGATGGCCCATAATCATGGGGCTGCCTAGTCCCCTGCAGTCCTAGAGCTGCCTAACGTGGGTGTGTTCTAGATTGAGGCAGGCTGGTGTGCCCCCGTGGTCTGCACAGGTGGGTGTGTCCTTCCTGGTGACAGGACATTGTCACGGCATTTCCCTGGAGGAGACACGAGGCAGCACTGGGCTGCAGGAAATTCGGAGGTCTGTCTGTGAGTCATCAGGCTCTGAGCTCAGCCCTGGGAGCTTATTTTTGGACTTCAGTTTTGTCACCTGTGGAGAAGTTCCCTAACAGCGCATGGAAAGGTGTCCTTCAGTTCTAGAAGACATAGATAGACCCAGAAAGAACAACTGGATAAGGCCCTTAACCATGAGATTCATTTACTCCTACAGATAGTTACTGAGATCTTACTATATACCAGGCCCTGTTCTAAGCCCGTAAGAAACAAAACAGCCAAAATTGATCCTCTTGGCCAGTGAGACTCTAACTTTATAGAGTCATAGGACACATTTACAACAATTAGATCAAGGAGCCTCTTCCTCAAGGTGCTTCATTTCCAACTGCTGCAAAAGCAGCATAATATCCGGAAATAGCACACTCGTTTCATCTGCCAGGACAAGGAAACAAAGAAAAACCCTGCAGGTCCAACGTCTGAAGGACCCCCCAGGGCTGGGCAGTTCACAACCCAAGCAGCTGTACCCTGTGCCCTGACGCTGCTCTGCCTTCTCCAGCCCTTTAGCAGGCCTGGCCTCTGCCCATCACCCTGTGCTGGACCCCGCTCCACCTCCGCCCCTGACTCACCCCTAAAGCTCAGCTCCTGGGAGCTGCCTCCCTGGCCCCACCTGTTGTTCTGGGTCCCATCCCATCACCCCATTTCTCCAGGCCAGTGCTTTAAATCCATTTTCCTTATTTGTTTACTGCGAGCCTCCCCCACCCGGCTGGACCTTCCTGGTGGGCAGAGTAATAATTCACATTTATTAAGCACTTGCTGTGTGCTAGACGTTGCTCTAGGCACTTCACATCTGTGGTCCCATTTGATCTTCATAGCCATGGAGAAGGAACTGTATTGTTATCGTCCTCATTGGACAGACAAGGAAACTGAGACCTGCCCTATTTACCAAAGAAGAAAGTGCCAGAGTCAGAATTGGCCCTTGGGCAGTCTGATCCCAGCAGAGCACCCTGGTCTGTCCTGCCCACCCCCAACCCCGGGGAGAGTTGTGCAGAAATTGTGTGCCCCCCGCCCCACCACCGCTGACAGGAGAGTTGTGTGTCCCAGGGCCTAGGCCAGCACCCAGCACACAGTAGGAACATGTTGAATGCATGTTAAAAAATCATCTCATTAGAAGGCATAATTACAGTTCACAAAGCCCCCTCACAACTCTGCTATCTCATGAATCGCATCCCAGGAGGAGGAAAGTGTCGCTCTTTGTCATTTTTAAGATGAGGAAATGGAAGGCCGGGTGAGATCACATGCATCCTTGGCCCTGGCCGTAATTCTCAGCACCAGCTCCAAACTATTTGGTTCTTTCAAAGCCCGTGTTTTATTGTAACATTGCATGTACTGTTGTATTCTATCCCCATGATATATCCACGGGGGTTTATTCTAAACAAAACTAACACCTTACATTTTTATGACTTTGTTGTCTTGTGGAAATTTTTAAGCATTCACAAAGTGAAGGGGGCGACACAATGAACCCTCAGGTAGCCACCACCCAAGTTACTCAATTTTTAAAAATCAACTCTTTCAGGGAAATTGACTTTCCCAGGAAGAAATCACAGAAACTGTCATTTGCACTTTATGTGGAAATTAAACGTTCATTTAATTTTCACACCCCTCCTTCAAAGAAGCACAAACTAATACTGGGCTACATCTCAGGCAGGGACATTAGGGGTGGGGTGGTCCAGTCACGTGCTGGAAGCCGTGGTGCTAGGAGAGGTGGCGGGGAGGGGGACACACAGAGCTGGCCACCTTAGCACCCTGGAGGCGAAGCACCTGTTCTAGAACAAGTCAGGGAAATGGGTCCGTGCTCCCTTCCTTTTATACCTCATGCTTGTGTTAAAGGGGCCCGTGTCCAGAAGCATCCCACTCCAGGTCAACCAAGACACATAGTCATCTGTCCATCCGCTCCCTCATCCATCCTCATTCACCCCCTGGTCCCACCAGGCCCACGCAGGCTCCCACTGGGCGGAGGTGCCAAGTCTAGCTGGCCACGGATCCAGCCCTCCCAGAACCCCCAGCCTCACTGGAAAGGAGAGAAACAGATAAGCACAACCATAATTCAAAGCTGATCTTGACCCATACCCCGAAATGCACAATTTATAAGAAAAACGTTCTGGACCTCACCTACTTCCGGCTCCTCCATCGGGAAGCAAGGCCTAGAGGGGAAGGGGGAGGAGGCACAGAGGCTAAAGAAGGTGCATTTGGAAACTGGATTATGCTTGGGTTTGAATCCCAGCTCCACCCCTTCCTAGCTGTGTAGCTTAGGGTGAGTCACCTATCCTCTCTGATTCTCTTGTAAAAGTGGGTTGATAAGACCAAGTAGTAGAGATATTGGAGCATGACAATAGTTAATGCTTAAACCAGTTTCTTCAACAAAGGTAGATTTCCATCCATTGTTTCCATTACAATTGGCTGTTACTCATAACCAGCTCTCGGAAATGAATTCCAGCGTCCCTGAGTGAGGCAGATGTGTTATCGGAGAAAACCTGGTTCTTCTGCCAATGCAGTAAAGAATTACAGATCAGAGAGCCAGTTAGCATGCATGCAAATTTTATTAAAGAATGGGGGAGCAAAAACAAGGGTGGCCAAAAGCTGGGGGTGGCACGCTTGACCTAGTGTGGCCAGGGCCTGGGGGCCAGAGGCCAGAGGCCCAAAGTCCAAGGGCAAAGACAGCGAACAAGTCTGAGGACTTAAATACTTGGGATGAGAGAGAGGAAATTACCTACTGAAAGGGGGGTGCTAGTTTTCCAGGACTGGCATGGACCCCTAAAAGTATTAATAGGCTTCTTCCTTTAGGCACTATGGGCCCTTTTCCGCCTTATGGGCCTTGGGATGCCTTTCTGGGTTTGGGATTTAAATAGCCTGAAAGGTTTTTCTTCCCAGATAGTGGAAACAATACACAGAATTCCAAGGATTTTTACCCTTCCTGGCTAACAGTGCTTCCTGTGATATTGGAACTGGCCTGGCAGTGTTATCCCACCAGGCCCCGGGCTACTGGGTTCGCAGGTGAGGCATGTCTCCCTCTGCTTCCAGCCTCCTCTCCCAGAAGCTGTGAAGTGTCCCCATGTCCCAATAGGAACTTTTTCTTAACTAACCTCTCCCTGCAAAGTCTGTAAATTTGAAACATAAGTAAAAGAAAAAAGAAAACTCTCAGCCTTCCCTCCCCAGCGCACATGAGAAGAAAACCTGGTGGTCAGTGGAGGGAGTGACACGTGGGCACACATGCCAGGATCCTACAGGCCAGTCCAGGGGCAGCAAGGCTGGGTGGCTAGAGCACACACTTCAGGCACAGGCTGCCCTGCCCCATCTGACTCCTCTCCGGGACCTGCTAGACCGTTAAGGACCAGCAAGGCCCCAGAAGGACACCTGGCACATGTGAACTCTGTTAGCAGCGGTTACCATTATGTCGGTAGTGGGACAAGCACCACACTGGCCTCAGGAACCCTGGGTCCAAGACCTGGCTCTGCCACATGTTGCTGTGTGGCCTTGGGCAGGTCACCAAGCCTCTCTGATGCCCCATCTCCCTGTGAGTACAATGTGAATGAGTTGTATTTATTCCTTCTGCTTCACCCCGCCTGTCACAGCTCTGGAGTGGAACCCCAGCTTTGCTGCTTCTGGATTTGGATCTTAACCACTCTACGCCTTACATTTCTCCCCTGCGAAGTGGGAGTGGTCATGCACCCGCCCCCCAGCTCTGCTGTGAAGACAAAATGAGGCCACGTGTGTAGAATGCTTGGCTCAGGGGCTGGCACGTAATGAGAGCCCAGTGACAGGGGTTGGATGCCCTGCGGCGAAGAATGGCTGCAACACTGAGACGCTTCACCATCCCCATCAGTCCCTTCTGTGCTTATGTTACACCGAACTCTAAGCCAAGCTCTTGGCTGGGGGTATGTCGTTTCTCGTTTCCAAGAGAGCGGGCCTCATGCACAGGACGGGGAGCAGCACTGCGGACAACACGGTGGGTCCACGAGCTAGGCTCTCCCTGTCCCACCCTGACTGGGGTCCACAGCAGGCAAGGTGGTCACCAGTGGCCACACAGCCAGGGGACGGCCCCAAACTGCTGTGCAGAGGCCTGCAGGTGGGGAGGGAGGAGGAAGAGGCAGAAGAGGAAGCAGGCCGCTCCCATGGTAAGCCTGCACCTGGACAGCCTCACCCTGTACAACGGGGAGATGGCTCACTGTTCCGGCCCCCGGGCTCACCATGCCGACGGGAAGGGCTAAGGTCTGGGTGGAGGTAAGAGGGTGTTATTTATCTTAGCCCCCCTCCAAAAAGTGTGTCATGTTCTTCACCTTCTGTTTTGTCTAGTGGCCTCATGAAGGTAGGTCTAAGGTTGAAACAAGAGGAGCCATTTTTTAAGAAAATTTTTTAGAGTCAAGGCAAACCAAGGGTAAGAAGGAATACAAATGAGCCAATCGGGGCACCACACGATCTAAGAGGCAAATGAGGGCACATGGGTGTTTCTCCAGGTCAGAGCGAAATACGCGCAAGTCACAAAGACATTTCACCAACAAGGAATTAAACAGTTAAACAAGCACGTGAAACACTGTGACTCTCATCAGTAACTTACACAGACGGGACAGACGTGTATACAGCTAACCACTGATTCCACGTGGGTAAGTTATAAAACAATGACACAATACTATCGAATGATGAGACTGTGTTAAAATCTATACTTTTCTAAGTACATGGCACCATCATAAAGCAGCTTCCAACTTTGGAAAATCATACGGTACTATTAAAAATATTGGATCATGAATCCTTCCCTTGGAAATTATTCTCCACCTAAGGAAAATGACTATCTTTACCCATGTGTCTTTAAATGTGATTTTATGCAAGGTGTACAACTGAACAAAATTACAAAAATAAACATGAAGGTCGGGTAGCAACATGGGCAACTGTCACAACATCACATGAAGGGAACAGAAGTAGAGAAAGGACGTGGAGCTAACGAGTACGACCGCTGCCCCTGTGCCTGCATGTAGACACGTCCTGGGAAGCAGGAAAGTCCACTGGGGTGAAGGGAAGGGAAGAGGATGGAGCTTTGGTCTCCTCTGTCCTCTTTAAGGCTGTACCATTTTTCCTCTCTCCTTCCTCCTCTACACTCTGCCGGAAGACGGCCCCTCACCCCCTGGTCACGGAGGGGAGCGGCGTCTTGCCTCCACCAGGGCTACCACTCTCGCCCTCTGATTTGGCTCCTAAGTCGTGTGGTTGTTTCCCAAGACTGCAGCTCGCAGAACATGCGGGCTGGTGTGCATGAGATCAGAAGGCAAACGACTTCCAGCAAATGCTCCATTCTAGCAGACACACTCAGCTACGCGCCGCTGGGGCCAAGGAATTTCACATTGGGACACGAATTGTCAGGCCCCACAAAAGGCCCTCTGAGGAGCGGAGGGTGCGCGCGGAACTGCTGCCCTCCCTGAGTGTATTGCCCTGACAAGGCCACCTCTGCCCCTGTCCCAGGACCTGGGGCCACCCCTCAGCCTGTCTGGGGTCATGTGCCCCTCTGGGAGTCTGATAAATGCTCAGAATTCGCCAGCCATTTTGAGGGGTGCATGAATCTGAGTAGTGGGAGTGCATTCATTCATTTGCTTATTTACGCATTAAAATAACAATGTATTAAGGGGGCATAATTACATACTGGGCCAGGAGGATAAATAAATACAATGGTGAGAAAATGTGGTTCCTGCTCCCAAGATCACAGTCTCCAGGGATAGGTGGAACAGGAGAAAACAGCGCTTCCAGTGACTCGTGGCTCGGCTGGTCCAGTATCAAGAGCCAACGTGCAAAGCTAATTATTTACTGAGCACATGTTAGATGCCTGGCATGTGTCTAGGCCCTCTCCATGGCACATAAAACTCATTATGGGCTGTTATCTTTAATTCACTCCATCTCCCAGCAGCCTGAGAGGAAGATGCTAGTACTATCTTATTACAGGTGAGGAAACTGAGGGATTGGAAAATGTTGATAACTTTTTCAGGGCTAGTCAGCAAAGAAGTTTGAGACCTGGGAACCCCACCAGCACACAGGCTGGTAACCAGGCCACGTCTGTCACCGTGTGGCTCTCCCTGAGGTGGAGGGTCTGATCAGCAAATGGGAGAAGGTCCCCAGACCTCCACTGGCTCTCCATGGGGACAGACGCCTTGGCGTTTGGGGTTATGCCTGCGGCCCCTGAGCTGGGTTAATGGCAGGGGTCTCCCAGGGAGACGCAGCCCTCCTGCAGGACACACCTGTGGGACACACCTGTGGGACACACCAAGTGCACCTGTGTGGACAGCCAGGCTCCTCCCCCTGGGTGACCTGGCCTTCCCCCACACACCCTTCCTTTCCATGCAAAGGGTAACAGGAGACCTTCGGAGTTGGACTCACCAAGCGCACATGCACTGGATGAGGTTGCACGCACACAAAGTCCTTTAAGAGACAAAATGTCTTTGACGTTAAAACCAGGAAGGAAGAAAGGCAGCGCATAGAGGTCACAGTTAAAAGTATAGACCAGGTTTGTTACCATGCTCAGTGACTTTGGCACTTCCTGGTGCCTCAGTTTCTACATCTGTCAGATGGGGGTAATAACTGTGCCTACTTTACAGGAATGTTATGAAGGTTAAATGAGTTGATACATCTGTAGAAAACAGTGGCTGGCAGGTAGTAAGTACCAATCAATGTCAGACACTACTGATCACAGACTGACTGACAGATGTTAAGATAGTTACATATCCAGGTAAATGCAATCATAGAGCTGTCTTTATCTACAATAGCTATTTATGCATTAAAAAGACTGGAAGAGAAGACACTGACATATGAATAGTGGTGACCTCGGCATAGTAACATTATGAGTGATTTTTTTTTCATTACTCCCTCCCCTATTTTGAATTCATATACAGGATCGGGCAAAAGTAGGTTTACAGTTGTTCACCTGGAAAATAATACAATACTTAGTAAATAGTAATACAGGAGTAAACTCTGTTTCACATACTTACAACTGTAGAGTTACCTTTCCCCACCTTTTTGTTTTTCTTTTATAGGCAGAATAAAGGCAGTAGTGGAACCTTGAAACAGAACCCGCAGAAGTGGAATGGGTGGCTTAGGAAGGGAGATGGGAACTGAAGGGCACATCTCAAGGCTGGTGTTGGCGCCATTCAAGGAAGACAGAACCTGAATGGGCGCATTTCAGTCTTTGGAAACCTTCCAGCCATCCTTCAAATCAGTGCCTGTGTCCCGTCTTCTGAGAGCATTGCGAATCCTGTCCATTCTCCACCCACACTCGGGCCTTCCTCTGTGCCTGGCCAGGCTTCCCTGAGGCAATGCTTACAGCTTCAGCTGCAGTCATGACCCACCTACTGTGTGCCAGGTCCTGAGGTAGCTACTTTCCCACGTGATCTCTTAAATCAGACCCAGAGAAGCAGATGACTGCTCAGGGCTCCAAAATACAGAGGAGAAGTCCTGGGTTCCTGGAAGATGGTCGGGGGCAGGAGAAGTTTTCATCTTCTGATTATAATCGTTCTTGCGTGTAATTTTGGTGTCAACTATGTGTAAGTGTGCTTGTATACACATGCATTAGTGTGTGTGTGTGTGTGTGTGTGTGTGTGGAGTGGGGGAGGGAGAGAAAATACACTTATAAAATACTTTTCAGACTCTAAGAATAGATAGCAACATATGGAGCTTGAGTTTCTCAAAGAATCAGAGAAACTGAATCTAAAGTCAGGAAATTAAGAGGATGGACTCAGATGAGCAGAAAATGGGGACGCCTGATCCCATGTCTGAGAAGAAGGTCCAGGCCAGTTCTAGAGCCTTACCCGTAGCCACAGGAGACTGAAGTTCGGGGCAGAGGGAACTCCAGACGTGCCCTTGTGGAATCTTCTTCCTTGTGCAGAAATCCCACCCAGCCAGCCTATCTGAACGGCCTCCCTGAGCGGGAGCTGAACACTTAAAATCATCAGCCTCTTCTCCTCACAGTTCAAACGTCTTCTCCATAATGTTACCCTTGGATTTGCCTTCCAACTCTGGAGTGATGAGGGATAAACCTGCCCTTCCATCCATGAGACTTCCTGCATCGGTTAGAATAACCCCAGCAGGAAGAAGCTGCAAGGCCCTCGGCCTCAGATAAGGCCAAACCATGGATGGCATCCTCTGCATCTCAAATTCCCACACTCTCACACATCCTGGGACACCCACCACGGACCTCTTTTCCACCCTAAAAACCCTCTTTCACTTCCAAACTCAGCTGTGTATCAGCATCGCACCTCTGGAAGCCTCCTCTGCCAATGGCCACCCCGGCCCCAGCTCGGACAGAGTGGCCCCTGCCTCCCCTGGCCGTTTCTCTCTTACGCTCAGCAGTGGTTTGGATACGTCTGTCCCTGCTCCTCCACTGACACATTCCCCAGGACAGCAATGCATCACAGTCACCTCCAGCACAGCTCCAGGCACAGGGCAGATGCACAAAGTTTTGTTGTTATGGTGACAGAGAAGACAGAGGACCAAAAGCTGCATCCTGTTGTCACCAACTTAGCGATTCGATGTGAATTTATGCATGATGGAAACTTGAAGTTTTTGAATGAATCCAATTTTTTTTTATGTCTCATGGCGTATGTGAGCCAAAACTCAATGACCTTTCCAGTTAGTATCTAAAAATGAAATACTTTTCAAATGATTGTTTTCAAGCAACAAAATAACAACAAACATAAAAAAGGGAAATTAAAATCTCCTGGGAATGCACCACCCAGAGATAACCACTGCTGGCACTCTGACAGTGGTTTTGGCACCATTCTCTTATTTATATATTACATCTGTCTGAGCAGTGGGACAGAATTGCCTCTCCAAGCCCACAGGGACCCGGCTTCCCAGAATCTGGGTGGCACTGCCCCCAGCGGGTGGAGCCGGGGACCCTCCAACCAGGGCTTTGGCCCTGAACACAGACACAGCTGGCTCCAGTCCCAATGTGGGGCCACCTCCCAGCCAACACAAAGGGGTCATTTTTCTTTCCCTCATATACAAAGCGTGCTCTGGACTGGGAGTTTTTCTGGGTTATGAGATTCAACTCAATTGGGAAAGATCATTGGGAGGTTTCCCAAGAAATTCAGATTTAAAGACAGTATAGACTAAAGCTTTATTTTTATCCAAAATGATCATGAATTATGAAAGCCATTGGGGGAACAGCAGGCTTTTGTAGAGAAGGAAAAGGCGTGGGTAAGAGTTAAATGCTGATTAGACTGTCGAAGACTGTGAAAGGACCACTGAGTTAGGGGCAGGGCTTAGCAACTAGTCTCTCTCTTCCAAATATTCTCTAGTGGGGCATTCTTGACAGGTACTCTGTGACTGGAGGACATGGCTGGGCTAATGTCAGGATTTGCCAGTGTGAGGGCTGTGGCCCACAGGACCCACCAGAGAACCTCTGTTATGGCTGCCAAGGAACTGATGAATTCCTTTATAACCCACTTTAGGTTATAAAGGTTAGGTTAGTTCATCAGTTGGCGCTACCCTATGGGAATCATAACTCCATATGGATTTATACTTTGACCTCAATCCCTCACCTAGCAATCTACCTACAAATATGAAATAATAATGCAAAAGATGGGAGTATTTGTGATTGCATAATACTGGAAAAGCATGAATAATCTTCATACACTACTTGAATATAAATTATGCACATCTATTTAAGGAAACTCTATGCAGCCATAGAATGAAGAAAATTCCTGTGAAGTGACATGGAATGATTCCCCGGATATACAAGAGGGGACCCAAAAAAGAAACCCTCGAATTTATTGATTAAAAAAATGTGTATTTAAGCCCTAAGTGGTGTGACTCAAGTGGATTGGCACCAGCCTTCAAACCCAAAGGTGGCTGGTTGGATTCCCAGTCAGGGCACATAACCAGGTTGCAAAGCCAGGTACGTAGCTGGAGGCAGGTGAAAGGCCACCATACACTGATCCCTCTCCCTCTTCCTCCCTCTCTGCCATTCTCTCTAAAAATAATAAATATAAATAAATTAATTAATAAAATTCAAAATCGTTTTTAAAAATTCCCCCCCGAAATTGTGTATTTACTCTTACAAGTTTAAACTTCAGTCACCTTCAAAGTACTCTCCATTTGATGCACTACACCTATCCAGACTTTTTCTTCCCAATGCTCAAAATAGCTTTTGAATTAGTCGATTTTTATTCTTTTAGTGCTTCTGCTGTTTTTTGTTTCACTTCTTCCACATTGGCAAAACGTTTCCCTTTGAGGACTTTTTTCATCCAGGGAAACAAAAAAGTCACTCAGGGTGCGATCAGGTGAATAGAGGGGGTGAGGCACTAGGGTCAGGCAGTTTTTTGGTCAAAAAAGGCTGAACTCAGTGCAGTGTGGGCAGGTCTGCTTGTATATCACCCACCATGAAATGGGCAAATGCATCAAAAGAGTCTTCAAAACAAACAAACAAAAATTCACTGAAGCTGAACTCAGCCTCTCACACCTACGCCAGCTGGTCCACTCATCCAAGCAGGTCCCTTGAACACTCACCTAGTGGGGAAAGCTGCGAGAAGATAATTCAAGTTTTGGGGGGGGTCCCCTTATATTATTAAGTAAAATAAGCCAAATACAAGAGACTATGAAGTATATTCTACATTTTGTGTAAGAAAAGGAGAACTAATCATATATGTGTATGTTTAGTTTTGCAAAAAAGAAATAACAGAAGCAATAAACTAGAAACTAATAAAAATGGGGGGACATGGTAAAAGGGTGGCAGTGAGACACCTATGAATTAACCATTTTACACAGATTTTATTTGGAGTATTTTACATATTCCAAAACAAAATTAAATCCAAAGGACTTTTTAAAAAGCAAACCCTAGACCCTGACGGGTAGCACAGTGGATAAGGAGCCGGCCTGCGAACCCAAAGGTCGCTGGTTCGATTCCCAGCCAGGGCACATAACCAGGTTGCAAGCCAGGTCTCCAGCCAGGTCCGTAGCTAGAGGCAGGTGAAAGGCAACCATACATTGATGTTTCTCTCCCTCTATGCCTCTCTCCCTATCCATCTCTCTAAAATATAATAAGTAAAATCTTTAAAAAAAAAGCAAACCCTAAACCCTATATTTGACATAAACAGAGCAAATGAACCTAATTGTATATCTTTTGCGTGGCAGGTATGACATAATCACACAGAAAATCATTAATTTAAGTAATTTTGAACACAGTATTCTAACTGTATTACCTCTAATATGACATTTTCTTATGATTAAAGACATTAAGTTCCAAAACACTTTGAACTTAAAAGTAGTAGGTTTGCTGTTGGTAGAGTTCCCACTGGCCAAATTTGGGACGATGTGAGAAAGACATTTAAAAAAGGAATAATGATGGTAATTTATTACTAAATATGTCAAATTTAAAAAATAGCTCCAGAAATAAATAATAATCTTTTTAAAAATAAAAGATGTGCCCTGGGGTGGGTGGGTGGGGAAGAGGACAGAGGGGAGCAAAAAGGGGATGGATGTAATACAGCAACAATAAAATTAAATAAAAAATATAAATAAAAGATGCGCCCTGGCAGGTGTGGCTCAGTGGACTGTGTGCCAACCTGTGAACCAAAAGGTCGTTGGTTCGATTCCCAGTCAGGGCACATGCCTGGGTTGTGGGCCAGGTCCCCTGCTGGGGGTGGTAAAAGAAGCAACCTATTGTTTCTCTCACACATCAGTGTTTCTCTCTCTCTTTCTCCCTCCTTTCCCCTCTTTCTAAAAATAACTGAATAAAATCTTTAAAAAATAAAATAAAAGATATTTTTAGGGAAGAGAAAGACTTCAAATGTATTTACTGATGTTTACGGTATTATTCTTGTAGTTCACCTGTAAGGTTAAAAGTTGAAGGGACCATGACAAAAAAATAATAACGTCTGGTGATGGATATGCTAACTAACCAAATTGCGGTAACCATTATGCAACATATACACATATCAGATCACCATGTTGTACACCTTACACTTACCCAGTGCTATATGCAATTATATCTCAATAAAGCTAAGGCTGAAATAAAATACTCACATTCGTTTACAAGTTGACGGGAAAAGAGGCCTGAGCACAGGGAAGGACTAGGAGGAGGCTGAGTGCTGGGTCAGAAAATCTCCAGAGCCAGTCGTTCCCAATGGGGTGACAGCATCATCTCCCAACTGTCTGCCATCAGTCAGGGTTACCAGTTCTTACAGAAACCAACTCACCCCACTTGGCCTGGGACAGTCAAGGTGAGGAACTGAAGAGGTATCCCAAGGCCTCCCTCCCTCCTGGGCAAACTGGGAGGGTGGGTCACTCCACCTGGGAGCAACCTGCCTGCTGGCCTGGAGAAGAGCCAAAACGCGCCCCAGGGTTAGACTTCACACCAGACGCCCCCGAAACTCCTCTGCCAGATCCCAGCATCGCCAGCCTCTGGACGGGCACTCCTGCCCCTCTGTGTCTTCAGACAACGCTGCCCCCAACCCTCGGCCCCTCACCGCGGCAGCCTGAAGTCCTTGCACAAGACCGTCCACGGCTCCCCCAGAGGTTCCGAATGCCCGGACAGGGCATGACTCTGGGTGGGTTTCTTAACCCAGATTGTCCCCCACCCTGACCTCCGCCCCACGATTCAATCCGCCTGGCCTGGCTGAGGGGAATCCTCTCGTTTCAATCTTCAAAAGCACTTCTGCCGGGCGCAAGGGTGGTCGCGAACCTGTCTCAAGCTCTCACCTGCTCTGCCCTCGTCATTCAGTACACCAACAGTTGCGTTGACAGGCGTCCTTTAAACAACGTGCCAGAGGCTTTCAAACCCAACAGCCAACATTGGCGCATTGGGGTCCTCAGGGCAATGCTGGATTTGTCTCCACAGGTCACCCGGACAGACCAACGGGCTGACAGCCGACCCTGCCCTGCCGGGGGCGTGGAGGGCTGCGGAGCCCTGGGCGCTGGCGGAGGGGCACCTGCTGTCAGCTGCCCCCAACGCTGACCAGAGATGGGTCTCCTCTCCTGATCGACCCAGAGGGAACACTGGCGGGGGAGACATAGGCTCTGGAGGGAGGAAGCAGAGAAGAAGCAGAAGACAGGAACCTGGGACCGGGTGGGCCATACAGAGCGGGGCAAGAGGGCCATAAGGGAGGGGAGGCGGCTGGTGTGCTGACCCCTCTCCCTTGGTTCCAGACCACCTTCCCCCACCTTATTCCCCTCCCACCCAGTGATTAGGGGGTCAGTAGTGGGGGGTGGAGCGCAGATTGTCAGCCTTGCTTCTGGCAGATCTCTGTCCCCACGGCAAGACAGACAAAAGCAGGCACAGCTTCTCCTGTCACCCTCACCACTGACAGCTCTGCCCCAGCCTGGGCTCAAGGCTGTCTCCTCCGGCTACCAGCTCTGTCTGCCCTGGGGCAGCTTCTCTGGCTGGGTGAGTATTTTCCCTAATGGTAGCCCCTTTCACGCGTGAGCAGCTACCTCTTAAAATCTCTGGTACCCCTGACATCTCACATCCAGGGCTACGAAAGCACACCATGTGCTGTCTGGCAGTTCCACAAAAAGGTGGAAGAATCCCAAACAACCCAGCCATGCCACTCCTAGGTATACAGTGAGAAAACCGAAAAGCCATCTTCACACGCGTGTCCAAGTGGCACTATGCTCAGCAGCCTAAAGGTGGAACCACTCACAGTCCAGCGGCCGTAGATAGCAGGCTGTAGTTTATCCATACAACGGAATGTTATTCAGTAATTTAAAAAAAGGGAGACCTGACACATGCTACACCATGGATGAACCTAGAAAACACCATGCTCAATGAAAGACGCCGACACCAAAAGACAAATGTTATATGATTACATTTACGTGTGATGTCCAGAGGAGGCAAATCCATAGAGACAGAAAGCAGGCTACTGGTCGCTAGGGTGAGCGCTGATGGGTACAGGCTTTCTTTTTGGGGTGATAGAGATGTTCCGAAGTTAGCAGTGATGGTTGCATAACAGAGAGCATATACGAAAACCCCAGTAAACTGTACACTTTGTTTTTAATTTTTTAAAAGATTGTACTTAGTTTTAGAGAGAGGGGAAGGGAGAGGAAGAAATATCAATGTGTGGTTGCCTCTTGCACACCCCCAACTGGGGATCTGGCCCACAACCCAGGCCTGTGCCCTGACTGAGAATTGAACCAGCAACCCTCTGGTTTGCAGGCCGGCACTCAATCCACTAAGCCACACCAGCCAGGGCTGAAGTACACTTTAAATTGCTGAATTTTACATTATGTTAATTGTGTCTAATTTTTTCTTAAAGCATTCTGCTGGGGTCACCCTTTGACCCCAGCAGAGTTCCACACTGCTGGCAAGCTGATTCTTCTCAACCATCTTTAAAGATCCAAGACTGCCTGCCCTCTGCTTCCCATGGTCACACTCTCATCTGCACTGGCATGGCCTGTGGGGGCAATAGCCCTGCTTTTGGGGAAGCAGTCTTTTGGGACAAATTTGGAGTGAATGAAGGGGTGACATCTAGACATAAATCAGACCATTCAACGTCTCTGATCTTGGATGCTTTCTGCCCAGCCACCAGCAAGGTGTCCTCTCTGACCAATTATCCTCTGGCCTCCCCTTTCCCCAGCCACCAACCCTCCTTCAAGGCCCATTCTCCATGCTGGACCTTTGAGCCTCCTCTCCACAATCAAAGGAGCCTACGTGTCCATCACTACCGTGGTCACATCTTACAGAAGGCCTTTCCTTCCCTCCCTGCCCATGTATTATCCTCACTCAGCCCCTTGCGCCAACTAACAAGATGGAGGCTTAGAGAAAATCAAGTCACCCAGCCACCCGAAGATGGGGAGTGGGGTCTCCAACATAGACCCTTGTGGTCTCCCATTCTGGAGGCGGGGGCTTGGAGCGAAGGGTCCCCATTTTGAGGGCTGGGGCTCAGAGTGGTCCAAACACCAGGAACTTGCCCTGGGAGCCCTGTTGGCATGTCTATTACTTTTTCTGGGAACGATGCTGTCAAGGAGATTTGCACAGCCTCTCCCTGCAGGCCCCATTGTGCTCCACTCAGAGCAGCTGCGCAGTCATCCTGCTACCTAAACCCAGGATGCGGACCTCTTTGTGGCTCTGAAACATGCTAATTAGGTCCAGGCGATCGAGCTCAATAAATTAGAGCGAAACAGCTATTGATTCGGACATCCACATTCTCAGAGTGCGCAAAGCGGCACTCCAAAGATAACAGGGAGAGAATAAAGCACCTGGGAAGCCCGCTGACATCCTAAAGGCTGTGTTCTCCTGGTAAGTTTTCTTTTTTAAGAAAATGCCAGCTCAGGGAAGACGTTTTAACCAGTCCAGGCCGCAGCATCACTTGCTTAAAATCCACTCCTTGTCAAGGACTCCCGCATGGTGCCTGCTCTCAGGGAGAAGGCCACAGGGGGCAGGTGGCTGCAGAGCCCCAGGTCGCCCAGGCCACTCCCCTCTCAGGGCAGCTGGGCTCAGCCCTGCTCCCGCTGTCGATGTCCTGCAGAGAGAGGTGACGGGTGGAGTGACTCCGTGTGGCCTTGCCGCCAGGCAGGGCACATGCTGTAGCTCAGTCACTCTCAAAGGAACCCAGGAAAGGCGTGTGAGTGAGGAAACGGAGGCTCAGGGAGGCCGGTGACCTGTCCTTCCTCACACAGGTGCCAGACGCAGAACAGGAACATCGGCTCTCACATCATTACCCAGCGCCTGGCCGGCTAGGAACCGGGTGCCGGCAGGAGGTGAGCCGCAGGGCTGAGGGAGCAAAGCTGGCTGGTGTCACTGCCTGAGCGCTGCCTCCTGACCCCTTCCGTCCGTGGGGAAGTTGTCTTCCACGAAACCAGTCCCTGGGACCTAAAAAGATTGGGGCGGCCGGCTCGTGTGACCCCGGTGAGCTCTCCTCGTGACGCTCAGATGGCAGACTTCCTGCGTAGCTGTCACTGCAGGCAGAGAATGGGCAGCCACGTGGAAGTCCCCACCCAGAGGCCACCCTGGTATTCGAGGGACAGCCAGTCCACCTGGCTGGACCAGTCAGATGCCTCTCTTGGGTCTGTTTGTGTCAGGATGGCTCAAAGTCAGTGTGACGGCTCAAAGCCACAGCTGGGAAGGAGGGTTGGGTGGCATGGGCGACAGGAAGCAAACCCCCCAAGGCAAGGTCCAGGGGGTGGGCAGTAAGAGGGTGACAGAGGCCAGGTAGGAGGAAGCAGGTGGCAGAAAGGGTCCCGTTTTCCTGGGGGCCCACCTGGCTGCCTGGTTGTCACCAGAATCCTCCCTGCACCCTAGGTAACCACCCCCCCGCAGCTCTCTCACTGCCTGAGAACAAGGAGCACTTCTCCCGTGCTCAGCACCAGCCCCCTTCACCAACCTGAAGGAGCCACCCCACTGCTGAGACACTGCCAAGGATCGCATCACAGAACAATCACAATCGCTGGGACACCCCGCTCTCTGAGCCCACGGCTGGAGGCTGGGGGGGGGGGGAGGGGGGGACGGAAGCCCTGACGGCCACCTGGGACACAGGCCGAGGCCAGAACTAGGCATGGGCCCCGCAATGAGGTCAGTGTCAGGCTCCTTCTGCAGCTGAGACGGAACCTGGCGGGAGAGAAGGGTTTTAAACTGTGCAGGAACCGGGACCATGTTTCCGGAAGGAGTAAATCCCAAGGGATGGGACCGCAATGGTGAAATCCTGCCATGGTGGTCCCAGCACATGGAACATGGGGTGGGGGTGGGGCTCCTGGGGTGGCAGCTGCTGTTCTCATGCAGTTCAGGGAGCTGCCACAGGGGTCCTGCTGCCACAGGGGTCCCACTGCCACAGGGGTCCCGCGCCAGGGCTGCCCCCGGGGAGGTGGACACCAGTAAAGGGATGTCCTGAGAGACACAGAGCTGTGAGGCCCAGGAGGGGTGGCTGTCCCCTCGGGTCCACACTGATGGCGACTCTAGTCCAGCCATGGCCACACCTGCCTGTTCTCCCGGGAGGCCCGTCTGCACGTTTTCCAGGTTACCACCCTCGGCGAACTTGGTGGTGGGTTCTGCAGGAGACAGCAGGGCCAGGACGGGCTGTGACTTGTGCCTGCGTCCGGGGGGGGGACCCAGGACGGGAGCTGGAGCGGGTAGTACACTGAGGACGGTCACTCCTCTTTAGGACAAGCTGACTCAGGGTGTGTCTGGGTGTCCAAGTGGTTCCCATGAGTCTGGGGACCATCGCTGTGTGGGGAGAGAGGAGGGATCATGAAGCCAGCGGGTGGAGGAGGCGAACCTGTAGCCTAGAGGAAAGAGGGGAGCCAGGACAGCCACAGGGGACAGAATTAGAGGCCCTCAGATCCACGCGCTTGCTCCGGACACCTGGTCATCTACCGGGACGCCTCTCAGCCTCTGGTTTCTCAGACCTCCTGTAGTCTTGTCCCACTCCCCACACCCCACCTGGGCACTCGGCTACGTGCCCACCCTGGTCTCTCCCAGGCGGGGTGGGTGCTTTCCCCGTCACCTTCCTGCCTCCTGGGAACTTGGCTTCCATGAAAAACACCCCAAATCCTCTCCTTTTACGGCTTACAGTAAAGCTTTATCATCAAAGTTGAACGTACGGAGTCCTCCTACTTAGAGGGAAGCTTTGGAATTTGGAAAACTTTTTTTTTTAACCTCTGAACAAAGTCCCACTTTCAGGCCTATTATTTTTGCCAAGGAGACAAAATAAAAAGTCTGCTTGGTTGCCAAAGCTGAGCAATGAATTCATTATTCCAGCAGGAGCCTGGCCATCCGTGAAGCACTTACACCCGTGCAGCCAATGGCTGTCACAGAGCATCGGAATTGAAGGGCAATTAAAAATACATCACTTTCATGTTTCAGAATTACCTCCATATATGATGCTGGAAACTCTACCAAGTGGTGCAACATGGACTTCACGTAATCCTCGTAGTCAGAATTATACTCAACACTTAGGAATAGCTATGTTTTCACCAGGTATCGTTAAACGTGTGACCCAAGTGTATCACCTTGGGGACGCAATGCATCACATAAATGGCTTGAGGACCGTAATAGGCACTGGACTGCGCTCAAGAATGGGAGGTATGGACAACTTGGACTTGGTTCAAGTTTGCTTTTAATTTGATTTATTCCTACAGCATCCAAGAGGCAAAGCCGGGAGAGCCTCAGGGTGGACCATGGCCCTGTGCATCCATCGTCGGTGATCTGACACCCAAGTGGTGGGAGATGCCACCCAGGCTGGAGGAGAGGCCCCTGAGCTGCGGACACGCTCCTTCTGTTGCCACCTCAGCTGTGTGGCGCTGAGTGTTCTCCCACGCCTGGGCCTGCACTGCAGCCTTTTCCCTGCGTGTGCTTGAGCCAGGCTGGAGAGCCAGGGCCCGTGGAACAGGGAAACTGAGACAGAGGGTTAAATGGCCGAGCCGTTTCCAGCCATCTAGTAAACTGCAAAATCAGGGACCCAGGACACTTAAGAGTAAGTGATTTACACTGCTCCCCAACAGAAGGATAAATAGCTTAAATCACCTTTCTCAGGGTAGCAGAAATCCAATCAGTGCCATTCATCAACCGCTGCACCCAAGGACAGAAGAAGTGAAGGGAATAAATCTCATTTTGGTTCATCAGCATAAAGCTGATGAATATTCTACTAAGATCTTCCTCTAAGGCCTCACCTAAAATCCCAGCCTTTAAAGCCCTCAAACTGACCCTGGCTGGTGGCTCGGTGAATAGGTGCCAACCTGCGAACCCAAAGGTGGCTGGTTCCATTCCCAGCCAGGGGACATAACCAGGTTGCAAGCCAGGTAGGTCTCGGGCCAGGCCTCTCAGCTAGAGGAAACATGCATTGGTGTTTCTCTCCCTTTCTTCCTCCCTCCCTGCCCTTCTCTCTAAAAATCATGAATAAAATCTTTTTAAAATAAGTATTTAAAAAATACAATTAAAAAATAAATAAACCCCTCAAACCAAAGGACCTTATGACGTACTCGCCGTCCCAGGGGCACACCAGCGCCGGCCCCTTCTTTCCCTTGCCCCACAGATGTGCATCTCCTGAACTCTAAGGGACCCAGAGAGACGTGTGACCAGGGGCACCATGAGCAGTGCCAACTCACCCCGGGCTATCCCCCTAAACCTGTCTCCAAGGCCCCCTCTCTCCACTCCCCAGTGAGCTGGCAGAAGCCACACCCTGGCTCTCTTCTTCCACTGTGACTTATCTCCCAGCGAGTCGAAGCAGCCCCACCTTCACTTCCTCCGTCCTGGTCCTTCCCCGCGTCACTGGCCCCAGCTTTAATAAACATCCTCTCCAGATCACCTGGCCTTGTTTGTGAAATCTTCCCTGCACACACGCGACAGGCTGCCGCGTGGCCTGTCACCATGACAACCGGCCAAAATAAATGACAATGAAAGAAATCATCTGACATAGCTTGTTTCAGACTAATTCTGGTTTTTCTTTTCCAAACTCCCTCCAGGACATCAGGAGCAGCCCTCCATGGACAGAGCCGCAGTGAAGGCGCCTGCCCCTTCCTCCTCCTTCTGCGCCCCAGGTTGACATCCTCCATGCAGGCCCCCTGTGCGCTGTGTCACCCCCATTTCCACAGCCCCCGTCTCATAGCCCCAGAAGCACCTGCTGACTGTGAGCTCCCTGCGGGCAGGGGAGACTGGGAAAGGGCTGAAGAACAATCCTGGGCTTGTTCCTCAGGCTGGGGTTCACAGGGCCTGAGTCGGGTGTCCAGGGTCTCTGCGGCCCATTAAGCTGAGACCAACATGTGTCCACACATTTTCTAGATAGAAGACCCAAAGCTTTCGTCAGAATCTCAAAGGGGTTTGTGATCTAGGAACTGTCTAAATCACTGTTCTCAAAAAAAAAAGTTCATCCATCCTCATTCATAAATAAAGGAATGTCCATTCAAATCAACGAGATAGTTTCACCTGCCACAGCAGCCTTTAACCCTGCTTGCCCGTCAGAATATCCTGGGGAAGTTTTTTTAATGCCAGTGCCCAGCAACCCCACACCCCCCTGATGGACTCGGTCGGGGCTCTGCACAGGCACTGGCATTTGCAGGAAGCTCCCCAGGTAATTGTGACCTCGGTCAAGATTGAGAGGCAGTGACCTGTCAGCCTGGCAAAAGGCGCTCCCGCTGGAATCATGCCTCATGCCCCGGATAGGAGCGTAGACTGGCTCAAAGGCCTTTGGAGAGCAACCGGGCGATGAACGTAACACTTCAAAGTGTCTGCATCCTTGACCAGCCATGTCCACTCCAAGAATTTAGTCTATAGTCGCTCTCACACCTGTGCGTAAAGCTGTGCCTGTGACACTGTCACTGCCCTCTGCTCCGGACAGCACAAGACTGGGACGAACCCAGAGGTCACCCAACAGGCTTGGGTGAAGCAAGCATGGTGTGTCCCCAGGACAGAAGGCTCTGCAGCCAGTGAAAAGCACCCAGTGTCCTGCGAACTGATGGGGAAGGTTTCCACCATACCTGGTAATGGCAAACCAGGAGCCAAGGGGGGACGTGGTTTTTGAACGCAGAGCAGCACCTCTATGTCTGCGTAGCACCCACGAGTCTCTGGAAGGACGCAGGCTGCTAAAAGCTCAGCAGTTACTGTCTTGGGGGAGAAAACTAGAACGCTAGCACTGGAGGAGGGGAGACTCGGTTTTCATTAGCTTCCCCTTTTTGCAGGGTTTGAATTACTCTCCTGAATATGTTACTGCCTTTCCTTCTAAAATTAAGAAGGCGAAAGGAAAATAAAAGGGTGGGGGGGGGGGGGGGGGGGCGGGAAGAAGGTGAAAGGGAAATGAAGAGAGAAGAGGCTAGAAGACCAGGCAGCTACTTGGCCCCAGGGTTTAAGACTCAGACACTGAGATGACCCAGGTCAGAATGTGGGTGGGACAAATCAGCTCCCTGTCTAAGGAGGGTCCTACGCCTCACAGGCGTAGGAGGGCTGTGGGGGAGGGTAGTGCTGCAGCTAGATCCCTCCTTCGTGCCACCTCCACTCAACTTCGTTAAAGAAAAAATGTGTGTCAGGGCGCAAACCAGAAGCCGGGGACGTAACACATCCCTGCCCCAGCTGCCCGACACCCTCACCGCACACGGCTGTGAGCACAATGTCTTGCGCACACCGCCCTCTTGTGGTGCGGCTCGTGAACTGCGCTCAGGTCCGCAAATACGCTGCTAACGGGTTTAAACCCAGGTGAAGCTCAAGGAGTTCAAGTTCATCACCACCAAGCCCTTGTTATATGAAATGTTAAAGGGGATTACCTAAGAAAAAGAGGATCAAAACTGTGAACATTAAAATAACAACAAACTCACAACTATCAACAACAGAACCTGAAAAAGGAAAAGAAGGAAAGCAAAAACAAAGCAAGCACATGACCAGAAGCACAGGTATGGGGATCACTGGAAGGGTTATCGGCTGGGAGGCGGAAGGGGGCAGAACAGGGGAAATGTGCAGGGATTAGGAAATAGTCGGTGGGAACATGATACACAGGGGGAAGTGAAGAATAATGGAGGAAAGGGTGAATCAGAGAACTTAGATGTACAGCCCATGGATATGAACTGGGGGGGGGGGCGGGGAATGGGGGGATGGGGTGGAGGGGAGCAAAGGGAAAAGAGTTTGAGACAACTCTAACAGCATAATCAATAAAATATACAAAAAATAAAAAAGACAAGAGGAAAAACAGAGAAGAAAAAAGGTACTATGTAATGCTGAAGTATATTCACTACAATATTCACTAGTACTCAAACTGGATCCAAATGCAAAACCCACATTTTAAGTGTAATGCATGAACCCCCTCCCAATGAACTCTCCTCCAAATATAAAATAATTACTTTTTCCCCAGCAATATATCTGTGCTCAAGTTCTAAATAATAATAATGAAAACACTAAGGAAGAGCAACACCTGCCATCACTAGGCTGTGATCAGTAACTCCTGTTAGCATGTTAGCGAGATCCCTCCAAGTCGTCTCTATAAATATGAACACCCAGACATACAGTCAAAAGTCTATCCATGGGACCCCACAACACACACTGCTTTGTAGCTTGATATTTTTCTCCCCATAATGCAGTGCGGACATCTGCACAATAAATAAATGCTACATCATCACTTAAGTTGTTTTAAATTGTAAAAGTTATGCTGGTGAAAATAGAGCCACAAAGGAACACAAAAGGAAAAGATGTATGACAGTCTCTATTAAGAGTGGACTCATTGGGCCCTGGCTGGTGGCACAGTGGATAAGGTGTCGGCCTGCAAACCCAAAGGTCACTGGTTCGATTCCCCAGCCAGGACACATACCCAGGTTGCAAGCCAGGTCTCCAGCCAGGTCTGTGGCTGGAGGTAGGTGAAAGGCAACCATACATTGATTCTTCTCTCCCCCTCTGCTTCTCTCTCTTCTCCTCTCTCTGGAAATAATAAATTTTAAAAAATTAAAAAAAAAAAGAGTGGACTAATTGAGTCAACTATGATATATTCCAGCCAGTGGAATACTATGCAGCTGTTAATTTACTGCACGTGTACTATGTGGCTATATGTCAAAGATATCATATAATGAAATAATTTTACATTGTAAATATTTATAAAATCATCCTATTTTAGGATATACCTCTGAGGAGAAAAGACAATGTTGCTTGAAAGATACTCACGGAACTCTCTTAGAAAATACGACTGGAGAGATGAAGCAAGTGTGAAATTTTACCTTTCACTTTTTCTCTTCTGTGTTGTACGATTTTAAAAACATCAGCTCGAGGACATCATTCTGAAGCCTGAATGCACCATGACTTAATGAGTCCCCTATTAATGAACATTAAGGGTATGGACCATTTTCCTACTGAGGACCACCTTGCAACATGAATTGTTTATCACACATTTATCTGACTAGTTTCTGGGTAAATGCCTGGGTGTGGAATTGCCGGGTCAGTTGTCGAATGTGCACTATCCATGATGTTGACTACAAAATGTGGCAGAGTGTATTTAGGTGCTTGTTCTCCACGCAGCTGGGTTTTGAAGTGCCCAATGTCTGTTTGCAGATGGGACAGGTACAGCCTCTGTCCGTGCTTTATTCCTCTGAAAGCGACTTCACCAGAATGTGGGGCACATTCACTGGATCTTTGACACAGAGATGCTCCTCTTCATGTCTGGATGCCATTTAGTGCAGCACCTCCATGCCTATGGTCATCCTTTCTCCCCTCAGTCTGTTCCCTCCTCAGCAGCCAGGGTAAGACTTTCCTATCAGAACCTGCTCACATCCCACCAGCAACCTCACTCCATGCTGGAAATCAACCACAGGTCCTCATCAACACCCCCAAGGCTCTGCATGTGTGGTCCTTGTGACCTTGCCAACCTCATGCCTTCCTCCTCCTGCCCTCACTCAGAATGAGCCTCACTGGCCAGCTCGCTATTCCTGATACTCCAAGCCAACACCAACCTCAGGGCCTTTGCACTTACTTTTCCCTCTGCCTAGACTACCGATCTTCTGAATAACTACAAGACTCTGTCCCTCACTTCATTTATATCTCAGCTCAAATGCTGCCTCCCAGAGGAGCCCACTGGACCACCTTGCTTTAAAAAGTACCTCTCACTTCCCAGACACTGTCTTCCTACTCAGTTCCCATTTTCTTCTTCACCCTGAGATTGTACTAGCTTCTCATGTTCACCTGCCTTTGGTGTTGGTCCCTTACAAAGTCATAAGCTCCGTGAGAGCAGAAAGCTGTCTGGCTGGTGCTGTGTCCCCACAACCCTGCCCGTGGAGCCCTCAGAAAGGATGTGGTGCTCGAGTGAACGAGAAGCTGGTACCAGAGGGATGCCCAAAGCCTGAGGACCCCAGATGTGCCATTTCTCTCAACTGCTCCAGAAATAGCTCAGGTGTCCTGGAGCCATTTTCCCATCTCTGTGGAACTTTATTGGGTAAACCGGACAGAACGTTTGCAGTGCAAAAAATTTGGGGGAAAACTTGTAAGTGGGTTATTATTCAGGAAGAATTTCTTTCCTACAAACCAGAGTGGCACATCTACCCCACGTACTTGCTCCTTTAGAGAAAAAGACAAAAGTTAATACGGCCCCATCAGAGGAAAGGAACCAATTAGCACAACTGTGATTCAAAAGAAGAATAGAGGTTAATTGCTTGGCGTCCACATGTCTCAAGTGCTTAATGCTATATCATTATTTTTTTAGCTACATATTATTCATTTCCCACACTGAAGTATTCCACCTTATTACTAATTAGTAATTCCTTATCCTTGAATTTTACCCAATTCAGACTGTCATCAGAGGCCCTCCTCAGCCTCCATTTCCCCCAAGATGTAACAAAATTGTAGAGCAAGGGCTGGCATCTCCTATTCATCACCTCCCACGTCCAACCCCCACCAGCAGTTCCCAGGGTCACCTTTCCTTTTCCTGGGGTGCAGTTTCCCTGCCTGAGATCTCCCAGCTCTCTGGGCAAACAGGCTGAACTGAGGCCCCCCTCACCACCCGCCCTCAGCTTCTCCCACACTCCAGGCGCTGTTCTAAGCTCACTAGCCGAGCAAACGGTGCAAATTCTTCCTGCTCAGGAGACCTTGCTGTTTTGGAAAGACCCACAACTTGGCACCTTGGACACGTTAACTCAACAGATCAGTGTTTCCCAGGAGTGTGGTAATCATAGAAACAAGGATGATGATGATGGCTGTCAAGACTTTTTGAACATGTTTGTGCCTTAGGCCCTATGCGAATGCATTTTAAACGCAAGATTTTAATCCACATGAAGCTGTGCATGTCTGTGCACACAGGTCATCTAAACGGATGAGTAGGCCAACCCCACCTGCTCCGCAGCCGGGGAAGCCGGGGAGGCCGTGGGAAGTTCTGTTCGCTCTCAGTTCTCTCCTCCATCATGTGGGTTCTCCTGCCCACTGTCCTCCTTCCAAGGGCTCCCAGGTGCCTGGAAAGGGTCAGAGCCCCTCTTCCTTCTCTCTGGTCTACCTGGGATTGGAACCCCGCTCTGCCGGGCTTCTCACTCTAGAGACGTGGGTGAAAATGTGAAAATGTGCAAATGCAAACCAAGCCAGGATGCCAGCCCTGATGCAGATTTGTTGGGTGGCAGAAATGCTGCCCCAGGAAACACCACCATTTTCAGGGTTGTCCCTGGAAGAGGAGCAGCAGGGCCAGGTGTGTGATGTGAACACCACCTGCGTTTCTCCTCTTCCTGCTAGAGTTGGGGACGTCCCTCTTTCTCTGGAATTAACAGTCACCGAGTATCAATCAACTACGTTTACCAGCTTGGAAGTATGTGCAGGAAACAAGAAACTATAAAGAAAAACCAAACAGCTTTGAAGAATAACCAAAAAGAATTTCTAAAACTGCAAAGTATAATAATTAAAGCTAAAACCTCCTGGATAAGAGAAATAATAACCAGAAATAGATCTGAAGAAGTTATCCATCCAGAAGACAGATCCTAAGAAATTATTCCTCAAGAGACAAGAATTGGAAGATATGAAAGGAGGTTAAGAGATCAGGGGAGTAGGAAGCTCTATAAGGAAAAGAAAGTGAATGGGGCAGAAGCAATATAAAGAAAGGGAAGGGCTGAGAACCTTCCAGAATTGATGAAAACTACCAACCTCTGGATGCAAAAAGCCCAGTAAATCCAAAGCAAGAAAAATTAAAAGAAATCCATGCTGGGACAGATGGTGAAACTGCTGAATACTGAAGACAAAGTAGTGATTTAAAATGCAGTCTGAAAGAAAAGACAGGTTTTCAAGGGAACAACAGACTGACCACTGACTTCTTATTAGCAAGAATGAAAGAAGAATGAAATGATACACTCAATACACTGAGTGAAAAAAGAACTGTCCACCAGAATTCTGTGCCCACGGAAAATACATGTCAAGGACAAGATAAAGTGCAGACATGTTCAAATCAGAAAAAAGAAAAAAGAAAAAGGTGAATTTGCCACCAGGAGAACTCAGTAAAAGTAATTCCAGTTTGAAGATCTAAGATGTGAGAAGGAATGAAATGCACAGAAATTTAAATCACCAATGAATGACTGAGTAACACAATAGCGATCATGTCTGTGGAATTCAAGAAACCCAAATAGGATGAAAACATACCACAACACCAGGCAAATCAGGAGGAAGAGAAGGAAATTAAAGTGTTCTGAAATCCTTGTGTTGTGCAGTGGGAAGAAAAGGTAGCCACTATCTTCAGACTTTGATAAATTAAGTGGGCATATTGTAATACCTAGGGTAACCAATAAGCTAATGGAAAGAGTATATAACTTATAGAAGGAAAAAGTAAAGTGACAAAAATAATCAGAGCAAAACAAGAAAAAGAGAAGAAAAGACCAAAAGCATAAAATAAGATGATAGGCACTAATTCTAACGTATCAATGATCACAAATGTAAAGAGATGAAATGATCCTGGTAAAAAACAAAGGTTATTAGGTAAGATACTTTTAAAAATCAAATTATTTGCTGTTTATAAGAATCACAATAAAAACTTAGGGATATAGAAAGGTGAGAAGTAAAAGGGAAAAATAGACAAGGTAAGCAAACACAATATTGGCAAAAATGACTATACCTTGGGCCACAGAGCAAGTCCTAACAAATTTCAAAGGACTGAAAACATACAGGTCACATTCTCTAGTCACAATTCATAAACTAGAAATTAATTGCAAAAATGTAATTAATATTTTAAATTCACCTGTTTGGAATTAAGAAGCATACTTTTAAATAACCCACTGGTCAAGAATAAATGATGATCAGAATTAAGAAAATATTGAGAATTAAACAATAAAGAAAATAGTCCATAGCAAAAGCTATGGAATATAGCTAGACCAGTAGAGAAAAATTTATAGCCTTAATTGCTTGTATATATTTTTTTTAAATAATAAAGGCTGAAGATTAGCAAGCTAAGCATTCATCTTAAAAGCTGGATAAAGGAAAAGAAAATAAACCCAAGCTTACTTAAAGCAAGTCTCTATAAAGCACAGTTCACCCTCAAATCAAAAGTGAAAAATGACCTGTGTCCACCTAGAAGGCTCCCCCAACACCCTGCAGGTCCCCTTCTAAGGTAGGATTTCCCCAAACACATGAGGCTATCTGCTGGTGGTATAGGAGATGATTTTGATGGTACCTAGGCATATAGTTATTTCTATAGATTTTAAAAGCAGGTTCCTCCTATTTAAAACAGGCAATGTAGTTTTCCACTGACAGTAGGAAAATGAGGTTTCTTCTAAAAATATATTAATTAGATGAAACTCAAAAAATACGTTAACTAAAAAATAGAATCGTATTTGGCAAAAGTAATTCTCATTGCTTAAATGGGAATAACAGTTCCTGTCTTAGAGTACTATTACAAGGATTAAATAAGTTATACACCATGGAAAATAATACTTCATGAGTTCATGTATCACTTAGAAGGCATCCGAACAGTCCCTGGTACTTAATAAGAACTCAGTCAATGTCAGTTATTATCATAATAGTTATTATTACTAGGATGCTGGCAACTGGACAGACAGTAGCCCAACTAAGGCTCCCAAAGTACACTAAGACCAAGGACACTGTGCAGGTAGAGAAGTCCGGTCTCTGCAGCACCCAGCCCCTTCCACACCCTTCTGCCCCGCAGGGTTTGCTGCTGAGGACTTGGGCCCCACACTGGCCCTGCCCCCTGCTCTGGCTCTGGGCCTTCTCTTGTCTCTGTGTCCCCATTGACACCCACTGGGCCCAGAACCCTGACATTCACACCATGGAACGCAGCCTAGGGTGGAAAAGGACCGTTCCCCAAATGTCCACCGAAAAGGGCAAAATCTTCACCACTGAAAGAGAAACCTGCAGGTGTGGTCTTGCAGCATCCTGGCTGAGGCACCGGACAGAGATGGGGGGACCGTCAAGGGGAAAGGAGTACCCCTCAGTTCTACAGCATCACCCAGAGAAAACCCCTTCAACCCAGGATTTGACAAGAGTTCTATCTCTGGGTGCTTGAGGGCTTTTCACATCTAGAAAGTTTCCAACCTGTTATTTTCTTTAAAATATTTTATTTATTTTTAGAGAAAGAGGAAGGAAGGGGAAAGAGAGGGAGAGGAACATCAACTCTCCTGCGCCCAGCCGGGGACCTGGCCCGCAACCCAGGCCTGTGCCAGGACTGGGAGTCGAACCGGCGACCCTCGGGTTCGCAGGCTGGCCCTCAATCCGCTGAGCCACACCGGCCAGGGCGCCAATCTGTAATTTTCAAATGAACTGCGTCATTTCCCTCCCTCTTCAATGATGATTGGCAGAGTTACTTGGAGGCTTCTCCACTGCAGTGACTTTCTTTACCCCAACGACTGTTCCTAGGCCTTGGGGACTGTTTCTAAGGTCCTGGAAGGAAAGCCCGCAGAAGTGAAACCCACCAGGGCACAAGTCCCATTTCCCACCGACAGAAGCTGGCTGTCAGCACTGACTCTCTGGCGCCACCAGGGGGAGCGCCAGCTTTCTCTTTGGAGCCCGAGTGATAAACACTCATGCGACAAGTGTGTAAATCCTTGGCTGGTACAGGACGCACTGCGCCTTGCTGAGGGCTGCTGCTTCCTCATTCGGGTTGTAGGTCACAGGCCTTGACCACAGGGAATTTGTCTGACCTGGGATGGTGGAAGGACCCACGGACCAGGGGTCAGACATCTGGATTGCACAGGATCCCCTGTCAGATGACAGGGTGGCTTGTGGCTTCTGCAATGGCGAGTGTCACGGGACACACACGCTGCCCAGTTGGGGCACTAAGGAGACAAAACCCACTGGCTCCCTCTAGGGACTGGCCGTGGCTCTAGCCTTCTCCTGTGTCCGGGCCATCGGCAGGGGCAGACAAGGCCAGCAGGCGGGATGCCCACTCGCTGTTGACACTCACTGAGCCTCGTGCTGCTTTGGGGGGCTTGCCTGCCCCACCCCACAGCCTGGCTAGGAACCCCCACCTCTCACCCAAGCTTTGTCTTCTGCCCCATCCTCCCCCTCCCCCAGAATGTCCAGGGTGCTTCCCTGTCCCGGTGGGCTGGCACCTGCCACTCCTGGCCATGGACTTCAGTGGGTTCGCCCTGACCTTCAGCCCCAGGCCACTGCGCACCTCTGAGCCTCGACCAGTCCTCACTCCCCCTCTGGGAGCCAGGTGGGCAGCTCTCAGCAGAATCTGCCGCTTCCTTGGGTAACCTTTCAACCCGTTCAGGGCTCTCCTTGTAACGGGGGCTTCGGCCACAACATCTACTAGACAGCATCTCGGGGACCCGGTCTATAAATTGAACACAGCACTTGGAGGCAGGTGTGAATTCGGATCCTAGCTTCCCACACAATGCTGGGTGCCCTGAACGTACACGCGTGCCCATGCGGGGTTTTCCCATTTTGTTGTTGTTGTTGTTCTTGAATTTTATTTATTTATTTTAAGAGAGAGGAAGAGGGAGGGAGAAAGTGAGAGAAGCATCAATGCATGATTGCCTCTCATGTGCCCCCAACTGGGGACCTGGGCTGCAACCCAGGCATGTGCCCTAACTGGGAATCAAACCAGCGACCCTTTGGTTCACAGGTCAGCGCTCAATCCACTGAGCCCACCAGCCAAGGCTTCCCCGTGTTCTTACAAAGCCCATCCCAATGGAAAGGGAACTCGAAGTTACTTATAGAAAACATAGCAAGGCTCTGGCTGATAGCTCAGTGGATTGGCACTAGCCTGTGAACCCAAAGGTCGCTGGTTCGATTCCCAGTCAGGGCACATACCCAGGTTGCAGGCCAGGTCTCCAGCCAGGTCCGTAGCTGGAGGCAGGTGAAAAGCAACCATACATTGATGCTTCTCTCCTTTTCTTCCTCCCTCCCTGCCCTTCTCTCTAGAAATGATGAATAAAATCTTTTTAAAAACGAAGAAGAAAGAAAGAAAGAAAATGTGCCAAACTCCTTTGCTTTCAGAGACCTCAGTTGTGCTGCCTGGCCTCCAGAGGCAGCCCGGGTGAGCCCACACCTCTGCCGCGGTGACCTGCCTACTTGTCTGCCTCTGCCCCCTTCTGCAGATACTGGGAGGGCGGGGATGGACCTGGGACCTCTGCCTCCAAGTGCTGCGCATGGAGGGAGTGTTCAGTATGTGCTTAATGAATAGTCTTCAGAAATATTTAGTGAGATCTTATTATGGGCCAGGCACCGTTCCAGGTGCCAGGAATAACCCAGCGAACAGAAAACACAAAAATCTGTCCCTGCCTAGTGTTTCTGTACCTCCTGGGCAAATGGGTAAGTGGGAGGGTGAAGGGTTCTGGTTGGTGTGGTTTTGTTGGTTTGTTCTTTCGGGATATCCTTTAGGAAATCCACTTCCTCCTACGCTAATTCCATCTGTTCTGCCTAATACCCACAATGGAAGAGAATGAAATAAAAACCCCCTTCCCCCAGAAAATGAAAGGCAAGGAAGCTGATACCCGTGGGAGGCCGGATCTTGCTAATAGAAGGTTCCGGGATGGCTCAGTACTAGCCAATTAAGTACATTCCCCCATCCACAGGTTGGTTTTGCAGGAAGACACAAGCTTTATGCTGATCCAAAGCCCTTCCACCCGCTCATCCCCAGCCCAGAGAGCCGTCGACCCCACCCCAGACCTGCTCCATCCCGAAGCAGCTCATAAAGACTTGAGGATGACCCTCAGTTGCAGGCCTCCATCACACGGGGGTTAAAGTAGGTAAGTTCTAGGGTCCTGTCCAACCCCTGAGATTCTGCTTGAAACTCCAGCACTCCCTCCTGGGAACCGGGTCCAGTTTTTAAAGGAGAAGGAGTTACAAACTCAGCACCGCCCAGCTCTGCAGCAACCCCTGCTGCACCCACTGGGCGCCCCAGAGCATTTCTCCTCTGTCCTTTTCTTGCGTGAATGTCAGCTGGCACTAAGAAAGTCACAGGAGCCTTGCGTCCACCTCCAGGACGGATTTCTTAGCTGGAGGAGATGGGGCGATCTACAGGGGTAATTTGCATGGCACCTCACCCACCCACCCCAACCCCCACTCCAGGCCTACCCTGGACTCAGGTTCCACATCTGCAGCCTGGTCTCTTCCATTCAAAGGGCAGAGCCCTCAGAAGAGCCCGTCTGTATGCACGAAGCAACAGTGCCATCAAAATACGTGGCTTTGAAAAATTCTCATTTCACTCTTGGTGCACTAGAGTTCAGGAGTGGGGGCAGGGGTCGTGCCAGAAAGCGTATTTCATTGCCCGGACACTGCCTGCCTGCAGATTGCTCCAACTTTTGTCTTTTTTTTTGGTCTGTTTCAGAGAAATATGAATCATAGTTAAATTCTACCGCCTAAACCATGTTTTAAAGTTCTATAAAACCCGTAGTTTGAGAAAGGCTTGATGTGGTTGACACCAAGTTGATTCTGACGCATCCTGTTTCCAGCCTAATGCCGGGTTCCTTTGGTCAAAAGCAAATGTCCTCATCACGGCTTGATTCTAAGTGAATCGACGCTGTGCATATATGCAGGAAGCGAGGCACTCACCTTAGTTTTCATCCTTTTTTAAATAAAAGGAGACGGCGTGTTTTACCTCTCGGAGACTGATTTCCCATAAAGTTCCCACGCATATTCCTAGGTTTTCAGGTCTGAATCACTGTGACACAAACTGGAAACTCACTTCGGGGCTTTTCTTTGAACAACAACAGAAACCATCACAGTAACTCAGAGGAACGTGACTACTGCAAAAATCAACTGCATGGAGCAAAGGGGTTATTTTTTACAATTACACCCAACAGGTATATGTTTACAAGGTTTGTGGAGAATTTGTACATGTGATAAAAATATCATAGAACTCTCCACCTAAAGGAAAAAGAAGAGTGCGTGTGAAAACTGGCAAAGTCCAAATGAGGCCTAGTTAGTAGTTTTGTACGGATGCCGGGTTCTTGGTGTTGATGACTGTACCCTGGTTATGTGACAGGCTAAGTGGGATGGGGGTAGCTGAGAGAAGGGCACACCGATTATACCACTTTTGGGTATAAAAAGTGTACATTTGCAACTTCTAGGTGAGTCTGAAATTATTTCCAAATGAAAAGCTGAAAAAAGAAAAAAGACAATGCAGAGGGTCAAGGAATGGAGACACAGCCACACTGGGGCATAAAGTGACCCAGTTCCTCAGCAGAGTCTGTCAGCATCCATCCAAGTGTCAACTGCACTAGCCAGGCAATTCCACTTCCAGGAGACCAGCTTACAGAACTATTTGTCCACATGCATACAGAATGTTCTTTGCAGCCCTGTTATCATAGAAAGAAAAATGGAAACCAGCTCAATACCCATGCGCAGAAAAATAACAAGTCAATGTGAAATGCCCATGCCAGGGAATACTGCACCGTCAGAAAAAGGCCAAGGCAGCTCTACACGAAGGTTTGTGATGCACCACTAAGTATCAAATGAAGTCACAAAATGTATGCACAGGGACAGGGAGATCCTATTTCCCTCAAATCTTATTCTGTGTATACACATGACATGATTGGGTAAGCGCAGAAATATCCGGAACAACACACCCTAAACGGTCCACAGTGATTGCTTCTGGAATGAAATGTCCTTAGTAGGTGTGATAAACGGCCACTTTCATCTCGTTTGAAATACATCCCAGTGAAAATGTGTCACTTGTAGAATTAGAACAACAATAGAAATGTGAGGGAAAGAAGGAAGATGGGGCAAGGCAAAAGGCTTTGGAAGAAGGCAGAACCTGACTTGGGAAGTGAGGAGAGGCCGAATGACCAAGACGCAAGGAGGTGCTGGTCCAGCCCCAGTGGCCCTGGGCACCACCGTCAGGCTGCCTCCATCACCAGTCACTGGTCCCCTCCCCGCGAGATTTGAACATCCCATCTTTCACCCCAGGACAGGCAGGGCCTTCCCAATGAGGGGAACAGCCTCCCCTGTTTCATGCTCAGGCTTGGCCATGTGACTTGCTTCAGCCAACGGGCTGTGAGCAGACAAGACACATGCAAAGTCTGGGCAGGAATTTTAAGAGCCACCCCTCCGCAGTGTGTCAACCAGCTTCGTTGCCTGTTTGCCTTTGTGTGTCCAGGTGGCAGCTGCTCCTTCCAGCTGGATCTCAGAGAAAAATGACACACTGAGCAGGCCCACGGACAACTGGCAACCAACATGGAATGGTGGTGAAGAATAAACCAATGAGGCATCAGCCACTGGAGCGAGGGGATGTTTGTGAAGCAGCCTTCCTCTACGAAAGCTAACCTATCAGCAAAGAGGCATCAAAGTGAGGGGGCTGATAAGGACGTGGTGGGTGTTTATTGAGGGCCTATCTTGTGAAGAATCTGGACGTCAGGTTGCGGAGGGTAAAGGGTGGGCAGAGAGGCTGTGAGAAGTATGAATGCTATCGGAGATCAAAATATGCCACCCCAAAGTATGCCACTTTGGCATGAAGATTAGTTTGCACTAGAGGCAAATGAAAGTCAACAGATGCAGAAAGACACCTTCCCAGAACCTCCTTTGTCTGAGTAAAATCAGGAAATGCTGTCCCTTAGTTTCCCCCATATGTTTACCATTTGCTGCCCTCGGAAGCCTGAAACCCTTTTCTGTTGTTTTTCTTTTCTAACGAACGTGGTCTTTGCTCGAGACTGTATTAGCCCATCCTAACCACCCCATTTGAGTTACTCATCACTGGGTTTCCCCAGTGTGATGTATCCTGCACAGGTTAATAAACTGTTTTGTTTTCCTTTTGATAACCTGTCTTTTGTTCATCTACTCTTATGGGGTCCCAGTCTGAGACCCCATAGTAGAAGGAAAAAAGAAACACACTTTCCTCTACCTACGACAGCATCTACTTGGGGAGCTAACACCCACAGTCACAAAAACGCACATCAGCACCCGTGGTGCTGTGTAGTGAGAAAAGCCTGAAGGTGGGAATGGTGGGAGGTGGGAAAGGGAAGGGAGGAGACCCTAAAGGCTGAGTCTCTGGTGCACCTCTCCTTGTCAGTGTCTGATGCCCACATGCCCTTCCCGAGCTGAAGCAGGCCTTTCTAATAAAGCACAAAACCATCACCAGCAGTTTCATCACCTCCCATCTAAACCCAAGGCTCCAGGAAAAGACCCACCACATAGGGTTTCTGGCACCCCCTGTTCCTGGGGTAGGCAGTCTCCATACTGCAGAAGAGGGTTCCTGGGTGGCTTGTTCTGTGTCTCTGGGAACTGAGGGAAACGTGGACTGTGTTTCCGGAAACCAGCTAATTTCCCTTTTGAACAAGACACATCTTTGTGCGAAATGCATTCTCTCCTAAAGGAGCACAGGGATGTGATCTACACTGAGCGTAAAATGCCAAGTTTGCCCTGTGCCTCTGCTTTCCTTGTGTTGCCATGGCCCATTCCTAATCTGCTTCACACCGACAGGCCACTTGTTTTCTCCTCCAAATCTGGACATTTCTGTTTAGAATCTTCCCCTTTGAAAAGGACACAAGTAAACTGTGACTAGGTCCCTTGGCGGAAGACTCGCACCCAAGAACATTGAGACACTGAGCACAGCATACAAGTCCCTCCATCACGCTCCTCTCCCCAAAGGCTCTGGCCGCCCTCCGCATGCTGGCTGCATGCAGGGTTCTCTGCATTTGTGTGCCAGGTTAGCAGGGGTTCTCCTTTCCTCCTCCCTCCATTCTTTCCTCTTCCCTCCAGAAAGGAGAAGCGTGCACTTTTCCTTTAAGCCACTGACTATCCTTGCTTTCTTCTTCTCCGAGCCTCTAGGACTGGGTTCTTGAAGATTTGAATCTCTTGGCTTATGTGTTTGCTGATTTGGGCTACTGTGGAGGCCACGCTCCTAAGACACTCGCTGTACGGAGTTCTGCCAGGGATGCCCGTGATCAGGAGGACCAAGGCTGGGTTTGCAGGAAGTTGCTTAAGTGGGCCTTGGGCAAAGGCCACGCTGTCCTCCTCTGTCCTATGGCTTGAGGGGCTGGGCCCTGAGAGAGCAAAGCTTAGGGTGTCTTGCAGGCATTGTTGCATTTCCAGAAGGGGCTGGAGAGCCTTCATCCTGCACTGAAGTTGCCCTCCAGAGTCCCTGGGATACTCCGCCAACCTCGGCGTGGTCTCAACTCCATCACCCCAAAGCCTCCCCTTCCCCTGCCTGCGCCCCTTCCCCACCCCCACCCTCCCCAGGCCACAGCAAGATCCCTCAGCTGGGGCACCGGCTGCGTGTGTGTGGGAAGAAATGCCGGCGTGTTCCTGCGCCACAAACTCAAACGCATGTGTAGGTGCGCCGTGTTTTACAAACTCTCCTCCGCGGTTGTTATAAGATTAAAACAATTTTCTCCCTCAGTAAATGCCTCCCTTCAAAACCACGAGAAGCACGTCCTTCGCCAGCCCATTGGCGCCTTCTATTTTCTTGGGAGCCCTGGAGGGAATCGTGACTGTGGGGCCTGTGGCCTTTGAAGACGCCAGGGCTGCGCAGGCGATGGGCGAGAAGCAGCTACGTTTCGAGGTACAAGCCGCTCTGATCAACGCCCCATTTATTCTGAAGTTCAGAAAAGACAGGTGAGCATCATAGGTCCTCAGGGACGGCTGTCCTCCCGTGTTTCGAGGTAAAGTCCTCCTTTATTTTCAGTGACTTAAATAGCCGCGTTCATGAAAACTGCAGGGAGAGTTAAGGTAGTTCTCCTATTTTAAAACCACAGTTGAGGAGATTTTTTTTTGTTGTTGTTGTTTTTTTTCAATGCCTGGATCCTTTTTGCTGCTGAGATACCGAAAAATTGCAGCGACGCAGCTCATTTTGTTTTCCTGAACCGTGATGGGAAGGAAATTCATGTACACCTGGGGACACAGAAACGTTATTTAAAATCACAACGGATTTCAGGGAACACGTACACAAGGGGAGGAAATGAAAAAGCCAGCCCAGTTGATGTCAGGCGGGGACACCAACTTGGGTTTGTCCTTGGAAAAATAAATTTACCTGTCATTGGTCAATGACGCCCGTTGGCTGCCTTGTGGCTGCAAAAGCATTCCCGCTGACTATAAACGGCTCCATTTACGTGACTGTTTACATAATTACACAGCAAAACACTGCAATCTCTTGGGTTTAATACATGTTTTAACAGGCCCTTCAGCTACAGCGCAGGCTCCTATCATCAAATCTAGCCTTTTCAATTAAAACACAATCAGAAAAGGTGTCATGGTGTCACTGTTACTCTCTGCTGCATGAAAAGATTCGAGAATCGACTGGCTGGAAATCTGAGCTCACCCAAGACTCCTGAGCTTCCATGCCGTGTTGGACCCAGGCTGTGGGTCCTGCGCAGGAGATGAAGACCATTTTCCCGGTCTGGGGCCATCCCTTTGTGATCTACTGAAGGCAGGTGAAAATCCAGGGAGGCCTAGAGAGCTTGAGGATAGATGTCTGTGGCTCTGACGTTGACCCGCAGGTGCCAGTAAGCATGTCATGGGCCCAAGGTGGTGAGCACTTGGTTATTAGAGAGATACCTATCTCTGGCATTAGTTACAGCATAATGGGACTCCAGAGGTAGAATGGCCTCATCTCACTGCTTCATTTTAGAGACGTAAAACGGGCTCACAGAACATGTACGATTTGCCAGAGGCCATAATGTTAGTCATTTTGCCCAACAAAGCAGAATGTGCACCCCTATCACCACCCCTAACGTAAGGATTGTTATCTGGTTAGAGCAGAAATGCAAAGGGGTCTTGCTCACAAGGTGACTGGTGGCCTTCAGGAACAAGGGCTCTGATTCCTCAGAACACCCCAGTAACAAAAGTCAGATGTGGAAGACCAATGTAGTGACCACCCCTACCCCCCATGCCCCGAAAACAGATGTTCACATCAAATCCCTGAAACCCATGAGCATTATCACATTTGGACAAAGGGTCTTTGCGGATGTAATGAAGTTACAGATCTTCAGATGAAGAGATCACCCTGGATTATCCAGGTGGATCCTAAATCCAGTGACAAGTGTCTTTATGAAAGACCCTCGGGGAGAGACACAAGATGTGAAGACAGAGGCAGAGCTTGGAGTGACACAGATCCAAGCCAAGGACTGCCAGGAGCCTTGCAGGAGAGGCAAGGGAGAAAGAAGTCTTCCCTGGAGCACCGAGGGGACTGTGGCCCAGCCCACGCCTTGACTTGGAATTTCTGGCCACCGGAACTGTGAGACAATAATCTGTTGCATTAAGCCACCCGGTACATGGGTATTGGCTACAGCAGCCGTAGAAAACCAACACAACTGGCAAGATGCGGTGGCCAAGTGCCTGCAGCTTGCATCCTGGAACAGGATTCTCACCAGACCTCAAACACGGTGATTTGTGACTTCCAGCCACCAGAGCTGTGAGATAAAGGTTTCTGTGGCTGGGAAGCCACTCAATCTATGGTACTTTGGTGTGGCAGCCCCTAGCGAAGAGGCTGACCACGTCAGCGGGCTACCCTGGCTTCTGGCCGGCCTTTTGTCATTGTAAACATTATGAACCGCATCATCAGCAGGTGTTAATCCCTCCTGATTAAGAAATGGATTTTTTCCTTTCCTTTCTTTCTACCGGCTCCCTTCCCCTTTCACTTCTGAAGGTAAAGTTATGTTTCAAGACATCTCTTACATTTATAGACACTGCTATTTTAAAATTTATTATTTTTAGACAGAGGGGAAGGGAGAGGGGCAGAGAGGGAGAGAGACATCAATGTGTGGTTGCCTTTCACCCCATGGACCTGGCTGGAGCCCTGGCTTGCAACCTGGTTATGTGCCCTGGCTGGGAAGCCAACCAGTGACCTTTGGGTTCCCAGGCCAGCGCCTTATCCATTGAGCCATCAGCCAGGGCTAGACAATGCTTTTATAAGCACAGCATTGCATAGTCATTTTGATTTGGAAAAATTAAGACGAGTGCCTCAGGGTACCTGCAGACAGTCAAATGCACTGGCTGTCAAAGTGCAGTGCCTGATTAGCAGCACCAACATTACCTGGGAATGTGCTAAAAATGCAAAATTACGGGCCAACTCCATACCTACTGCCACTCTGGGGGGGAAGCCAGCAACCTGTTTTTATAAGTCTTCCGGGTGATTCTGACACATGCCCATGTTTGAGGACCATTGCACTAAGCAAATTTCCTCTGTACCTGCTCCCCATTTAACAGATTAGAAAGCTGACAGCCATGGTAATTTGGTCAAGGTCATATGCTCATTCATTCAACAAGTATTCCACACTGTGCTAGGGATTATAGACACATATGAAAAAGACAAAGGTGGCCCTACCTCCATGGAATTAACGTTCTGCAAAGAAAAACATGGAAGATAACCACAGATTGTTGGTGAGTGCCATGAGCTAAGCCAACATAAAGATAAGACCGAGGAGAACTGGGGAGGAGCTATCTGGGATGAGATGATCAGGGAAGGCTTCCTGAAGAAGGTGACATTTGAGCTGGACCTAAAGGCTAAGCAGGAGCCGACCACATGAACAACAAAAGGCAGAAGCCACAGCTTATGTGAAAAGGCCTTGGAGTAAGAAAGCCTGTGGCCTCTTCCAAAAACAGAAATACCGGTCTGGCCGGACTTGGAGGAGGGCTGAAGCAGGACAAGAAAGAAGGAGAAACAGAGAGAGGTTGAGGCTATACAAAGCCTCAGGAGCCTCGTACCCAGCTCCCACAAGAGTCAGGCCCAGGCTCCTGGCCCTCAGGCCACGCCCACGGGGTTCTGTGTCCTGCTGTCTGCATTCCTGCTCCACCTTCCAGAAGAGGGCTCCTATCTCATACCTGGGTCACCCACTGCATGCACCCTGCTTGGCCCCTCCAGGGCGAAGCTCATGCCCTTTCTCCCACCTGAAACAAGGCAGCTTGTCCAGCTCTGGAAAGTTCTAAGTGATCTTTCTTCAGAGAGAGCCAACTCTGATTCCTTTTTCCTCTGGTGTTTAAAGGAGTGGTCAGCTTCATTCCCCTACCCCTCATTCTCTTCTTTGTCCAGAACTAACATCCTCACGTCTGTTACCATGCAGGGTGGCAGCTCTGGGATGAAACTGCTAGCAGAAAGTCCGGCTCTGCATAACCTCTGCGCCTCAGTTTCCCCATATACAAAATGAGCAGAGTACCGTGTAGGCCTTTGGGATGTCACATGACATAAAGCATGTGAAAGGGTTCGGTAGGCCCCCCAGGAGGGTTAGCCACTATTGTAGCCATTCCTGAGGCCTGCTCTCCGTTCACTGAACCACCCTGTTGTCCCTTGCTTGTGGGTTCCTTTGATCAGCAGTCACCCCTAGGTGGCCAGGCCAGAGTGCAGTGGGACTATTCCCTCCCAATCCGGAGCCTCACTGAGAGAGAGAGAATGCTTGGCACTGCATTCGTGGGGAAAGTGGTGCTTGTTTCTTAGGCCCCACACCTGCGATAGAAGCATACTTTGTATGTTTGCCCCTAGTCTTAGGAAAGGAATAGAACCCATCAGACATTAGGAAAGCACCAAGAACAGAGTCGCTTCTGCTTCTGTGGATGAGGGAGGGGCTATGGCAGACTGTTTGCTAATTCTGGGCATGAAGCAAGAGGCTAAGGGTGAAGGACCCAGATAATGTGGACTGACATCAACAGGCGAAGAAATAACAAAGCTTCAGTCAGCCTTACGGGCATGGAGAGCCAATTAATTAGGGTGTTGTAGGGGCTGGGATTCCTCCCATAAGAAAATACAGAGAAGCTATTCCAACGCACTTCCCACCTTCCCCCTTGAGACAGTTGCCAAGTTCTGAAACTATGCAGGACAACAGGGAGCTTTTGGAAAGCAGTGTGGCGTTTCCAACAGTCTTGGGATGCCATGGAAATCAAGGTTAAGGTCAAGGCCCTGCCAGAGAAATGGGTCCCACAAACACGCTGGGTCAGCTGGAGCACCTAGCAGGTTGCCCTCCCAGCAGGCAAACAGAGCCCTGATAGGATTGCAGCAACCAGTTCCCACTTTACCTGCCACAAGGAAAGGGGCCCACAGTGAGCTTCTTTACTTTTATATACCTGATGTCTGACATCCAATTAAAAATTACTAGACACCAGTTCTATTAATAGAATAAGTGACAAAAAAAAAAAAAAGACAATAGAGGCAGACACTTAGGCAATCTAGACACTGGAATTAGAAGACAAGGAATTTAAAACAGCTATGATGGGTATGTTCAAGAATACAAAGGAGTGCTCTGGCTGGTGGCACAGTGGATAAGGTGCCAGCAAACCCAAAGGTTGTTGGTTTGATTTCCAGCCAGGGCAACATGACTAGGTTGCAAGCCAGGTCTCCAGCCAGGTCCATAGCTGGAGGCAGGTGAAAGGCAACCATACATTGATGTCTCTCTCCCTCTCTCCCTTCTCTTCTCTCTGAAAATAATAAATAAAATCTTTAAATAAAAAAAAAAAGAAAGAAAGAAAAAGAAATATTCAAAGCACAGAGGGGGTGGGGTGGGGCAGAAATATTGGGGGGAAAAACCAGACAAGAGACATATAGGCATACATAAAAAGGTCTATTACGTGAAGATCCTGATGCAGAAGGAGGCCACCCGTTGGTGAGAGTCTACAAAGGGGACCCTCCCTTTGATCCACCTGGCTTGGAGCCTTGATTCCTTGAATTCCCTGTACCTTTGCTTCACATGTGATATATCTCAGCAAGTTAAAGTCCACATTTGCTATCTGTAGCCACCTGCAAATGAAGATGAACTTTTTTCTCCACCTGACTTTGTACTGAACCCTGCCAATAATGGGTTTAAAAAGTTTTGCTAACCTGTAAAAATTGAAGCATCTCTGCTGGCAGAGACACGGCCCCATGCTGATGACCCCTCATCCAGCTACAAACTAGTGGAAGAGCCTGCCAGGCCTTGGGTTGGCTGGTGAGTGACAAAAGGGGAAGAACATTTCTGGGACCAGCTAGGCTGCCACCAAATAGGGACATTTGGAAATACCATAAAACACTGCTAAATCAACATCCTATCTATTCCCACCTCTGGCTTTCTGTTAAAATCTAAGGATCTCCCTGTTCTTTACTGAGAAAAGGTGATTGGGTTACATTTTTGCTTCTTGAGAATATAGTCTATGTTCTAGACGGAGGAGACTTCAGCCGGAGCTAGGGTTTAATTTCCTAAAACGTGTCAGAAGGGATATTCCTACTTGTTCAGTCAACTGGGACAAACCCTGAACCCTTTCCACACCGTCCTCTCGTCTTGCAATTGTGCAGTTCGCTGCTGCAGCTGCCTGCCGGACCTAAGAGCAGGACTTGCAACGCACCCCTATCCCAGTTCTTAAAATGGCTCTTTTCAAACTTGTGAGATTTCTGTGAATCAATCATCCTCTCCCAACTGTTCCACCTGTGAACCTGGTCCGAGTGGCGGACTTCTTCTGCTTCAGCTCCAAAATGTCAAAGATAAAGTACGCAAGCAAACAAGCCAAAGCCCCGGGCAGGAACCGGGAGATGAGGCACCTCGCCTGCACATGTTGAGTGGGTCACCCAGGGTCCCTGGGGCAGCGTTTCCCTTAGGTGCTCACTCCAGACGGTCCACCTCAAGCTGCGGGTTCCAAACTGGAAGCTGGCGCTGCGCTTAGCCTGCTGCTCAGCATCTCCTGGGGACAAGCACAACACCAGAGAGCTTGTGGCAGGAAGGACTGTAGTCCTGTGCCTCTGCCAGGGACCGTTGTTCTCTCCGTAGGAGTCGTGTTTCTGCTCCAACTCTCCACTTCCGTGCCCCCGGATGAAGGAGTTGGGGTGCTTAGATTAACAAACGTTTATTGAGCATTTACTGTGCGCCAGACACCATGGTGAGCTCTTTATAAGGATCATCTCAATCAAGCCTCTCAAATATCCTCTTGGGTGTACATTATTTCTTCCCTTTATGAAAGAGGACACCGGGGCACGCCAGTCACAGAGTCAGTGGATGGCACTGCCACAACTTGACTCATGGCCCTCGTGCGTAGCGCCATTGCTTTACCCTCCCTCCCCAGATGGTCCCTGAAGTCCCCTCCGGCTCTAATCTTCTATTTTTTCTGAAACATCTGTATCATCTGGCCCCTGGCAGAGGAATGCTACACACACCCCTGAATTCATTGTCCTCCCTGCTCCGCTAGCATCTCCTGAGACAGGGGACCTGGGCCTGTCTCCACAGCCCCACACACAGAGCCAAGAATGCTGGCCACCGGCCAGGCCAGACGATGTTCAAAATTATAGTTTGATCCGTGCACTCTGAACCTTTCCTCGGAGGCCCCGGAGTCTTCAATAGCACCAACCCCTGACTTCACAGCGCCCCAATCATTTCCCTGAAGGAGAGAGCATAAAAGATGCCACCTTGCTGCGGGGAGACTGCTCTGAAGTCTAATTCAAATGACCTGTGTGGCCCGGGCCCCAGGGAAGTCTCCTGCTCACAGGAAATGCAGGTTTTCCTTCTTTTCAGAGCGATGGAAGTCCTTCGACTAAGAAATGCCGAGTTTAAGGTTCTCAAACCTTCGAGTTTTGGGGACATGGATTAAAAACTCCTTTGGATGCCGAAGGTGACAGATTGCTCCCAACTACCCCTTTACTCAGCTATTTTATTGCGACTGAGTTTATTTTTCTGATGGGAAAAGCAATCCCCAAACTGGCCAGCAAGGAGGGAAAATACCTAACAAAAGCAGGACTGAAATACTGTTCCTGCCATTCCAGTCCTGACTTCCTTGTTTACTGTCTCCGTTCCCTTTCACACAGCAACTGCATTGCTGAATGTTGCAAATCAAGTCAACTGTTCATCAGAATCATCTGAATTGATCATGCTACTGTAGTCCAGAGTCAGGCAGGAGTGACTACAGGAGGCCATTCCCTCACCCCCCTGCCAGATTTGTTTGTTTTATATTTAATTACATTTTTCAATTAAAATACTCTTTGCCTCGGGGTCTGGAATTGAAACTTTCACTGCTTGTGGCTAATGATTTTCCCTAGCTCTCTAGAAGCTTCCGAGATCTCATCTTCTTCAACAGAGGCTTTGTCTGTAGAGAATGAATCCTGCCTGTGGCATCCACCGGCTTGCTTAAAACAATGGAGTTGGAGAGACAATCAGAAAGAAGGTGCTGAGTGCTAAGGGAACACAGCCACCTCCAATCATCTTAGCCAACACTCCTGACGAGGCCAAGTTCAGGGACAGGTAGGTCTTCTATTGGCTCCTTCCCTGGCTCTGGCAGCAGAACTCCAGTGTGTGTGGGGTGGGGGTGGGTGGGGGCAGTGAAGCATCCTTATAGCCACACATAGCAATTCTGTTTAAAATGCCACCACTCCTAGGGATCTGCCAGGCTGGCCATGGAATGCAGAGAAGGGCAGGATTGAGACCATTGTTTGAATATTTCAGGCTCATTCCTCCCCCCCCATCCCCAAAAAAAAACCTCTGCCTCCAAAACATGGGTCATTCAAGATAATCTGCATAAGATGAAGACGACACAAGATCCTCTCACGGTGTCCTGTGTGGGAGCTGAAAGCATGGGTTGCCCTGGTCAGACACCTACCTGGCAGTCACCCTGGGTCTCCCAGCACATCCAATGAGGCACCAGTTACTGGCGACCCGGCCTCCATGATGACACTCTCTGCTGCAGCTTTCTCTCCAGTGTCTCTGCCAGACTCTTCTCACTTCTTCCCAGGGCTACGGAGCAGACCCCAGTCTGGTCTCCCCACCTCCCATCTTGCCCTTGCTACACACGTCCACTGAGCTTCTCAAATGGGAACAAACCTGGTCACATCAGTCCTCCTCTCTTTCTCTCTGAACTACAGAAGAAAGTCTCAACACCTAGGTGTACGAGAGGCTTGCTGTCCCTGTTGGTCCCTTGAGGGCTCTGTCTCAGCCCAGGAAGGTAGACCAGAGGTGGCCCCCAATATCAAGCCCCACCCTCAGGGGAAGCCTACGTGGCCACTGGTTCTTTTCTCCACTCTAACCAGCTGTGTGACACCAGGATACCACAGTGATGCAGGGCAGTGAGGCCTAGATGCACCTCCATGCTGTCCCCACCAAAATGTATGCCACAGCATGCCCCCACAACACATGGACATAACAGCCTGATGTCCCAGAGGGAACGGCACCTGTCAGAGGAAAGAAGTGGTAGAACAAGGAACATGGCGGTATGTGACCTATAAATCGCAGTTCTGTTCAGTATGAAAAGCAAAATGTGTCCTGAGAAGACAGAAATTAAAGACACAGGAATATAATGGGGACACAGGCTGGTAGGCCTCCCGGAGCCCAGTCACACCTGCTGGCAACTCCCACTGGAATGCACCCAGACCTCACCAGCCCATCCTGCCCGCTCGCTCCCTCTTTCCTGGCTTTCTGGGGCCTCTCTAGTGCTCACAGTTGGCTGCTTACTTTGACTCCCTCCTCCTCTCCTACAGAAAGGGTCCCGGGAACTCAGGGACCCTGGACTTTTCCTCTTCGACATAGACAGCTCCACTCGGCAGCCCCAGCCCTGTGTCCCCAGAGGCTGTATTCCACCCAGCAGTGGCTTTTCATGGCTTCCAAAATCACCTGCATTTTCCCAATTTCAACATTCTGTTTCTTGCCATCCTTTTGGCCTCAAATGCCCATCACCTACCTGGTGAACCCCCACACCCCTCTTATCTATATATCTCCACTTCTTAGAGTTCCTCGGTCCACTATCCTCCACCTCCAACAAATGGAGCAGAAGTGACCCCATCATGCTTCCTGTGATGGGTAGGAATGATCCAGGGGACAGCGACAATTTGGGGGAACCATTATATTAAACCGTATGTGCACTGGAAATATGTCTCATGAGGAGATCTCTGAGTCATACCTGTTTAGAAATTAATTTACATTTTAATTGGTATAAATAGGCTGTATTGAATCAGCTGGACTGGTATTATACAAATACATCTTGAGCAGCCAAATACGGAACACCAAGGAAGAACAATACGCTTTCTGCATTTTGCTGACACAGGAATATCAAAAGTGAAGAAACTCATTTTTGCCATTTTAGGGATCTCAGTAGAAGTGGGAGGATGAGGTTGGAGCTGGGGACTTGTGCAGAGGACAGTCACAGTGGTCACCTGGGGAAGGACGGGGCTGCACCTGGCCCATGAGAGTACCCCGGGTGGACCTGATCCCTGCCTGGTGCCTCCCCGCCACTGTGGCCACAAAGGTCACAAACACATGTGAATTCTCAGTCCACATGTGGCATGGCCAGCCAGCACCACATGACCCAGCACATTACCCCTCTTCCTGGAAACCGCTTCTTCGTTCAACTTTGAGGACACTTGGTTTTTTCCGCCTTCCAGGGCACAGCTCCTCAGACTTCTCTAGTGGTTGCTCCTCATCTCCATGAGCTCCAGAAGGGAGAGGGCCCAGGCGCCTGTCCACGGACATCTTTGCCATCACACTCTCTCCCGGAGGAACCGCTTGTTTCTGGGCTTTAAATGCCATCTGTGTGGTATGGCGCCCGTGCTGGTGTTTCTAATCTGAGCTCACTCAGCTCCACTTCCATGTCTATGAGGTAGCAAATTAACAGGCCCCAAATCAAGTGCCTGACTTCCTCTTTCCCATCTGCACCCAGTAACTGGTGGCTCCATCCTTTCATCTGCTCAGACCAAAAATGCCCACATCATTAGGCATCGTTCTTACTTTTCTCTTTTTCACACCCTACACCCAGTTGCCAGAAAACCTGCCCCCAACACCTATCACCCTGACCCGAACCAGCACCTCACCCACGTACATTTTGCAACAGTTTCCTAACAGGGCTCCTGCCTCTTCTCTGCTGAGCCCACCCCTCACCCAAATCGATTCCCAACAGGACCACTGAGATCCTTTGAACGTGAAAGCCAGGTCATGCTATTCATCTGTTCAAGATACTGGCCTCCCATCTCAGACAGGAAGCCGGCATCATCTGCCAGCCATGTGGCCTCCTTGCTGGACCTCTAACACACAAGGCCACATCCCACGTGGGACCTCTGCCAGGGATGCCCCTCTCAGATGTTCACAGGGCTTGACCACTCACCTTCCTCAGGTTGCTGCTCAAATGTCACGTTTTTAGCAAGGCCTCCCTGGACTCCCAACATTAAATTCTAACCCCATTTCCACCCCATCATTCCATACCCCCCATTCAGCTTCTTTTTTTTTCTATATCATTTATCATTTGACAGATTTGTTACAATTTGAAGACACACATATACTAGATGTAAGCTCCATAAGGACATGAATTTTTATGTTTTAGTTATGGCTGTATCAACAAGTGTGAGGTGGGCAAACTGCTGTGCTCATTGCTAATCCAGGTCCCCAGCAGGCGGCGCACGGAAGGCAACCACACATCAATGTTTCATTCCCTCTCTTCCCCTCTCCCTTTTCCTCTTTAAAAATAATGAAGTCTTAAAAGAAAAAGAAGAAAGAAGAAAGGGTAAAGGATCTGAATAGATATTTCTCCAAAAAAGATATACACACGGCCAATAAGCACATGTGAAGGTGCTAATATCATTAGGTATCAGTGAAAAGCAAATGAAATGAAATGCTATTTCATACACACAAGGATGATATAATTTAAAAAACGGATAATAACAAGTGTCGGCGATGATGTGGAGAAATGGGAACTTTCATACACTCCTGGGTGGAATGTAAAATGGTGCTGAAGCTTTGGAAAACGGTCTGGTAGTTCCTCAAAGTGTTAAACACAGAGTTCCTATATATCCAGCAATTCCACTCCAAGTACACACTCAAGAAGAGCACAACCACAGTAGAGGTTCAAGGTCCAAGAGAAGCCAGAGTCAGATCTGAAAGAACCACTGAAAAGCCTTAAACAGTGGAAAAACGAAATCAGATTCATCTTTCACAAAGGTTTAGGTAATGGCCAACTGAATGTAATTGCGTCCTTCCAGGGTCACATTACGATGATCAGCTATCGCAAATATCACGAATACCACTGGAGTATATTAATGCCCCCAAACGCAAGACATACTGTAATGCACAGTTCTTTCTTCCGTTCACAAGTCTTCACACGTTTTTGTTTGTCTGAGTTTTAATAATTAATGCGTTTATTTTTCTAGGCTGATTCAGTTGCTGCAAAAGTTCTTCTTTCCCACTAATACCTTTCAGAATGGTTTTAAAATACTTATCTTCCTAACCACAAGGAGAGTTGCAGGTGGCCATTGCTTAGCATTCATAAGAGCCAGATAGCAAACATTGACCAACACCCACCCCCCCAACACACACACACACACACACACACACACACACACATCCAGCAAGGCAGCTCTGTGGGTCAGGACTGGGAAATGGAAGCAGATGTAGGAGGAAGAGCCAAGGGAGGGATTAGCATTGAAATTGGAAGCGAAACATGTCTCAGGATAATAGCAACATGAGAAGAAGAAAAAAAAAAAAGCCACTGAAGAAGGAGAAAAAGAGCACGTGCTATGGCCTGAAAGGGAGGCACAAAAATGCAAAGTGCATCTTTTGGGGAAGTGAAATGACAAAGGAGGTCCCTGGATGGAAATACGTGTAGGTTCATCTCTGTTTCCTTATTCATGAGGTCAGCTTATTAATCGATTCTGTTAATTCCCTTTGTTCATCAATGTCCTGGGTATTGAAAAGCTAACATGACACCACAGAACAGCACATGCTTGACAACCAGGAAGGACCCAGGACAGCCAGCAGGGAATTCACCGCTGTTGAGCATCTGACAGGAACTGTCCCCGGTGTACTTTTATGTGCTATCTCTAAGTTCAATATTCATAACACTCTGATCAAATCAACTGATACGAACAATCAATTTCCCCAGCCCAATTTTCCCTGTCCCGTATTAGGAAAAAAAACACAGGCAGCAGGTGGGAAAGGGGTTATTAGATGAGAAAAACAAAGCTAAAAATTTAGTTTCAGACACCCATCATTTTAAACTCCCCCTCCCCTTTTTCTCAGAATGCTCACCTTCCGGTCTGATCTTAGATGTTTCAGGAAACAAACATTGCTTTGTTTGGATCCCTTTTTCCTTTTAACACAGAAGTGCTGCTGATGCCCACGTACTAACCCTCATCATTCCTTGTCTCACAGACCCACTAACACGCCCGCTACGTATGTGTGTGTTTGTGTGCTCAAATATTGGTGTGCTGTCATCTGCCAGTGTGTCAAATCCAAAGCCTGGACCCAGATGTCCTATCTCTACCGTGGGAGTGCCTCTTCGCGTTGGACTTGCTGTAGCCTGGGGCTGCTGAGCACCAGTGGTGTTTGGGGTGTTTTAAGTTGTTAAAAACAAAAACAGAGAAAAGTAGGGGGGTGGGTAAAAAGTAAGCTAACACAGCCACCCATCATGTGGTATCCAAACTTAGTATGTGTTTCTTGGTCAGCTGAGAAATTCAGTGCAGAAATACTTAGAGCAAGTGTGAAAAGTTGAGGGATTTCCATCAGTTACCTTCTGTTCCTCAGTCAATAACTTTTCTCAAAAAAAAAAAAAAATCAAATCAAACACTAAATTATTTATTGAGCACCTACTATGGGACAGGTACTCTAATGCCAATCGAATGTTATAGGATTTGTGAATTATTATCTTTATTCTTTAAAATATTTAAAGCATTGATCATGATGCTATAGCTGTTCTCTCTTCAAGAGATTTTATTTGACCGTCTTCAGAAGTTTTACACGCTGGTGGCGATGCAGAATTTTCTGGGCCTTTTTTGTTTTGCTTTGTTTTCTTCTTACTGCCGTTTTTTTAACCAAAAAGTTTCTTTTCTTTCCCTATTCTCTGATTTTTAGGGAATAAAATAAAATCTAGCATCTGGGTCTGAGACAACTTGAAATGTCTGGGCTGGGGATTGCTAATGACCTCCCAGAGATCACCTAAATTGCTGATTTAGCAAAGCCCATTCTTGACCTTGACACTCGACAAGACAGGCTGCGGGGAAGGACTTGGGAGGGAGCAGTGAGAAAGAAAGGACCCTCGCGGAGCCCAGACCTCGCCAGGCCCCGCCCCCATTCAGCAAACACCTGGCTGAGTTGGAAAACATGACCGGTCCAACCTTCCTATTGGCACCAATTGAAGCTGTCAGCTCTCGGCTTGTCACCAGTTGCACTGGGAGGCCCCCGGCAGCCACAAGAGCCCTAATTAGGCAGAAATGACACTTCTACAACTGACCTGACAGGACCTTTGGCAAACCATTTAACATCATTAGTTAACATTTTTTTAAAGCGTGAATGTAAATGAACAGCCAGTGGCTTTCAGTGGAGTTTGCCGGTGGCATCGAGCCCCCCCCTCCGCAGCTCACACGCTTTCTCTTTCTACATGAATAGTCCACTTGTTGTCCCCAGAACTGGAGGGAGGCACTGAGGAAGAAGAAGAGGACCAGTCGTCTGAGAGACAAGCTGAAGCACAAGCAAGCTCAGAGGAGCAGGGAGACCACCTCTTCCTGCCTTAATGGGCCCAGACAGGGCAGGGGAGAAGGGTGTGCCCAGCAGGCTAGACCCATGCCAGGCCACCTCCACAAGCTGCCGGCAGCATCCAGGCTCTGAGGCTACCGGAACCGATTTTATTCCGACTCCAGTGCCCCTGGAAGACCCTTTAGCTCGCACCTCCACCCACTGTTGACATTCAGGACAAGCTGATGTTTTGCAGCAGTTTAGCCATTGCCCCGTGTGTGTGCAGACGTCTCCATGTACCCAGTCCCTCTGCCGAGGAATGAAGTTCTAGTGGTAATGGTTCATGCTGCTTTGATATACAAATTAGTTATTTCCTACCTGAAGCGGCTTCTTCCCACCTCGAGTCACACTTCATTTTGTTCTTTGCTGCGCACCCACAGAATCCGTACACGCCAACACTCTCCATCTGCAGGAGGGGGGAAAGAGTGTCATTGTGAAAATGTCACTCTGTTTCCACGCTGCTCTCAAATCATGCACCCCTGCATGCAGTTGATGGTTGAAGAGGCAGCTGGAGGTCAGAGGCAGAAAGGTCTAGGTAGGCGGCCCTCAGGGGCCGGTTCCTGGTAGGCCTGTGCATTTAACCACCTTCCTGCTCATTGTGTGGCCCTGGGCAGGGTGGTTTGCCCCAGGTTTCAGAGGTTTTCATAAAATAATGCCTCACTCATGTTAACTGGAGTCTCATGTTAACTTGAAAGCGTGCAAAGGTAAGGAGACCAATTAAGAGCCTCCAAAATTGAGATGCTATGAAGACAAACGAAATTGAGATGCTATGAAGACGAAATTGAGAATCTGTCCCCTTGCTTCCCAAGGCCCGCTTGGCAAGGCCACTACACCCCAGCAGATCCCAGGTCCCTCCCGGCGGCTGTCCCCTCCACTCCAATTTTCAAAAGAACTGCGAATACGACAAAGGAAAGTGTGGGGGTGCAAAGCAAATTCCTAAAACCCACGATTATATTAGTTATTTATCTTCTCTGCTGGATCCCAAACAGCAGGAGGGGGAAGCATGTCTTGTCCTTCCCCGGATTTCTGAAAGCCCTGAGAAACGCTGGTGGGCACACAGTAGGACAGTAGGTGCACAGGAAGTGCTACCTGGGTAGCAACGTGGCTTCCAGACGGGTGTGGGCTTTAGGAAGGCAGCACTGAATTTGGAGAGTTTTCCCTCGTCTCCAAATTAAAGACGAGACAAGTCAACCCGGCGGTGTGCGGCTGTCGATACCATGAGAGAGAAGGAAAAGAAAATAATCTTAGTTTGGGGCAGAAAGCGAGGAGGGAAAAAAAATACTGGAAAATGTCTTTAATAACAGTAAATGGGGAAGAGAGAGAGGGCAGCTAATCACGATGGAGCATTTAGTGCTTTTAAGCTAAATACCTCAGCATATTAAGCAAGTAGAGAAAAGCCAGCTAGAAGGTGTCAGCAAATTGAGGCGAACGGCGCTCAGAAAGCCGATAGGAGGTGTCTGGCTTTGACCCCTTTTCCCATCACATGCTTGGTCGCTCCTGCTTGTTTAGTGTTGCTTCTCCTCTCCAGCTGCGGAGCTTATTGAAAAGCTCTTGCTCCCTGCCTGGTTTTGGCACATTTTCTGCAGGTGCCTCCTACTGTGGCCACAATGGGCTGCTAGGGAGGTTCAGACCTGTCAACAGCTACAGGGGAGGGGGTGGGGGCGGCGGAGGGAGCCCGGCCGCTGTCTTAAAGGGCCAGTGACATTGTGCGCCTCCCCGGGGTCTGCAGCACCTGCTAATGAGATGAATCCTTTCTGCTGCTCCCTCTTTCTCTCTTTAATGATTTAACTTGATCGCTTTGGTTCATTTCTGGAAGGGGAATTGCTCCATTGATCATATAAAGTAATTGCCTGCAAAACATGGCCCCGTGACGGCGGCTACTTCCTTGCCTGAAAATGTCACAGCAATTGAAAAGCTCTTAGCCCGGTTCAAGAACGAGGCTGCTCCACAGAACAGTCTTCGAGGACGTCCCCCCAGTTCTTGCGTGGTCCCAGTTACAAGTTTTGAGGGTGACTGATGGATTTTGAAGACAGAGAATGTCCCTTCCTGTAGCGAAGCGTGATTTTGTGTGAGGTGGTGGGAAAGCTACCAAATTGGTGTTAAAGTTGAGGGAATTAAAGACTCCAACTCTAAATTAGATGGTTCCAGGAAAGACATTATTTTCTTAAATCACCCATGCCATTCTTTTCCGGGGAGCCGTGACTTCAGAAGGATGCCCACGTGGGCCAAGTGTGATTTAGGAAAGCGCCTTCATTTTCATCACACAAGAAGATGGCATCTTTGTCTAGAAGGTCGCAGGGGCCTTGGGTTAGGAAAGGAATGGTGCTCCAATTGTGTAAGGTTTGCTGATTCCCCAGACCGGTCACTTGGCGGCAGCAGTGACACACTGCAGGAACAGGGACTGCACACTTAAGTAGTTTTCATAAAGACTTGATTAGTCACTGCCACACCGACCTGAGAGTGTAATTCACCTGCGGAAAAAATCACTTTGTTGTAGGCATGAACCTGCCAGCAAAATAAACAGCTGTTAGTGGTGGTTTCATTTCCCTCCGACAGGTGAAAGCCTAACTTTGTATCTGAATGAGAGACTTTTTTTCCATTTAATTGGTGAAAAGCACCACTTGCTAAGTGAGAGGCTGCCAGGTTACTAATTTGGGAACTAAGCTTCAGGTGAGTCACCTTCCAACAGAATGAGCCATGAATAGTTTCTGTAGCTGATGAAATCAGCGGTAGATATGCTTATTGCTGTACTTTTTGTAAAAGGCAGAAGCCTCTGCCTGCTTACTTAACAAAGAGAGAGCATAGAGCATTCAGCTATAAAAGATGATCAATCTGGAGAAAGCTACAGGACTTTTTACACCGAAACATTCTGAAAAGCCAACGTACAAATTTCATAATATGCCAGTGGGCACAGCATTTTTCTTGGAATTGAGAAATTTTAGAAGTTAGGTTTTTAATCTTGTACTATTGTTAGAATATATGGGTATTCGGTTAAGATAATTATATAAGTTACACCAAAATAGGCTATGTGATCAAAGGTATTTTTCCTTTACCTACCCCCGTAATAAAGAGAATTTTTAAAATTCCTTACATTTAAACCCATTAAATAAATTGACTCCTGAACGCAAAGAATGATGTTGGCAACCTTTCACAAACAACTGGAGTTTTTTGTTTTTGTTTTGTTTTTATTTTCATGGGAGGGAGAGTTACGTGTGCTTCTATAGCTATATGGGAAGGTCTTTATTTTTTTGGTCCGTAAAATGAAGGTGTGGAATGAAATGATCTCAAAAGTTCTGCCTGGCTATATGATTGCTTTCCTTGTCTATGAAAATGATTTCTATAATGGCAAGTGGATGAGCGGTGAATATGACCACAGTGTTGCCTCTTCCATAGGCAGTCCCGACAGAGAAAAGCCCCTGCAGCCAAGATAGGAAAGCCTGGACTACCACGGCTAGAATCCCAAATCCCCCGTAAGGAAACTCCGGGGTAAGGCAACTCGGGAAGCGGGAAGGCGCAGAGAAGGTGGCGTCGCGGTGGGAGGCACGGGCGGCCGTGTGGGCTGCCGCTGGTCGCTGGTGCTCAGGCCACTTGTCCTCCGCGTGAACTCCCAGAGTGAGAGTGTGAGTAAACGGTGTTAATGCCATTCACCATATTGGGGGATGGGGGTTGAAGAGGAAAAAACAAGCCAAACAAGCACAGTCAGTGGAACAGATGTCAGTCTGACAGCGGCCACAGGACTGGTTTCACTTTTACATCCTCCTCTTTGGCTTTGTACACGACGCAAGGGGTCTAAACAGAACTCCTAAGTTCAGAGGCCACAAAGTGGAGCATTACAGTATTATTCCTCATGGATCTTTGTAGCCCATTTTAATTTTATTATTTAAATTTTTTTAAATTTTTTATTTATTATTTTTCAGAGAGAAGGGAAGGAAGAGAGGCAGAAAGGCATCAATGTATGGTTGCCTTTCACCTGCCTCCAGCTATGGACCTGACTGGAGACCTGGCTTGCAACCTGGTTACGTACCCTGGCTGGGAATCGAACCAGCGACCTTTGGGTTTGCAGGCCGGCACCTTATCCACTGTGTCACCAGCCAGGGCTAAATAGTCCATTTTAAACCACCTGATTTCAAGAGGTAGAAATTCACCTCGACTTAACATTTATTCAAACTTCATACCAGCCAGGGTTTGTCAAGATTTGGCAGTCCATTTAAAAATAAAAGGGTGCAGATTAAAACGCTGCATCTCTCCTACAACTGTGCAGACCTAGCTGATGAGATGTGCACAGAGTAATGAGAGTTATACCCTGTTCTACCATGTGATCGTTCTGAAGGGCAGGAGCTAACACTTCATAATCAGATTTATAAATTTATTTATGGAGTGAAAGTGGAAGATATTTCCACTGGAGCCCTTTATTCACTTAGTGTTATCAACCACTGAACGTTAACACGGAGAAATGCTAAGATGCTTTATCCGTAAATAAAAAGTTACCATCAGGGCTGATGGATAACAGTACCTGTTAAAAAGTCTGTATTCCATGCATAAGGTGTCCTTACTTTCCAGCTTGAAAATGCTATGAATCTGAACTTTGCTTTACCGCTCCTGCATTAATACAGAACCACTGGCTAAGGGAAGAAAAAGGTCTTTTATTTTACGTCTTGGTAGAATGCATAGGCTCGTTCTAAATAATCATTTCAGCTGCAGTTCGTATGACTAAGGCAAACATGACAGGAGCTACACAGCCCAGACTCCCCTCCCTAACCAAGAGCCTGGTTCGAGTTTTTTGTTTCTTGTGATCTTAGCGTTACCTTCTGCAGTTTCCCTTCCTTCAAAAGTTAGAAAGCACTCAATAGTCCAGGGAGTTTTCCCATCCTGTTTTTCTCCAGTTTGTTTGATGCAAGATCACAACCCTTTTTATCCAATCACATCCTTCCAGAGTTACGGCTTATTTTAAAATATCCAACTGAAGGAGATGCACTTTAGTAACTAACACACGTATCACTGATCCTACCGTAAAAAATCTTTGTCAGGTGAGCTAGGATGGCATGAAGTATATAATCCTACAGCCTAAATTTGGAGAGCAAGGTGCTTTCCTCATAAACACGGTAGTCGCATGCCTGATACAACTGTGACACCGGAGTTGTCACCCTGGAGGGCACAGGAGTGTGTGTGATGCTCTCTCTCTGATCCACCAGCCATGGTTTAGTTTTGTGCCAAGTAGCATTCAAGGCTGAAAAAAGCATGTGAAAAGTTCAAGGCATGCCCCTAGTGAGTTAGAATCACACCCAGACAGCGTACACAGGGGAAGGCAAAAACAGTTATTTTTAGTTAAAAAAAAAAAAAAAAAATCCATGGTGATTCCTTTTGCTCTCATATAACAAATAATACTTGGAGATAAAATCTATTACGAATATAAATTCAAAGAGATCTTATGATTCTGAATTCATTTTGTTTACATTTCCTGCTTTTGCAGATTTATAATTATCTCAAAAAAAAAAGACAACTAATTTTGCAATAATAGGTTTAGGAGAAATATACAGAAAATATCAATGGAACAGAAAATATTTTTTGCAATGGTCTTGGTCAGAATTCAGAATGGCTGTATTTTCAGTAAAGAAATAACGCTTATAAACTGATGAACATACATTTTACTAATTTCAAATACCATACTTTAAAATAAAAGTTATGTTTTTTGTTCTCATTATACAAAACACAGTCTTTGATTTTTACCCTACAGAAAAAAAAAAACAGTCTTGTTTTTGTATTCTCCACATCAGCACAGAAACTTTATTGTTCCCTTATATTCAGTCAGCCCGGCTATGAAGAAAAGAAAGCATCCATGATTAAGGTCCAAAGTTCAGGTCAGGGCTACAGGTTAATAAAAATTCCAACCAGTGTTGGCGTGAAATAATTTTACATCCAAAGGAAATTTGGTACTAGGTCCCTCAAACAGTAACTCCTCATTTTAAATTTTAGAGGTAGAAAGATTCTTTAGAAAGTACAGATGGCTAAGGTTAACTAAGACATCTCTTCTCCAAGAAATGCCCTACCTCGTGGATTTGGTTCACAGTCTTTTCTATTTTCAAACCTCCATAAAGATCGTTAAGACTAGAGTGCAAATTTTTGGCCATGAACTTTGGGAGAGATGGTTACCTAGAACAGCTCAGGGATATTTTTAAATCATTCGATTGTTCATAAGTCGATTCAAATTTTTTACAACAATCTAACAGCAGCTGTTGCACGAGAGAAGCTCCTTCAGGGACTTTTGCAAGTTCTGAGCAGGTCGTGGCCCTGGGGTTGCTCACATGGTTTCCTTCGGCCCTGCCTCCACGCACACAGAGAAACCAAGATCCTAGCAAGCACCCAGACACTAGTACTACAAACTTCACTTTTGCCTCGATTATTCATTTCAAGTGAAAGCACTGTCACACAAAATCATCCTCATATAAAGGGGGGGGGGGGCAAAAGTAGGTTTACAGTTGCTTGTATGGAAAATATAATAAATAATAAATAATAACACAAGAGTAAACTCTTTCATGTACTCACAGTTATAAACCTACTCTGGCCCACCCTGTATTAATACCCTTTATTCCTGTCTGAGTTCTACTGTGTTACAGTCTCCCACACTTTCATTTTCCCTCCCATCCCCTGCCTGTAGCCCAAGCTGAAGATGGACATCTTTAATAACATTAAAATAACTCCCACTTTAGAAATAACATTTTAGTCTTTCATCCTTACTAAGTCTCTCTTTCAAGTATTAGTGGAAACATTATTTATGGTTCTCAGAAACTGATTCTGATCAGTACTACTTTTATTTCTATAATTCCACCTAAGGTGCTAAATGCATAATTATGAAATGCGATAATTGTATTGTATTATTTAATTAAAAACAGGATTCATTATCTCTTGTTAAAATATAATTCTGTGTATTTCTCTAAAAATTGTACAGAAATTTAATCTAACACCTTACATTGGTGATAGATTCATCCAGAAGTGCCACCTTAAATAATTTTAAAAGTAAATAGGGCCCCAATCATCATTTTATATGATTGTCACCTATGTCAGAGATGCAGTAAAATCAAATCAATACTGAGAAATTGGTCTACAGTTATTTTATTTTAGACCTAAACAATTCTGATAATTTACCCTCCCCCCCAAATCACAATTCTTCAGGAAATAATTTTCATCTGAGTCTGTGACTAGCATTCAGAAAATAATTCAAATAATGAAAGTCCTCCAACTTCTTAAACAGGACCAAAAAAAAAGGTGGGGGGGGGGGCGTTCAAAGAAGAAAGTGAGAAAAGCAGTAACAGCAAAAGACAACCCTACACTTTGCCAATAACAAATGGCAAGAGCCAACACTTCAATTTGTGACAACTGAATTTTTTAAGATCCCACAAATAATTTTTGAAATTACGACTTTGAAGGTTAACATTAGTGTAAGATTCATGGCCAGGCCCACAGAAATCATCAGTTATAAAGGCAGAGATAGTCTTTTCATTTTGCTAATAAGAAACATAATTCCTCTTAAGCAGATTAACGTAAAAGACTACATTTTCAGGGAAGCTTAAATCCCCTTCAATCAGGGTCTTAAGTTTAATTACAAAAGCGAAACAAGTTATTAGTTCTCACTGAAGTGCAGCAACAAAATAGGTGGGCACACAACTCTCAGGGGCCAGGAGACAAACTTAATCAATATTTGCCCCCACAACAGAGAAAACATTTTTAACCATAACTTGATAAAACATCTAACTGGTCCACTTAACTGGGGTTCTTCCTCCCTTTTTTCTTTGCTGCCCCCTATCTGGAAAACACGGCTAACATTTTCTTCCTTCACCACAAACTCCACGACTTTTTATTTTGCAACTTTTATATTAAGAAAATAAGTACCAATGAGAAACCCTGGCTTTTTTAATAGGCTATTTTATAGTATTTGCTTTATCAGCCCTGTAATTATGTCACAAAAATACTCAAGTTGTATCTACTTCTTGAAAGTTAAAACAATTACCTATTTAAAAATGGCAAAACAGCTTACTTAAAGGATTTCTTTTGTTGATTTTTTTCCCTTTTCTCTTTACTGTCTGAACTCACTGGATAATTGCCCTGCTTCCAGTTTTATTCTACCTATACAGAAATTCTGTCTATACCCTGAAAAATACCAATTAAACTGCCAGCAGTAGCATCTCCAACAGTATCTTTTGGTCTCAGTGTCAAAGCCCTTTGAACAAATGACCAGAAGGCCAACTCTAAAACAGCCTTTGACAGGAATGCCATTTCTGAGCACTCACTTTAGAACTATGGCTCCAGCTTTATGATTTGGTAAGCAAGACAGAAAAAAACTTTGTAATTTGCACAAATGGTAAAGGTTAAAGTAAAAGTGAAAGATTAACAGAAGCTTTGATTACCTCAAATGGTCACAAATAATATTTTCAAAGAGAGGGGGAAGTCCCCCTTATCATTTACTACAATTCCATCCAGATTTCTGTACAAACCGAAAGTATTTCAGACAAATACTGCAAAACTGCTAAAAATGCTACAATGTCCTTTTTCTTAATTTCTTGACATCATTAACTGTGTACTGGGTACAGTGGGAAGCAGTTCACATGAATTTTTAAATGTAACCCATAGCAGGCCTATGAAATTGAAACTGTTAGCACTGGGGAAACTGGCTCAGAGAGGTTTAGTGACTTGTACAAGGTCACACCGCTAGGAACTGAAAACAAGGACTTGAACACATGGGGTCTGATTTCAAGACCCAATACTTCTAGGCCATCTTGGCCACATCCATTATCAAACCATTCCCTGATGAAGCCTTAGCCATTCTGTTTCTATCATGACCCATGAAGAAATCTTTCACAGTAGTGATTTCAACCTTGGCTGAACATTAGTCTCACATCTTAAAAAATTCTTAGGCTTGGGGCCCACCCCAATTTAGTAGGTCTAGGGTAGGGGCCAGGTATATTTTTCAATACTGTAGCAGTGAATAAAATAGATGATCAGTCTTTTCATGATGCGTAAATTCTAATGGGGCAAAGATTCTAGAAGAACCTAGTAGAATTGCCAGGTGATTCTCACGTGCAGCCCAGGGTGAGAACCAGTGATCACATGGCTAATACCACTTATCCAGGCTCATTGCTCCAAGCCTTCCATGGAAACAACTCAATGGGCCAGGACACAGGCAAGAGTCCAGCAATAGCCCACAGGAAGACAGTAGAATCTAACGCGGATCTAAGAAGCCGTGGAGCACAATGGGAACTGCATGGACATCAGTGTCAGCCAGACCTGCGTTCAAATTCCAACTCCATGATTAACTGTGTAACCTTGCACCAGTCACTTGCCTTTGGAGGTTGTTTTGCAGTTTCAGTGGGGTGACATAAGGAAAGCCCCAGACGTATAAAAGTGCTCCGTCAATAGTAGTTGCTGCTGCAGTTTTTGTTGTTATTATTATGACAGTGGTAATGACTATTGCCAGCAGGAATTGGGAATGAAAAAAAAAATCAAATTACAAAAAACATTTTTATTAGTCAAATAATTCCTACTTTTATTACTTAGCATTTAATTTGCAGCTATTTATATTGCAATTAGCTTGGCAATCATATTTCTCATTCATGACAACTGGGTAAGGGTAACATTATTACTCCTGTTTTCTAGATGGGGGAAAGACATTTCCATCTATTCTGTCTCCAGCTTCTATGATTCCATGATTAAAGACACCTGCAATCATGTTCATTAGTTCCCTATGAAAAATAATATTCAACACAGATGGCAAATGCAGGAAAGAAGAATTAACAAGCACTTGATAGCAACCCCAAAATAACATCTACATAATCACTTCTGAACATTAAAGTCATGACAAACAAGTTCCAATTTATATAAAGGTGTCAGAGGGGTTTAAGGAAAAATGAACAAATACATTTTTCTTTATCCTCATTCATTTAGGAAATGTCTGGCATAGCTTAGAAATTCTATTTGAAATGCAGACAGAAATAATGGTTAATTTCCTCAATAAGGGGTCTTCCATTAGCAGAAAGGAATACACTAACATGTCCTGATTATTTTATCTTGAATCAGAGCTCCAAAGTAAAAGAGATCTCAGATGGAGAGACCCAATTCATTGGTTCTCAATCAAGATCCCCAAGGAGACCATGGAGTGTGGGCAACCGTCCCACAACTTCAAATGTACACCCAACATTTCCACCATTGAACAGCGGTTTGCCTGTAAACATCATCTTTGTCATGTGTACAAAGTTTCCGTGAATGAAACACAAATGCCTCTAGACATACTCCTGAATGCATAGTCACTACATATAACCACTGTTATGTCAAGGGGGGGGGACCTCAATTTTTTGTTATTAAAAAAGGAATCTTCGTCAAAAGGCTGGGGAACACTGATCTCGTACAACCCTTTGTTTTATTGAATAGGTCATAGGTGATCCTGGGGCCAGCTGGGACTCCAGTCTAGGTTTTCTAATTCCCAAACAGTCTTTGTCTCACATCATACATCCCCTCCAATAAGAAGTTAACAGTTGTGGCTGTATCCTCCTTCTCTTTCTAAGAGAGGAGAGTATAGTCCTACCCTCTCTCCCTGGATATGTTCCAGAATTTTCTATATATCCTGAACCTTTCCTTTCTTCTCCCTTCTCTTCCTTTCCCTCGCCTTCTCAACTCCTCAATTTATATCTACGGTTAGCAATACTCCACTCCTTTCAATGTTCAGTAAGTGCCCTTGGACATTTCATCTCAATATGAAGATACCAAATAAGGAATGTATTATTTAAGTATGAAGTATGTATAAAATACACATATGCATGAATATACTTTACAGCTAAAACCCCAGAGCTTCTCTGTATCTACGGAAAATATGAAAACTGGGATATTCATGAATCTGTCAACACAAACAGACTCTTAAAACCCTAGCATACCAACTTCTCAGAGTGCTTTCACATCTGTTATTTCAGTTTATGTCTCAATTGCTCACTGGGATGTAAGTGCTATTGGAGTACAATTATAACCTGAGTGCCATGACAAGAGGAATATTATCTATTTTATTCACAGCTTCCCCCACCCCCAATATCTAAGCCAGTGCCTAGCACATGGTAGGTATTCAATTAATGCCTGTTGATCGACTGAATGACACAAATAAACAGGAATAACAGGTTTATCTGTTCATTATTTAGCCTACACGTAGTTTTATTTTTATTTCAGAAAACAGAATGATCTGCAAGGGAAGAACTGAGCTCCTACTAATCTTTTCAGTCTTCAATTCTCCTGTAACATTTGAGTTAACGTCCTTCCCTCAAATATTTTTAATGTAATTCTTCAAAATTATACAAGTAATACATTCATTTTAGGTAAATCAGATATTATCAACATATAAAAAGGATGTAAAAGTTCCCCGGGATTCCATCACCCAAGGCTGACACAATTAACATGCTCATGATAGCCTTTCAGCTCTTTTTGTCTCCAATGATAGCACCTTATCTTCTTCCTATGTCCTAAATCTTTTCCTCCTCCAATATTTACATCCTTAGTTGAAGAGGATTTCCCCCTTTTTATTCCAGAAGATTCACCTATTCCCATTCAACCCTAAATTCGTTGTGGGTATCTTAATGTCTGTACCTTCAATCTTTCCTTTCTTCTGGGATACCAGCATCCTGCATGTTTAAAATCAAACATACCATGTTCCAACAAAACCAGATCATTCTCTCATTTACCCCATTTCTGTCAACTGTAACAAAATTCTACAAGCTATCTTCAATGGGGTCATCTTTGGTTCCCCAACCCCACTCAAAGTAATTTTCATCCTTCCTACCTGCTATTTCTCTCATCCTTCTCTTCCCATTGCTATGGCTGCTGAGGCTCTTACATACATATTATTTTCTGCTTGTGTCTCCTGCTTTTTGTATAACTAAGCATCTATCAAGGTTATCCACCACTGCCAGTTAACTTCCTAAAATATCACTTCTGTCTCGCTATCATATATTTGGAAATGTGAGATGCCTTTGCGCTCTTACAGAATGGTATTCAGCTCCTTCACAATCTCACCTCAGACTACTTTTCCATTCTTATTTCTCATTATTCTTAAAAATAAACACTTTGCTCCAGCCAACCTGGTGCTCTCAGTACTCACCCAGCTCCAAAACATTAGGTTTTGAGTTAGGTAATTATTGAGCATTTATTCCATGTAAAATCCATTCATAAGGCACTGATTGATGCAGGGGAGGCAAAGGTGAACAAGACCCACCAAGTCCCTGTACCCCTGGACCTTGCAGGGGAATGAGGAGACTCTGTGACATGAGGATCCCAGCTCGGGATACTTCCAACCACCCATTAAATGTCATAAGAGTCAAGAAATCCCTGAGGGCTGAACTTCGTGGCCCAGGCAGCAAGTGGGGAAGGATTCACAGGAAAGGGCTGAGTGAGGCGGCCTTGGTGTGGGACTCAATGGAGCATCAGAGGATGGGCGTACCTAGAATGGACTGCCCTCCATCCAGGGGATATGAGGAAAGGCACAAGGTGGGACGAAACGGCTGCAGCGATGCCATGGGCTAATTCTGTACAAAGGTTCGTTCAACACTATTGAGCACAGCACATGCTCCGTCCCTGCGGGGCCCCAGGCTCTGTGGTGGATGTGGGGCTGACTCAGTCTTGGCTCCTAGCATGGAGGGATGTTCATCTAGCAGGGAAGACGAGGATGATTTATCACACCCCGGAGAGTGAGACAATCCATTACAGGTTCGGAGAAAAAACCATCGAGGAAGTCCAGAAGGAGGTGCCTGTCTGGGTCCTTAATTACAGTACTTTCAGAATCAAATGTTTTTATGCACGAATGTGGATCTACTGAAAATAACTATCTTGCTTCAAAGTGTTTTCTCAGTCACTTTTTCATTTTATGCTACGCGACCAGTGCAGCGGGCAGAGAAGGTAGACGTGTTTTCCACATGCGCAATGCGCAGCGCCGAGGGTTTACGCGATCTGCCCCGGTCAGAAACGCCAGTCGGGAGGCGAGCACCTCGCGGCCCATTCCCGCAGCAGGAGGGCAGACGGCACACAGAGAGGTCCTAGAATTGCCTGTGACACCTGCCCGGAGTAGTGACGCCAAGCAGGCAGCCTGGATTTAAGGGGGCAGGACGCAGGCTCTAAAGGAGGAACACAGGGCCCCGTGACAGCCTTTCATTCCCTTTCTCACGCCTTGCCGCTAACGCCCTAAGCCTGCCTGAACCCTAAACATCTCTTAAGGTTCACCCCAAATCTTTTCGGCCCGGTTTCCCTCCCCCTTTCACCGATTCCCCAGGGCGTGCGCAGCAGATGCCCAGCCAGAACTCAAGACAGCTGGTTCAACGTCGGCCGAATGAATGAATTCCCGGGACCTGCGCGGCTTAGCGAGCATACCCTGAGTTCCTACATCTCCCCCAGGGGCGCAAGCCGGCAGGAGCCCCCCTGGCCACCCGGAGGAGCTCACGGCTGCAGGGGAGGGTGCGGGGTGGGGGCGGCCCATGGCCCGAGTCCCAGGCCACAGGGATAGATGCGCCACCCCAGGCTCCGGTCCCCAGCTGGAACCTGGGGCAAACCTTTCCGCACTTGCACAAAAATCGCTCCCTGAGATCGTTAACTATTTCCCCACCTGGGAAACATCGGGGGAAATGGTGAAAAACAAAGCCGGGAAAGCACTCGTCGAGGGGGCCAACCCCTTAGGCAGGAGGGAGGTGGGCGAGGAACCATTCCCAGCTCCCGCCGCCAGAGGAACCCTCCGGAAGCCTCGCGAGATCTGGGGTCGCACGCTGGCCGTGTTGCCTAGCGACGGGGAGGACGCGGCCCCCGGGCTAACCCCCGCCGTAGTCTTAAATCTCCTACCATGGGGGAAGAAGGCGGCGGCCGCAGCTGCGGGACCACTAGGGAGCTGCAGAGGCTGAAGCAGCGGGCTCTGGAGTACTACCGGGAGAACGACGTTCCTCGCAGGCTGGAAGAGCTGCTCAACTCCACCTTCTACCTCCAGCCTGCCGACGTCTACGGGCACCTGGTAGGGACCTGGGACAGCACCCTCCTGCCTCCAGCCCCTCTCCCCCCGCCCTGCGCTGCGGCAATGCCGTGCGCCTGCGCCGCAGGGTTGCGCACGCGCCGCTGCCGCTGCCGCGGGGGTTGGCCACCGTGGCCCTGAGAAGGGACTGTCCTCACGGGAAGAAACAGAGCGCCAACCTGAGAGCGAGGAAGTTGGAGAAAGTAGTGGACAGGAAGCAGCTCGTGGGTAGTGGGCTCGAGCCGGATTTGCAGTGAGCGCCGGCTCCCTCGCTACCTCTGGGCAGGCCTGTCGCTACGGCCAGTCAATCACAGACCCACGTAGCTCAGCTTCCCAACCTTCAGCGGCCTCGCCTGGGCATTGGCTACAACTGGCCCTCCGCCGACCCCGGGCCTCGTCCCAGCCCGCTCCCATTGCTTCCAAGTGTCACTCAGATCAAGCCTTGCCCCTCCCTGGACGCCTGTCCCCACCTGACCAGCTCCTGCCCACACTTGCAGTTCAGATCAAGGTCTTACTTGACTGCGGCACCTGGTCTAACCGTCCTTCCGCGTTCCCGGTTCCTGCAGTATTTTCTTTGCGTGCATTGGGAGCTCACCTAGACAATGGGGACCTTTTCCTATCACCTAGTTTGTGTGCCCAGTGCAATTTCTGGCACAGACCTTAGCCTTAAGCAGGGAGCAGTTGAAACAAAGGCCTGCGTGTACCCACTTCCTGATCCAGGAGGACTAGCCCAACACCCACCTTCCTGCAGGCAGTGTGGTAGGGACTGGTAGGAATGTGCGCCATGATGAGGCAACATGACAACACTTCGCAGCATTTACACTGTGTAAATGCTGTGAAGAAGCCCAGTGTGTTTGCAGGGTTCAACAGCACATCTCGTGGAGACAGTTGACCCAGAGGATGCTTCATGAGTGCTTATTTTCCTCTCTCATGCCATGTACACCAAAGTTGGGGATGGGATGGAGGGAAGTGCTTACTGAACTCCTTGTGCTATCTACTTTTTTCCACTTAGTCCTTAGGGCCGCTGTGAAGTAAAATATTATGCTTCCCGTTTTACAAATAAGCCCAGCGAACCAAAATGATTTTCCCAAGGGGCACAGGGAACAACAGTGAGAACTCAAACTAGGTCCCCAGTACCTAGCAGAGAGCATGGTGCATAGTAGACACTTCAAAGCTATTTGTGGAATGAATGAGTGAATGGAATTCCACTCTCCTTCCACCATCTCTTGCTAGAGGCATTCGTGAAAGTTAACTGGTCTACCCTCATTTTGCAAAGACTCCAAGCCCTTGTCTCACAGCTGCTTAGAGCAAGAGCTAAGACTGGAAACTTGGGTTCTGGTTCCCTAGTGCAATGCCCCTCCTAGTCTATCCAGGCAGCCAGGACTTGGGTTTGTCAAGCTCTTTGAGAGTTTATATTTTGGCTAGGGACCAAAGCTACTGACTATAGATGATATAGACACATAAATATGGATATAGATAAAGACATAAGGTGAGACACAGTTGTGTGCTAGCCCGAGGGATGGATCACTTACTTAGGATAGGATTCAGGGATGGGAAAGAGCCCTGTAGGCTGTAGCATCTGGGAAAGGTTTGCTTTCGACTTTGAAGGGCGTTCAGGAATTCAGGTTGGCAAAAACAGAACCTCTATTTCTTATCCCTGCCCTAGTTTTGGCCTTCCTTATTCTCACCTCGCCTCTTCCCACACTGAGTCCATTCCCACATGGTGCTGCCAAAGCAGTGTTCCAGATCCCAACTCTGATCATCGCTCTTTCGCTTAGACGTCTTGCAGTTCCCCGTTGCACTCCGAGTGAGATCAAACACCTTCCCATGTGTGACTCATGGTTGTTCCCCTCTACCTCTGGTAGCACGCCCAGTCCCTCCACCACTCCTCCACACAGGCCCACTTTTCCCTAGAGCCTGAGGTTTCCTGCTTCCCTCCACGTTGCTTATCCATGTCCTTCTACCAGAAGTATCTGCACTTGACTTCTCCCCATTGTCTCGCTGTTGAAATACAGCACCCGCTGTCCAACTCAGACGCCACTTCTAATGCTTCTCTCACGTTTCAGAGGATTCAGGTCTTATGAGCAATAGCAATACCCTTTATTGCCTTGTATAAAACTCCCAAGTGAAAAAGTTGGGGACTGGCAATCGGGCAGATCTGGATTTGATGCTAAGCCCTGCCTTGTGGCAGCTGTAACAGACTGTAATGGTGATGATGGTCCTCAATGAACCATACCACCAGTGTGAATGGATTTACGTTAAGTCCTTTCTACATTGACTTGGAACTTGGCCTTGTGACTTGCTCTATCAACAGCACATGGGCAAGCATGATGCAGAGGCTTGGTTAGGTGCTGGCATATCAAGGCTTGTAGTCTTGCAACATTCCTTAGCATCCCGTCATGCTGCTGCATCTGAGGACATCTGGTTACCCTACTGGAGAAACAGAGGTCATGTAGAGAGAGACCCTGGCAGTTGCAAGATCTCCAGGATACCTTGTGAGAAAGAGAAATGCCCAGCCAGCTCCTAGATGTTCCAACCATCCTGGCTGACACACTGGACCTATGAGTGAAACCATCTTGGGTTTCACTGTAGCCTCCAGATGACTGAATCTGCATAAGAGATCCGGGCAAGACCAGTGAAAGAATATTTGTTTGCTGAGTCGAGCTCAGCCGAGCCCAGATTGCAGAGTCATGAGCCTGGTGTGCTTATTAAAGAGCCCAGTACCATCTAGTGCTGAAGAGGGTGAGGAGGGCAAGCCTTCACTTTTTCTTCCTTCTCTCTTAGCTCCTGAATAGAAACACCATCTTGAATCTTTTAATTCAGGCTCCTTGCGTGGGCTTTCTAACTCAGCTTCATTCTCTTTCTTGGATAACATCCAAGAGGCTTCTGCTTTTCCACATCCATGAAACTGCTATTACTGAGGCTCCAGCAATCCTCTTTGAACACATTGTTCTACGCATGAACTGATGGTCAGTGTAACACAGCCTCTACGTAACTCCTCACCATGAAGATGTCAGATGCCTTGCTGGGAGGAATAAAAAATTCTTAAGTTTGAATGCATCAGTGTTCTAGAGACCAATTGAGTTTGGTACCTTGGCCAGAAGGGTGGGGTTAGGACCAGCTAAAGAGTGAGACAGGGCCACCCTGGCTGGTGGCACAGTGGATAAGGTGCCAGCCTGCAAACCCAAAGGTTGCGGGTTTGATTCCCAGCCAGGGCACATAACCAGGTTGCAAGCCAGGTCTCCAGCCAGGTCCTTAGCTGAAGGCAAGTGAAGCAACCATACACTTAGGTCTCTGTCTCTGTCTCTGTCTCTCTCTCTGCTTCTCTTGATTTCCCTCTCTCTAAAAATAGTAAAATCTTAAAAACAATAATAAAACAGACGGGGCTTTTAAATTAAGAAATGCATGAGTTTGTGCTGAGAGTTTAATAGGCAATAAATCACACCACGTACAAGAGACTCAGCCACACATTATATTAAATCTCAGTGAGTGAGGGCGGGCAGTTCCCACAGAGCCGCCAGACTGAGCCTGGCTCAAGGGGTAGCAGTTTAGTAGAAACTACAGTAAATGTGAAGACTATGCAGCAGAAAGAAAGAAGGAACTCCTATCCTTTGAGAAAGCATGGATGGAACTGGAGAGTATTATGCTTATAAAAGAAGCCAAGTGGTGAAAGATAAATATCCTATGATCTCACCTATAAGAGGAATCTAATGAACAAAGCAAACAAATGAGCAAAATGGAACCAGAAGCATGGAAATGAGGAACAGACTGACAGTGACCAGAGGGGCGGAGGGAGGAGGTGGGAAAGAAGGGGTTTAGACCAGCAACTAGTACAAGTGACCCATGGACAAGGACAGGTGGGGATTGGGTGTGGGAGAAGGGATGGGTGGGCTGGATAGGGGAGAGCCATGGGGGGAAATGGGACAACTGTAATAGAACAATTAATTTTTTTAATGTGAATGACCTTTTAAAGATAAACTAGCTGTGGTATTCTGATTTTTGTTTTTCTGTGTTGAAGGCAAACTGTTTTTCCAAACTTGCAAAGCCGCCCACCATATGCAAAGTGGTGGGAAAGAATGTACTGGACGGACTGGGGCTTCCCACCCTACAAGTGGAAATATTCTGCACTGTTCAAAATTTTCCCAAGGTACAAGGCAGCTTAAAGGTGTTCTGCACTGTGTCATGGCCCCACCGCATTTGTTGTCTTCATTGTGGAAATTGCACATGTTGAAATTCAGTGTTTGTGAAATACACACACATACAATTTGTAGGTAGACATGTATGTAAAGTATGAACCATGCAATCAGCCATGATGGCTTTATTATGTTTTAAGTGCAATATGGTACAGACATGACATGCTAACTTGAAGATGATACAAAAAGGAAAAAGGAAATGGGGCAAAAATAGTTTTAAAACCCTGACATTATGAATGTGATCGGTTCCATACAGAAGTCTCTATAGGTTTATAGATCAATATATCTATATCTAGACTCGCATAGATTTTGAGATATGCAGACTGAACTACAGAAAGAAAAGTGCATTTTCATAGTTTTAATCATTCATTTTGGTCGCTACATATTTGTTGTTATAAATAATTTTGCTACAGTCTCTGGAAGGAAAATAATTGTGTTTGTATCCTTTTAGCTATTTATCGGAGAGATGATGATCAAAATGAACTTGAGTGTAAGATGTTTCTAAGGGGATTTTAACAAGGTGTTGATTTTAAATGTTCCTTGAAGTTGGGCTCCACAGTGTTTCAATAGCTGTAAAAATACCTCAAGGGAAATTACATATACTCACTTTCCCTGTGAAATGGGTGATAAAGTACCATGCACATTAAAAGCCAGATACATTTGATTTTCCGTTTTCTGCGAGAGGTAGAGAAAATGGACGTTATTTTTCAGAGCATATGCTCTGTGGTGATGGCGACCCACTTCGAAGCCCGTGAGAGCGCACCGCCCGAGCTGGTCGAAGTGGAGGAGGCCGAGAGGCGTGATGCGGTGAGCACGGCCGTGCAATGGGTCAACGAGACCCTCACCCAGGAGCTGGGGGGCATGGCGCCCTCCGGCCAGGCCGAGGTGGACCAGGTGCTCAGGTAAGTCTTCCTCTTTGGAACTCAAGTGCCTAGTGTCAGCCGATACCTGGTCTCTTTCCGTTTCCCCTGCCGGTAAAATAGGTGCGGCCTGTCTATGGACACAGTTGGTTAGCCAGTTAGGCTGCATAGGCAAAGGTAGCAAAATTAGTGTACAATGTTGTTTTTCTTCTGAAAACCGATATAAAAAATTACTGTATAAGGCTATTTAAACTTTTTTTCAAACTTTTCTCATGCATAGAGCTTTCTTGAAATTCAGTAAAAAGTTTCTCAGGAACAGAATTCAGAATGGACATGATGTTCCCCTCCTCTCCCCCCGTCCTTTTATGTCATCGCAGTGAATGCACTATGGTTATTTTCTGTCTTCGGGACACAGCCAGGTCTTCCATGTCTTGCCTATAAATTGATTGTAAAATGTGAAAACCAAGGAACTGCCCATGGGGTGTAGTGAGTACTGCTCAGTGCCCAGTGGGTGGAGGTTAGCATTCCGTTTCCTGTCGCGCAGGTCCAGTGCCACAGCCCTCCAGGCTGAAGGAAAGTCAACTGGATGCTGTCTCTCTAAGCTTCATCACTGGCTTAATTGTGCATAACGGCATGTTCTAGTTCGCTTCAGAGTTGAATCGTGACCTTTGTGAAAAACTTTTATGAATAGTTTTGACTTCTGAATGCTATTGCAATTATTCCATTGTGTGCATATATGTGTGTGTGTGGTGCATATCTTTTCTCCTATTAGCACATCCTCAGTTTCCCCCCACCAAGATCTCAGTCAGACTTTCTAATCTATACATTCGTTTTTCTCTGGAGCCATCCCTCCCCAGACTTCCCATCTGGACTGGTTCTTTGCTAGCCTAATACAGAGAAGCCATAAGACATCCCTTTCTTGTTCTCCTGTTGCCTGGGGCCCATATCTTCCTCTTTCTTAACTTGCGGGGTTACAGCCTTTAACAGTAAGAATGAGAAAGGAATGTAAAGTTTTTGAGTTCTTACGTGTGTGGAAATGTCAGCACTTTGCTCTCATGGTTGACAGTTTAGCTGAGTATAGATCTCCCATTAAATGTCAGTTTCTCTCAGTGCTTTAACATCACTGTCCCATTGTTGTCTGGATTGTCACTTAAGTCCAATGCAAATTGGATTCCTCTGTCTTCGTTGGCTTGGTTTTGTTTGTTTTGGGTCTATGGAGCCTTTTAGCCTCTTTTTATTCCGAATGGCTGAAATTTTATGTAGATGTACAAAGTCAGATTTCCCAAAAATGTATTTAACTGTTCATTTTAAGCCCCACCCTCCAAAAAAAAAAGAAAAAGAAGGCATCCTTCACAGTGCGCCCTATATTTCATCGTCTAAAACAAGACCAAAATTACAAGCGATATTCCTAAATGTGCCACTGTACAGCCATGTTTTCTTGCCATTCAGGACATTCTTTGAAAATAAATTGCAAGAAGATAAGGAGAGAAAAGAATTGGAAAAGAACCTAGAAGACTCAGCAGAACCCACACCTCCTCCTCCTCCTCCTCCTCCACCACCACCACCTCCAGCAAAGAGAAGAGGACAAAAGCAAGGTTGGTGGCTTATCATCCTGCAGAACCTTTAGTTACAAACATGTGAGGGAAAAGGCTGCCTTGTGGAATCAGCCTCTTTACAATAGACCTACGTAGGGTTCCCTCCAGGTCCCATCCATCCTTGACACCACCTCCTTGCTTAAAGCTTCCACATTGGGCTGTCAGGGTTTTGCTTCATCCTACCCTCCATTTTTTAAAAAAAGATTTTGTTTATTTGTTTTCAGAGAAAGAGGGAGGGACAAAGGGAGGGAACCATCCATTTTCAAGAGAAACATCAGTCCGTTGCATCTCGCACGCCCCGAACCGGAAACCTGGCCTGCAACCCAGGCATGTGCCCTGACTGGGAATTGAACCGGCGACCCTTCAGGATGATGCCCAACCCACTGAGCCCCACCAGTCAGGGCCCACCCTCCATTTCTTTTGTAAAATAAAAATATTTCTTACCCAGAAGTGAGCACTTAGGCCATCCACTGCACTAGACTAGGAACTGCTAGAAGTGAGCGCTTACTAAATAAACAAAATGCCCTGAAAGGTGGCACTGCCGGAGACAGGGAGGGGGAAAGGACAGGGTAGCCTGGGGGACCTTTAACTGCCCCTCAAAATTTCCACTAGTTCATTAAGAAGCCATTCCATATTTTAAAGCTAACCAATATTTCCTCAGTCCTATGTAATATATTAATTAAAAAATTCATTTGAAAAACTTTGCTATTTTAAAGCAAATAATTGAAGTTATTTATCATGGTCCTTTGCTCCATGCTTTCCAACAGATTGCCACCCTCAGTCCTTCCAGTATGTTAATTCTGGAGCTGCTGCTAGTGCTAACAGTGTTTTGTCCAACTAGAACAGGCTCCATGAGGGCATGATCATGCCTGGTCCAATTTAGCACTGCCAGTGCCTAGCATGATGCCAGGTGCAACTAAATACCCACTCAGTGCAGGTTCTGTTGAATAAGAAAGCTCCAGAACCCAAAAGGGGCCAAAGAGACCATGGAGACAAAGTTTCTTATTTCATAGATTTCAATGCTGAGGCCCTGGATGGGGAGGAGAGTCACCTAAGACAAAAGAATAACGTTAGGACAGTTTCTTGGGAGGGTGAGGACAGCCACTACTGAATTGTATGTAGAGACAGCGCTTGGGTGTTGCTTTTGACTGATACGACTTGGAACACAAGAGAAGGGAAGGATCAGAGGGGACAGTAATGTGCTAAACACTGTGTGTTAGGTGTTTACATCTTTTCCCACTTGACTCAGGCCAACAGCTGTGGGGAAGAGAAGGACAAGAGGGACACTAGAGATTGATGAGGAACTCTGCAGTACTGATCAGACTGGGTGGCTGAGAACAGATGTGAGTGAAAGAAAGGATTCTGACTGGATGGAGCTGGAAGGCATTTCTAAAAGAAAAAGGGCATTGGTTAGGGGCTGGTGAGAAAGGTGACTAGTTAGATGTATCCCTAGAGATATGTTGACCATCAAGATGGGCGTGCCAGAACTATGGCGGAATAGAGAAACATGAAAGATTTGAAATGCAAGGATTGTCCTAATCCTCTCTTTATTCACTTTCTGATAGATACTGGGCAAATCTTTTAACAGCCCTAGTTTAATTATATGTGAATGTGGAATAACAATATCTACGCATATGATTGGAGGACTTAGTGTTGGGTGTTCTAAAAACTTGAGAGAGGCAAAATCCATGTCTAAGGATTATTTGAGCACCCGGGAGTGGAAATGAAATTAAGCAGGAAACCTGTTGAAGGTTGAGGTGGAAAATGTGTTCTTCCCAACCCCAGTGTTCAACCTTTAAGGGTCGGAGGGCTTCATCTCTATAAGGAAAGTATTTAAAAATCCCGTTTGCTTAGGGTCAACCTTCCTAGAAAGGAATCTGCTATCAATGTTTTTCCCTCCAGGTATGAAGGATTTTCTCGCAGAGAAACCTATTGCACCTCCAGAGCCCGCTGAACCTGTGCTCTGTGGCAGCATGGCCATAGGGGCTGTGTCCCTTGCTATTGCCAAAACCAGTGCCACACTGAGCAGTTGTCCTCTGTACTTCCACCTGGCATTGCTGAAGCACCAGCAGGTCAGTGCCGTTACCTTCCATTGTGAGAACCCATGAGCATGTCGGTGTGAATGAACCATGTTTCTCCTGCCTCTTGCCTTCTCCCCATTTCAGGAACGGCCAGCAAAGCTAACTGTCCCCCTGCTGATGGTATCTCTGGTCAGCTGTGGGAAGTCATCGCCTGGGAAGCTGAACTTAATGAAAGAAGTGATTTGTATACCCCATCCTGGATTAACAGCGAAACAAGTACCTTACATGATCTCAGACTGCTTTTCCTAAAAAATATATACACGCCACCGTCCGTGAGGTTTTAGTGCAGGTCCACAAGGCTTATGGCAGCAAGAGAAGGACTTACATATTCTAGGAAATCAGGGAAATAGTAGGAGAGCAAGACCTTAAACAAAAGGGAACACGGTCAGGCCACCTTAGCTCCCTGGTCCATTCCAGCACTGACTCATGCTAGTGACTCACAGGCCACTTGCGAGTCGTAGGACTTGATACTGCTGGAGGGTTGTTACGAGGGGAGTTGAATGATCTGTTTTCTGGTCCGTGCACTGCAGCAGCAGCAAGGAAGCTGGTACTTCCTAAGCAGCTCATTCTGTTAAGTTAGAACCCCAGGGCCTGGAGTTGGCAGATGGCAGATCATCTGGCACATAAGAGTGGTTTTGTGCATGTTTATGGAATACGGAATGAAGGAGCCCTAAATTGCATTTTCACTGCTTAGTGGTGTGCTAGAGTCTACATTGCTCTTCCTGTCCTGAGTGAGTCATTACACTCCTTTAACTCGTCTACTGGGTGTTAGGGAGAACTCAGTATCCGTGTTCTATGTGGGACGTGTCCAGGGAAAGCACAGGAGGCTCCATCCCCTCCCATAATACACTGAGTGAGGCAGGGAAAACTGTGATTTTTAACAAGATGAATTGTGATAAAGAATTCTTTTTGAAAGAGGATAACCATTACCTCCCAATTTATCAGTTGTAGAAGACCAGGATTTATATCTGACTCACCATCTGTCGAGTCAAGTTCAGATCCTGGTGCCAGGGTCTCTCTGGTAGCGATCCAGAGCCCTGGACATGCCGTCCTTTATCTGTCTTCCTACGCAGGTGCCACCATCATCACAATACACTTGGCTACTTTTCAAGTGACAGTAGTTCAACCAGTGCAAACACTATCAAGCAGAACCCCTTTGTGACCTGTGACATCTACTGCAGGAACATCTGTCTAGAGACCATGAAATAGAATGAAGTTAACTTGATCCAACCAACTGAACCAGTCAGTTCTGAACCATGATGAGAGGGTTGAGGAAGGAGAGCCTGTCAGTCATGTTGGACCAAATGAAAACTGAGGGCTAATGATTAGCATTTACTCTCCTGATTCTGTAGACCTTGTCAGGGACCCTACCAATACTCTGAGTTAGAAATAGCTATGTGTGGAGTAAGCTTTTTATACTTAAAACCTCTAGACTGCAGCTGTGCTCGATCACGTTTACTTTGCCTACAGGGTGTGGAGATGCTTATGGAAATTCAGAAACAAATTAACAAAACAATTGAAACGGTAAGTAAAGAGAATCGATGGTATCTGATGCTTATATAACTTCTAGTACCCAAATTACAGTTGGTTATAGAGTTAAATCAATAGTGGTATTGATGTGGAAAATGTGTTAATGTGCTTTGGGTTTCCCGTAGGAGCCAAGTTTATACATCCTTCATTGGCTGTGGATCCAGTTATAATGGTACTTAACAATCGCCTTTTGATTTCTGAGGCAGCTGGCTCTACACAAAGGTCTTCCCTGAGGATTCAGAGAGAGAGAGATTTGGCCCCTGAAATGAGAGAGGCAGTTTGGCATAGTGGTTAAGGCAATGATCCTTGTATCTGCGCAGAATTCCGGTGTTGGGCAAACACATGCCCTCGGCCTGGGAGCCCTTGAGGGGAAAGTCACAGAGGCTGGGAAGACGGGCGGCTGTAGAGTCACCAGCTGTCCCGTGGTATCTAACTGAGGCAGTGCACCACGATGCAGCGGGATGAGGCCAGGAGAGGGACCCAACCCTCTCCTGGATGTTTAAAAAATATACAATTATAATTTATATATATAATTTCAATTTGCAGAGATAATCCAGAGTTCCCAAATACCCCTCTACCCAGTTTCCCCCCATGTTAATGTGACACATTATCATAGTATCAGCACTCCCACGTGCGCCCCACATATCATCTTCTTCAGGATCCTCTTCCCTGAATCCTGCACACTGATGTCCCCTGGCCCTGCACACCCCATCTTCCCTGCTTGTACCCCACCTCTCACCAGGGCAGCCTCACTGGACCACAGCTCCCTGACGGGCCGCCCACATCTGCCTTGCTCACCACGGTACCCCTCCCGTACATACATACACGAGTGTGAACCATGCTGCTTCCCGACAAAACTTGACTCAGCTTAGACAGTCAGTGCGTGCTGGGCATACAAGTGCATCCTTCTCGGTACCCCAAACTGGGAACATCTCCTTGGGAAATACCTTTGCTTTTAATCCCAGGTGACTTGACACACGCACACCGGATTCTCCAAGTGTCATGACCCCTGGCTGTTTCCCAAAGTCAAATCCACCTTGCTGGGAAGGTGTATCCGACAGTATTCTCAACTATGTGTTGGGCCTCTGAAAGCAAATCCCACACATTCTTATTCCTTAAGGGCAAGGAGGGGACTTTGTATGAGTGAATAACACTTATGTAAGTAGAAATGCATAAATGTGTATATACATACCCCATATACGTGATGGGAGGCAGGAGGGGTGAACTAATGGGAACAGGTGGCTGAATTTGGGAGTGTAGGGTTTATAAAAGTAGGCAGCGGCTGGCATGACCCATGTGTGTGCATGTGTGTGTGTGTTTCACAGTGTGACTGACGAGGCTCTGGAGCAGTGGACAGGCCAGAGGACCTGAGCGTGGCTTGCTGCTCACAGACGTGTTTGAAAATTCCCAGTGGTATGTCTCTATCTTCTGTCCCACAGCCGCCTCCTCCAAAAGCAGAGCCGAAGAAAGGGCATAACGGAGGCAAAAGAGGTCAAGTAAGTATCTGTCTTTGTTTGCCACACTTGTATACAACACAATTCATTGATATAGTCTCTGCCCCTCTGTCTCTCCCGTAGTCATTTTGCCCCAGGACCAGGGCTAACGCGCGTGGAGATTCCACTCCAAGTGCACTAAGCCAGGCCGTCCGAGAGCTGGAACAGTGTTCTGCTCCTGCCTGTCTGCCCGTGGGCCACCCGGCCATCCCTGCCTGTAGCCGGCCTGCCAGCTGAAATCTCGGAGGGCTTGGAGAAGCGTTTATGAGAAGAAGATTGCATTTGAAGCCCCATAGGGAAAGTGTTAGGGAATTTGAATCTCCCTGTTTACAAGATGAAAGGCAGATAGGATGTTTCAGATTTTAATTTTACTCTGCCAAAGAGAGAAAGAAAAGGCACAAAAGACAGCTCCTCCCTACATCCGGTCCCCAAAGGCACCGAGGCACCATTTCCAATGAAACACGGACTCAGATTTTGCCAGGAGAGTCAGGGGCACGGTTCTTGTGACAACTGGCCATGCTGGCCACCAGAGCTTTGGGAGACAAGCTCATCTTGGACCAGTAGGTCACTTGGGTGATAGTGGGAGCTCCATGCACAAAAATTTCCCCAACTCTTCCTTTGTTGAATGGAAAGTTCCTCTCGCTGACATTATAAATGTTGGATGGTTCTTATAATTAACTTGTGCTATTTGCAGTAAAAGGGGGATATTTATATCTAGGTTCCCATTTGCTCTCGACTCTGTACAGACACACACACACCCTTGAGCCCTCAGAATTACTGATGTTGCCTCAACTTACACCTGCAGAGTGGCCATTTATGACAAAGGCACATCAAGGCTGACCTTGCAAGTGAAGCGTACGGCTGCCTTTCCCTGGGGTCACTTGAGTCCACAAATTTTCCACTGAAATCCATCCTCAATGCTGCATCCATTTGGCTGAAGAACTTCAATCCTTTCTAAAATAAAACCTTCCTGAAAGAGGGTGGCATTTTTCAGTTTTTAACAGTTACATTATGCTAAAGGAAAGTGGAACACGGGACCCAGCAGGTTTGGGGAAGGAGGCCAGAGCTGGGGACAGGGGCAGGCTGGAGATTCACCAACCTGGCGGCTTGGGCTCAGGTTAGCCCAAGCACGGTGGCAGTGCCAACAGAAAGAGAACATCAGCACGCTGGAGACAGACAGGGTTCTCTGGGCCAAGCCTGAAAGCCTTGTCAAGGAAAATAAAGTAAGAAGCTTACTCCCAGGTACTGTAGGGCAATCGTATGCCGAAAGTCATGGAAGGATGAATGGGACCTAAATGCAGGATTCATCAAGAGTCAAGCCTGGGCTGGGGGCACAGTAGATAAGGTGTCAACCTGTGAACCCAAAGGCCACTGGTTCAATCCCCAGCCAGGGCACATAACCAGGTTGCAAGCCAGGTCTCCAGCCAGGCCTGTCACTGGAGGCAGGTGAAAGGCAACCATACACTGATATCTCTCTCCCTCTCTACTTTTCTCCCTTCCCCTCTCTCTAAAAATAATAAATAAAAATCTTTAAAACAAAGAACCAGACAGGGTAATACACCTTTGGAAAGTTGTGCCTGGTTATAAAATGCACCTAACACAGGAACCCCAGGATCAGCAACGTGTTGTATTTATCCTCCTGTCTTCCCTTTGGTCCCACAGCAACCCATCACTGGCAAGATGTCCCACCTTGGCTGCCTGACCATTGCTTACGACACCATCGAGCAGCCTCTGCTCCTGATACAAGGAATCTGCACGAACCTGGGATTAGAAATGGGGATAAATCTGCATCTGGCCATCAACTGTGCTGCCCAGGAACTGATGGACTATGTGAGCTTCTATTCCACAACTCTGGCTTTTGCTGAAGTTCCATTATTTTAAAATGAGAACTCAAAAGAAGGGTGCATCTGTCTATTTTCCAAACAGATCCTGTTTTTTTTTTTTTTTTGCAGGGGTGGGCAGCCCAAATCTAAATGGAGTTGAGAAAGCCAACTTAGTTAATGACTAGAGAACAATATAACCATATACATAATTTTAGAAATTAACAGAACACTTAAGTATATATAGAAATTCTGTAATAAAAATGACTAGAATGGGTTGCTTACGTTGCGCTCATGAGAGCCACTGAAAAATTTCACAGGCTCGTATGTTTTGCTGAGTACCATCATTTGGTTGGCAAATGATGTACTTGTCAAGCATGAAAAGTGGATCACTTGTAACTATGACTTGATAAACCCTTTTTGGAATTGGTGCTGCAACTCACTTTTTAAGTATAAAATATTTCCAAGTTGTTGAAATGTATGGAAAGTATATCCAGTTAAGTCCACCACAGTGTTTTTCACAGTCTGGGTGGGTTAGGGCAAGGCTTCCGTGATAGGGACCACCACATGGAAGAACTTATTTTCAAAAGAAAGAGAATTGGAAAACAGGTTTTATTTTAAAATAGTATAGCCCTCACATCCTCAGGGTATTGTGCCAGAAATTAATCTTTAACCATGGGGAACTGTGACATTGGGAAGTTGTTACAAGTTGTCTTATACACATACACACACTTCCCATTTTGAAATGCATAAATGCTGAATCTAAATTTTCTAAAATGCCCAGTACATTGATATGCATTTATGGTGACTTGGTATCAGGGCACATACAAGAACAAACCAGTGAATACATAAATAAGTGGAACAACAAATTGGGTTCTCTCTCCCCCTTTTATAAAAAATATTCAGGGGATATGACGGAATAGAATTTCACTTTGATTTACCATTCTAACTTTTAACTTCAAGGAAAATTTGAGCAGTATATAGGAACCCTAAGTTTCAGCTGATTTCTAAAAGGAATGTTTAACGTAATTTCCTACTCTTCACATAATGATTGGCTCCTAGGCATACCATTAAAAAAATAATTGCGTGTTTTCATCGGCAGCATATACCACAAACTATGAACATACTGACTGCTAGTACTAACTAGAATGGATATTTATTCCTTATATTCGGCAAAATATATTAGCTTGATATCAGATAATTCTTACTATAATGTTAGTTCAGTCATTAGCATTTCCTTACTGATCAGATAGGATTTTAAAGCCTTGAAGTATAGAAACTAAAAGTCCTTGATGTTCTGTAATGTGAAAACAGTATGAAACCCCCTCAATTCTTATTTTATAAGAACCTGCAGAATTCCACTGGCATCCACTCAATTAGCAGCAGGTGCAGGAAGCCATTAACAAACCAAACAGGCATTGTGTTGTGTTACCTTTCAGCTCCCTCCCAGTGCCTCAGTGTCCCAGGGGCCATCCCTGAACACATGGAAGACATGGAAGGAAAGGTGCTGTTTGGCAGATCCTTTAGCCCTGCCTACTCCTATACTCAATGACTTGGGGGCTTGCCAGAACTTAATAAAAATGGGGTTGTATTAGAATTTTATCAAGGCAGGGTTGTTACGACTAGCACTTGCATGCTACCCGAGACAGGAGTGTCTTCTCACAAATCACTTCACCTTTCATATTGCTGGTTAGTATCTCAGAAGCCTGGCCTTGTTTTCAAATTTTAGAATTGTCACAGTAGAAGAAACAAGCAATTTGTTCACCGTCAGATGAAAGATGGTGGGTTCTAGAATGTAGGAAGCTTCGCATCACTGCTATTTGTTTATGAATGTCCATTATTGACCATCCACCAAAGCAGCCAGGTAGTTCACCTCACATCATAAACCTAAAACAGAAATTACTCCCCTCCTACTCTGTAGTGTTTTTTTTTGTGCAGAAGGCTTCCCCTGAAGTTCAGTGGGAAGAGCTCTATGGGGCATCGAAGGGAATGATGACTGGATTTCCCCAGGGTGACAGGTAGCTGGTGTCCAAAGTAAAATGCATAGACTTCCTAAGTGAATATGGCCTGAAAACAATCTGTTTACAATCTTTGATATGCAACGAATGAAAATGAATTTGAACCATTTTTAACATTGAGGAACTCATCACTTACCCTCTACCATCTTCCTTACACTTACCAGAGTAAAGGAAAGTATGAAGTAGTGACGGGAACATACAAAAATGCCGCAGAGATGATTGACCTGTATGTGGATCTGATCAACAAGTTCCCTTCAATTATTGCCTTAATTGATCCTTTCAGGAAAGAGGTAACAGGATTCCCCTTGAAGTTGATAATAAAATACAGAATAAAATCTCCTTCTCTTGGAGCTGTCACTTGGAAAGTGGTCATTTGGGCTGGGGCTCAGTTGCTTTATTTTGGCATTTGAGGAAAGGCACTTACCAAGCAAATGAGTAGCAGAAACACAATTACCTAGGAGTCTGCCTGTCTACAGAATGAAATAAGCTATTCCCAAGCACTTCGGGAGTATCTGTTATGTTTATAAGCAACCTAACTAATGGAAGCCAAGCTCGCTGGGCAAGCAGGTGCTTCAAGGGGTTAATCATATATCATTTTCAAGTGTTCATAGCAATAGGACTTCAACTAGGCCAAATGTTTTTTAACCTAAATCCAGTTGCCACGCATGCAGAAAAGTAACCAAGCCATATTTATAACAGGTTAGCGATATTGAGGTTTTAAAAATCTATTCAATCTAACATCTTTAACAAGGGTATTTTTATGTGCCTCAAAAGACCATCTCTCTTGCTAACCCACTTCAAGAGCATAACTTGAATTCTTGATTTTATGAATGTGAGAACCATTAGATATACCAAAGAGAGACCCTCTCTGAGATAATGATTTGAAGTTTTGGGGACAAATTTGGGGGACAAATAGAGTGGTCTTAGTCCCCAGGGTCTTAGTCTCCTCTTCTCGGGCAGTCGCAGATATGTGCCAGCACTCGCAGGAGACATGGACTGAGCTCAGCTCTTTAATCTTGTCAGATCTCTCTTCTAATGCTTGTCCTGAGACTCTGCCCACAGCTCCTTTTAGTGTATTCATTAACACATGGTTGGCCAGTCACAAAAAACCTGGTGTTTTCCAGCTCAATTGCTGTTCACCAATGAGTTAACTTGGGCTTGCACTTGCATCAGCTTTTGTATAAAATTGTTGGTCAGCAATGTGTTAAGATGAACCTAAATGATCTGTTCTAAGGAGATAGATTGGAATCTGGTCCAATGGCTGGGAAGACTTTGAATGTTGTTATTCTTAAATAGTAAGCATTTTATTTTCTATCGTGGTCTCACCAATAAAAACTAAGTGTGCTGAGAATGGGCGCCTAGAGCCCCTGTAAGCTTATCCCTTTTAGTTGTTGGTTTCCCATAATAATGGTAAAATCTTCTACCCTGCCAACCTTTAGCAGCATTATGGATAATCCAGTGGGTGGGGAAAGCCTGGGTTTGCAGAACTTCAGAATCAATGTAGAGAAAGAATAGCATCTAATGTGGACCAACATTTTAGTCACTGGATCTTTAACCTGAAATGTAATCATTTTAAGTTTTGACTCCAAGAATCTCTTCATCTGTGTGGTGGTGGTGTAGGCATCATTTAGCTGCAGATACAGAAGAAAACCATTTTGTGTTACCTCAGAAAGGCATACAGCTTTGATTCTGTGCTATATGATTCCTGTCGTTGTGCGACGTTGTAATGATCAATTCTTAAATATTTACCCAGGACTCCGAACAGTGGGACGGCCTCTATAACGCTCTTGGTTCCAGGTGTTACATAATTGCAGGAAGTGCCTCCAAAAGCATCTCCAAACTTCTAGAGGACGGAAACATCTGCTCCCCCAGGTCCAGCGGGCTGATCATAAAACACACAAACCAGACTACGATGTCGGACTTGGTGGAAATAACCAATCTCCTTGACAGTGAGTAAAAGCAGGGACCTGAACCACTCGTGTGAACCTGGTTATACATGAAGCCCAAAATATGCAGTAAACCCGTTAATAAGCAGCACTGAATAAACCTTGGAAGAAGAAAACAATCCCACCACCTGTGTGAGGTTTGGTGCTGAAAACAAAATGCAGCTTACTTCTGGCTCACTTTACAGCATTCCAACATCAGCCCCGGTCCAGCAGGCCATGTCCTGTAGTGAGGGCTGCCACAGAGGTGTGGTGAAGGCCTACCCTCAGCTTCACACGCCACGGCCGTGACCCCACTTACCCACACCAGCTCTTTAATTGCTCTAAAGTTTCAAACTCATCAGCATCTTGGTCTTCCAACATGCTATTCCTTTAGCCCAGCACGCTTGGTTTGCCCTGTACCATTTACTTGACCAACGACTCCTGATCCTTCAGGTCTCTTTGCCTTAAGTGACACCTCTTCAGATGTACAAAAGAACGGTTACAGTTGTGAGTGCATGCAATAGAGTTTGTTCTTGTATTATCATTGATTAATGATTCTATGATTTCCCATATGTCCTGCCCTGCCCACGCCTTCCCTGACCGCCTCCACCCGACTGGCAGCTCTGCACCTTTCTCATGGCAACTATTTTCTCTTTGCCGTACCAGCCGCACTCACTTCTATAATTATTTAATGCCTGGGACCTCCCACTAGACTGGAAGCTTCCATGATGAGTTCATGGGAGTCTCGATCACTTAGGTACAGTACCTGAAACATAAATATCAGGAATGAGACAGAAAGCAAGTCTCAAGACCTGAAGCAGGACTCAGGACGGGACAGGCAACCAGGGCCCTGGGCTGGTGCCAGAAGACTGAACAATGCCCTGTGGCCCCCAGGCTGCCCCGGTCCAGGGCCCGCCACCCAGCAGTTGCTCTGGCCTTCACTTCAGATCACGGCTATAGCTCCTGCCTGTAAAGACACATGTTGTCACTCCCAGAACAACACCGGCTTCCACTCTGTGTAGATGGGTAAATCTCAAGATGTTTTGAGCTCCTCAAATGATTAAATGCTATCATGATGCTCTCCTAATGACTAAACACTCAGAATGACCGTTTCCTTTAAGTAAAATTCTACATGATGAACTGTGAAATCTATTACCTAGGCCCATCAACTTGTCCTGCGGTGCCCTTGCATTTACCTTGTACTGACTCAAAGAGGCAGGTTTCTGCACTGGGCATGGAAGAAGCTGAATCCTGTCTTATAACTGTGGTCTTAAAAAATGTATCAGTCTAATCTGAACCTTTTCCCCCTTGGCGGTAATTATGGTGAATCTTACAATTTATAGGATCTTCAAGTTGATGAAATGTAGCACCCATCTAGTATTGAGTATCTAAGCTACTGGGAAGGGATACACAGATAAAACCAGGGGAATAAAAAAAAAAAAAAGCAAATGTTTGGGTTAGAATTCTGAGGGGGTCAAATAATTGACTCCTCCTAGGAAAGTTTTAAATCCTGGGAAATATTTAAATGTTGGATCTCAGAGGCTCAGGTGTCCGGTAGTTTCCGTACCACGGAAAACTGAAGTGTCCCTCTGCCTGTAGGTCAGAAGCACATTGCCGTCCTTGGAAGCACAGAAGGAGAGGTGCCTGATGACAGTCTCGCTGATCTGGTAAGCACGGATGGCTGGTCAACGGCGGAACTGCCCCTTTTCATCGGGGACCAGGATTTCAGGGAGATGCTGTCTTTAGCAGAGGTTACGTGTGTAACCTTTCACGAACTGGACTGACGTCCTCCCAGACAGCTCCCTTTTAGGAAGAGCTCACCTTCCAACTTTGAAAAAAGAAAATTCCTAGGGAAAACGGTGAGCTCCCATAAATGACTAGGGTGGGCGCCTGCAATGTCACCTCCTCAAATGACAGGAGAAAGGCTAGATGTTCTCAGATGAAATCAGCACGCCCGCAATGCTAGAGAAGCCGCTGATAGGAAGTACATTCTCTCTTTCCGGGTGGACACCCTCAGCTTTAAGCAGGCTGCCTCACTTTTGTAACAGTAAAAAATTAAGTAAGAGAAACCCCCGAACAGCCCATGGTGACAATGTCCTTTTGGCAAAATGTGACTCTTCAGTTGATAATTTGTTTTCCCCCTCTTAAGGCCGTTGGACTGGGCGTCCGGTTTATCAAGTTAGGAGGTCTTTCTCGGGGCGAACGTGTGACTAAGTACAACCGCATTTTCACTATAGAGGAAGAACTTGTCCAGAGCGGAACACTGGGTATGTGCAGCTTTCTGGCTTAGCCATGAATAAGAGGACAAAATTGGAGGAGGGAGAACAGAAGGTCCCCAGCAGGAGGGCAGAAGACTCTAAAGACCATAAATAAGTGCTGACAAACTAGGATGGCATTTGCCACAATGTCCATTGTTTCCTTCATGGATTATCTATTTACCTGAATGTTTAAAACGCTTGCTGTTCTTCTTGATAAACAGGCTGTGTGATGCTTTTCAAAAGAACTAATTGATTGGAATCTCCAAGCCTACCTTTTGTTATGGTCCAAATTACAGCCACGGTTTCTCTGCAAAGCCTGGGAAAGTTAACGGCAGATTTTTCCTGGTGCTTCTTGGAAACAACTCATTTTACTTAAGCCAAGGAGGCAGCATGTCCATTTTGATGCTGTACTTTGGAAGGCTGTGATCTCAAGGGAAATGAATCAATCACTTCTGACCTCAAACCTTTGGAAATCTGCAAAGGTTGAATCACCTTTGTACTGGCTAACTGGAAACATGCCATACAGACATTTAAAAAATTTTTTTAAGATTTTATAATTTTTAGAGAAAGGAGAAGGGAGAAAGGCAGAGGAGAGAAACATCAATGTGTGGTTGTCTTTCACCTGCCTCCAGCTGGGAATCTGGCCGGAGACCTGGCTTGCAACCTGGTTACGTGCCCTGGGTGGGAATTGAACCAGTGACCTTTGGGTTTGCAGGCCGGTGCCTTATCCCTGAGCCACCAGCCAGGGCCCCAATTCTTTTTTTATGTCCTACTGACTTGTGGAAGCCTTAGGTTCCTTAAGTGACTTACCACCTTTCCAGCCAGACTCATCACAAGGGAAACACCTGCTTCAGGGCATCGCTAAGGAGACCAACCCCTCCCACTGACAGTGCAGGGCCCTGAGCATTCCGGGATGGGTTAACGGGTGAATGAGAATTTCTCTGACATTGGCAGTCGTCAGTAATGTTAAGGGGCCCCAAAACTGGAAAAACAAATCTCCCCACTGAGAGACTGACTAGGAAATCTTGACAAAAGCTCAGCTAATAAAACACTGTCACTGTCTACAGGGACCTGACCGGAATAGCCCGAGTCTGCCATCATTTACCTGGGAAGTTAGGGGGCAATGATTTATGTTCACGTAGAATACTGGTCTCTCCTCTGATTCACTTTCTTCCCCTTGGCCTTTTCTAACAAACTATTGCCCAAAGTCCACTGCCCACCCAGTGCCCCAGAAGGTTGTATAAGGGTACAGTGCAAACGGGAGGGGGGGGGCAGAAAAAATACACATACACACACACACACACACACATATATATATATATATATATATATATATATATATATATATACACATATATATAAAACATTTGAGGTATCACCAAAACAGGCTGTTTTAAATGGTTCTAGAATCCTGATGGTGAAAGGACACCCCTGGAGTTCTGGGGGTGACCTACTTTACATCTTGTTGTTGCTATTGTCTTGGGCAGATTGCAACGAAGAACTCACCTTTCCCCCGCTGAACGAGGAAGATGCGAAGGCCGCTGACGCTGAGGCTGGCGTGGCTGGTGAGCCACCCGAGCCATTGGAGCCCATCTTCCCCACACAGGTCGCAGAGGAACCAGCCGGGACGTGAGCACCTGCTGGGCAGGGCTGTGCTGTTAGACTGGCAGGTCTTCTTACTGCTTTCGCTCTCCAACATCACTAATTTGTGTGCCCTTTTTCTTTTACCATTTAGTAAAATCCAGATATAGTGGTTCTGCCTAAAATTCTACCTGCAGACTCTAACGGCCACCTCACATCCATGGACATTTTGTTGGTCTGCCAGCTCTGCTGTCCCCTGGGGCCTGGGGCAGGGGGGTTACCCAGTAAAAAAGTCCAGTACTTTGGTTGCAAAAGCCACACCCCGTTCAAACGCCTCACACCTGACAAACGAAAGCATCTCTGAAGAGGAAAATGTTACACGAGGAGTGCTCCGTGCCAGGAACAGGTATGCGTGTGAGCACCTTGTACACTGGAGCCACAGCATTTTGGCAGTTTTGCCGCCAACCTCACGCCGAAGTATGAGAGCCTCACGGTTTTCTGGAAGAGCCAAGCAGTTCCCTCCTACCTTCCTCCCCTAATTCCCTTTCCCTCCTTCTCACCTTCAGTTTTTCTTACATTACGTGTATCCTTGGGCATCCTCTTCAACCCTTTCGGGAACAAGAATGAGGGGCTAAATATCCGTAAGGGAATTAAATGCTCACTTATTACTATCACAGTACTTAGCGGGTGATTGAGGACAATGCAACGCATGGGCTGACGGAACTGCCTCTTCCGTAAGCCAGACTGAGGGAGTAACACAAATGAACGTGGCCACACACCTGTAGACAAAATAATGCCCAACTGCTGTGCATGGTTCAGATGCTCTGTTAAAACAGAGCAGGCTTTTCCCCCAAATTCTACAAATGGCTATTTACCAGCCTGTGGGAGAATTGGCTAAATTTAGATTTTTGGTACATTCTATGTTCTTATTTAACACACCAAGGACCTCCCCTTTTGAAGAAGGCTAATGGAAATTTATTTAATGGTAAGGCCAAGGTCTTACCCTCAAAGCAATGGCTTAAAACTGGCTCAGGGGCAGATTGTCTCAGAGGCCGGGGCGGGGGAAGTGGCTGGTGTCACTCCAAGCTGGGAAAACATGTCCAGTTTGCGGTTGCTACTGCCTTTCCTGAAGCTTAGAGTATCTGGAAGGAAAATTCCTTTTAAAGGCAGGAGGAGCAGCCTGGGTGTTCACACAGCCTTTGCACATGTACATTGTATGCACACACACACACACATGCACACATGAAACATGGGTGAGCATATGTGAGCATGCTCTGGAACCGGACACAAATCATAACTAAATGAATGAAACCAGAGGGGGAAAAATGAGCAACTAAGTAAATAGCTAAGTTAAATTAACCAAAGAGGTAATTTATGACCTAAATCAGATCAGTACTTTAATTTCAACCCAGAGCACAGCCTATTCACCTTTACCTCACCTGAGGACTAGGGTCACCGATGGGTAGGTAGCATTTTAATTTACAACTTTTAAAGTGATAAAAAGCACTGTTTCTGTTTTCTGTGTTTATATTTGTTATGTAACATAGAACAGACATAACACATATACGTCATATGTGAGATTATCTGTAAACGAGATGAAAGAAACTAGTCATACCCACTGTAAGAGATGATGGTCCTTAATATGGACTGCTTGGTGACCCTTCTAAGGCCAGTCATGATGATGGATGGCTGTCCACTCTCTCCGTACAACTTATTTCCACATAAGCTAAAGTTGCCCCATGATGGAAGTGCTGAGATGCGTATAATGTGCATTACATTTGGGGAAAATCTCCCCAAACCTTGTTTTTTAAGAGGCCACTATATGGACTATCAACTGAAAAAAATGGCCTAGCAAGATAATTAACAATGACTCTTACCTGTACCACCCAACTTCCAACATGTCACTGTTCACAAAGGGAAGGAAAGGGGCAGGAATTACTGGTGAGCAGACAGAACCCAAATGTCTGTCTTTCACCCCAACCAGACAAGGCAGGTGGCTGGGTCCCCGAGATCGGAGCCTGTCCCAACTCACAGGCCTGCCAATGCTACTGTGGGCGGGGGTGGGAGCCTGGCTCGGATACAGCCGTGCTGTCCATTACATTTGTGTCCTTCCAGAAGAAGGGAGACACTGTCTTTTTCTTTCATAACAAGAACACAAACATCCCTTTGCCTCATTCTGGCTATGAAAACGCATCGATGTGAGTTACAAAGCTCGGCAGCAGATGCGACATCATTCCTATTTCTAAAACAGAAAGAAGAATAAATAATTTCTTAGAGACCACAGTAGGAAGATGGCAGTCCCTTCCTTTAAAATAGCCCAAGTCAGGAGTTTACCACTTTTTCTTGCCAAGAGCTGAGACCTTACCTTGAAGACACAGCACTAATCTTCCCAGGCGTCACCCCAGCAGGGGCAAAACTTCCCACAAACGGATGCGAAAGGGGGGAAACTGAAGGCAGGAAAAGGGGAGTGAAATCCTACATCGAATACCGATATCAAATTAATTTTGAGTGATTGTGATCATGGTGAAAGAAAGAAAGCCAATCGGAAAAGGCAAGAGCACACTCAACGCTAGTGAGTGCAGCCGGGTTTGGCTAACCCCCCTCCCCGCACAGGTCACCCCTCCCCAGGGGCACGGAGGCCTTTTCTAAAGCACTGTTCCACTTAAGTGTGTGATGCAACAGGGAACGGAGTACACATCCTCATGTTCCCAAATGCGCATGACACAGCCCAGCAGACCTGAAGACACGGGAAGAGGGAAGGCATGAAGTGACAGGGAAGAAAATTCTTCAAAATAAACCACTTTGGAGATCATTAAAAATGACTAATGTTAGCAATGCTTATATCATTGTTTTAAAAAAGAGTGTCCAACTTGGGGACCTAAAGCAAAAATATCAATAACCACAAATGACCTTTAATGGGATTCTGCTTTTTTTTTTTTTTTTTTTAATAAGTATGGTGAGGAGCGTTCAAATCACAGCATAACAGAATTCGTTTAAGCGAACTAATGCAGTTCCTAGTCAGTATATCATATAGCAGTATTATTCAGTTATGGAAAGTCACAGTTGAAAATATGACATTTTAATTTCCCAGGAGTAAACTGAGAAGTAACTGTCAAATCGACACTGGAAGAACATGGAAACAGTCAAGCATAATGAACCTACAGAAAGATAATTATCCCCAAATTTAGGAAGTACATTGACCTGCCTACCCACTTCTTCAAGCCTATGCTTAGCACACGTGCAAAAATAAAGTACAATACAACCAGTGCAATTATTACTATCATTTTCTTTTGCCCTTCGGTAAGAAACACCTGACAGCGACATGCTGAGCTATGCTAACAAAACTAAACCTTTCACTTTCTTTAATAGTAAAATTACCATTACTGCATCATTGTCATAAAAAAAAATGCATTCAAGTACATGACCACTTATTTTAAATAAACATCAATTTTGAAACAATCAACTCTGAAAAGCTGCATAAGTTGTTTTCCTTTTTAAATCCCTGATTACGTTTCTATTTATTCACTGTGGTAGACTGAAACACTGTATTTTTAGAGACTAGCTACCACTTAATTTCTTACCAAAAAAAAAACAAAAAACAAAAAAAAAACCCCAAAACCTCACAACAAACCTATGCAATGTGGAACAGCAGTGAAGCAAGAAAATAAGAACTGTGATCAAACATGGTGCTTGTGCTACATTAATACATGAGAAAACACAATTAACTCATTGCACAGAGCACGTGGTTTGCCAAGATATTACTACACGAAATTCAAGGATTGGACTGTCCCCTCAGTTCTGCATTCAGGCCGTCAGACACTCCCACCAAAGTCCTCGGGAGGCTTTGGACACAATCAACAGCATGTAGTTTTCATTCCACAGGTAACAACACGTGTAATTAACAATGACTGTGGGACTACTGATTTGATGCCAGCTCCTGAATTTTAAGTTTATCTCGGCATATCCTCGAAAGTCATTTGTGCCACAGCGCTTCACAGTTCCCATGCCACTGCAGTGTCTCCATCAAAAGAGGATCAGACCCCCCCCAAAAAAGGATTCTTATGTGGGAGCTCTTAAAATCGCCATAAGTTATTCAGTTCTGTTTACCCAATTATCCGCAGCACTGCAAACTTTCAGCATTACATCTGAATAGTGGTATGCACATTCACTAAAAAAGATAGCAACACCTGGAATTTTTGTAACCTTCTAAAAAAAAAAAAGTCACACTTAAGATAGTAATTAGAAAAAACAAAACCACCTTATCCCTATAAATACTTTTAAAAACTACATAGCATGTGTGATTTGCGAAACAGCTTACTTATATTTATAGGTAAACTACTTACAAAAGTGACACCAGAAAAGAACCTCTATTCTGAATACAGTGATAAGAACAGAATGTTCGGAGCCCTTGCCAATGCACTGAAACAGATCATGTGCATATTGAAAAGGACTTTGAAAGATGCCAGCCTCCTGGTTTACGGATCAGCAGTTGGAGCTGTCTGTGTCTCTCACTTTTTCAGAGCTGTCTTCTTTGTCTTCTGCTTTCATTTTGCCTTCATCATCATCCTTGTGTTGAGCTGGGTCTTTTTCAGCAACCTGGTCTTTGGTTTGGGGTTCATGGGTGGAAACGGGATCTAAAAGTACAACTGGCGTAGCTTGCTTTTCACCGCCAACGTTCTGTCTCCTCCATCCAGTGTTACTGAGAGGCCTACAGCATAAACAGTTACACAAACAAACAAAAAATATTAAACGCAGAGAGAGGAAATATTTGTCTTTCGTAGCCCTCAATTCATCTGAAAAACCCAAAACGTTCTTCGTCTCATCAACATGCACAAAGTGGTCTTTGAGATGCCAGCCAGTTAAAAACATGAAGCTATTAGATTACACATGAAGAGCACAAGGCCAGAAAAAAGAAGGTGGAAAAAGCCAGAGCAACTCACGACAGAAGTGTTAAAAAGCCGTATGCACCTACCTGCTAAATTACATGCTCTTCCCAGGAAGCTGCAAGGCTCATGGACAGGTGCAGACCTCCCCCTGTCCCACCTCCCCCTAGCTGGAAGCAGCCAGGGGGCCCCTGCCTCACGTTCCCGGGCACATGCGGTTCTGTGGGGATTGCCTGGCCCAGGGAAGCCCGTCACCCTCATCAGAGATGGGCAGTTGAGGCACGAGGAGAACTCTGGTCAGAAACAGGGGTCAGGGGAGGAAGAAGGGCTGACTGGAGAACTCAGAGAACTAGCTAAAATGCTAAGCTTCTATCAACTTTTTCTAAAAAGGAGGATCCTATTTCTTGAGACATCTCTTACTCAATTGCAGGTGCCATTTCTCTTCCCACAGAGGCTTTGCAGAAAAGCTACTGCTTCTCAACCCGAGGGGATACGACAGCTTCCTCGTGGAAAGGGATATCCTGAAACATGCTCACCACGGGTCAGGAAATTAGGCGGTTGGCACCTCCTCCACTCCGAAGTCATGGCCAGGAGCCACCGCCCGAAGGCACTGGGATGCTGACCACGTTCCGCACACCCCTGCCCACCTCCAGATGCCAGGCTCCACTCGCTGTCCTACCAGCCCCTGCCCCGGTTTTTCCTATTCCCTGACTCCTGGAGCAGGTCAGATCCTCCGGTGAGATCTCTCACCATTTAATAATCTGCCCGCCCTTGTTGGACTTACCACAGTTATAACAAAATACTGTGCAAATGCAACAGAAGCGACCCAGAAACGGTCTGTTCAGCTTTGTTCGCAGGGATGCCACCCTAGCTAGCACCCGGTGCAGACCTATTTGTGGTTTCCCAACGGGCAGGTACTAATGGTCTGCGTGTGGCAGGCAGACCAAGGCTTCGGTGTGAGCAGGTCCGGAAGTCCCTCTTATGCAACATAAGTAACAGAACGAATGACCAACTACTGAGAGAAAAGAGCCGGCATGGCCCAGCCACGGGAACCAGAACCCTCAAGCCCAACGACCAGTTTTATCGCTTTCTGGCCAGCGCTGTGCAACTTATCCAAATCTTGAGAACCACTCCAGCTGGCTAGCCGGTTACACTGCGGGACGTGTACACTGTGGGACTGCGTCAAGCAAGGAACACAGAACTCCGTCTTCCTTGGAGGTGGGAAAGCAAAGAGGTGACCAGGAGCCTGAGAGGAAAGCTAGGCTATTATGAGGACAGACTCCTTCATGTTCGCCTTCATTTGGCGATGCCCTGGTCATTAGAAAACACCAAGATGCTGCTCATTACCATGGCCGAGGAGCCACATCTCAAGATGCCTGTTGCTGTACTTTGCAGTCAATATGGACTATATATAGTCCCCCGGGGGTCCCTGGTTTGGCTTGCTCTGAGCCAGGCAACACCTGAAAGCTGAGCCTACTGGGGTGAGGTCGGAGAAGCCCACCACTATGACTGACTGGAGGGGTGAATCATGGGACTTAGACCTCAGGCAGCGGGAAGAGGTATTAGGCAGTGGGTTTCCGTTTGTTCCCTCTGCATCTGATTCAGGGCACGAAGTCAGCAGTTTTGGAAAAGTGGCCAGAGACCGAAGACAAAGCAGGCCGCCTTTCTCAGGGCCTCCACGCCTGAGGATGCTGACCACCTGCAGGGTCGGGGGGCCCTTCCCTGGGGAATTGCATGTGCACCTGGCCCAGGGCTGGAGAAGCTGGAGAAGCTGAAGGCCAGCTGCTGCCATGGGCTGGCTAGGAGACAACATGCAAGAACTGTCCGAGCGTGGACCTCCAAGGCATTAAGGAAAAAGACGGCTATGTGACCGGTACCTTCTCACGCTCGTGCAAATTCCCCTGGGGGCTTCCCTAACCTAGAAGCAAACGGACAAGAGAATTTTAAGGAAATGCCGTTCCTGCTTAGCTAGGTTGTTCCAGGCAAAGCCACAAAGCTTGCAGCTCAAGTCACCAGTCTGGCTCCACCATCCCAGGTTTGAGCTCACTGCATATAAGCCAGCCAACCTGCTCTGAGCATGCACAGGGGTCTTCATCTCATTCTGGGGAGCAAATCCCCTCATCCCGTACTGACCTTCACCACTGCTGCAGGGCGAGTACGGATGCTTTCACGCCCGCGTGTCTGCAGGTGAAGGGGCGGTGAACGCATCCTAAAAAAGCGTTCTTCCTCCAAACGCTCCCAGGGCTTCACCACCACAACAAACAAACGCTGATTGGACTGGAAACTCGGAGATCTTGTATCGTCAGGCTGACAATGGCCTGGAATTGGCTCAGTCTAAAGAACTGCTCCTCTTTCCTAAAGTTAGCTTCTCCAGGTTAACCTACTATTAAACATCGCAAAGGAGTCTGGGAGCCCCTCTGCTGGCTAACACTGACCTGGGCACGGCGGACAACTTCTCTGGTTCTGCCCCGAGAGTCAGGAGCGCTGACTTGCACTCCCAATGGGTTAAGACTAAACCAGGCTCCAGGGATCATCTAGCCTTTCACAGGAGAATGACATCTGGGAAGGGGACCTAAGACCACAGCTTTGCAGGAGTCACAACAATCAGCCATGTTTCCGCTTTTTCCGTTCAGCACAATGCTGTCGTCTACCACAGGCATTTTCTAGAAAAATAATGATGCCACAGGCTAATTTTGGCATGTTTGGTCATTTCTTTCTGATGCCCTGTTTTCAGCAGCATCTAACAGATCAGCTAGCCTTGTTTTGCTGTTGTTTGCTTTCTTTTTTCCCCCTACTGTGACTTGTACCAATAGTAGTTCCTCCTGGTTTGACCTCGGGTCCACTCCTGGTTCCCATGGGCGGCTGCTCAGGGCTCCCTCTGAGGGTTCACCTCCTAGACTTCATTCCGGCTCCCTTCCCTTCTGTGGGAAGAGCCCAAGAGCCCCATCAGCCTTGGTGCTGGGAACCCAGGCTCCTGCTCTGGGCAACTGCACTAGCAGCTTTAAGGGGGTTCAGTCCGAAGTTTCTCCCCTAAGGTTAAAATCACAGGCACTCAAATATAATAATCCAACAGAAACTGCAGCACACTACGATTCTGTTCAATGTTTCTATAATTCTTCAGCTACCAGGCAGTAACCACCAACGAGGAATTAAAATTCAGTACTCGCAAAAAGCATGGCAGGTCTCCTGTATCTGCAAAATCTCCACAAGCTTCAATTGTACAGGTGAGATCAAGTAGGACTAAAATCACGGGATGGCCAACATAACAAGGGATCACCGACCCCTTTTCACTTGTCAGGGGAAGGCACCAAAAAAAGTGAGTGAACTGATTTGTCCCGGGGCGTACAACTTGTTAACAGCAGATAACAGGATTAAGCCTGTGGACTCCTGATTTCCTGTCCAGGGTATTTTTTCCTTACCCCAATGTACCAGTCGTGGTTCATAACCTATTCAAATAGATCTTTTCCCGGGTCATTTCAGAGCATGTGCTCAAGGGCTATTTCAAGACAAAAAGAAAAAGCAAAAGCGAAATAAAGGCGAAGAGACAATCTGCCAATCTATGCTACTCTCCGAAGAAGCCTGGTGTCCAAGTACAGCCTGGGTGCCCTTTCAGAAGGCCGCGAGCTGTCCCCAGCTTCAAGAGGGCCAGAGAGTGGGGCTCGGACAGGTGAGGCCATTCACCGGGAGACGGACAGACCTAGACTGCGAACTGTACGAAGGACTGGGTGATTTCTCAGACCGTATTACAAAATGAAAATGCAGCATTCTAATTTTTTAAAAAGCACATCATTGTTTGCATTCAATGAAATTCCTTTCAAAATCAACTTTCCACGTTCCAATTATGTTCAACAACATGCTAGCGAACATTTCGGCTGCAATTCAAATTAACTAATGCCCCCAAAGAGCCTCAATCGACATGGTTCTGAGCTCAATTGAATGCAATCAAAGCTCATGAAATGAAGGGGGAAATGCTTATTTCATGCAAATTCTACATATCGCTCAAGCTTAATTTTACTGATAATATAAAGGTGAGACATTTTGAACATTACAGTGAATGAAACTTTTAAAGCGGCGAGAGTTATTTTATAAAATGCTACCTCTGAAAAGCTGATTGCCAAACAGTATAAAAATGGTTTGAGGCATAAATGCCAAGTTCATTTCTATTTCACTTCTGAGGTAACTATCTTTCAAATCGCAACAGCTGGACTATTTAACACAATCTGGTGAATCAAAGTATAGTCCTTCTCTGGTCTCCCAGTGGGACGTCTGCATTAGTCTGTGGCAGCCATCCAACAATGACGCACAGCCGGACGGTCTGAACTCTGTTTCATTTACAATAAAAATGGATAAAGCTGCAATCATACTTACCACCTTCAAGGACAGAAAAACGGAAAGATTTAAATGTGTCTTTATGAGAGTAGTTTGCTGGGAAAACTCCAAAAAGGAAGTCCGAGTTCTATTTCCCCTTGTGTAAAAATAAGTCTTACTTCCCACCCCCAGGCCCTTTACGCAGTCACAACAGCGGTTACGGCAGGGCCTCGCCATGGAGGTCGTTTTTTGTTGTTTCTCTCAGACGCCCTATTTTTTTTTTTTCTTTTTCAGGGGATTCTAATAACACTTGTCCAAAATTTCCCCAAATAGACTTTGGAAGCATAAAAGGACACTTTCTATGCTATTACCAATGCTCACGCTTTCAATGCAGGTAGAACAAAGCTAATTTCTTTTGGCTTTATGAACGTTTTAAAACTCCATTTGCGCGCAAAGAATAAATTAGTTGGTCAATCTGGGTCAGCTTCTATGCAAGGCGAAAAGTGGATGTAATGCTATATTCTGAAAAATAACTGAAACCACGGAAGGCTGCCGTGGCTGAAAACCCGACAGCAGCTTCCGGGGGGTGGATCTGCTCTCCAGATAAGCACAACTTCCTTTCTAACAGGTGACAATGGGGGGCACAGCCCCCCGTGTCCTGTCAGAGCCGCAAGGACAACGCATCAGGTGACACTGCAGACCACACGGTATGCGACGAAGCCTGGTCCTAGGTCTTTATTCCTGTATGGAGGTGGGACTGTGGACATTGATTGATTCCACACGCCATGCTGGCCACAGAGGTGCAGGAAAACAGGGCCATCCTCACCAGCCACATCAATGCGGATGGCGCATGAACTCAGATTACTTTTAGGTCAGGCCAAGATTCTGAAATGTGGGACACATGTTGGGGGCCCCTTTCAAGGCTTTTTATAATTTTACATAACTTGAGGCCACCATGGGAAGTCCATTCATATCCCAACTTTTAAAAGGGAATGCTACTTAAGAGAAATATTTTAGAAGACAAAGTCTACCACAAATGACATAGGTAACACTGGTACCTTTAAACAAGGGCCATGCATGAACCCTGGCCATTTTCATGCTAGGTTTTCAGAACAGCATTTTTAATTTTTCTCCAAGTTTTACTATATTACTACTTGAAATTCTCTCTGAAGATGGGAAGCCACAAAGAATTAGGTGTGCTACTTCCTATTGTTCTAGGACAAAGTATATATCAAATGAAATGTGTTTATCAGGTTTCAGGAGTTAGGTTAATTTGTCCTTAAATCTGATGCTGCACTTAAGTTTTAGTCAGCTGCTTCTATTTGAATACATGAAATACTCCACCATACACAAATAAAAGAAAACACAAACACCACAGAGATGATGGAAAGATGTGTTGTAAAAATTTACCAAACTACCCTGGCCAGTGGCTTAGTGGATTGGCACCAGCCTGCAAATCCAAAGGTCGCTGGTTCAATTCCCAGCCAGGGCACATAACCAGGTTGCAAGCCAGGTCTCCAGCCAGGTCTGTAGCTGGAGGCAGGTGAAAGGCAACCATACATGGATGCTTCTCTCCCTTTCTTCCTCCCTCCCTGCCTTTCTCTCTGAAAATAATGACTATAATTTTTTAAATTAAAAAATAAATAAAAATTTACAAAACACCAAAAGCGATTTGCCTCTAGGCAGAAGCAATACTATTTTAGGCTGAGCCCCAGGTGTCTGCAAGTGGAGGTGCACGTGGGAAGGCAATTGTTTGAGAGAACTGGGAACTTCTCAGCAGCTCTCTCACGGTCATTCCGAGATTTACGCAGCGGCATTTTCACCCCAGGTGTAACACCGCAGCCTCCACAATTAACCTGGAAGAAGCCACTGTCTGTACGGCGGCTCAGAACACGTGGGAGACAAAAGTGCCGGGCGGGTCTTCCGGGCAGTCCACAGGCGAACTCCTTGGGGGTTAGGAAGAAAACACTGAGTGAGGGGATCTCAACTTCCAGCACATCCAGTTGTCTGCTAATTTTGTTGTTAAAACCTAATGGTGCGTGCGCAGGCACACAGGGAGCAGCTCTGCGGTCGCGCTTTGCCGAGCAGAGCCGTTCCCCGCGGTGCTGGCGCACCATTCAGCGGTCCTAAGATTACAGTTGAGAGCAGACAAAATCCCTTAATTGTATAAGAGCGTCAGCTTAAGCAGTGACTTCCATGCAGTTAGTTCATTCTGCTTGCTCGTTCTCCCGTCGGAAACAAATGTCTAAGAGCAGGGAAGGTGCCCTCCTTTCCGCCCTCCACACCGTAAGCACCTACACTCACCCTCACACACTCACACAAGAAAGGGGAGAAAAGAGGAGAGTCTGGGAGGAGGACCTGGTGGAGATGGCAATGCTGAAAGCAAAGAAAACGCACCTTTTCCACGGTGGGGGCTAAAAGAACTCTTGGGTTTTCCATTTGTTGAACTAAACTTCTAAGGAACGGCTGCATGGCCCACCAAATGAATTTCTGAGATCAATGTTTGAGAGAATAATATAAACCAAGTTTCCCTAAAAGTAAGTTCAGAATCTCAACTGCTCCTTGGAAACATGTATTAAAGGCTCAGATTTTCTAGTTCCGATCCACAACAGCTGTGTTTTTCACCTTCATTTTTCTATATTAGTTTCACGCTGGAAATAATGAAACAAAACTGGAGAGATCAGTTAGAGGTCAAGCGATAATAAACTCAATCTTACTTTTAATTCAAAACCCTCTGAAAGGCAATTCTATTTTGTTTCTTCCCAGAAATGTGTGACTAATCACGCTAACCAAGAGACATCTAAAATTTATCTTTTATCAGCTACCCTTGCTTTCAGCTAAGGGCTCAAACAAGATGAACCCTACAAAAATAATCTGTGTGGGGTCAAAAGTCATATGTATTTAGAGATACTATAACTAGAAATTAAATGCAAATTAAAATAAAAATGGTTTCACCAGAAACAGACATTCTTCTATTGAAATTGAGGTCCTGTAATTGCTACATGGGTTTGTTTGGCTTTTTTTTTTTTAATTCTTCCAGAGCACAATGTGACCTCTTTTGACTCCCTCAAACCAAAAGGGCAAGCTGGCTGCCTATCTGATAGCTAAAAAGGACATTTTAAAAGGCTTGATAAAGCTTCAAGTTTTGGGGACATCTGGAATTGAAGAGCAGCATGATGAATTAGAGAAGTAACTGGATGAACCTCTGGCAATTGTTGCTTAAAAACATCTTTGAAAACAGCCAAGAGTTGAGGACACAGCTCTGAAATCACTCAAATCACACCAATCACAATGGAACTTGAGTTCACGTTCAGATGGATTCTCACCTTTGGAGCCAAGTTTTATAGAAGTACTATAACTAGACACAATGAAAAATCATCTTTCAGGTTGACTGCTTTATTTAGTTGAAACTGTCAGGATATTCAACCTTCCTGAAAGTAATCGATAGAAAAAGTGAACATGGATAAATAAAGCGCAGTACAGATGGGTAGGGCCACATCCAGATATGAAGAGCTAAAAAAGCCAGAAGGCAAGAATATAAGATATTGTTGGACCTCTGCCTGATTGTGGGGCAGAACTCTTAAGATCTGTTCACCTTTCTCCACACTGAAAGCCCATTGTCCTACCTCTGTTTATAACAAAGATGTCCCAAAACATGATGACCAACGGATGCTACGCACTAAGTCAAGGATCTAGCTGGTAAATCAACCAAAGATGGAGCTGTCTCAAAGAGGCGCAGCATGAAATGGGGATAAAAAAATTTCCGTTGGCTGCAGAATATATGAAACTACAGGATTCACAGTGAATCATCTTTATGTTATCATATTACTACACTACCCAATGATAGAGTCAGCCATTTTCATCAAGGTGTTTGACTTCTGGCAATAAACTATCCTTCAGTATTCTGAAATATCATTAGATTAAAAAGAAATGTGTGTAAATTAAATTTATGCCAAAGATTAAAGACAGCTTAGGCTGGTATTTTGATACGGTAATTTCCCAAGTTTATTTGTGAAACACTGCCCCTCTGTTGGACACTTGACATGAAAAACAGTAAAATGATTTCTTTCCAAGTACTCTTTTAAAAGTCTTTGTGTTAAACTTGCTCTCCTTTCAGAAGTCTTTATTTCCCTAGGAAATGCTTCCTTCCCTTGGCAAGAGATATTTTAATTGCTTAGGTTAGCCTTAAGGATCGGGAGGGAGAAGAGATGCTAGTACCTATGAGTAAACAGGGTCAGGGGAGCAGGGTGTGAGCATCACAGGGCTAATGGAGAGATTTAACTGGGGAATCAATGCTTTCTGTAGAAAAAAACCTCATGGTCACAGTCTTCCCTCCATTTCTCAAACTTTAATACACTCTACGCAATAATGCAACAGTTAAAAAATGTGGGCTCTGGAGATAGAATGAAAAAGGTCAAATAAAATTTGACCCAAATATTGATGAGGAATTGAATGCTGGGCCAACTGTTTGCCTCACTGAGCCTCAGTTTTCTCATCTTTAAAATGGGGATATGTCCATTCTGTATGGTTGAAAGAATTAAAATCACCCATGAAAGGACCTGGCTTTCATAAGCTACAGTTAACAATGACAAAACATTGCAGAAGCAAATTTCAAAATCCGGAGCCTCCTAACTGGATGCCGGTCCCATTACACAGGGCTTCTAACTACAATCAACATAGACACCCTGCAAACCACAATTTCAGCTCATTTCCTCTTAAATGGATAGAGTTATATGTTGATATACGTTAATAACCAATTGATGAAGAATAATAGCAAATATTAACTTAAGAAGAGGAAAAACATAATAAAATGTTGTAGGCTTCTACCCTCAAAATGCTTTCCCAATTTACTTCCTCTGTATCAGGAACACAATTTCTGCATCCTATTGATAACAGAGCCAACATGTTTCACGGGATTAAAACAGAAGACAATTTTACCCAGGTCTAGGGACCCTGCATGTCTTACTGATTGTTCAACTTCCACTTTTTTCTGAAATATGAATGTCCTAGTGACCCATCCATCAATGCCCCAGAATGTGTAAATCTGAAATGAGTCAACCTGACTGGAGTAAGAGAAGAAGGGTGAGTCACCAGAGCTCTGACTTGATGGTAGTAGTACCATCAAGTACTACTTTACCATAGTACTTTTCTGTACCTCTGGTTGGGAGGCATGTCAAGTGTCTGTATCACATTTTTTTACAATGTTATCTGCAATGGTGGCAAAACTCACAGCTATTTCCAAACACTGAATCCACTTTCGAAAGCCCAAGTCACTGGGAAACATGTTGAACATGCAGATAGTTACAAACAAGCCATATATGTTTTTGAGCACAATAAACCCTGCCACTAGTTGCCATGATTATTACCAGCACAGTAAAGCACTCTGCGTCTCCCCCACTTTCTCCACTCTAAGACAAACAGGAATAATTATCCAACGGATGTTGCCTGTGATCAGGTATCTCTAATCCAAATCGGGCTACAAACATTTGGGACAACAGCAGCAGGACTGGAATGAGTACCCGACCCTTCAGAGTACTGCTCTGAAGGATAATGAGTAGTTTGATTTGGACTTTAAAGTTCTCATGCTGTCATTTAAAAAGAAATCATTTTACATGTCCCTGTTTGTGCGTTTTACTGTATGGAGAGACATGTTGTAGGTAGAAAATAATGCACTTGACTCTTCTTCCTTACCTCAACAGTGAGCATCTTTACCAAGCAACCACATTAGTGAGGGATTATTGGAGTCCTAGAGCTGAAAGGGACTCTGAAGAGTACCTTACCAACATGCCTCACTTTTAGATTAGAAAAAAACACCACAGAAAGAAAACAAAAACTGCCCTAGCTGATGTGGCTCGGTGGACTGAGTGTTGGCCTGTGAGCCAAAGGGTTGCTGGTTCGATTCCCAGTCAAGGCACAGGCCTGTGTTGCAGGCCAGGCCCCTAGTTGGGGGCATGCAAGAGGCAACCACACATTGATATTTCCCTCCTTCTCTTTCTCCCTCCCTTCCATTCTCTCTAAAAATAAATAAAATATTTTAACAAAAAAGAAAGCAAGCAAAACAGAGAGGTTACATGACTTGCCCAAAGAATCCTGGCTCAGTCAGTAATCCAGGTGTCCAGTGTCTAAGCTTTCAACCCTAACTTTTGTCCTCAGTGATCTAATAATGGTTCAGCACCGTAATTTTAACATAAGGTAGGAAAGGAACTCATTGAAAAACATTCAAGATATTATCTAATTGACATGACAACCCTACAAGGTAGGCATTATTACCCTCATTGTACAGGTCAGGAAACAGTCATGGACTAAATAACCTTCCCGAGGTCATAGAGATACTAAACAGCAAACTGAAGATCAGAACCCTGACTCGACAACCCCAGAATAGAATTCAGTCCTAGAACAGCCCCACCTGAGTGCCAACCTGTGCACCTACGGACAGGTGAGGGTTTAGAAAACCGATCACACTGTGCTTCCTTGTTATAGCCTCTCTGGTCCGCAAGCTTTTACTGGTGGAAACACTAATGGTTCTTGTTTTCCTGACCCTATGCAACATTCAGCCTGTTTCTAGGCGTGATGGCCATCTGAAAGTAATAAAAACGTTCTATCATTTGGAATGTTCCCTGTTTTATATTCAACCCATTGAAGTTAGCTTGAATCAGTGCGTCTTCCCATATCATAACTCTCAGATTCCTCTTGGTCAGCGGGAGGGAGCGTGAAAGCAAACCCAGGTTTACACTGTTCATCTAGCCGGACCAGCTCTTTACCCCTCAGAGCTAAAGGGAGAGTGTGAGCATAAATTAAATTACGTTCTGAATTAAAACCCACCAAAATTAATGAAATTCAGAGTCACTGTTCAATTTAAGAGATCATTACTAGATAGAAGATACTTATTAGAAATAACTAATAGCACACAAAAACTTCTAATGCTATTATCAAAATAGAAACAATTAGGCTTTTTCCAAGTCCTGATTATCTTTTCCTTGCTTTTGCTTCTTTGCCTTCAAAAAAGCACCTTGTTTTGCTTAGGCTCATGACAAAAATGTTAATTTTCATTATTCCTTGTAATTAAGTATTGATGGTGTCTCTTGCCTTCCCATAAACCCCTAGGAAACAAATCCATATACTGTACATATCTCTGGCTCTATAATTTACCAGATAGGAGTTAATGCAATTATTTGGAATACATACATACGAAACTCAGCCCTGAAAGTATTGAGCCCATCTCAACATGATTAAAACAGTTTGCATAGCAGATCCTTTCAGGACAGGCCTCGTATGTCAACTTTAGGGATTTATTAAAATAAAAGAAAGTTCCAGGAATAGCTTGGTTAACTAATTTTCCAGTTAAGCAAAGATCTTATGCAGAAAACACCTTTGTTTCTACTCTTACAACTTTTCTCAGTAGATTGGCAAGGTTTCCTGCCTACATGAGGCCAATCAAGGGAGCACACCTAAACCCTGCTTCTACAATGGGGTGTTCTGTTGCCTCCGATAACTTTACTTTGTATAGGTGCAAAGATGCAGATGTGCAAAACCCCCCCCACACACCTGAGCTGGATATAAATAACTGACTCCTGGGCATAAAAAATGCTCGAAAAACCAGATAAGCCAACCAAACAACAAACAAAAAATCTCTAATACTCAACTTATGTATAACTGTTGAAAAATGGGGGGATGCTGGTTAATTATTCTAATTAACTAGTATTCTGCTGTTTTTGTTGATACTAAAACTGTACTCATTCTGTTCATTTATTCAACAAATTATTTACTGAAAGCTGACCATAGGCAGGAATTTTCCCAGGTAGTTGAGATATGCCATGGAACAAGACACAAAAAATTCCCTCTCCTCCTGGTGCTTCCACCTAGCAGCGGAAGAAGGAAAGTTACGTATACTAACTAAAGCAGATGCTCTACTAAAAGATAACTGCTGCGGGGAAAATGGGGCAGGTTAGGGGGAATCAAAGTTTGGAGGGAGATGAGTTACTATTTCAAGTAGGATGGTAGGTTAAGTGGGGTGGTAGGGGTAGGCCTCATTTAAAAGATGACATTGAGCAAAGAAACGGCGGCAGTTGAAGCAGGAGGTCATGAAGCTGGGAGAAAAGACATTCTGGGCAGAGGGGACAGCAAAGTGAAAGGCAAGAGTAGCTCCACATCTGGACAGAGGCCAGCATGGAGGGAGGAAAAGAGGGTGAGAGAAGAAAGGACTCCATGTATGTGTGATAAGTACTAGAGGCTGCTGTAATTAACCCCTTGACCTTGAGTCAAGAACCAACAGCGCCATTCACCTGAAACAGTATGGTAGCCTCCCCACAGATCAATATAAAGGTGCCATTGCTAGACTGCAAAGGCAATTTTAAAAAGCAAAGGAGCCCTGGCTGGTGGCACAATGGATAAGACGCCCACCTGCAAACCCAAGGGTTGCTGGTTCGATTCCCAGTCAGGGCACATAACCAGGTTGCAAGTCAGGTCTCCAGCCGGGTCCATAGCTGGAGGCAGGTGAAAGGCAACCATACACTGATATCTCTCTCCCTTCCCTCTCTTGAAGGATAATAAATAAATAAATAAAAGCAAAGGAAACATTTCATTTTTAGTGGTTCCGACTTCAATATCTGGACAATGCAGGTCTATGATATGAGACCATGTGGTTTGCCTCTATCTCATGGTTTGGGAAACAGAGTAAACTTATGAGTCAGAAGCAGCCAGAATGAGTCCTGCAAACAACCCTTTTCATTTCTGGCAGTGAGACTATTTTCAGGGAACCCTGGTAAATCATACAAGTGTGTACCTTGAAAGCTTACATATTACCAAATCATGCTAAACTTCTTTTCCTCATTAAAGAGCTAGATTTAACCATGAATGAATGAAGTGAATAATTACCGCGTACATACACAAAATACTAGGATTCATTTGGAGAGTCTACTTGTCCTTAAACAGATTTTTCAGAAAGGCACTCCTCTTTGTTAAATGGCTTTTGTCTATGAAAATACATGGCATTAGTTATTTCAGCTAAAGAATGTCAAGAACTGAAGAATCAAGCATTAGGTTACAAAGTTTGAAAGTTAATACAGCGCCACAGACTATTTGTATTAGTGCTTCAAGTAGATAAATTAAATTGAAATGTGTTTCTTGAGCTGTCATTGAACAAGCGAGATGAGAAATAAATTAAGCTTCACATCAGCTTTTATGACCTCTAACAACTGTGTCTGTCAACACATGGATCCTTTTCACTGTCAATTCAACACATTTTGCAGACCTTGGGCCTGCAATTATTTCATTTCCTTTCTTGGGAATGTAATTTCCACTTACTTTTGGAGAATAAAAGGCAGACAAAAGGAAGAAGGAGTTGCAGTATTTTCTGATTAAGATTATCTGTGTAAAATGGGAATCGGAAAAAAATCTATATGCACACACTGAAGCATTTCTCAGAAACGAACTTATCTGAGCCAAATTGCTTTTGTGTCTGGATTGGTTCAAATGTAGACCGATTGCTGATGTCAAATTAGATGTTAAACAAATCTAACAGGAAAGATGAAGAATGAATATAGATCATCTTTCTGTTAGAACTGTTCAAATGACTGTAGTCAAAAGAAACACATGACTGCAAGAGAAAAATGTGCTTTTAAACACAATGACATTAGCTAAAACTGTAAATCAGCAAAGAAGGCCATTCATCAAAAAAAAAAAAAAAAAAACACACAAACAAAAAAACAAGAAAAACAAGCTAATAGTACCAATGAGAAATGCAAGAATGGAAGAAAATACTAGGTGGTATTTTCTAAATTGAATTTCAACTTCATTTGTCCAGACATCACCTTTTAAACTAAGACAGGTAGAGGTACAAAGAGCAGTCCTTTTTCTCCTGATAGAACAAGAACTCAGAGGTTTAATTAACGGTGATTACAGTTACCATCGGCTGATCTGATTGGTCTCACCTCTTCCCTTTCTTCAAGTGAAAAGTCCCCTGACGTCTTGGTAAGAGAACTAAAGCAAAACTAGACTAATTTCCAAAAGAGCCTGTTGTTAATAAAACAAAACAAACCTCCACCAGATCTGTTGGAAACACATTCCATAGCAGGATTAACTCTGTGACTAGTGTCACTTTCAAGCAAATCTAGATAGACAACTCTCCATGGTCCATTTTCATTCTTGGGATGGAGAAGTGTTAAGACGCATCTTGAAGTGAGGACCAGAAAATCAGGTTGCAAAAAGGAACCCTTCAAAGTATGTTTGAAGATCTAGTTCTTCTGAAAGATCTGGCATCTTCATCAGCCCCTCATGAACCATTAAGAGGGAGGATGTGAGCATTTAATCTTGAAAGAATGGTTGTCTTCTGAGGCTGGGTAATTATTACCCAAGACAACTCTTTGTGCAGAAGAAGAACCTGACTACCGAGCAGTTGAGGGGCAGAAATCCGCCTTACACGTGTCTGCTTTGGGTGGGAACAGGAACTCTGATCTAGGAGCCTAGAATCAAAAGCTGCCTCATCAAATGAAGGAAGAAGAAGACTGATTGGCTAACCCAATCAAAATCTCTCTAAGGAGGAGTAAAGCAGAGCGACACAAGAGTTAGTTAGCACAGATTCTTCCACACACTACTTAGTAAAGAGCGTCATTACTTACTGAAATGTAACCTTGGAACTTGTGCCGCCTTCCAATTTACACGGCCCTTCACCTGGCCCAGGTGCTGGGCGGGGCGCGCGCTTGCATTCTGCCTCCAGACTTTCCTTGGTCAAGGTTGTTTTTGCTACACTGGATACAGAACCCAACACTGGCAGGGATTTGGACTCTGAGGTGGCTAATATCCCGATTTGACCTTAAAACCAAACACATACCTCCAGTTTAATAATTCTGTGTGATGCTGATTAATAGGGCACTGAAAAACAGATTAGCCGAAAATCTCTCAGGAAGTAAAAAGGCCATGTTTGCTAAAATTTCAGAAGCATGCTGGAAAATGGTCCTATTAGAACTTTGCTTTGCTTCAGTGCTACTCAGCGCCCAGGGACCATGCTGAAAAATTGCATACAGCCTTTTTTTTAAAAAAAAAAACAAAAATCACCAAACCCCAGGCCATGGTTCCTTCACTGACCAGAGTCCTTAAAAATCCTGCAATTGTGCAAACTCTTTCTTCTAAGCACGGCTTTCTGACAGCCCTGCTTGAACCATGTGGCCTCTTAAGAGTTAATTCCTCCCCAAACTCAGTGCTGCATTTTAAACACAAAATGGAATGATGTCGAAAGACTTTTTTTTTTTAAGGCTCTTTTTAAAAGGCTCATGAAGACTTCTTGAGCATTAAGCAGCTTTTAGGAACATTTTCATTTTAATGTGATTGAGAAGTAAGTGGATTTATTTCCTGTTAATACACAGATACAAGATTATAAAAACTAAGAGGCAAAGAGTTTAGCTGTTTATCTTTTAGACTTTTCTGCTCTTTGGGACAGGAGTGAAAAATGATAAGAGGGCAGATTACTGCCATCACCAGCATAGCCACCTAAAAATTCTAGGTGGTGAAGCTAAGCTCCATCATGACCTGTTTTCTATCTTTAGAAAGATACTATCCTAGACAGTTTTATTTCAAAGTAAGGCTCCAGTATGTCTTTCTTGACACTTCAAAAGGAATCCTTTTAACAAAGAAATTTATAAAATGAGTCACAAATACACAAATAAAATTAGAATTTCTAAAAATGAAACCAGAGGATAACTTTGAAAAGTGCCAATCAGAAGAGGATAGCACCTGGGATAAACCTTAAGAAATGTCAGACCATCTCCCCAAAAAAGAAAGTGGTACAAAGTGGGTAAAATCCAAAATGCTGGCAAATACCTCATCAATATGAAGCTCTGGGATTTTATTTTTCCCTTGTATATGAATGTGTCTGATTATTACAACTTGGATCAGCACAACATATCAACTCCAAAAATGAAGTTCTGATTAAAAAAAAAAACAAAAACCTGTCTACAAAGATTTGGAAAATGGTTCAGCCATTCTGTTGTGGTACCTCCTTTAGCCTTCCTCCATGTGGGAGACAGAGATCCAGTGAAAAGACTCAGCTCACAAACATCAGTGTCTGTTCTTCCTCATTTGTTTCATCTAGACCATCTGGGCAGACAACTTTGTAATACTGAACATTCTAGTTCAAAAGGCCTTTTCCCCTCCCATCTACATTAAGCCTCATGCCACATGGGGATGTGGGAGGAGAGGAAGAAGGGCAGAAAGATCAAGAAAGTAAGTTCCTGAAAATATAAATACGAGGTCGAATTCAAGAACAGCTTCAGAGCAGCTCCATTCTGCCCTTGGGTAACTGCTGAACTGCACGACTAGGCGGCATTAAACAATCTGGCCCTGTAGGAAAACAAGATCTGTCTCTGAAGGCAGCAACGCCCACTGCTTGTACTGCCACTGACGCTAGTTAAAAAGGAGGGCGAGTGGGTGAGCTGGGCCAGTGCTCTTATTTTTCCTACATACAAAAAGAAATAAAGAAAAACGCGTAACGCGTAAGAACATCATTATTATTGCTTCCTGTTTAAATCTGCTCAGTGCTTTCCAAGAGGCACTTGCTATTCTTTAAAATGTCAGTTTGATGGGCCACAAGTCTAGGTGAAAAAGGGAAACACCCGTTAGGTCCATAAAAAAATTCTGAAGAAAAAGGTGCTCCATTGACCCCTAGGGGAGATACCAACTAACCTGGGCTGCCCCTGCTTCTCTTAGATGCCTCTGTTCTCCACTATGTGACCCCACATTTAGCTTTCCATAGGTGTTGTGGGTGGCAGGAAAAAATCCCAGAGCTTCAAGTGTACCCAAGGCACAAACCTGTCAAACTCATCTTTGTCATTTGTTCCCAATGAGCAGCTGCGCTGCTGTCAGCTGCTGTCACATCCTAACCCACCGCCCTCTGTCTTGGGCTTTTCACTGTGTCATTCAATGGCCTCTAGAAAATTTACATGGTAAATACCTCTCCCAATTTGATGCTAGGAAAACATCTGTACCATCTTTTTATGAAGGTATTTCTTTTACTAGTTGATAGAGTTTGTAGGTTTATTTCACCCCACCCCAACCCCCTTTTTTTTTTTTTTTTTTTTGGCTTTGGCTACTAGGGAGGTTGAAAGAAAATTTCTCCTCAATTACAAGTCACTTCCCTCAGTTTGTGTATCCTCTCTATCCTGCCACTTATACAGTTCTTATCTATCTAAATAGTGGTTCTATTATATGTATATAAATCTTATTCTTCTTTTCCTGAAATGATTCATTAAATGTCTGCATATTGGTGGAATAAAAGAGAAGATTCTCAGGTCTATAAAACATGTCTCTACCTTTTCCCATACTTTCTGCAGTTTTAACTGATGTCTAATTATCACTGATGATCATGGGCTGACTTTCTGCCAGGCACAGGGCTAAGCACTTCCCGTACATTGACTGACTTAATCCTTAGAAGAATCCTAGGGGGTCGTGCTTTTATCACCCTAACTTGATGGATGAAGAAACTGAGGCACAAAGAGGTTGGGTCCTTTGTGTAAAGAGGACGGACAGTAAATGGCAGAGCTGGGATCCACACTCATGCTCCATGCCACACTGCTACCAGAGCCTGCCCTGAATGTCGTCACATAGGGGCATCTGGCAGGAAGCAAACCAGACTGCCTACTAATAAACACACTAACAAAAAATAACCTAAGCGTGCCTATGGGAGATCCGTGAGCACCTTTGACCATCCAATACTTCTCACTCACATTAAAAACAAAAAAACAAAAAAGCATAATATTGGTTGAAAAAAAGATAATTTCATGTTACAAAGGGACTTAAAGGAAGATGCTTCAGAGAGGAAGAGGAGGGCCAGGGAGAAGTCAAATCAGCTTACTACTGCTATCTGCTTCTGCTGTCACCTTTCTGCGGCGCAAAATCCTTTCTAACTCGGTCTCAGTCTCACTGCCTTCAGTGGAGTCAAGGGATTTTAAGCTTCTTGAACTAGTGGATTTGTTAAGTGTCCCCTAAAGTGAAAACAAAACAAAAACAAAAAGGTTAATGGCTTAATACAATATACAAAAGAACATAAAAATCAAACCAGCAAAACATTACAGAATTTGAATGGAATTAAAAAATAAAATGAACCTTACATACCTATATATTTTAATGTGCATACCTTCAACAACATACAGGTCACTTAAGAAGATGCTACTGATGATGTAAGATGTTCGTTAGCTCTCATTTCAAAAGAACAGCAAGTACAGGAACACCCTTGATGAGCTAACTACACAAAGTTCAGGGGTGGGAAAGTACCTGCTTATCCTGCACATCGATGACTAAGATTCTGATGTGTGTTGATCAGTCGCAAAAAGCAGAGAACAGATATGTTGGACTCACCTTAGAAGGTTATCGTGATATGGCAGCCACAAGCTACAGAACCAAAATCCTCGTGGCACGGAAAAATCTGGAAAATGTGTGGCTGGTTCTTCAGGGAATGCCCTGGCCTACACGATGGGGGACCACGGTGTCTCAGCTGCCAAAGGAGGTATGAAAGGCTCTCCAGTGGCCTGCCCAGAGTCGTGGTGCTCTGAGTACACGGTGGCTTCGTGGTGAAAGAGGAAACGTTAGGCTCCGGCAGGGAGACCAGGAGGGCCCGGCATCGTAACTCCGGAACCTGAACAGTGGAGGCAGCGAGTGTGTGATTCGGGGCCCCGAAGATACTGAAGGAAACAAGAGATGCCACAAGCAGTGCTCCGGCTGACAGTGGTCTGACCTTCAAGATGACAGAGGAAGACCCAGGCTGTGGCGCCCTGCCCTGGCCGCTCTAGGAAATGTGTTGTGGAGGGGGAGGGAGGGCTTTCCACCCCCCACCCCCACCCCACCCCACCCCCCGGTGCTCAAGCGTTTGACCTGAACGCTAACGGAGGTAACTTCTGGGTAAGGGTTTGCACTCCACCATTACGAGGGGTCCATCTTCTTTCCCAAGCAATGCGCACCATGTCTTTGAAATCGTTATCCTCACCTGCGCCACAGGCATGGGCAGAAACCAGGCCAAGAGAACCAGGATACTCTGATCCAAGCAAATCAGAACCTCAGGTTTGGTATAACTTGCCTGACTTCCTATTCAAGTAAGAAGGCAGCTTATGTCCTCCAGGCTCAGGACTCAGCCAGCCCCAGCCACTCCCGACCTCAGCACAGGCCTCGACCCTGCTCTGTGCCCCCTGCCTGCTTCCGGAGGGGTCTCAGCTTCCTACTGGCTAAAAATAGTAACTCAGTTTCTTTATTAGCCTACAAAATAAAAAAGCTTGTAGAATCAGGGAATTAACAAATCTCCTACGCCATGGGCTGTTACGTTGTTTATTTAGAAAGGTATTTTTCCCCCTAACAGCATGGTTATAGGAATTAGCCTGTTGTCAGGGGAAGGACCTAACAAGAGTAGCAGATTATATTCTTTTGCTACGGGATGCTCAACGAAAAGTGCTGTGTGAAGTATATCTGCACCTCAGCCCCACCCAGAAGTACATCTTTCTGCTTTCCATTTATTGCAAATATTCGTAAAATACACTCAAAGGAAAACCACACTAAATTTCACATTGTAACAGCTCATTTTATCATTTAAAAATTACTTGGGCCCTGGCTGGTGGCACAATGGATAAGGTGCTGGCCTGTGAACCCAAAGGTCACTGGTTCGATTCCCCAGCCAGGGCAACATAACCAGGTTGCAAGCCAGGTCTCCAGCCAGGTCTATAGCTGGAGGCAGGTGAAAGGCAACCATACATTGATGCCTCTCTCCCTCTCTGCTTCTCTCCCTTCCCCTCTCTCTAAAAGTAATAAATAAAATCTTTTAAAAAACTACTTGGTGTATTTAACAGTGAACAACCAGATCTGTACCTATTCATCTAAGAGTTATATCATAAGATAGGATAAACACTGATAAAGAAAACAGAGCTAAAGCCAATTTAGATGAATGTACTAAAAAAACTATTTTCAAATCATTTATGTTTATAATTTTTAAAAACATATCAGCTATATCTTAATAATCAGATATTTTTCAAAGGTCTGGCCATTTTTATGAAAACACTTCATAAAACGAGTGCTACGTTGTTTGAATGTCAAGGACATTCGGTGTGATTTTCCCGATAGGTGGGGTTGAGTCCATGAAGATCATTTATTGAAGAATTTATCTTTTAAGAGAGTCTCTATTTTTCACTAAGACAACAAACAGCACTATTTCCCCAAATTCCTGGCTCAAATCCTTAACTCCCACACCTTTTTCTGCTCACTGACTGATACAGTTGATTGAGCTAATACATAAGTAAACTTTAGATACGGAGGCATTTAATGGAAGAAAGGTTTCTATGTGGCTCTCAAATGAAATGATAAAGGAGCTCAGCTATTAAAGTACCAAGATTATCTTAATTACTTATTTATATTATAACCAGAGATTTTGAGAACAAGATATTAACTTAGAAATCATGTGGTATATACAATTCCTTCACTTTACAGAGAAGAGAGCCTTAGGGCCTGACCTTGAACTTGGCTCTTCTAATTCCCAAATCAATACTCAACTCCTATTTCAAACCACTTTGATCATTTAACAATAGTAGTCCCCATGTCAGTTAAATGTTCATAATACTGAGTAATCTAGTTGTCAGTTGGCAAAATTAACTATTCAACCATTTCTGGATACTTTGAAAAACTGAAGATGTTTGAGAAAGACCTACTGTAAGGGAATTTTTTTTCAAATGCTATTTTTGTTTGTTTGATCGAGAGGCAACTGAATGTGTAAGGAGAGCTTAAGATTAATTTGTATGGACTCTTCAGAAATGACCATTTCCACTTTGAGTGACTGACTTCTAAATGACTGGGAAGACTCAAGAGGTTTCTAATGCCTCAAATTCCTTGTGTGCCTACAGGAAATGAACTGTGTATTTTAAATTTACAATACATGCAGTTTTTTAAAATTAAGTATAAATAGACTTGGAAAGATGAGTTCAATCAACATGGATGCTTTAAAAATTGGCTTGAAAGCTATAAAACTCAAAACACCATGAAGTTTCCCAAGCCAGAGCTGTTTCCTAACCAGGTGCTAACTTCCGGGAATAGGCCCAATCTCTGTCCTTTACAACTTGGGTCACATCTCATTCATTTCCGCAAACACGCTCCACACTGAGTTTACTCCTGGCTTCTGTTCCATGCTATTTCTTGTTTTGTTGGCACCTCTCAGTACAGACCCTCACTCTTCCTCTCAGGGCTTTTCATGTTTGTTTTTCATGTGTCACAACTGTGAAGTTGGTGTCATGGGCTTTGCTGGGTACTAAATGTGATAATCCTAACACTCTGAACTCCAGCAAAAAGCACTAATATAGACCATCTGATGGGGGCTTCCTTTTTCCCTCTCTTACAAGAAGCTATATGGCTTCTTGGCCGTACACGTGAACCATCCTGCAAAGGGGCTTCTTTGGGGGTAGCAGAAAGTTGTCATTTAGCCAAGAAGAGTAGGGGAGGACACGTTCAATTCCAGTTTAACAAAAAAAAAAAAAAAAAAAAAAAGCAATGCAAAGACATAATACTGTCAGAATAACAGTTATAACAATATGGTAATGCCAGATAAGGTAGAGAAATCTGATGATAAATTCAGAAATCCAGGACATGTTTGGACAATGTTTATAATTTGTAAATTATTTCACAAAAATCTATTTCAAATTTTTCCTTTCCTTAAAGTGGTACAACATGACAGTGATCGGGACAGTACAATGTCTATGACCTTGAAGAGCAATGTCGCAATCAGTAAGCTTGCTACCCCCCAGCATTATCAGGGGACAGCATATCACAGGCAGTCAGGTTTCACACGCACCTCCTATAGATGTCTGATGTTTCAGATAAACACAACTTTTAAAAAGTCACACTCGGTCTAGTTGACTCTCTCACTGATGATCAGAACTAGACTCTAGAATCTCATGATGCCCCTGGGGGAGTTTCTTGAACAGGAATTAGCATTATAACATAGAGACAACCAAAGGGACCGTCAGAGAGAGTTCTCCTTAACAGAACACTGGATCAGAACCCATTAGATTAACAGCCATGTCCTTGTGCAACGGCTTTAAAACTTGCTTCTGTAGGCAGACCACACTGTTAGCTACTGCCATGCCGCTCTCTAGTACTCATTTCCCTCAGAAAAACTAAAGCTAACTCAGGGAGCCGGTCTGAGTTTCCGTTTCGTGCTTGATGAAAATGGTTCTGTGTACCACCATTGCACGGATGTCTACTGCAGCGCATAATTAGCACAGCAACAACAGGACGGAGATACTAGCTCCGTGCCTCCGCCCCCACATTGCTGACTCACTGTGCATAATGACTGGTGTGGAGGCCGGCCCAGGGTCCGAGCACGGGGCATGTAGTAGGGAAACACCCCCTAAGCAGGCATCAGTCTCTGAGAGCAACAGCCGGAGACGGGGCAGCGCTCACCTCCTCTGTATGGCAAAAGCCCATACTTCACAAAGGAGAAATACAGCTAGACATGGGCTTTAAGTGTGATCTCCAACCGATAGGAATTACTTGTAGAAAACGAAATTAGTAGCATAAAGGGACTTTTATTTTGTTCTCCAGTCGATCGTTAAATACTCTTTTAAAATGTGAGGAGAAGCAGGCTGACCCTGATGCTGACACATCTGGTCAGGGGCCCAGATTTACATGTAGGTGCCAAGACTTCCTCTTTCATGCCCCAAAGTGAAGCACTATCCATGTAAGGGACTCGACTCGATTTCTGATATTAATAAGCAAGTACCTAACCTCACATCTGGCCGGACATTTTACCTTTGAGCTGTGATGCAAGGATTGGAGGGCAAGAACCAACAACCAAGATTTTGGTGAAAGGGTAACCATTCTTTTAAAATAGAAACAGGAGAGTATTGATACATTAATGGCACACCTGATGAGGGCGTCTGCAACACAACCAAGTCAACTATCAAAAGAAATGAGGCTCCTGCACATGGACATAAAACACATCAAACCAATTGTTCATAAAAGTCAATTTCCAAAACATTCTTCTTTCATTTTCCCATTAAGTGAATAATAAACTAAGATCCAATCTTACCAGTATTCCTTTTAATTCATTCACTGCACTTTCAGAGCCTTTGGAAGATTCTGGCTACAATTAAAAAAAAAAAAAAAATTCACTGAGTAATTCATTTTTAATATGCTCAACAAAATGACATTTCACACAACACGGTGCTGGTAGCTTACAGTCACTATTTTTTAAAATTAGGTCTCTGTCTGATGCTAGGAAACGATGTCAGACAGGTTAGTGCTCCCAAATAGCAGTTTGGTAGAAAACTAGCAGTGATAGTTATTAAAGCAAAAAGACTCAAGCCGCCACAGTCCAAATATCATTGCGTTACCTGTTATCATGCATAGAAAAAAAACTGGTAAATACCAGAGTTCAAAGACTTGATTTCAAATTATTCTGCATTTTATGCTCCTCCGCGTGCATTGCTGGACCTCTGCCAGCACTGGGGACTAGGGAGGCAGCAGAGCAGAAAGCAAGCGACAGGGCAGGAAACCTCTCTCTGCTCCGCGAGCTGCCGGGGAAAGCCATGCAGAGAATGGGCGCATCCTATTTCAGGCATTTCACAACAGGACCGAGGGGGGAGCAGGGACCAGGTGACTGTCGGCATCCCCAGGTACCCAAGCGGTCAAATCCCACCGCAGAGGGGGCGCAGTCCATGAGGAAAGTTACCCCTTGCGGAAGGGTGGATTTGAGTCAGCGTCTGGATGACAAGCCCCGTTCCCTTCTGGCCACACCATGAACAAAATAATCAAAAATGAAGTGCTGGTCATATTCACTGGCCCTGTAACACGTCGCAGTCTCTGGACCCCTCACGTAATTTAGTGGAGGAAAAGTTTAGCATGAGGACCTCATGAAAAAGACCCAAAATGACCTCCGGTCTCCCCTGCACGTCTTCCTTTCACAAAGAATAGAGATGAAGGGAAACCTGCAAGAGGGAAACCCTAAGGCCAGGCATTCTAAAAAAAGGGCAAAGCCTTATTTCTCTCTCATCAAGAAATGGGGTGCGTGTGTGTGTGATTCATAGTAACCTCTAATTCTTTCCTCTCAACAGATAATAAAGAATAAGATCCCTTTCCAATTTTTACAGCAGAAAAGTAAGGAAGAGACCAGGGGAGAAGGAAGGAGAGAGAGGTTTGTTGCTTGTGTACAAATTGGACAAAGGCATTCAACTTGTTCAGCCTAGGCCTTCTGTGAAACTTTCATGCCACCAGTGCCAGTCCAAAGCTCTAATACACTGGTTCTAGCTGCACCAGCACTGCCAAAAGCGTAGAGGAATCTAGAACATTCGCAGTGAGATCAGCAATCACAAGGCGGGCTTGGCTTCTGCAGGGAACAAGCGGTGACTTTTGAATGCATGGTGTAGCGAAAGGCATGTCTGAAGTGCCGCCATGTCACCTCAGGCTGCAGAAGCATTTGCCGCTGGGGCTGCATGTGATCATACTCAGGACATTCCAGGAAAGTCTTGATGGTACTGCAAGAGGAGGTCTATACTCAGGCACACAGCGACCCCATGTTTCAAAGGTTACTGACTGGGTCATTCAGCATTACATCTACAGGGATTCATGATTACCAGCGAAAAACCCAACCGTCCACTGATCCTTGGTCAGTTGTCTTCCCGATTTGGATTTGACATTAAATAACGTGTAACTGTTGGAAGAGTACATATATGGAACATCAATTGTGATTTATGATGCTTTCACTACTTTTTTATTTTGCTTCTTAATGGTATGCTTTTTTTTTTCTTTAGTAATAGCACGGTTTTGAGTCTTCTTTCCAATACAGTTGAGATTTGAAAGTCCTAAGAATGCATTCCTTTCAAACGTTCCACGTAGACCCTACACCTTAAAGCGTTTTCACACTTTGTTCCATTGGATGGTGACAACGACCCTGTGAGCAGGCAGGGCAGGTGCTGTTCTCACTCTGGGAGAACACAGCTGAGGTAGCAGGAGGAATGTGAGGCCACCCACTCCCACTATGCCCTGCACTCGGTCCCCAGATACCCGTACTGACACAGCTGTCACTGTGGTCATCCTCTGCTTCTCTTCCTGCTCTGCCTTCTGCCCCTGACTTAGAAAACTGCTTTCTCAGCACTAGTACAGGCTGAATTAGTCTATCTGGTCAGCTGAAGCTTCCACTCACTGGATGTCAATCTGCTGTCTTCCTTCTGTCCTTCCAGCCCCCTTTCCACGGACAGACCATACCACAGCCGTTCCCACCTGACCTGGCTATCTTGCCTGCCTGTGACAAAGTGGCAACTTTCAAAGCCCAGCAGAACTTGTACTGAACAGTTTTGATACTTGGACACATGGAGCAGCTGAAGAGGGTAAAAAAAGAACCCTAAAGTTTGCCTGAAAACTAGAAGAAAGAGAACCAATCTGTTGATCCCTCGCTAAAGTGAAAAAAGAAAAATACTTTCCAAGAAAAATGTCAACAACTATTACTGGGTCTACTGACGTGGGACAGATACACAAAGAGGAAGAAGTACTGAGCTCGACTCAAAGTGCTTCGATGGGCCTGGTGCTCCTTGGGGCCTTAAACTTGAGAGGCCAGTTGATGACACATACACACAAAATTTTCTCCTTCAAGTAACCTGGAACCGGTTTATGAAATCAGGGAAAACAATCATAGAGATCTCATCATTTCTCAAAAGTTTTCTTAGGTCTGTGCTGGCATTATTACACAGCCTCCTACCCACCACTGTCCCCGCAAATACCTCCCCCCCCGACACACACACACAAATAGGAACCTCAGGAAGGCAAGAATTTTTATCTTTCATGTTTCCTGCTTTAGCCCCAGTCCCTAAAATGGTACTCGGTACCTAGTAGATACTCAATAAATCCTTGTTAAATTACACAGAATAACCAGTAATTAAAGAAAAGGAACCATGTAATAATTGTAATTTGTTAGGTGTAACAATTCCTATCAGTACCTCATCAAATTGATGGCAGGAGCTGTAATAGCGGGAGTTAGTTTCCATGGTGACTTAAGTCTACCATGGGTCAAATAGAGTCCTCCTGAAACACGCTTATGGAAATAAAGGCTTTTATGACACATTAGCCTTATCTTAAGATTTGACAGTCAGTCCTGATAGAGCTTGCATCACATTTCGAAATTTCACATTTGAAAAAAGAAAAATCGTCCAGGAAAAGCAGCAGCAGTTAGTGATTCCATACCTGTGCCTTGGGTCTAGCGGTCTGATTAACCGGTCTAAGATGAACTCCCTTTTTAATTCTATCCATCATCTCTTCAACTGCTTGCCTCTTCAGATCTGTGACTTCTTCAGCTATTCAAAGAGCACACACATAAATCAGTACATACAACAAGAAAACAGTTACTTCCTATTTTTGATGACTTAGAAAGATTGCACTGTGTGATTAACCATAGTCATTTTTCAGACAAAGTCAATAAACACCAACATGCTAAGGTTAACAGCTACCAGGTAGCAACATCTTTTTCATAAAAATCTTTTAATAAAGGATCTGCTTTGAAAAATAAGAGTTACAAATTATAAGTTCTAATTTATAGCTTGGAAATCAATACCGGCTCATCTATGTTAAACCATTAAAGTGGATTTTGTTCCCTGTCTCAGCAGAATGAATTTCTACAGGTTTTTAAAAACCTGACCTTGACCCTGGCTGGATAGCTCAGCTGGTTAGAACATTGTTCCGACACACCAAGGTTGCCGGCTCAATTCCCAGTCAGGGCACATAAAAGAAGCAACCAGTGAACGCATGGATGGATGGAACAAGTCAATATTTAGCTCTCTCTCTAAAATCAATTTAAAAAACAAATTAATTAAAAACACGACTTTATAACTAGCCCCAAATAATCATTCATCTTGGTCTCAAAAATATTATAGTACCTCATATGTCAAAGAAATCAGCCCAAAGAAGGAAAAACTATGAAAAAGCCCACTTGAAAATAAAAGATCAAAAGGGTTCTTTTAGTTATTAAAATAAAGTCAATCAAAAGATGAGCAGCAAGTAGGTAAAATCCATTTTTAAATTGCCATATTTTGTTTAGGAAGCGCATGGGAAGGAAACATTTAAATACACCTTTCACTAGTTTTAAAATTATCAATGTTAAAAAAAAAAACATACATCTGGAAAGGACTGTAATTAGGTAATTGACTTTGATTTTAAAATGTCATGTCTATTGTGCCATTTTGCTGCAGAAAACAATAAGCCGTTGAAATACGTATCAATTACGTGAATGCAACTGTTGATCAGAAGACAGAAATTTGTCTCTTTGGCAGAAGAGCTTGACCAAAAGCACTGAGTCATTCTGGGAATACTTATCACCATGAATGCAGTGCTAGCTCTTGTGTTTACCTCCATCTACCTCACTGCAGCCAATATACTGAAGTTTACAGTCATCAAGTTTAAAGTCATCAAGACCTTCCAATTAGCATCTTGAATAAGGCTCCACCTGCTGCTCACAGCAAACACTCAACAAGTATCTACCTACTGACAGACTTAGAAAGTTTTAGCTGTAAATGGCTATGATCTTTTTATTATTTGAGCAGAAATAACTAGGCCCCCACAGGGTGGCCTCTACAGGGAGGCAATCACAACTACATCCCTAAGCAAAGTAACAGACTGGCCAGCTTTGCCCTAAGAAGGCCTACGCCATGGTTTCCTTTCCGCAGCATGGCTGGAACCCACCGGCCCTGGGTGGGTATCCTGCTAATATGCGTGCCTAGCAGAGCCACGTGGGAGTCCAAAAGGTGCCATCATGTCACCTCTGCAAATCCCACAGTGATGGGATCATTGCCGCATTCGCTGCGGAACCTAAGCTTTCTGATGCAGCCCTGACTTCAAGTGGCAGGCCGTGATCCTCACACGCCATTGAAATGCAGGGAATGAAAACTGTCAGGCAGTGTGGGGGAAATGGAACCAAAGTCAGAAAATAAAAAGGGCACAACTGTGGGCTGATCCACTGCGTGCCCATTTTCCCGGGCAGGTCCTGTTGGCAGCTCACAAACATCAACGTGGGGACAGACAAGAAAATTAACATGGACAGAAATTCATTCCTTCATTCATTCATTCACTCGCTCACTCATTAAATATCTGAATACCTAAATAATGCACTACACAGTGCTTTTGCTGACCTTATTCAAAACCAAAGGAGACAAAAATCCAGAGCTGTCGTGTAAGCACCTGGTACGGGTATGGAATTTATTCCTGGGAATTTAAAATCTTCCAAAAAAAAAAAAAAAAAAAATCTGATGTTCAAAAAGGCTGCCATTTTGAGCGTGACTTGGGAAGAGCTGCATAGCAACAGGAACACAGCCTATAAACAGATTAGCACTCCGCAAGGAATGGCTGAAACCCAATTAAATGCACCATACAAAACTACTTAGGCGGACAGATGGAGAATTGCGGTCAACACCATTCAAACCGGCTGCAGCATCTAACAGAGCAGGAATTTAAAGTAGTTTCTCATCTTGGCTTGCCAGAATCGCAGTGATAATTCAGAGAAGTGCCACTATCAGTATTGTGCACAGATTATAAACCAGGCTTTGATTTCACAGTGTTTTGCAAATGGAAAGGCTTCATTGGTCTTCAGGAAAAGAAATCACTCTTATCAGATTCCCAACTCAGGCACTATATGAAGGCAACACTAAGTTAGCTGCACGATCTTCCTTTCTCGCAGACCCTGCTTCTGAACCAGCAAAAAGCAATCTATACGGACTGCTCAACTATTAAGTAGTTCTAATAAATCTGCAAGAATCACCTACAGAGAGCTCATGGTATGTTTTGTAATTCTTTCTGCAATCATGCAGCTGGTAATTGTCTCACAAAGGCATGTAATCAGGGGGACAACAGAAATATGCAGGACGCTGGAGAATAAAGAAAGGGGACAAATGAAGACAACAGGTCTAATGTTATTGAACTGCCACAGGAAAATAAAATCAAATGTTCTTTGAGTTAGTGCTTCAAGGTCAATCTTGGATCAGAAAGCTACATGTTATTAATTGAGGCTTAAAATTTAAGACCCACTTGAAAAAGAAGTTAATTCCTTTAAAGAAAGAAAGAAAAAGACCTACAGACAAAACCATCACCTTATTGCTCAATAAAACCTTTCGTTATTACCTAGAAGAAACTAAAATGAATGTTTAATGCCACAGGATTATTTCTCTTTCACTAACGTTTTTTAAAAGGCATTTAAAAAATCTTATGCCACTCTGATACACAAAAGTTCTAAAGACTACATCATGGTTGAATGAGTCTGAATTTGACCTATGGTCATAAAGTTAAAGAAATTTCCTTAACTACAATAATCACAAGATCCGGAAGAATGAGGACTCCTGGCTCCTCAACGGGTGGTTAGCACTTAGTCCATTTTTTATTTCCCTAAGCTAACATTTTGGGTATTTTCTAGCTAAGTGCTACCCTAAATGCTTTACATGCTACTCGTAAATTCTCACAACAACCCTATGAAATAGAAACTGCTATTACCCCCATTGCACAGTTTAGTAAACTGAGATTAAGAACATATCAACAGGTTAACAACTGCATTGCTATCAAAATTAGTTACTAACTTCAAAGTCTATGTTTTCTTATATTTAAACTTAAAACTATTATAACATTCCATAGACATTCCCTACAATCCAGTTTTTAAGAGTCATAGTCTATCAACAAAAGTTCCTGCATTCATAAGCTCCGAAAGGCATACCAACTGAATAGTAAAAGCCACCGTAACATGTTAACATAAGAAAATGCTGCCATAGCAAGATTGCTCCCTTCATTTTAAATGCAAATGACAAAGTTGCACAGAGGAGCCCAATGTTTGATGTTCTACATTCATTCGTTATGCACTAAATCACTGCTGATGTATTCATTCAACACTGATTTCGTAGTGTGAACCATTAACAAGACGGGTAAATAATGACCAACAAGACATGGTAATTAATGACCTTGCCAGACAGAGGCCCCAGCCACGTATGGCTGTTGTACTCAGGGTTAAAACGGTATGATTTTAGAAGAGCTCCAGTTGCAACTTCTGTGCAACTCAGATTCCCAAAGTGCAATGCAATAGCTCAAGGATAAGAATGACAATACCGTGTGATGTAAGTTGTAAATGCAACATCATTGTCATAAGGAAAAGTATGGTTTCTAATATTGGGGTTGAGGAAGTTCTAGAATGCTTCTTTTCAGTTTAAGGGTGCTGTGCAGGTTGACAAGCTAATAATGTAAGTTACTTGGAAGGAGAAATCATTTTGTTCGGAGTGCCCTCCTGACTCTTCCTGACTGGGCAGCTATCCCCACACAAGATCAAAAGAAACAAAATTTTAATTCCAGGGTCAGGAAAGGTGTACAGCCAGGAACCCTGGAATAGGGCTGTCCTGCAAATCAGCCAAGGCAGGACTTTTTGTGCCTCCTGACACTCCCTGGGCAGAGCAGAATTGGCCTCTTGGCGGCATTACCATGCAGAGCGTACACGCCAAAGGGCTGTGGGAATCAGGCACAGAAAGTCAATTCACACACATGACACCAAACACCTTTCATGTGTGACGGTTGTGAGGTGCTCGCTAAGAAAGAAAAGACTAAATCGAAACTTGGGTTCATTCGACATGCATGAAAACTGTGGGAGACTGCAGAGTAAACCGTCCAGAGATTAGAAATAACTGGAGCATCAGAGCAGGAACTGGGGAGTGGGAAGTGGCAGGGAGGGAAGCATTAAATCTTCATAACAACAAAACTGGAAGCAAAATGCTATAGCCACACACGGCGATGAGCCATTCACTTTGGGTTATTAATACTAATGCTAATAAATAAAAAGAAGAGGAGGGAAGAGCCTGGAACCTTCACTGCAGAGATGGAATTAGAACAGCATCCTGCCGGAGGAAGCTTTGACTGCAGGAAGGGCAGGGGGGCAACTGGAATCAGGGGAAACAGGAGCAAGGGCAGGGGGGTTAGTGGAAGTGGTCCCACCACAGGGGGGAGAGGTGTCACAAGAGATGAGGCTGAAGTAAAAGCAGGGAACCATCTACAAGTGAACTTCGGAGGAGTCTGGATTCTATTCTGATGCACCAAGAAGCATAGAACCAAGGGCAACAGGAGGAAACCTAGGGCACTGCCGATGACCTGAAAACGCCTGATCTCAGCAATGAAACCTGTGGGCAGGAAAAGGGGATGAAGTCGACAGTTCTGAACCAGGCACGTCTACCATGCTGTGTAACTCGGGGTGTGAGCGAACATCGCTGAGTTGAAGTTCTCAAGCATAGAGGCCCCGCCCCGGCCCCAGCCTTTTCAGGTTCTGCTCCCACCACAGCAGCTCACCCACCTGCCCCCGCGCTGTGAACCAGCAGCCCAGTGGTCCAGTGGGCTCCTCCTGCTCAACAGAGAGCCTTTCTGCTCCACTCTCATCCCTTCATATTGTCCTGGACTTCTCCCGCTCCAGCAAATCGCCGGCTCTTATAAGTTTACCTCCGACTGGTTCCTGAAGGCCTCCATTCCTCTCCATCCCTGCGTCTCCCACCCCGGTGGGCACCACCATCAACGTTCACCCGGGTGGCTGTCATGGTCTGCCCTCGCCCTCATCCCTTTGCAGCCTGTTCTCTCTTCTCTCGCTGCAGCAGGTGTGGTTTTAAAAAAACCTCATCAAGCTATATCCCCACTTAAAACTTCTGCTGAGCTTAGGAGACGTTTCACAATCTTGGCCAGGATGTAGTTCCTGCCTATCTATCAGGCCTCTTCCCTGGCACACGCTGATCTAGTGACACCAACCTGCAGTTTCCTCTATGCCAGACTCCTCCCCCATGCCGGACCTCGGAATCTGCTGCCTCTCTGTGGAAACTACTTTTATCCTAAACTCCCTAACCTTGACTTTCTGAATCCACCGTGACAGGGCCTGAACAGCACTGATATCAGCAGCCCACCTAGACACTCTTAGCAATCTGCATTCCTCCTCCATGGTACTGATCACTCTATTTAAGTAATTACAGTTAGCTGGGTAGTTTTCTTCCTGTTACAAAAGCAAATTCTATATCCTGCACCTCCGGTGCGCAGCACTACATATTATCCAGTACACAGTAGGTGCTGCATAAAAGTCTTGGTCCACCTACTATGCAGTCTGCAAAGCCTTTTCCCCCAAGGCCTTCATTTGGAATTACTGCCTCTCTATTTTATGCCCTGAAGTCTCAGGTACCTCAATCGCAAGGTGTCATGTGTGCATGCAAACCTGCTCTAGACAAGTGACCTTCAAACTGTGTGTGGCAGAATTTTAGTAATCCCTTTATGCATGCCATGGGATGGAAAAGGTTGAAAACTGCTGCTTAGACAATGGGCCACCTGAAGGCAATGGCTGTTATCTGCTTCACTCTTACAGCTGTAAAGTTCACGTTTCTCCCCTGACCATCTGTTCATAGTAAAAGAATTCAACAAATCTGTGCACTGGTGAAAAACTGCACACCATCAACCATGGAATGGAAAGCCAGGGGGTGGGGTGAGAATTACTTGTTTCAGGTTGAGCTGCCTTTTCTTTCTTGGCGCCGCCGCCACTGGGATGGGATCGCTTCCGGATCATGGACATGAGGGACCTTTGGGAGAAAGAAAAAGATTGACAGGACATGACTGGATGCCTTACGATCCAAGAAATAACATACATAGATTCTAAAGGAATCAGTAACTATCCAGCTCTTAGGTGCATGAATGCGCAAGAAATTAAGTCGCCCACTTTCCCCTTGTAATAAATTAGCAAACCCTTCTTCACTTCAAGGAAGAGAAAAGTGTGTCATCACTTTCTGTGTGCAACCAAAGTGAAAGATGGGGACCACTGTCATTACCAACACAACACACAGACATTTACAAAGTAAAGAAACACATAAAGAAAAAAATCTCATTATCCATACCTAAAATTCATGACAGTTCTTTAATGTAACACATTTGAGGGAGAGGGAAGAATGAAAAATTAGGAGATGTTTTTGGTAAATAGCTAATTTGTGAAATATAAGCATAAAATTACCTGAATCTGGGTGACATAGACAAGATACTTAAGAGATAAAATATATTTAGAGCACTGTGAGTCTGGCACGTTTTTTAAGTCTGCATAAAATGCAAATCATGATAAATTTGACATTAAAAGTTTATTTATTTTACTTTAAAGATTTTATTTATTATTTTTAGAAAGCAGGAAAGGGAGAGAGGCTTAGAGGGTGAAAGACATCAACGTATGGTTGCCTTTTTCACCTGCCTCCAGCTACAGACCTGGCTGGAGACCTGGCTGGAGACCGGGCTTGCAACCTCATTATGTGCCCTGGCTGGGGAATTGAACCTGCGACCTTTGGGTTTGCAGGCCAGCGTCTTATCCACTGTGCCACCAGCCAGGGCTGACATTAAAAGTTTAAAACAAATATTAAAAGATACTGTAAAGAACAAAAAGGAAATCTACAAATCAATGAAAAAAAGCAGATAACCCAAGAGAAAAATAAACAAAAGTCTTGAAATCCCATAAAAAATTTCCAAATTTCCACCCTGGCTGGTGTGGCCCAGTGGATTGAGCGCTGGCCTGCAAACCAAAGGGTCACTGGTTTGATTCTTGGTTGGGGCGTATGCCTTGGTTGGGGTCATGTGAGAGGCAACCAGTCCGTGTTTCTCTCCCTCTCTTTCTCCCTCCCTTCCCCCATCTCTGAAAATAAATAAATAAAACCTTAAAAAAACAATTCCAACTTTCCAATACACATACCAAAAAGGTACTTAACTTCATTAGTGGCTAGAAAACACAAATGAAACCCTGAGATATTACCACACACTCATAAAATAAGAAATTTTAAGTCTGCTAATAGCAAGTGTTAGTGGGTTTGTAGAATAACAGTACTTCTCAAACTAAAGAACATGTGTAAAGAGCATGTGACAGAACCACTTTAGAAAACTAGTATGATCTAGTGGAGCTTAAGACACGCATATCTTCTGAGCCAATGATTCCACTTGTCTATTTCTTCCAGAAATACAAGTACTGGTGCACCAGGATACATGTACAAGAATGTTCATGTACACACAGACACAGACATCAGTGTGGTGTGGTAGAAGGAAGGGGGGACTGGGTACATGGGCAAGGGAGGAGGACAGGGACATCTATAATAGTGTCAACAATAAAAATAAAGTTAAAAAAAAAAGGCTATTCACATAGAATTTCTATAATTTTCCCTGAACTGGTAATAACTCAAATGTCTGTCAGTACCCACAATGGATGAACACATTTTGGGAATTTATAAAATGGATTATGTATCAATGAATACGAATGAATTTCAGCTACACAAAATAACATGGGCGAATCTTATGTAGGAATATGGAAATACATGCTTCCCAGACAAGGAAAAGCTAAAGGAGTTCATCATCACCAAGCCCTTAGTATATTAAATGTTAAAGGGACACATTTAAGAAAAAGATCAAAACTATGAATAGTGAAATGACAACAAACTCACAACTACCAAATGAGTCTGAAAAACAAAAACGGACAAAGCAAACAACTAGAACAGGAGCAGAACCTAGATATGGAGATTATACGGGGGGTTATGACTAGGGAGGGGGGAGGGGAGAACGGGAGAAAAGGTGCAAGGATCAAAAAGTATAACTGGTAGGTACAAACAGACAGGGGGACATTAAGAATAATAAAGTAAATGGAGAAGCCATGGAACTTTTACGCATGACCCATGGACATGAACTAAGGGGGTAGGAAGGTTGCTGGCGGGAAGGCAGGTACCGGGCAGAGGGGAACAAAGGGTTAAAATCTGGAACAACTTAATAGCATAATCAATAAAAATACTTAAAAAAAAAAAAAAAAGTAAGCCCATTTTATTCCAGAAGTTGAGAAGAATGAAATAACGCAAACTTTATTTGCTTATCCTCCCACCCCCCTTTGTCAACAGGAGGCAGGAGTATTCATGTCTGCATGCCAACATTCCACAGTAAGGTGTGGACTGAGGAGAGTTCTCGCTAACCAGTCCTCTCCTTAACCTCCCGCAACACCCTATGGCCACACTGCCAGGTCCTAGGGGAAACTTTGAGACTGCATACTATTGTACATAAAGATTACAAAGCAGGAAGTTATTTGCGCTGCTCAGAATACTTAGATGTATTCACAGAAATGACGTAACGTATGGTCGTCATCGTAAACCACCTACAAAGAGAACGTACCAGTTTTAAATATTCTGCATTGAAGTCTAAGTTGTGGTACTCAGAGAAAAACATATATAATATTAGGAAAAACTCATCTGTCAAGATGGGGCTTAGACCACACAGAAAACAGATAGGGTTGGTCTCACATAGATCAGAATGAGATATCCGGGACCCATGATCCAAACCACGGTCTAAAATCTCCCATTCCACAGTCACTTCAATTGAGTAAGTAAAAGCTTCAAGCCAGTGCCTTCCAAAGAGGAAGTAGTTCAATGGAATATATTCACCCTGAAATTCTTTGTGTTCCCCATGCCCACTACATGAGGAACATGACTGGATAGGATATTCAGATATATAATCAAACATTGTTCTGGGTGTTTCCGTGAGGATTCGGAACGAGACTGACATTTAAGTGCACAGTCTCCATAAACAGATGGCCCGCCCTACGGTGGGTGAGCCTCACCAATCAGCTGAACACCTGAAGAGAACAAAAGAGTGACCCCTCCCCCCAGGAGGAAATCATTCCTCCGTCCAGACTGCCTTGAAAGGAGGACAACTATTTTCTCCTGCTTTTGCCCCAAACTGAAACACTGCCTCTTCCTGGGTCTTGAGCCTGTTGACCGGCAGACGGAAACTAGACCACAGGTTCTCCTCCGTCTCCAGCTTGCTGGCTCGCCACGCACAGCCTGGGTCTTGTAGGTGTCCCTTATAATGCCACCTAATTCCTTAGAATAAATCTTTTTATGTGTATGTATATTGTATATGTATACATGCACACACACATACACTCTCTCTCTATTGGTTCTGTTTCCCTAGAGAACCCCAACAAGTACAGCAATATAACCTCCGCTTTCCCCAAGAGCTACCTATCCTAATTTCACTACCACCAGTATAAAATGCCCAAAGTAGGCCTTCTTCCTCCCTCCCACCTGGCCCCTCAGTCAAACAGGCAAGAAGATGAGGGGAAAGCAATAAAGCCACTTAAAGTGATCGCAGGCCCTAGTCTTTCCCCCCTACTTTCATTTCTACCCATTATCTTCATCAGGGCAAAGCAAATGGCTCCGGAACAGGTTTGGAAAACCTTGATTAGTGGATTCAAAATCCACTGAAAATCAATACGCACGCAAATCCATTCCTGTGACAAGAACGTTCTCCTTACCCCCACCCCAAAATCTCCTTCCACTGAGAAATTGTCTTATACTATTTAAATTCATCTTAAAATAAAAATAATTCATGTTATTCCAGACGTTTCTTTAAAAGACCTTTTAAAAGAATTCGTGCTTTAGCACATGGTTGCAATCTTACATTCCTTTCTCAATTGTATAGGGATCTTTGGAAAAACAGTCTATTTAGGTTATACTTTAATTTAAAGGGCTCTCAAGATTTCCGAGACTAAAAATTAAAGGCCAACAGCAAGACTATAATCACTTCTTGATAGTTCTCTCTCCTCATACACATGAGTGACCTTTCTTACAGGCTCAAAACTCTAGACCTCAGAGAAAGATCAAAGTGATGAATTTCCTCTTTTAAATGTCAACTTCAGAATATCTCCATCTCCTACAGATTCAGCAACCCAGGAGAGAGAGAATTTAAAATACCTGAAATTCTTTCAATTGACTCTTGGATCGATCACGTGTAAAAATTACCTTGCTTTAACTACTTCAATGGCTTCAAGTAGATTGTCATACCCTACTCAGTCAGGAAAAACTAATAAGAATTTTTTTTTAAGGCCAAGTCCCATTTTTATAGCCTTGTGGGGGGAACATGCTACACATTCTCTTCAGATGCATCAGCAAAAGTACCGAGTTTGAATAAATGGCTTCTCTGTGTGAAGGGATTAAACAAATTACATGAGTTAATGAAAGGAGAAAATCTAGGGAATTTTTCATTCCACTGGTTCCGGAAGCAGTTCACATCATGACATGAGGACATGAGCTGTCACCAAGGCATGTGGATTGTCATACATCACTCTGCCTGTGGAATGAAGAACCATTATGAAGGCAGAACGTGACTCTAGGTGCTTCATTCAGGCACCCAGTCCCATTCAGCTACCATGTATGGTTTTGCGTCACAAGAACTCGATTTCTTCTTCTGAAGGCTGGTTCCTCTCTCAGCATTAAAGGTTTACATGGGGAGTTAGGAATGAAAAAACAATGAGTCCTTTTAGTTTACTAGTTTATAACAGTAAGTCCTCTTAAATTTGGGTTTCGTACTTTTATTTCTTAAATAGTTGAACACACCAGAGGTTCTCGAATTCAAACCAGCAACAGAAAAAGGCAAAAACATTCTGGAGAAGCTCAAAAATTGTCGGTCTTTCGGTGTAAAGGAAATCCCAACATCGCCGACCTCAAGTTAAAACTTAAGTATCAGAACAATGTGGGCGTCTAGCTCCTCGTGGTTTGGCACATCCACATGGAACCTGAACACCTCCAGGTGTTTTTAGGACCCTTTTTATGTATATTACAAAAAAGGGAATAATAGATTGGTCTTCAGGAAATTCTCTTGAGAGAAGCACAGGTGGCTGTCTTTCACACTTCTTATCATTCTCTAATGATGCAATCTAAGCCAGTATTAAAACAAACAAACAAACAGGATATAGAAGTCCAGGTTCTGCGACAAGGAACGAGGCTGACACACTCACCGGATGGGGTTGGGAGGAGGAGGGAGTGGAGGTGGAGGAGGCGGCGGTGGAGGCACAGAATTCTCGGACTGGTTCACCCGTTTCTGGAGCTCATCCACTGCGCAGAGAGCACACATTCAGAAAAGGAGCTTAACACCTTTGGTACACGGTAAGGGAGAAAACACAACCGCCCGCCAAGTCATGTTCTTCTTCATTAAGGCAAAGTCAGAAAGTTCAATATGAAACTGCAGAACCTTATAAGCTTTGTATCACCCGGTCTACTATCACTAATGCAGGCGCCCTTGCATGGACTACAAGAAAACGTTACCATCTATCAGCTGCACGTAGTTTTGTCCAACCACGGAAAGGACAAAAATCTAAGACAACAGCTGGACAGGCAGGAAGTCAGGACTGAGTAGGTTGAAGAAATATTTGTGAACGACGAAATACACTTACTACTCAAACACTAAGAAATTGTTAATGCCTGACTTTTAAAATGGATGGTCTGAGAATTAATTTTAAAGATGACATTTAGGACTGAATTTTAATAGCATGCTTTCCTCCTCCACTCAATTTCCTTCAGAAACGACAAATCTTAAGTGTTCTTGACCTTACCCAGACTCTGATTCTCAAAAGTCTGTAACTTGGAATCTTTTTGCTCTTTTGAAGAACATTCTGGAAATACAATGTATTCGTTCGGTTCATTCTAGACATTAATGAAATGGGTGTTTATTAAGCACCAACTATGCAAAAGGTCCTATGGGTGCTGACTTCAAGGAGCAGAGTTTAATTCCCATCATGGATGCTAACGCCTCTAATAATGAACCCTGGTAGGTTTTGGGTGCCATGTGCTGCTCGCATTCAGGAAGAACCTTCTGTCTCCACAGCCACTGCACTTTCCAGATTGTCTGTGGCCCCAGTGATCTATCTGTCCATCTGTTTTTACTCAACGTATAATCAGTGTGGGCTGAGCTCCCCAACACCAAGACTCCCCCATGTATTTCATACGCGTGTCATGACCTCCTCAGACGGAGCCTGAGTTCCACAAGGACAAAGGCATAGTTTCTTTGCTTCTCTGTTTCATACAGGGCCCCAGTGTATGGTTGGGTACACACAGCAGAAACTAAATCATGTTCAAAGTTGAATGTCAAATATCCCTAGTGTCTGGCCCTCCTTTATAATAAAGATAGATGGCTTTCACCACAGACTGCTCTGATATTCACTAAAAAGAATGGACTATTTCTTAATTTTAGATCAACTTAAAAAAAAAACCCAAAAAACTATAATTCATTTTCATTGCGGATTACAAAGCCTTGAGTATTTTTTAAAGGAAGAAAGCCAACTTGCTTCTTCTGTACAGATTTCAAAATTCTAGTGTAAAATTAACTGAAAATATCTGAATTGAATTTTGAAGCTGTTATAAAGGGAACCACATACCTCCTTAAATTACCTAGCTTCCAGGAGAAAGTTATTACTAACCCTGTGTAGTAATCCAGTTCACACATTCCCGTGAAGCTTTCTAGAAATGAATGTATAAATGCATTGATTGAAGTAACCCCTGGTGTTTTCAAAGTTTTCCGTTTAACACGTATATATTATGGCCCATTTTATTGTTAGGTATGATATTTTAAGTATTATTTCAAGTGTATAATTAGACATCAAAGATGAAGCTGGTATGAATCTAAAAAGTTTAATTCTTCTAAAAATTATACCCTAAAATGAACAAAATAAGTACTTAATGAACACTCATAGCTGATGCCCTGAGAAATACTGGAATTTTGGTCTTCCCATAGGAATGGTACTTTTGTCTCTTAATTCTATGTGATGCTCACAAAGGTTCTGCATCTGAAAATATCTAAATATTTGTGCATCATTTAATTACAAGTGCCATTCTACTAATTAATTGCAATAGTTAGAAAGAAAGACATTAGAACACAAACAGTATTTTGTATAGCATTCAGTAAATATTCTGGACTAACTATACACACCAGGTTTTGTACTGGGCATGAGATTCACAGATTAATAATAAAACCTAATAGCCTATTCAATGCTTTTACCAGAATGCTTTAAATTCCTGGCTTTCTCCTCAGAATTCTGATATTTTAATTCCACTTCCTTTTTATCTTCTTCTAGAAGCTCCAGTTGCTGTTTGAGGTTGTGTATCTCTTTGCGAAGTGTTTCATTTTCTAGTTGTTCTTCTAATTCTTTGACCTATAAATTATAAACAGACTTTTATGCGGTGATAAAGTTTTTCCTATGTCAAAGACAATAAAGGGAAAAAACAAATGTTTCCCATTTACTTTGTACTTCTGAGAAAAGAGATTCCAATCCATCTTAAAAACTATAAAAATGCTGGGGTACAGGTAATACCTCAAATCATTATCAGCTATTTGATTCAATATAAATTTACTGGACAGCTATATCCCAAGTAATTTAATTTTTAACACGTCAAAAAAGTAATACCATACCATCAAAACTCATTTAAAACAAATGAATACTCTTATATCCATTTTCAAGAGAAAAAAAATCAGGTAATATTTACAAAGATGCTTAAGGGGGCAACTTGGTAATAAGCATTAAAAACCTTAAAAGAAGAAGAGAAAGAGAAGGAAAAAGAAGAAAAGAAGAAAAAGGAGGAGGAGGAGGAAGAAGGAAAAGCCCTTTGATTTTGTAATACTGCTTTTTTTTTTAAATGTTGATTTTTAGAGAGAGGAAGAGAAGAGCAGAGCAGAGAAGAGAAGAAACGGAAACACTGATTTGTTGTTCCACTTATTTATGCATTTATTGGTTGTTTTTTACATGTGCTCTGACCAGGGGACTGAACCTGCAAATTTGACCTATTGGAACAATGCTCTAATCAACTGAGCTACCCAGCCAAGCTTCAGTAAAGCTACTTTTAGAATGTGTTTTAAAGAAGTAATTAGACAAATGTTCAAATACATTCACTAAAGTATTCTTTGTGACAGGGAAAAACTGGAAATAACCTAAATGTCTGCCCATATCATGGATTTAATAACTTCCTGTATGTTTATTAAATGAAATACTATGCAACCATCTAAAATCACATCGCTCACTATGCACTGACATGGGAAGATCTATTAATAATTTTTATTAATCATTTTTTAAAAATCAAGTTACAAAATAGTATGAATGGTATGTTTCCATTTAAACTATATTCATAGAAGTATGCATTACGTAAGGTTTAGTAAGCACCAAAATGTAGCATTCTTGGATATTCTTAATTTTCTACTTTAACCTTTTCTGTATTTTAAAAATTTGTTTATTAGAAGGACTAGATTATCTTTATACTTGTAAAAACAGCACAGCTGTGTTTTAAAATTGCTGAATCTATAAGTGGACTTACAGACAGGTAAGATATATTTTATAAAGCACATGCATTAAATACAACTTTTATCTAATCTCTAGTCCCTCTCTCCCTACCCCAGTAGGCACCCATATAATAATTTAGTTCCATGCCTCGGTTCAACTCAATAGATTCTTGGTATATATTAGTTGCTAAATGGGTTAATTATAAGCAGCAGGACTTTTCAGAACCAAAAAATTCTAGAATAAGCTAAATAAAAATAGCACCCTTTTATTTTCTCTTTATTTAAAATAGTAATCTTAACTTCCGGTCAAGATGGCGGTGTAGGCTGACATGGCTCACCTCTTCACACAACCACATCAAAATTACACCTAAAATATAGAAACCATCACTCAGAACCATCAGAAATCAAGCTGAATGGAAGCCTGACGACTACAGAAGAAACCACATCCTTTGAGACTGGGCCTGTGAGCTAGTGCCATATCTGAGACTCCATTGAAGGAGCTAACGCTGTTTGACCCCCTGGGAGACCCCCAGAGACTCCACCCCACCCCACTTACAGGCCCACCCAGCTGCTTTTCCATATGAATGGCTGGTCTTGGCTCCTGCTGCACAACTTCCTATATCCTACCAAACAGTCAACAGCTGCCTCAGTGAGCCCCAGGCCCAGCACTAGCAGCTTCCTTCCCAGCACTTCCCCTGGGAATCTCCAAAGCCCAGCACAGGTAGCAGCATCTCAGATGGCTTTATAGCTCAGAAAGAGTGACTCCCTGGGGCAAAATACAAGGGGGGGCTGACCTTGGCCTGTACCACCTAGAAAACCCCAGGGCCAGCTCACCCACGGGACAGCTACAGACCATGTCGGAGTACCACCACCTGCCCTTGCAGAGTTGACTCTCCATGGAGGGCAGAGGTTGGTGGTCAGTGGTCATAGCCAGTTCCTCCAGCTGACTGGTCTGGGTAAATCCCTCCCATTGACTGGCCAACAGCAACCAAGGCTCAACTACAGGAGGAAGGTGTACTCAGCTTACACGAAGGGTGCACCTTGATACCCAGCTTGGGTGAAAGGGATGGCTGTGCCACTGGACCCTACAGGACACCTACTAATTAGGCCACACTACCAATCCATGGAGTTAAAGTAGTTCGACCTAATACATAGAAACAAAGACAGGGAGGCTGCCCAAATGAGGAGACAAAGAAACATGGCCCAAATGAAAGAACAGAACAAAACTCCAGAAAAAGAGCTAAATGAAATGGAGGTACCTAATCTATTAGATGCAGAGTTGAAAACACTGGTTATGTGAATACTCAAGGAACTTAGCAAGGGCCTCAGCAGAATATAAAAGATCCAGTTAAAAACAAAGAATACAGTAATTAAAATAAAGAACAATTTACAGGGAAACAACAGTACAGTGAATGAAGATGTGATTCAAACCAATTATATGGAACATAAGGAAGCAAAAAACAACAATCAGAAAAATAAGAAGAAAAATTTCAAAACAGTAAGGAGAGCATAAGCAGCCTCTGGGACAACTTTAAGAGGTCCAACATTTGCATCACAGGGGTGCCCAAAGAAGAGAAAGAGCAAGAATTGGGAAAATATTTGAAAGAATAATAAAAGAAAACTTCCTTAATTTGGTGAAGGAAACAGATGTTCAAGTCCAGGAAGCATAGAGTCCCAAACAAGATGGGTGCAAAGAGGCCCACTCCAAGACATGTCATAATTAAAATGCCAAAGGTTAAAGATAAAGAGAGAATATTAATGAACAGATGGATATAGTTTGCTATATAAGTTAACTTGTGTTTGCACTTGCATTAGCTTTTGTATAAAACTGCTGGTCAATAATGTGTTAAAAGTATCATGAGAAAAGAAGTTAGTTACCTACAGGGGAGTTCCCATAAAACTGCAGCTGTCCTGGCTGGTGCGGCTCAATAGGTTGACTACCAGCCTGTGAACCAAAGGGTCACTGGTTGATTCCCAGTCAGGGCACATGCCTGGGTTGCAGGCTAGGTCCCTGACTCGGGGTAAGTGAGAGGTAACAACACATTGACATTTTTCTCCCTCTCTTTCTCCCTCTCTTCCCATCTCTCTAAAAATAAACAAAAGCAGAGCCCTGGCTGGTGGCACAGTGGATAAGGTGCCAGCCTGTGAACCCAAAGGTTGCTGGTTCAATTCCCCAGCCAGGGCACATAAGCAGGTTGCAAGCCAGGTCTCCAGCCAGGTCTGTGGCTGGACGCAGGTGAAAGGCAACCATACATGGATGGTTTCTCTCCCTCTCTGCCTCTCTCCTTTTCCCCCTCTCTGAAAATAATAAATAAAATCTTAAAAAAAAAAAAAAAAGGAAAGACCTATAGCCAAGATTACTCTTCCCAGCAAAGCTATCATTTAGAATAAAAAATAAAAAGCCTCTCAGACAAAAAATTACTAAAGGAGTTCATCATCAGCAAACCATTATTATATGAAATATTAAAGGGACTTTTTTAAGAAAAAGATCAAAACTATGAATGGTAAAATGGTAAAAGATACTAATCTATCAAGAATTGAATCTAAAAAAGCAAACAAGAAGAACAGAGACAGAATCATGGATATAGAGAGCATTTGATTGAGGGTGAGGGGGAACAGGTGAAGAGGTGAGGGGATGAAGAAGTATAAACAGGTAGTTACAGAACAGCCATGGGGGTGTAAAGAATAGCATAGTAAATGAAGGAGCCAAAAATTTACACACATGACCCATGAACATGAACAATGGTGGGGGGATTGCCTATGGGAGTGGGGGTACTGGTGGAGGAGGGAAAAGGGAGAAAATCAGGACAACAGTAATGGCATAATCAACAAAATATAATTAAAATAGTAAAGAAAAAACAGTAATCCTGCACATCGGGGCAGGGATTCTTTCTCTCCCATCTACCATGCATATACCAACAGTTCTTACTGAGGAAAAAATAAATCAATTCTACGTCATGACCAATTTTGTAAAAACTTCAGAAACTTCCAAGAACTATTGTTCAATATTGTCTTAAACAGATTTCAACAAATGATCATGAATAGCAGCTAATGGCCTTTTCTTCCCAAGCTAGGTACACTGTACGTAGTTTTAAATACGGATGCAATTTTTCTTAAGTGGTTTATTTAACTTAAAAACCTTTGGTCTAGTCCTCAGCCTCTCCTCCACTCCCGCCCCCTCTCTCACCTGCCACACTGATTATTCTTTTTGTCTAAAGCACCCAGGTCAGCATGGCAGCTGGAATGGCTCCACTCCAACCAACAGAAATCACCACTTAGCAAGTCTTGAAACATACACATTTGTGCAAGTGTATAAAATCAGAAATTTCCGCCAAGCAAACAATTACTACTAACATGGACGTTTCCTCCCTCTCTGAATACAACCTACGCACTAATACTCTCAAAGTATTAGTCTTTGAGACTAATACTCTCTTGGTGCATGAGGTCTCTCGAAAACAAATCCACTCAGATTTCGGAACAGGGCACAGGACGCATTACCTTCATGTGTCTCCTTTTCTCCCTTCTTTTGTCCTTCTGGATAGTTTAAAGTCTACAATAATGCACTGGAAATTTTAGTTGGACACTATATGATTTTTTTCTAAAAGGTGAAAAGACAGACTTGGTACCTTAATGAGGCACAATGTGGAGCTGTAAGTGACTAGACTATCTGCTCTCAGAGTGTGAGTCTGTGTGTGTGTGTCTGTGTGAAGACCTCTAGAAGAAAATCCATTACCTTTTGTTGATGCTGAATTCTCTCTTCCTCCAGGAGCTGGGTGAGTTTTGCATTTTCATCTAAAGCTTTCAAAAGCTGTTGGTCAGGAGCAGAGCTCTGTAGTAGAAGACAGCTTTGTCTCTTCAGCTTGTTCTGTTCAATGAACATCTGCAAAAGTTAATTATGAAAATGGATATGCTGGTCAGTCTCACATGTCTCCTCAAATGAAACTTGAGCAAGAGCAAAAGCAAAATATATGGAGCTTTTATCAGAAAGTTAAAAGCCATTTCTGAATTCTATAGTTTAATGGTTTTAAAAGTAATGATTGCTATGATTTCATTCACAACTTCTATACCATCTTCAGTCCCTTTACCCTTGTCCAAATGAGGGCCAATAATTGAGCCCTACTCTTCAGTTTTTAATATTGTATTATGGCTTTAAAATCCATTTATACTAATAGTAGTAGCTAATGTTTAAGAAGAGCTTATTTATGCCAGGGACTCTACTAAATATTTAATCATTTTAACTTAAGTATTTTATTTTAAGTATTATTTTGATTAAAGCATTATTCTAATTCTTGCATTAATCCTAAGAGTTAAATGCTTCTGCTATGAAAAGCTAAAATTTACTACACACTATGTGATGCTCATGGTGGTAGTCACCTTACATATGTTGTATCATCCAGTCCTTAGATCAACGTTGTCAAGTAGAACCTATTTTTATCCCATGTTTATTAATAAGGTAAATAAATCTCAGGGGGGTTAAGCAACTTTCCCAAGGACACGGGTAAGTAGCAAAACCCGGATTTAAACCATCTGATTCACAAGGCCAAGCTCTTAACCACCTGGCTAATCTCATCCATTTACTAGGCCTAATGGTTTGTGGTGAACCAATTGGTTTTCCCCCAGTGATGAAGGAGTTCACAGTGGGCATGTAAAGAAGTGGAGAGGTATAGTAATATTTACTGAGCACTTGGTTAAGCAACTTAAACATATCATTCATTTAACCTTCACAGCTTCACAAGACTAAAAACATTATTTTCCGTTCACCTGTTATTTCTTTTCCTTTATACCCTCTACGAGTTATCCAATGGGTGATCTTAGTAAAGCTGGGGACAGTGAAACCAGGACAGGTTTAGGATACAGGAAGCAACAGGACAGCCTAGGTGGGAGCTGTGTTGGCTCTCTGGGAACGCTACCGGACAAAAATAAGCGAAGATGGGGCTATTATTTTAGCTGAGAAATCAGAGGAAGGGGGTCTGGGAGGCAGGTTCAGGGGATTAGCCTGGAATGAGCTCCTGCTGCCCACAGCTGCCCTGGTGGTAAGTGTCGTGAGATCCTGCAGAGTCAGGAGAAACAAGAAAGGCTTGGACATGCTCCGAAGACAGAGCGCGTGCCAGACTCCTTTGCCTTGAGGGCTTTAAAGGCTGGGATTCTGGGGGAGGATCTCAGAATATCCATCCGAACTTCGGCTGATGCGCAAAAATGAGACTTGTTCCCTTAAAATCACCTGTCCTTAGGTGTGGTTAGCATAAAAGGCACTGATTGGATTTCTTTCTACCTCCCAGAGAAGGGTGATAGAAGCTATTTACCCACCGCTTGGAGAGAAGTGTAAAATCACTCTTAAGGGTCCTCAGTCCCTGATTTTGCCATTTACTAGAAGGCTGAAAACTGCTTGGCCTGTGAACTATCTGTCCAGTTTCCTTCTTCCACTTGTTCTGGCTTACTAGCCTGTCTCCTTCCCCCACCCAGTGACTTCCACCCCTGAAATCTTTTGGGGTCTTCCGTTGCTTCCTGCTGACGAGGGCTGTGGTCCCACCTGATCTACGGGAGACAAGGGAATGGGATCTGAGACTGGAATAGAGGCTGTTCGCTGACTCCTCCAAAGTAGGGATAGACCAGAATCCCTGAAGCACCGTTGTCTTGATATGGAATTGATGGATCCAGAATGGTGATCACGTTTTTGTTTTTCAAATGGACAAGTCGTCGTAGGAGCAAGGAAGAAACTTGTATTTTATTTTTCTACTTTACACATTTGAGAATTGTTTGTGCTCTCTTACAAGGCATATATTCCTTTTGTAACTAAATAAAGTAAATTAACTTTAAAAGTTCCTTTCTGAGTCACTAGACAGTAGGCTCCAAGGTACCAAAGGGCAGAGATCATGCTTGCCTTTTTCACCATGATATTCCCACTGTCAGCAGTTCTGGTTTAATCAAATGCATGCTGAAGGCACTACGGAACAAAATGCAAAAAGGTGGCCCTTCTCTTGTTAAACTAAGCCGTGTACCTTCTTGCAGTAGTTATCTGTGGAAAACTGAGAATTTGTAAACCATGCAAAAGGGAAGATATACTGGTTCTAATCCAGCTTTATCTTTCTTCTCTCTTCTGTGGATCAATCTACATACTGTGAAAAGACTGAGCACCATTGCCTAGTATTTATGCTACCTGTGACATACAGGCCACAGCTCTTAGTTTCCCTCCTCAAATGTCTATCTCCTTATTCTGGAACGGCAGAAAATCATTTTTGTATTCTTAGTAGAATCATTCTTTTCCCACCTATCTTCTCTGCCACTGCATGGCCTTCAAGACTCTTTTGAGCTGCTTTGTATTCTAACATCACTTTACAAACAATAGACAGAAAACTGAAAATGTCTCTTGAAATAAGACCCTGACCTTCAGGTCAAAATCAGTGAGCCTTGGCCCTGGTTTGTGGCTCAGTAGATAAGGTGCCGGCCTGCGAACCCAAAGGTTGCTGGTTCGATTCCCAGCCAGGGCACATAACCAGGTTGCAAGCCAGGCCTCCAGCCAGGTCCCCAGCTGGAGAGAGGTGAAAGGCAACCATAATACATGGTCTCTCTCCCTCTCTGCCTCCCTTCCTTCCCCTCTCTCTGGAAATAATAAAAAAAATCAGTGAACCTTTTCAGTTTTGCTATAGAGGAATCTTCTCTCTCTCTCTACCCCCTCAAATCTGTCTTTACATCCATCTTTACATCCATTATTTATGCTACTGTAGCCTTTTCCAAAGAACTCTGACACACTACAGTTCTTTTTCCTTCCAAGTAATAAGAGAATAATATTTACTCACCTCCCATTAAACTCACTGCATAAAAATGAATCATAATATTCCAAATCAGATCTTCTTGGGCTAAACCTTTTGTAGAGTTCATTACTAGTACAGCTACACGCAAGTACAAACTCTCGCACAAAGCCATAACCTGATTTTTAAATACCATTTGTGCAACCCCATGCTTTGTCTTGTTTCTACACTGTGGATATTTCCACCTAAGAATATTTTACATTTCCTTGGCTACTTTCCTTCACCTACAGTATGTACACAGATTCAGAATAGTTCACACATGATGGAGCTCTCATGTATATCAGCTCCCCATCATGAGCTGCCAATTGGTACCTCATTATTGCCCTGAAAGGCAGCCCCAGAGCCACAGAGTATCCAATGACTGCATGCCAACAAAGGTAAGGTGGAACATGAGAAGCTCCAAGCTTATCTGTAACATGGGAGGAGCATCATTACTCTGGTGAAAGACTGAGATAATGGGTGTATGACATGGCCCAGTTGCACAGTGAGCAGAATAATCAGCTCACATAATGAGAGCACTGGATGGTAGTTGGAGAGAAATACTAATACTGTGATACTGTTACTGGAGATGGTGTATGGAGATTTGTAAGGCTATCAAAAACATACAGAAGTCCTCTACTCAAGCTGGGCTTTCCATCAAAACTTACAGGTATCACCAAATACAACTTCTTTCCCCTGTGTAGCATTTTAGAGTTTACAAAATACCTTTGAAAAGTTGTGCCACCTGAATTTAAAACCCACTTGGCGCTGTGGGTATTGTCACCCATTTTACAGATCCTTATAGTGAAGCCCCAAGCAGGAAGAGATGGCCTAAGGTCATACAACTGGTAACTGACATGCCAACATTTGAACCCAGATCTTCTAATACCAAGTTCGGTGAACTTGATCCTATTCCAATTCCATAGCTGCCTCCCTAAATCAGCAGATCCGCAATTCAAGGTGGTAAGTTCTTAACCTAAACACATATTCTAATGTGTCATCTACAAAGTTCTTCAGGAAACAAACATTTAAAACAAGGTCTCTACAAAACATTTACTTACCTCTTGTGCAAATGATTCTGCTTTCTTTCGAAGGTCCTTCTCCAGTTCCAAGTTCACCTGCATTTCCTCGTACTCTTCTACTGCTAGCATAGACACTTAAGAAGACAAGGGAACTTCTGGTCAAGATGGAGGAAAGGTAGACACGCTTCGCCTCCTCGTGCAACCACAAAAAGGAATTACAACTAAATTTCAAAACCATTAACAGCCAGAACTATCAGAAAATCGAACTGCATGGAAACCTGACAGCCAAGGATTTGAAGAAGCCACGTTCATCCAGAGAGATACGAGGAGCAGAGTTGCAGAGACGGAGTGCAGAGGTGAAAAGACGTGGTGTGGTGCAGAGAGGCAGGGTGGTTAAGTAAGACATGAGGGTCCCACGTTCATGTGTGGTGGATAAAAATCATGAGGGATACCTTGGGAGAGCGTGATCTCAGCCCCAGGCTGGGCCGTAGAGCCCAGGACTCCGGTGCCAGGAAGATAAATCCCCACCACTTCTGGCTGTAAAAACCAGTGGGGGTTGGGGCGGCAGAAGAATCCACTGGATTGTCAGGAAATTTTGCTTAAAGGGCCCGCATGGTCTTAAAACATATTGCAAACCCACCCCCTCAGGGTTTCACCACCAGGACAATGGCTGACGGGTGCCAGTTGAACACAGGCAGTGGGTGAAGTGACTGGAAATGGGCTGCATGCTGGGCAAACCCTCACAAGCCTGGCAGCAGCACAGTCCCTTCGTCAAGCCCTGCCCGCAGAGAGCCACGAAGAGGTGAAGCGAGTTGCCCTCCCATGGCTACTACCTAAGGCTCCTCCCCGCATAGTTTACAGGTGCCTTTTATAGGCAGTGAAAGCAGCTCTACCTAATACACAGGAACAAACACAGGGAAGCTGCCAAATTGAGGAGACAAAGAAATATGGCCCAAAACACAGAACAGAACAAAACTCCAGAAAAAGGACTAAACAAAACAGAGATAGCCAATCTATCAGATGCAGAGATCAACTGGTGATCAGGATGCTCAAAGAACTCATTGAGTATGGCAATAGCATAAAGGAAGAAATGAAGGTTACACTAAGTGAAATTTAAAAATATATACAGTGCACCAACAGGGAAGGGAATGAAGCTGGGATTCAAATTAATGATTTGAAACGAGGCTAATATAAGAAACCTCTGGGATATCTCCAAATGTGCCAACATCCAAATCATAAGGATACCAGATGAAAAAGAGAAAGAAATTGAAAACTTATTTGAAAAAATAATGAAAGAAAACTTCCCTAATTTGGCAAAGGAAATAGACATACAAGTCCAGGAAGCACAGGGAGTCCCAAACAAGCTAGGCCCAAAGAGGACCATATCAAAACACATCCTAATTTAAATACCAAAGGTTAAAAAGAGAGACTCTTAAAAGCAGCAAGGGAAAAGCAGGGAGTTACCTACAAAGGAGTTCCCTAAGACTGGCAGCTGATTTCTCAAAAGAAACTTTGCAGGCAAGAAGGGACTGGCAAGAAGTATTCAAAGTGATGAAAAATAAGGACCTGCAACCAAGATCACTCTATCCAGCAAAGCTATTATTTAGAATGAAAGGGCAAATAAAGAGTTTCCCAGACAAAGTAAAGCTAAAGGAGCCCATCATCACCATGTCATTATTACATGAAAAATTAAAGGAACTTATTTGAGAAAAGAAAGATAAAAGCTATAAACACTAAAAAGGCAAAAAAAAAATTTACAACTATCAACAAATCAATCTAAAAAAATAAAAACTAAGCAAACAACTAGAACAGGAACAGAATCATAGGTGTGGAAGTCATTTGGAGGGTTATCAGATGGGACAAGGAAGGGGAAGAATGGAAGAAAAGGTGCAGGGATCAAGAAGCATAATTAGTAAGTAGGTACAAAATAGACAGGGGGATGTTAAAAATAACATAAGAAATGGAGAAGCCAAAGAATTTATATGCACAACCCACAGACATGAACTAAGTCGGGGGTATTGCTGGTGGGAAATGGGTTACCAGGCAGAGGGGGACAATGAGGGAAAATTGGGACAACCATAATAATATAACCAATAATATATGCTTAAAAATAAAAAATAAAATGAATAAAAAAGCTGACCAAGGGAAAAAGAAACATAATATGCCACACAGATTATCAGAAATATGGATGAAAAATAGTGTTAAAAAGATTCTTTATACAGACATCTAAGCACTCCCCACCATTGCTTGTTGGGATAGAAATTGATAAAACCTGTTGGGATGGCAACATGAATCAACATCTAAAATTATTCATACTCTGATTCAATGATGCTACTTTCATGAATGCATTTACTCTCCTAGAGAATAATGTATGAACATACACATACAGAGATTTAGTGGCAGGGATGTTCTCTGCATCCTTGCTGAAAACAGGAAAATAATCTAGGCGGTCTAACATGAAAAGATCACTGAAGTGTATGTACAAGAAATATTCTTCTGACATCAAAATTATATTGTGAAAGCATATTTACTGAATGAAAAGACATTCATATTTTAACTGAGTTCATTTTTTAAATGTCACATACTAAACACCATTAACAAGGCATTTCACAGAAGAGGCAACATATTAAAAGCCCATAAAAAGGTGGAAAAACACTCATCTTCATTACTAACCAGAGAAATGCAAAATGAAAACTCAGATAACGTTCTATTCTCACCAAATCTGCAACTGGCAAAAATTTAAAAGTATATATCAAGCCTGGAGATTTTAGAAAACAATGGGAACAAGTACACAGCTAACAGAAATGTAAACGTATAGATCTACTTTAAAAATAATTTAGGACTATGTAGCAAAATAAAGATAAAATTTTTACATTTGTCATATATCTTGGTGACACTCTTAGATACATGCACCAGGAAACATCAATAAGAACTTTCATAACAGCATGACTTGGAATAACAAAACACTGGGAAAACAACCCAAGCATCCCCCAACAGGATACTGGCTAATGAATTCTGATACAGATATTGAATGAGACATGATACAACAGTGAAAGTAAACACACCCCAGCAAATCCCTTCAACAAACCACAAACATCAAATTGAAGAGGTATGCAGGCAAAATTATACTATTTTATAAAGTTCAAAAACATGCAAAATTAGACAACATGCTGTCTAAGGATACACACATATTTGGCAAAACTATAAATGATAAAAACCCAAGGCAGGGGTATGCATAGAGAGGGGATTCGGAGGCTTGGAAGGTATTATGGGTAGAGATAATCCTTTTGCTGGTATTTTCTTTGTCTTCCATATATGTGATAAACACACTTAACAATTTAATGTATACATATGTAGCCTTTTTAGGATTTGGCAAAATATACACTAGAATGTTAATAGTGCTTATCTCTGGGTTGGAAAGACTGAGACCACCCCCCACCCCCTTTTTCTGTATGAATCTATATGGTCTACCAAAAAAAGAGAAGTATATTAGCCAACTAAAAAGAAACATAGATATGTTATTTTGAAGTGTTCTCCATGTTTACCAAGAAGAGAAACAGCCTCCTTTGATCTATTTGGGCCCAGAACCAAAGCTGTGAATTAAAGTGTCACTCCAGGACAGAAATCTCAGAGGAAAGGTCCTGTCAAATAAAAGCGACATGAAATATACTTTCTTGACACTTGGTGGTATATTTTGATAAAGAATGACACAGACAAGCCAGAATGATGATGCCATTAGACATTACAGGTCTACCTACACAAAGTAGGTAGATGTCACTCTAGTCTCTCCATCTGCTTCTGCTGAGGCACCTTCCATTCCGAGCTGATTCATATCAATACAGCCTTTGAAACCACTCTCTTAAGGGCTGCTTTCAAACACTGCTCCGGCAGGGCCCTTCACCTAACTGACTAAGGACAGGTTTGCTGTGTAATGACATAGAATTTCCAACTCGACACTCTGCAAATCTACTGCCTCCTCAGAGGAAAGACTAATAGTCTTACTCGAGAAAAGCAATAAAAGTGGTGGTTGCTGATGTGAATTACAGGTCCCTGAGAGCTAAATTATTTTCCAAGCTATTTTACAAAGAAATTTCATGAGGAAAACAAAGCCGATGCTATGGCCAAGATAATTGGCTCTCTTTTCTCTGTCCAGAACACTGTAATACAAAGTGAATTTTCATGCGTCCTGGTCCTTTCTACCTGGATTCTGAAAGAAATTAATTTGCTCCTACTTAGGTGTTTATTTATATAATTGCTGTCTCTCTTCTAGAGACAGGGGCTCTCTGAAGGCCAGGTGTGTACGATTAACCTTTGTAGAACCCTTTGTTGCTAGCACAGCACACCATTTCTACCATCTTAAAAGTAGAAAGACTGAGGAAATATTATAACTGAGTGAGATATAATTATATCTCACACTTAACTACAAGGTTCTTTGTTTATTCAAAAATCGCAAGTCATGAATGATGCAAGGATGGAGAACAACCATCAATAACAGGGAAAACCCTGGGTCAGAGAGAGTTCCTCTTAGTGTTACAGCTTCTGGCCTTGGATGGAAGGAAGAAACCAAAGTCAGTCCTCTGTCTTAAACATGTTTGCAGCACTGCACTTGAGCAGCACTCCATTGTCCTAAGCCAGGGGACACAAAAAATAGTCCCATGACACTTGAGGTTGTGTTTTACCATAAGGATAAGATCCAACCACTACAGTTTTCTCTGGAAGTTGCCTTGGGAGAAATTTCCTTCACAACAGCAGACGGGGTCTGCTTCTCCTGATGCATGGGTTCATTCTTACGTGATTCATAGAAACTGAATTTGTGGGATGATGGTGGGAGCACCACACTGGCCCTTAGAGCGCTCAGCGTGCCATTTCAGGCGCACAGGCAGGGACTGTGTAAGACCACAGAGCAAGTACGTGTTCTGTGTATCAACACACGCTTTCACCTTCCCTATGTCCCGTCTTCCACAGCCTCTTCATTTAAAACTTTCATGTCACATTGCATGGATTATGTAGATATCCTACCTCTTCTGGATGGAAGAGAGGTTTACTAAATAAACTTGCCAAATATATAAATATTGAGCCGACAGCCCAATATGGCCATGGTCCCAGGACATGTGCAGGACAGATAAATATTTAGGTTAAACATTTCAAATGGGAAGGGTGAGTTTCTTAAGTAAAAGCACTTGCAAATGCCCCAAGACTCTAAGGTGGGTGATAAAACAGAAGTGAGAGAGTCTCGTTGCTATAAGGAAAACACAATGTAAGAAAAGATTCTTGCAGCAAGAATCTTTAGATACCTGTATAAAGCAACACACACACATACACACACTATATACAATATACACAAATATACTTATCTGTATACACACACACACAAAAAATAAATTGCACATGTACTTGAGGAAAAAAAGACTGGAAACACATACCTCTATTGCATTTTTCCAGGACTTTTCTCTGTTCAAGAACTTCTGAATTCAAAACATCTTTTTCTTGCTTAACTTTATTTACCTAAAAATGTGAGATTTTGAGGAAAGAAAACACCCAAAGTTGTAAGACATGACACATGGTGAGGTGTGATACTCAAATTGCTGTTCAACTTTCAACAAGAAGTTAACAACTTCGAGTAGCAAAAGGCTGCCCTGCATTAGGCTTTTATTACAACTCTTCTTAAAGCCTTAAAGGAGCTACTGAAGTAAGGGTGTACAACTGGCAGAGAAGTTATTTACATATTCCCAATGGCTTTGGCACCGGTCTGTACACATGGTAGTGTGTGTTCTAACTGGCCAGGGTAAATGATTGATATTTTCAGTGCAAAAATCCCACTAGAGAGCACTCAGAAAATACATGACTCATTTAGAGATCCAATATCCAATGGTGGTATTTATGTAAACTTTGCTGATATCTGGCTTAAGTAAAACATACATGACATTTTAAAATTAAAAACTACTTTCAATTTGGACGACTTTTTGCTGAGATAAAATACACATGATAATATCCCCCGCTCCAAAACATAAATGTCTGAAATAATGTTTGGCAGCTATCAACAGGAGAGAATGTCATAAATTAAAAAAAAAGAAAAAAGAATGTAAAGCTATATGTTTCAAAATGGATAAATCTCAAATGCATTATGTGGAATATAGTTCACATAGTTTAAAAACACTCAAAATGCCATTTGCTATTGTAGTATAAATGTAAGTACGTGTATTGCAATACAACTTAAATTCAGAATATTCAGCGAACTGAATTCTGGGAAATGCAGTTAAGGACAGCAAGACACCAGGGTTTCAACACTACCTTAATGTTTTATGTATTAAGGGAGATAGTAGGCATATAGATGTTCATTATCGTTTTTATATTTTCCAGATGCCTGAAACAGTCACAAGAAAAAGAACTTCTGCCCTGGCTGGTGTGGCTCAGTGGACTGAGTGCTGGCCTGAGAACCCAAAGGTTGCCGGTTCCATTCCTGGTCAGGGTGCATGCCTGGGTTGCAGGCCAGGTCCCCACGTCTGGGGACAGGCAGGTACAAGAGGCAACCTGTCAATATACCTCCCGAATGTGGCTGTTCTCTCCCTCTCTTTGTCTCTTCCTCCCCCTCTCTCTACAAGTAAATAAACATTTTTAAAACTTAAAAAAAAATAACTTCTGAAATGGCTTCCAATCACACCTCCAAGGGGGAGGGAGCGCATCATCAATAAGTAACCGTAACTGGGGAATCGAGCGCATCAAAATGTGTTTGCTGTCCCTCCTATGGTTACACTCAAGAAACAAACTAAGGTAACGGGCCTGAAAGGGACTCTGAACCCATCAGCACCTCGGGAAGTCTCCGAACCGGCTACTTTTTGTATACCCTATACTTCGGGTTTTGGTTTCAATTAGTAACTGGTATAAAATGTCCAACAAGAATGCCATTTCCAAAATGTCATCATCCTTCTTCCCATTCGTTGGGATGTTTTATCCCAGTAAGTAAAAGTGACTGGAGGCTGGTGGGCACTGCTTCCCAAATGCTCACGCTGTGGCCCTGAAGGAACCAATCACATGTACAATTTAATTGGCTGAGGTTGCTCGCTGAGGAATCCATACCTCGGCAGGCCTGCGAGCCACCTGAGGGTGCCACAGCATGTCAGCTGGGAAGCTCTGGGTTACTGGATCTGAGAACCACCAACACAAGTTACCCCGAGATTGCCAAGGCAGCTCCTTGAAACCTTGTGCAAGGAAAGGCAATGATGTGTTCCTGCTCTTAAAGACAATTCAAACTGCAAAAGAAAAATACTCTCCAAATACCGACTTGAACCCACTCTACCATCTATCGTCTATGCCTGTGTTGGAGGTACACGGGGACAGCAGCCTTTCCCAACTGAGCCAGCCACACACTGGAGACACTAGATACTTCTTCCCCAGCAGCAGCAGGGGTACAACTTAAATTCAAGGTACCACTCTTACAAATTTGCCTCTGATAGGGAAATAGGAGGGACACTGGGGAACACTTCAATGCTACTTTAGTGTTTTATTTACCAAGCTGGATAGTAGGTATATGAACGGTCAGGATCTTAGTTTCTATACCTTACTGCACACCTGAGAGAGCGGGAAGAGAAGATTAAAACTGGTATTTGATTCACATGTGAGACATTGGCTTCCAATGGCATGTTCTTAACAGGGCCAGTCTCCAAACCCCTTGGAAACGCTAGCAGTCTTGTCTTCCAGGCCTAAGACACGTACCTCTTCAATCACCTCTACAAGTTTGCTCTTGAGGTTTTCCAGTTCAATGGCTAATACCTTCTTTTCCTCCTGAACAGATACAATTTGATCTCGAAGTTCTGCATTTTAAAAGGAAAAAACAATAAGGGAAAAATATAAATAAACGTCTTTTTAGAAGAAGAAATCAATCTTGTCAAAAGAATTGAAAACTCCCGTCCATGTGCAGCTCATGGTCAAGGTTATTTAATACTTAAAAGAAAAAAATGAAGAAGCAAAGGACAATGGAAGTGTCATTTTCATGTCCTCCAACACAGTCAACGTTATTAATAATTTTAGGTCAAGCAAACGCACTATGTTTAAACATACTAGGTCTTATTTGTTTTGTTTTTTGCCTTGTATCAAACCCACATTCCAAAAAACTATCTGACATTTTAGATGCAAAATTGTTTAAGCTTTGAGCAAAACAAATTAAGGCATTGCAGCCATTTCTTCATTTTATAATGGCCATGAATTCTTGTCACAATATAATATAAATAATTGGGCAGTTAATAATTTGGAGATTTTGATTTGAAGAAAAATATCCTGATTTGCTGCCAATTTATAGCCCTTAAACATTATTTTAACTGACTCAAAATATAACCTATTTGAAAAAGGGTTAATTCTAGTAATTTTCTCTCCAGATTTGTGGGTGTTTTGTTTCTTAATTTATTTCATATTTCCTGTTATTGGGATTTAACGACACTGTATTATTAAAATGAAAATATTAGCCACTGTAAGTATAAAAGCTTCTGGTGTGAAATTCAAGTTACCTCCCCACTCAAATGTTTAGAAATATACACAGATTAACATGGAGTACTCAAATTTATACTCAGGCTTATGGTTTTGCCAACTTAGTTTTTAACTGCTCTGAATTTCTTACCCTTCTGCAAGGACAATAAGGAACCTTCTAAGCGGTGATACATGCATTAAATCAAACTTTTTACACAAACCCACTTAGAGGAGTTTTAAGGGACTTATTTCAAAGTCACTTTCTCTATAGGCTGGCCCTCCTGAAGGAAGGACAATAGTCTATACCATTCAAGACCTAATAGAAGGGAGTACTGTGCACAAAAGAAAACCCATTAGACTTTCTCCTCACCAACATAAATAGTATTTGGTCCTAGGTGAAGAGAGTGAAGAATCAGTTAAAGATGACTTTCTTATAGAATCATCCTGCGGTATCTTCAAGAATTGGTTCCAGGACCCCCTCAGAGGGCAAAATCCACAAATGTTCACGTTTCTTTTACTTAATGACATAGTATCTGCATACAAGCTAAGCACATCCTCCTGGATACTTTTAAATTATCCTTAGATATAATACCTCATACAATGTAAAGGCTCTGTAAGTAGTGCTTATACTTTACTGTTGAAGAAAAAACTCTGTACATGGTCAGCACAGATGCAATCATCTTAGGTCAAACTACTTAGTACATTTCAGCAACAGCACAATATTTTTTCCCAAGTATTTTCTATCTGTCATTGGTTGAATCCACAGGTGCAGAATCCACTGACATGAAGGGCTGACTATGCTCTCTTTTTAATACTTCCAAGTGAAATTTCATCTACCAAGCTAACAAGTATTGCTTTTGACATGTGTACTAAGTTAAAACAGCCCAATAGTTTCTGAAACAAAATCTCCTTTCCCCCATCTTTAACATCCATAATGTGCACACGTATTTGAATAAAATGAATGTGTAGTTAATAGGTGTAGCATGTGATCTTGCCTAATACCATTTCCTGCTAATCAATACAGCTGTTTAATACTGCACATGGCTTACAGCTCCCTGCCTGAGTCCGCTGAGGGGTTCTTTGAGGCCAGATACTACGCAATGTGGGGAGGAATCTTCCCTGAAGATTCCCACAGCGAACCACAACCAGGAGTTGTTACTAACATTTGTATTCATTCTTTCTCTCGTTTCATTTTAATTTCGCCAAAAATACCTTAACATACAGTCACTATTCTGAAGACGTTTACAGACCAACTGGCTGTGTGTCCAGATAATGCTTTCAAAAATGCCTAGTCCCAAACAAGAAAGCAACTCATCAAGGACAAATGTTACACTTCATCATGATTCTCAACCAGGCTATACCTTAGGGCATTAAAATCAAGAGTTCATTTTTGTTTTAAAGCTAAAACCCAGACATCAGCATTTTTAAAAGTTCTCATGTGATGCCGATGGGCCACTGGAGTTGATGAACATTATCAAAGACAAGCTCAATAACTGAGCCAAAAGCTGCACCTTTGATTTCCTTCTGACACTTCACGGAGACACAGGTCTCAGCCAAAGCCTCTGAGTCCGGAGTTGCGTCTTCATCGATGTTCATCTCTTCAGTAATTACATCTGGTCCCAGCTTGGCCATGTATAGCATGCTGATTCTCTTCAACGTCTTATTTTCTTTATTTAGCTGAGGCAAAATATAAAAACAGTTATTTTAACAGCAGTCAAACGAGTCTCTTGGGTTTTTAAACAATAGGCAAATTAAGTGTATTTTTGTCTTACAGATTCATCAACATTCACAGCATGAAAGAACAGCCAGAAGATTCGTTAAACAAGGTTGTATTTACACTTTTTCGTATTAAGGTTATTACGTTCAGGGAGACCTGATGTCTGGATTACAGCCAGCAGCATGTGCGAATGCTAGTTGTAACTGGTAAGAAATATAAGAAGAAATCAGATAAAACACCGGCACAGATTAAACCAAAGATCAGTTTGACTGTCTTCATTAAGGCACTTTATTCAAGCAAATGGGTTCTTGGTTGCAGTGCTGTGAGCACCTTTTAAAGGTCTGCCCACATTCCCTCTTTTGTGGAATGCTGTCACTCCTCTTCATTGTTCCATGCTGGCTCCTATGGAAAGAGCCAGGTTCCCCCCAGAACACACCCTCTGGCCACAGCTAATCAGTACAGGGATCTGGCATATGACTCAAGCGTGGTCAGAACTCTGGAGGTTGAAGTGGTGACATGAGTTTCTTTCCACATGTCTGGATGTAAGAAGCCATTGGCAGCCACATCCCATGACTAATCTAGGAGGAGAGGAAGGTAGTGTGCATACAGCAAAGCTAAAATGGAGCTGATGTGAAGAGTACAGCAGAGAAAAGCAAAGGAGACAGTGTTTCCCACCAGGCTCCGGCCCATTCCAGAACTGCTTTCAGCTCCCGATTCCATGGGCTTCTCTAATCCCTCTGTTAGCAAATCCCTACTTGATTTTCTCCCCTTGCCTGAGCTAGTTCAAGATGTGTTGCCGTCTGTACAGAGAGTTCTAATAATACACAATAAAAGAAAAGTTCAAGATATGTTTCGATTATCTCTATAAAGAGTTTGAATTCACAGAGAGAAAAGGCATCCAACTTGATTAACGTATTTGCTATTCGTGAATGTAGAAATGAGTTGGTTTTTTAGTTTTAGTTGCTCAACTTCTTTAGCTCATGTGGATATGTGCATATAAATGTTAGTGCAAAGCACACTCAAGGACTAAACGTGGTCCAAAGTCCACAGGAGGAAAACATAGTTTTGCTGATGTTTTCTCAAGACTAAAACATAACAAGTCTTCTCTTATCGGAGTGCATGAAAGTATTTACAGGATTGATTTTTCTAGTATAAAAGGTAAGATCTAGAAGTGCTAATGTATTTCTTTAACTAAGGGCCACTATCAAAAAAGTTGTGAATTTAATAACTGACATTGAAAATAAATACAAGCAGAAACATAATTAATTGAAAAGACAACTGCCTTTCCCTGCTGTAAACCAACCTTCCACCAGAATAACATGTTTAGTCTGGTACTTACTGAGCTGTGGCTCGTGGTTGGAAATCTTAAGTAGAATCCCTCAGTGATTCTCTCAGGGAATGCCCTGACCACTTCAAATGAAAGGCTTAATTCTTACCCAATAACTTGAAATCTAAATCTACCTGAAGTCACCTGCTGTAGAGAACAAGAGGTGTTTCCTCTCTGGGGAATCGGGAAGAATCTCCCAGAAATGGCTATGAATCCTTCCAGGGATTCTTCCTGGGAAGGCTGGTGAGATCTTTTCAGGGTATCAGCCTCTTTTTTCCCCAGCCCACAGCTCCGGCTTCCAGCTCCCAGATTACATTCCCAGAATAAGGTTCAGAGGCCCATGATTTCCCAGCCCCTCCTCCTTAAAATGGAAAACTCAGGTGAATGCTGTTGGGGGCAGGGTGGCCTCTGAGCCATGACTGCTACAGTATAGACACCACTAGAGGCTAGAAGATCCTTGGCAGCTCTGCCCTGACTGGTATGGCTCAGTGGGTTGGGCACCCTCCCCCAAAGTGACCAGAGTCCTGGTCAGGGCACAGGCCTGGGTTACGGGTTACAGGTTGCAGGTTCTGTCCCTGGTCGGGGGGCATGCCTGTGAGAGGCAACCAGTTGATGTTTTTCACATCAATGCTCCTCTCCCTGACCTTCTTCCTCCCTTTCCTGCTCTTTCAAAATAAGTAAATAGGCTCCCGCCCTCCCCAGGTGGCCGACACGGAAGTTGCTGGTGGACTAGGCTTCCCCAAACCGCCTCCGGCCGCAGCCAGAGGCCCAGGCAAGCGGAGGTGGCAGCACCGGCTCGAGTTGGAGTCACTGCCCAGGCCAGGGCCCGTCTCTGCCATCGACGAGGGCGACAGGCAGCTCACCATGGGAGGCTTTTTCTCAAGTATATTTTCAAGTCTGCTCGGAACCAGGGAAATGAGGATTTTAATTGTGGGATTAGACGGAGCAGGAAAAACTACAATTTTGCACAGATTACAGGTTGGAGAAGTCGTGACTACTATTCCCACTATTGGATTCAGTGTTGAGATGGTAACATCCCAGAACCTTACATTCCAAGTCTGGGATTTAGGAGGGCAGACTAGTATTAGGCCAGCCTGGAGATGTTATTATTCACGCACAGATACAGTCATTTACATAGCAGACAGTGTGACCAAGACAGAATGGCATTTCCAAATCAGAGTTGGTTGCCGTGTTGGAGGAAGAAGAGTTGAGAAAAGCCATTTTGGTGGCGTTTGCAAATAAGCAGGACACGGAACAGGCCACGAGTCCCTCAGGGATGGCAAATTCACTGGGGTTACCTGCCTTGAAGGACCGAAAATGGCAAATACTCAAAACTTCAGCAACCAAAGACACTGGCCTTGGTGAGGCAATGGAACAGTCAGTTGCAACATTAAAGAGCAGACAGCAACTCAGTCCCTTCTGCTCATCTGAAGTGAAGACAACGGGACATATACCCATGGAAACAGTGAAGTGTGCTCCACGCTACTAAATGTTAGAACCGTGTATGATTGTTGGCATATACTGAACTGACTACAACATTTGTAACAAACACAACAAATAAGGTTTTGGTTGGAAGGGTAACCCATCGTGACTGAACCAACCAGATGTCTGCTCTATGTAAAATGTAAAATATTCTTTCCTTTCTTGACTTAAGGTATATATTCTATTTGTATGAAATTCTTATTCAAATATAGTCCTATTAAAGCATGTGTTCTTATTGAGGAAATAAAAACCCTACCTACTTTTGAATTAGTGGTTACAGATTGGATAAACACTAATAAAAATATCTCAGCTGATTTTTTTCTTCTAAAATGAATTTAGGTTTTTCCAAAAAATTACTCAGTAGCGTAGTATAGAAACAGAGTGTGGGTAACACAGTTTTCACTTACTTAATGACCACTTTATTTAAGCTGTCCCATTGAAAAGCCTTTCATTATAGGCATGAAGTTATTAATATAAGAAAGAATTATTTTGGTGGTTAACTTCACTGACTTGTCTGGAATTGTCATTTTATAATACTTCATATAGTTTTGAAAAGATTTGATGTACGCTGACCTGGTTAGCGTAAGAACCCTGTGGTATAGGTACAGGACAGACTGTAACGTAATGTTAGGATGTGTGGAATCTTGGGCTGCTAGGGTGGCTTGCCCAACTGCTAGTTAGTACGCTGGGAACAGGGTTCAAAATGAGACTTCAGGGTCAGGGTCCCATGAACCACATCCTGAGTTCCTAAAAATGTCAACTGTGCAACACAGATGACAACTCCCAAAATAAAATTATGCTAACTGAAGAAAGACTCTGTCCATTCAAAGTAAGGTCTGTAAATTTGTTTGCCCATGCTAGTAGAGGTAGTAAAAACAATCCTAAATGGTTATATTTGATGAATTCACAACACATTAAAGAAAAAAAATCACATTGAAGGAAATAAAAAAGATTTTTTAAATAAATAAATAAAATCTTGGAGAAAAAAAAAGATCCTTGTCAAGTCATAAGCAGCATCATTTTTTTTCTGAATGTTAGAAAAAAAATAACAATTTACGAACCAAGTGAAGCACTTAATTTGTAATTCTGCATCCTAACCATTTAAAACAATGGTTCCCAACTGCGCACATCAGCATCTCTACAGAGTTTTTTTTAATGCCCGTGCACAGGCCCTTCCTAGACCAAACTCTCTGGCGGCGAGGCCTAGTGTAGTCCTTTTTCAGAGCATCCAGGTGATTCATTCCAATGCACATCAGTGGTAAGAATCACTGATGCAGAGTAAGGCAATGGTGCCTCAGTACACACTTCCATAAAATCAGTATTGCAGTTAAGAACCAGCTCTACAATCAACTCATCTCTGCTCCTAGAATCACCCAATATTTCAGTGTCAGTTTCCTCATCAGCAAACTAGGGTAAAAACAGTCTCTATCCCCCAATACGAAGATGAAGCATGAGATATTACATGGAAAGTACTTAATTTAGTGGTTGATTTATAGTACGAATTCCCCAAGGGTTCACTATGAATAGTAACAAAAGAGGTTTAGGCTGTGCATCTAATTTTCCTTTGGAAAAATTTTACCAGCTCATTTTCTTAAACCAAAGTATTTGTCTGTACATTTTTTTCCTTCCTCCAGGATTGTCCTGAAAAAACGAAAATACTAAGTTTTGCCAGCTGTTGCTGAATACGTTACTCCACCCCACCCCGCCACCCATCATAACTAATTAATACTTGATAACCTAAGAGTTAAAAGTTCTGCCTCAAGAGTATAATGCCTCTATCACACCAGACACCAAAACCCATCAGCTCCTCTTCTGGCTAAAATACAGCTATTCTATTTAACAAAGTTACTAACCCAGAAAAGAAAAAAAAAAAAAAAAGACAAAAAATTTCATAAGCGTTCTCTAAAATATTTTAATATTTTGAAAAAGGAAATTTAAGACACATACAGAAGATCTTATGACTAGACTAACTGAACACTTTTTAAAACTCTGAATTCACAAATTTTGGCTATTACTCTTCAGTTTTTATTCATCAAGTTAAGTAGGTTAGGCCCTGGCTGGTGGCACAGTGGATAAGACACTGGCCTGTGAACCCAAAGGTTGCTGGTTCAATTCCCAGCCAGGTTGCAAGCCAGGTCTCCAGCCAGGTCTGTAGCTGGAAGCAGGTGAAAGGCAACCATACACTGATGTCTCTCTCCCTCTCTGCCTCTCTCCCTCCCCCTCTCTTTAAAATTAATAAATAAAATCTTTAAAAAAAAAAGTTATGTAGGTTTAATGGCTTGCTACATTTTTTTTTTTTTTTTTGGAGTCATCCTAAATTACAAGGTAAAAATGAATCTTTTATAATTCTACAGTAACAGAATCTTCTATATTCAAATTTAAATGGAGTTTTTATGTTGCATATAGTTTAATAATTATTTAAAGATACAAAAGAACAAGCTAAACAGATTTGGCCCATTTAATTTAAATAGCTGGTTTACATTTATCAGTTCAACCTACACATTTTTGGCAAAGTATCCATACTTGCTTTTAATAAAATTATGCAGTCAAACTGCATCATAAGAATTAAGCATTCTATTCGCCATTAATTTGTTAGCAAAGATTCAGAAAAATAAGGAATTTTGCTGCTTAGAAAATGGAACCTACTTTCAAAACGACAATGATACTTGTATCAGGATGTGCTATTATCATTTATTGATCACACATAATGAAGCTTCTAAACTTTGCATTCAAAGCTATCATATCTACTCCATCCAATGAGAACATCTACGGTGTTTTGACTGAATAGTTTTTTTTTTAAATTCCAATCCCCATGAGTTCATAATGTAACCTCAAAAACTAACCATGTGTCCACTTTCAAAAAGACTTCTTAGAGACCAGATGATAAACTGTATAAGGATCCTATTGTCAAAATAGTTGTAAAAATGACCTTCTACACTAGTAACACATAGTTCATATCCAAGGATGAATACAATAGTCCCGTGGCAGCTTTTCAACATAACCATGCCTGGGTCACATTCCTAGAGTCAATGGGTCTGGGGTCCTCTTAAGAAATCAACTCTGACCCTGCTGCTGTGGCTCAGTGGATTGAGTGCTGACCTGTGAACCAAAGGGTTGCCAGTTCCATTCCCAGTCAGGGCACATGCCTGGGTTGCTGGCCAGGTCCCCAAGTGGGGGCATGTGAGAGGCACACTGATGTGTTTCTCCCCCCCCAACCTCTCTCTCTCTCTCTCTTCCCCCCTCCCTCCCTTCCCTTCTCTCTAAAAATAAATAAAATCTTAAAAAGAAAAAGAAGTAGTAAAAGAAATTAATTCTGCTCTACCCTGACAAGACAATTGTAGCTCAGAGAGGTGAATTCTCTTGTTCAAAGTCACCTGTTAAATTTTAAAAGGGGGAAAGGAAATAAAATAATTTTTGAAATTACTATATGGATTAATGATTAAAGTGCATACTGAAAAAAGAAAAGACCACCCCATTCTCATTCCAGGACTAACTCTAGTCCATCCGGTCATTTAAGACACGGCAGCAGCACAGGGAAGCCACACAACTAACTTGCCCAAAGTCACATATGCCTAAAATGACACAACCAGGAATAAAACCCATAGCCACTGCCTCCCAAACCACTGATCTCCATCAACTCCGCCAGCCCTGAGTGCTGGCTGGCATCCTCCCTTTGGCCGTACAACTGCAACAAAAACACTCATGAATAACAGGGAAAGACACAGAGGTTAGACACCCTTAGACACTACAAGGCTCAGAGAATCTCGTATGCTCGGAATACAGTTTTTCCTGCTTCTCCCAAAAGAAGACATGAAGAAAATGAAAAGAGTCCACACAGTATTATGGGCCAGTGAACGCAAGGGATGTACAGCAGAGTGGAGATGGTATGAGAGGGCCCATGTTACCCCTGTTTTTAAAGCAACAGCCTGTATTGCTGTGTATTCTTTAAACAGGTAACAGAACAGAAGCTACGTACACAAGTTTATATTCTTAGTTCGATTCTGACTGCATGTCTTATGAATTCTAATGTAGTGTTATTATACAAACAGTAAGCAAGCAACTCTAGCAAGTATACCATTAATGCACACAAATTTAGATAGATGATTGATAGATAGATAAATAAAGGGATAGAGAGATTCGTAGCATTTCAGTCACATGAACAGAAATACTTTAGCGGTGGGGAAGGAAACACAACCAGCATTACTAATGAAATTTGGGTGAAAATTGCTGTAATCCATTTTCTGATGAAATGGTTCAAATTCATTTTCCCCAACCCAAAATGCATAAGACAGAGATAAAAACATTCTTTAATAATAATGTACTTCTGATGAGGGAGAATATAGAAAATTACACACTTGGTAAATTCATCAGCTAGAAGCAATCAGCCGGGGCCTGGAGGTCACCTTCCGCATGCCCTCACTTTGCTTTCACAAATAATCACCTGAAATGTAAGGCTGGAGGCGGACTTTTTCATCTGGTTCAAGCACGAAACAGGCACTGCTCTTTTATGTCACACCAGGGTGGTTTGAAAGTTGGCGAGCATATTAACCAAATGCACAGACATTTGGAAAGTCCAGCTCAACAGATGACTCTGGGACTGTGTTTTCACAGGCAAAAAGCTCAAAATGCTGAAATACACATAAAAGCTCCTTTCACAATAAAAATAATCTTTGCACGAAGATGGATATTTACATCATCCTATTCCCGGATTCTTAAGACTTACCATACAACCCCTTTCCTCATCATCAGAGGAGCAGATAAACTAGAAAACTAAAACAGCAGAAAAGGATAGACTCCACTGTATTAGAAAAGCAAGTAGAAATTTAAAAGCTCAAGCAGGATTTCTTCACTTGGAAGAGTCTCTCACCTTTGTTGCCAAAGCTTCCGCACTTTCTCGACAAGTCTTCTCTATTTCAAGATGGTTCTGCATAAAATTCACTTCCTCTATGACCATGTGAGAAACTAGGAATGAGAGAAAAAATGCCTCAGCCTTCAAAGATTAGTCAGCTCTTCCAGAAGCCCACACATCTTGTCCCATGATTAAGAATACTCAGTTCTTTAGCTGGCCAGACCTTCAGCGATTGTGAAAAAAAGGGTTTAAGATGCTGTCCTGATTAAATCTTAGCTAATATTCGAAACATCGAAAGAAGAAAGGACTGTAACAAAGAACTTTTATTGCTATTCATACACATTTTAAGAACGCTATTTAGGATCATTTTTAAGTGTCTATTTTCTATGTAGTTGCATACATAACCACTGAATTAAACAAAGGAACCTCTCACAAATAAAAAGTGACAAACAGAATTTCCTTTTCTTGGCAGGATATTAACAGATGGATCAAATAAGGAAAATCAGCTAAAGAAAAAATTTAAAAACTAAATTTTGATCTTGTAACAATAATAACAATGTGGCTTAACTAGTAAGTTGAGCAATAGTAATCTTCATTAGTGACAAAGGAGAATTTACTACTACTGACTAAACTCCAAGACAAAGACGTATAGCAACAATATTTTTGTACTGTATTATGATGAAAATAGGTGCTAACAAGTTGCATCCCAGGCTGTCAGGAAGATTAGGAAAATAGATTTTACTTGATACTTTACCAATGCTTGAAAAATAGTTATTTTCAGATATTTCTGGGGAACTGATCTATATAGGTTGAGATTTAAGGGTGCAAAGTAATTTAGAATTTGAATTATACTTGGTTAAGTCAGGTAAGAAAAATGCCAATTCCTTTCACCCATTTTTCTGGTTCAAAGAAAATGCTCAGAATCTGACTTACTTAACTGTAGACATGTATGCTCCTTGATATTTGTTCAGCTTCGGAAAAGAAAAACGAAGGATACTCACACGGGAAACCCAGCAAAGTTAGGCAAAAAGCACTGGTCTCATGGGACACAAAGAGAGATTACTTTTGCTTCATTTAAGCTTAATTAACCTGCAATTATGATTAAACTCCGAGCAAAAAAAATTCTCTCCAAATTAAATACAAAAACGTATGACTTCCTAAGTCTGTCCAAAGTTCTTATTATGTTAATATTCAAATTCATAAAGCAGCACTAAAATGGCCAGAAACATCTCTAACCTTGACATGTTTTTTTTCAGGGGTAATAATAATCTGCGGCAAATGCAGGCCAACCAAAAACCACTTAACTAATTAGTAGTTGCAGTCACCGAGAAAAACATGAATCAACACTGTTATTACAAGTGGCACATTTGAGTGGCATCTAATTATGACTTGATGAGCCCGATACTTGCATTATCAACATTACTACTGCATCCCATCAGGGCCTAAAAGCTGCTGATGGCATTGACTTTGAGAAACTCCCTCTCAATGGTGAGGCAGCACCCAACAATTGGCTTGGCAGGGGCCCCCCTCACTAAATGACACGTTAAGTGTAATTACTGGTAGACATTGTAAATAAACAGGATTGGAAGTGAAAATTGTACCAAGTGCATAAGACACAATCTGACACATTGGAAGTGGCAGCCTTAATTGAGAGTTTCTTTGACTGCTCAAGATCATTTCAACTGCATTTCTCAGACGACAGTGATTATAACTGTGGAGACAGACAGCATAATGGTGTCAGCACTGCTGACAGAGCAGTGAATTAAATTGTATCTGCTGTTGTGTGAAAGCCTTGATGAGAGGTACAGATGCCTTAGTGGTCTTATCATTATAACACAATGGTCATGTTGTCATCAACCTTTCTGGCTCCAATTGAAAAGAAATGATTGTGTGTTGAAGCTCCCCCTCCCCCCTCCACACCACCCCCCTTCTCCTCCTCTATCTCTGGTCCTGAATAGAACCAATTTTCAGAGAGCTATGAAATCACGCAATAGGTCCTAAAATGCAGCTGCTTGGCATACAAACGGGTCCCCATTAAACTGGAATCACACACAATATGTGTTTATGCCAGAAGAACAAATAGAAGCTGAACACAGACCAAGTTTATTCACACACACAAAGCCCATGTAGCTCTTCATCAATATAATTGCCTTTTATATTGTAGTTTAAATAATAGGCTCTATTATTTCCTTAAAATCCTAATATTCCTGGCACTTTATCACTATATTTACAAGGTAGGTTCTTCAAAAATGTGAAGGAAAGAGAAAAGAAACCTATACAATTTTTACAACATCAAATATTACTTTGAATTTTTAGCCTTAACTACTTGACATCTCCTGCCGCAATCTGGTATTTCCACTATCATAACAAAAGCATAAACACTCTGCATTTTTCATAGGAATTTGACTTTTTATTCAATAACATTCTTGCTCATAGGAGAGTAAGAAAAATTATTCCACAGGAGTAAGGTTTAGGCCTAGCAAAAGGAAAAAAAAAACACTTATTTTCTAAACATTTTATAAGAAGCTTCCCTATAATTTAACTTGATAAACTTAGCAAGGTAGAACTCGCTCCCACTTTCTCCAATTCTGATATATAGAATACCCCATCAGGCAGGATTTTTATTTCTTCCTCAAAGTGGGAACGGTGGAAATGAAGTACTGTGCTTTAATTTTTAGTTTAAAAATTACCTCAATGCTAAACTGGTATCCTAAAACCCTAGTCACCAACTTCCTAGATTCAAAAGGGAAGAGCATGTCTCGAAAGGCATTTATACCTTTAAGAAGCATAATCCCATTTCCAAAAACCAAAAGTCAGGTCACATGACACAAAACAGAACTTTCTGAATCCACAAGTCTACCTGCACCTTTCAAAGGATAAATCTTTTAAAAACCTTTAAGTGTTCATTTAATGATTTTCCCATGGTGCGAAATTCGGTCTTGTCTCCCCATACCTACAATCCATGATGGTGCACCTAAATCACCTATAGTTTGGATAACGTGAAGGTTTGGAAAAGAAAAAGGACGATCTTTATATAAAATGATCTTTATATAAAATGAGTTATGTTTTTTAAAATCCTAGTATTGTAAAAATATGTAACAAAATATTTACAGGTAAAATGATATGATGGCTGAAATTAGTTTCAAAATAACGTCAGTGTGAGTGGGTGTGTGGATATTTAGGAGAAAGACTGACCTTGAGCTGGTAACTGTTGGAAGTTGTGTGATGAGTACATGACAGTTCGTTACATTATTTTCTCACTTTTGAATGAGCTTGAAATTTTCCATAATAAAAGTTTTTCAGTGATTTTCTGAGAACACAGAAGTATGACCTAAAAATATACCAATTACTGCTTCTATCAGTTGACTTGACTCAGCAAAGTTTGTCCCTTTTTCACTGACTCCAAAACACGCTTACACTTGACATCACAGAATATACCACAGTGGAGGGTAACTGAGTTTTGTTTTGTTTTTGTCTCCTGCTTCCTGTGAGAGTATTAGAGCAGAGATTCTATTCTGGTCTCATCTGACCCTCTTGCCCTTGACGCACTGCCACATACAAAGCCGGTCATCATGTCTGCGCTTGTTTGAGTGACCAGGAAAATATATCAGGCCTAAGTTCATCTGTGAGCACCTTCTTACAAAAAACATCCTCTGTCATGTAGAACTGCTTAGGAAACAACCACCATCACCATGTACTGAACCAGCTAGGCACCCCGCCTATGCTGACCCCTTCCCATGTGTTCTCTCTTAACACAGTGTTGACCTGCAATTTTATAGCAAAAGGTAACGCACGTGCAAGCACGAGTTAACTCATTATTGGTCAGCAATGTCTCGACTTGAAAATACAAGTGTTTTGGTGACCAGTCTGCAATGTGTAAAATCCCCACCACCATCCTGTGAGGTAGGTATGTTCACAGTAACTTTGTATTTGAGAATACTGAGGCCCAGAGAAGCTAGGTAATGTATTCAAGATGAGAGTTCTATTCAGTGAATACCAGCCAAATCTATTTCTAGGTGATTCCAATTTCTATGACCCCTTCTAATGTATCATATTTAAAGGTGATACCCCCAATGATGTTGCTTCCTGAGCAAAAACACCCCTCCATCCAGTCAACACTTGCAATACTTAGACACCAGGATGCCTATAAAGCCTATGTGATGAATATACGTATCGTAAGTTCTTTTATGCACCAGATTATGTAGGAAGGTCTTCATAGTGGTAAGAAAACAGCCATGAAAACTGGCCACTATGAGAAAACTGGTGTGTCCCACGCCAGGCAAAGGGTCTAATGCTGTGGCATGCAGACATGAGAGGGCTCTATTCACATCTATGTTCACAGGAGTCTTTCTTTCTGAGGAGCACAGCTCTGTGCCGTAGTGGTTTTTGCACAGAAACGTATAGGAAAGGCTCAGGCACAGCGGGCCGGGAGCCAAGAATGGCATGAACTACACGGCGGGCAAACGCAGGTTTATAGTTGTAATATCCTTTTGAGTTAATGAAGTCGTTGTGATCATCACAACCTGCATGTCGTTTTCCCTATGAATAACTGTAAACCTACTTTTGCCCACCCCTGTGTGGCTAAAACCAGCTGGGGAAAGTACGGTCCTCCCCGGAGGTAAAACATCACTGGGAGTCCAATTTCATCTGAACACCGAAGATCCTTTCCCTGACAGCTGCCCAGATGTGGACACTGGTGTGTGAAGACTAACTCACGGAAGGCAAATGATACCAAGTCCATTCCGGAGGGCTGTCCGGCACTGGCTGGCGCAGGAAATGAGATGGTGGCGGCAGCAACGACATTCCTTGAGCGTTAACTATAACGCTGGCACTGCGTTCTCCAGCGCTTTTCACACGGATTATCCATTTAATCCTCGAACAGCCCGTGAATCGGGACCACTGACCCCAATTTTCCTATTGAACACCCTGCTCAGGGCCATATGGTACTTGTCACTGCGATAATGGCCTTGCTCCCTTCCCAATCTGATATTCTACCCTGTGTTCAAAGGCTGTGAACCACAGATAAAAAATTTTTTTAATATTTAAAGCTATCTTTAAGTCGCTCTGGAACTACTCCCACTGCAGCAAGTGCCAATCCGCTGTCAGTAATTAATTCAACACATTTGCTGGTCACAATGTCAATGGCGTAACTCTTTCAGGTGTGACTCGGTGTCCACACAAGTGTAAGACCATCCTAGAGTTCCTGCACTGGGGAAGGAGAAAATCCTTTGCGATTTTAATTCACACATTCATAAGCAGGAGATACTTCTGTCATAGCATATTGGCCTCCCAAAATAGGTAACATCAGCAAAGTTCCTCTTGAATTGTCTTTGTCAGAGCCAGACACATGAAATAAACCTGGCTATTGAAATTTAACCATCATGCCTTACTTTTATAGCTATTCACTTTCAACAGGAATAAAGTGTTTTATGTAGTTACTAAGTGAACACATTTGATAATATAATCACGCAGCCTGACTAATAGTAGTTGCAGAACAGGGCAGGAAGGACCTGCTTCCAGGGGACAGGGAGGTGGGGGGGTTGGTGGCAGGGGTCACTTTCCCTAAGGTCTGACCCTTCTTCCATGACATGTTTCCTTGTGATCCTTCTGGCTGTTTTTGGATATGTCCTACTTCAGAGGATAAAGTATTAACAGATTTATATCAGATAAAAAATAGCACAGCAAAAATTTAGATAACATATGACAACTTTTGTGGCACTACAATGTTCCTTCATGAAAGGGCTATTTCAAACATTCAAACTTTTAAAAATGTGTTTGTTCTAGGAACCTAGCGTTCCTTTTGTATGACCTAAGGAACTAAGCAGACCACTATAAAGATGTACATATAGCCCTGGCAGGTATGGCTCAGTGATTGAGCACCACCTGTGAACCAGAGGGTCCCAGGTTCAATTCCCAGTTGGGACACATGCCTGGGTTGTGGGCCATGTCCCTGGTTGGGGCTGCATGAGAGGCAACCAGGAATTCGTGTCTTTCTCCCTCTCTTTCTCCCTTCCTTCCCCTCTCTCTAAAAATAAATAAATAAATCTAAAAAAAAAAAAAAGATGTATGTAAAAGAATACTTGTGATGGCATTATTTATAATAACGAAAACCCAGAAATAATCCATCTATCACTGAAGAAAGGCTTAAATGACAGTAATATCATGTAATAGTACTATGGGCAACAATGAAAACTAATAGACATCTCCGCTGACATTCAAAGATGACCATAATATGAGGTCTGTCCCAAAAGTATGGAGCCAATGTTAATATAATCAAAAGTTTGTGAGGCCAATACTTCCAGGACAAACCTCATATATTGTTTACCAAAAAAAGCAAACTGCAACACTAAATGCAAAGTATGATTGTATTTTTTTTTTTCCATTTTGTATATACACAATTTATGCAGATAAAAGACCAGGAAAGAAAGACTACAAAATACTAACATTGGCTTTGCTCAAAACGTCAAGATAACAAGTAATCTTTGTTCTCTTTTAACTGTTCTGCACAGTAAAAGCTTTTATAGCAAGCATACACTTTTATAATAACACATTCATAAAACAATAATGCTCATTCCATTTCTTTAAAAATGACAGTAATGCCAGGGCATTTGGGGAACAAATGAGAAGACAATCCTTGCTTTCTTGCAGGCCCAATGCATCAGGAACTGAACAGAGGGGACATGTCTACCCACAGAATCCCCACACATAGCTTTGTATGTTATAATAATATCCACATAAATGCTTACGTACTTTTCTGGAATTCCTCCAGCTTTCTAATAGCTTCATCTCGTTCTTGCCTAATTTTGTCACACTGAAACAAGAAAAAAAGTGATTTTATATCGTAAGTTTGGAAAGACAAGAAAGAGCAAACTTACAAACAACAGCAATGTTATGAAAAGAAAACAGAAAATTAAAAACCTAAAAAAAAAAAAAAAAAAAGCCTTAATGATCACCTGGTATTTGTACAGTTCAACCAGCCCAGTCATTTGTACCATCATATCTGGCCCATTTTTTTGGACTAAGATAATGAGTCACCTCACTGCTCATTATCTCTTCAATAACAGACCAGTTTAACATCCTGAAGTTAAAATATAGTCTTTCTTTAAAAGAATATTTGTGCCCCTTTTCAAAAGTAGGTATTTTGCAAATACAGTGAACTCCCCACTCATCCACAGGTCAGAGTCCCTGAGACGGGACGGTTTCGAACACCCAGGGCACAGGTGCACAAACTGGAAGTGACCGCTACAGGAAGCAACCGCCGCAGGGAAACAGGCCACGACCACACGCGCCATGCACGCTCTTACTCAAGAAAAAAGCCATCCTTGTGCTTTAAAGTTCCAAATAAAAGAAAACAGCAACTAAAAAGGGACAAAGATAAAGTATTCAGCAATAAGCAGGTATCATTTACATAAAGAGATTTTTCATTTTAAAAGGTGGGAGGACTCACCAAAAGAGACTTCAGGAGGTAAGGTCATAAAAGGCAAACAATAACTATTAAAGAAGGAGGAGTATTCAGTACTTGAACAGACTCTAAAGGTATAAATGAATTTTTTAAAAGCCTAATGTTCATTATGAGAATTGAACTCAATTTACCTTGAATTTCACAAAACAGGAAAGTATAACACTTTTAGAACAATTTTCATCCAAAATATCTAAAGCTTTAAAAAGTGATTTTTAGCTATTAGAGATAATTAAAATTTTAATTTTGTGGAATATTATATTAAGGACCATTTGAATAAAACACAATTTTAAATTATATTTTAATCCCATTATGACAGATAACTGTATTAGGATTTCACATTTCTATGGCTAAAAACTATTGATGCCATGGGTAATGTGAAAAACCCAAATTGAGTGAAATATTCTCATCTAATAAGACGGCAAAAACTGAAACAGTCTGATATCAGGAGTTGGAAACTTGCCTATTGCTGGTGGCATAAGTACTGTGGAAATAAACTACTGAAATTGAAAGTGACACATGCCATGTGTGACTCAGCAGTTCTACTATTACCAGACTCTCTAGTAATGTGTACAAATATGTTCAGCATGTATAGTAACAATAAATCATGGCATAGTCATAAAATACACTGCAAAATGCGCAGTGCAAATGAATGACCTAGCGCTCTATTTATAAACATAGACAAACCTCAAAAACCACAACATCGGGCCTGCCTGGTGTGGCTCAGTGGATTGAGCATGAGCCTGCAAACCAAAGAGCCGCTGGTGTGATTCCCAGTCAGGGCACATGCCTCAGTTGCCAGCCCCGTCCCCAGTTGGAGGTGTACAAGAGGCCATCACACATTGATGTTTCTCTCCCTCTCTTCCTTCCTCCCTTGTCTCTACAATATATAAACAGAGTATTATATATATATTTTTAAAACCACAATATTTAGTAAAAGTGGTCGAATACACACCAAATGATATCATAACATACATTTTCCATACTTGCATATGTATATTTCATGATACATGTTGCATACTTGTATATAAAAATATAAAAACACAACGTAGAAGGCTGTCCATACAAAATTTATGACAAAAGATAGGGAGAGGAAGGGAGCTATGATTGGGTGACAGAGGCTATATTCAACAATTTTTTCTGCAGCATTCTTATGATTAAATTTTTAATTAAGTTTTTTATTATTAAATTACAAAATTATGACAGTTGATTTTTGTATGTTGCATATTTGTTATATTATTCTCTGCCCTCTTCTATGATTTTAATATATTTTTTTAAATAAAGGAAAAGTTAAGAAGCAAATGGTTCAGTTTTCCTCTTTAATCTCTCAAGAATTCAAACTTTTAAAAAAACCACTTGAAGCTCTGGTTGGTGGCACAGTGGATAAGGCGCCGGTCTGCAAACTCAAAGGTCGCTGGTTCGATTCCCCAGTCAGGGCACATAACCAGGTTACAAGCCAGGTCTCCAGCCAGGTCCATAGCTGGAGGCAGGTGAAGGGCAACCACACATTGATGTCTCTCTCCCTCTCTGCCTCCCTCCCTTCTCCTCTCTAAAAATAATAAAAATCTTAAAAAAGAAAACACTTGAGTAAATCCATTCTGACCGGAGTATGTGACACGTGGTGCTAATTTGGCAAAGCTGGTCACTACGTCCTGACTGAGGTCCCGCCACAGGAGGGGTCAGGCTGGACTGTATCCCTCAGCACTCAGCAGTACCTCCCGCACCCATGGGGGACACATACCCAGACCCCCAGTGGGTGCACCTCAAACTGCTGACAGCTGTGAACCATGTATAGTATATAGTTCTTTCCAGTACATAGATACCTAGGGTAACATTTAATCTATAAATTAGGCCCAATAAGAGGTTAACAATGATAATAACAAAATTGAATTATAACAATAATTTGTAGTAAGTTATATTAATGTGATGTCGTCCCCTACCTCTCTCTCTCCCCCTCTCTCTCCCTCTCACTCTCTCAAAATCTGATAACCCATCCGATAAATGAGAAAAGCACTAAATAACTAACGTGTGGGTCATACCCCGCATGGCTATGCTGGGTAAAGGGTTGGCTAACATCCCAGGCAGGACGGAAATGGACATCAGAAGATTTCATCGTGCTACTGGAAATGGCACGCAATTTAAAACCTGTTTATTTCTGAAACTTTCCATTTAATATTCCCATGCCTTAGTTGACCGTGGGTAACTAAAACTGCAGCGAAGGGGGGACTACTATATTCCTTCATCAAGGTTTTCTTGTGAAAATCTATCTTCTAAAAAAAGAAGTTTAGTATAGTTTCTAATTCTAACTTTAAAAAATAACTGCCTTGTGTGTGTGTGTGGGGGGGTGTTTAAAATTCTAAAAACGAGAGTTCTGGGTTCTCCAATGAGCTTGCGTAAATCCTTCAGTATACAGTACACCGTTGGATTCTGAATCCTCCAACACTGCTGGCCAGTTGTTTCAGTAACGTTCCTGGTGTTTTCCAGAATGCGGTTTCTGTTTGTTCCGTACTCCCCAGTACCCTGCCAGTCTCCCACCCCACCTCCAACAATGGGCAGCACAGTCCAAAGTACAAAACAGAAACATTCTTTCTGACTAGACTCCTGAGTTAGGACTGCCGAATAAAATTTATCTGGTGGTGTTTTGTTTTGTTTGTTTTTTTTCAAATTAATTTCATGTTTCTCCTCTATAGCTTTTCTGAAAGGCGCAAGATGCCCTGTGGAAAACTGCCTTTGTCTAAGAGCAGATGCTTAGGAGTGCTGTTCCTTCCTTAATGTCACTTGGATTCTCTTATAACACTCTCAAAGCTCCACCTGAAAGAATTAGAGATTAATTTCATTCTCACTTAAATCAAACAGCCCGGGTTTTCACTGAGACTTTGACAAAGAAACGAAATGAGCACCCTTAAACAGGATGGCACTCTTCTCTGCTCAGACCTGAAAAAGGCCACCAACTGACATCACAGGTAAGCCGCCAGTGCAACTACCATTTACTGGTCATTAACCACACATGACAATTTTAGGTAGATTTACACCAATCCCCACAAAGTCAGATTGCATGCTCTCTGCTCACAAGGTGCTGGGAAGACAGGCTTTGGTTAACAACAAGTCTCAACATCACAATTTAATTCTAACGTGCAAGTAACCAGTTTCTGTAGTCTAGCTATGTGCCTTTTCACTAACCCCAGAGTCATCACCGGCCGATTCAAAAGCTGTCTCCCAACCCCAGCTGTGTTCTATCAGGGGTCTTCACTTTGCCTGGCTTTCTATTTTCTGCAACCACATGATGGTAGAACTGGCAGCCGCAGAATTCGCCATCTGCTATGATTACTGAAAGGAGCGCGTGGTGGGGGGAGGGGTCCACACATGCAGCGAAGGCAGCTTATTCTCACCCAGAGTTGAACAAAATGAGAAGGGCCTTCGAATTAACTAAGCAAAAATCCAACACCCGCTTGTTCCATCACTTTAAGTGAATCCACAAAAAAGATCTTGTCATCTTTCTTTCATTCCACCGCAGGGAGAAGTCAGCAAGGGTGCTGGGCCTTTTGGGAAGAATGTTGTACCTCTATGTCCCAGAGCCCCTCACCCATCCTACCCCTTCCCCTACGCGGCACATGCAGCTGCACTATTTGTAGAAATGGCTTCTTTTTGTCTGAGAATTGCTCATGAAGACTTTGTAATAGCAACAGATGTTCGTGGGCCCACGTCACTTAATTAAGATGCCCCATGATTCTCTGTGGCTCGAGGCTGGGGCAGAACCCAGCAGCACAAGTGCCGGCTGGTTTAAGCAAGTTGGGTAACGATTATGTCTATTCTGAAGTCTCTATTTTCAGTCTTTATGAAGGGGTGAGCAGATCAGAGGTTGGCCTTGCTGGTGTTGAAGGCTCTTCAATATTAGAAGCCCTGGTTATCCTCTAGATCTCTTCCCGGAGCCTCATCCAGACAGACTCCCGACTTCCGAAGCTAAACCAGCCTTTCAAAGCCCCAGCAGACTGATTCTCAGAGGGAGCCCTTTCCATTGTGGCACTACCCCCTACCCCACCAAAACGAACAACTCTGATCTTTCTCCCGTGTGTATCATTCAACGTACTGTTTATACTCAAATGTCTGCCTAACAAGACTCAGACAATGAGACGCAGCTATAGTTTGCTGTGTGTGATGTTACGCATGAAAAACCCCAGTATTCTGAATTGTGTCTAACTTCTATGAATGTCAACATTCATTTTTACATTTTTATCTCTGTGGTGCACGAAGGCAGTGGTGGGGGGTGGCAGCCTGCAGAAAGGCCGGTCTCGGGCCCAAGAAGTGCGCACCCATACCGCATACACACAATACCAGCAGAGTACACGATCTCTGCACAGGTAAACACCTCCGCATGGGCTGAATTAGACTGCTAAGCAGATTGCAAGTGTAACCACTCAACACCTCTATTTCCTTCCTTGAGCCTTGAACAAATTATTTATACAGCCCCAACACATGCCAAGGCCCTGTGGGAAACACATTGGGAAACATGACACGCAACGTGCTCTCACAAAACATGTGATTTACCAAAACAGATCAAGAAGTGAAACAAGCAGGTATAATGGGAGAAATACCGCACGGTGGGGACATACATCAGAGGCTGTAACACTGCTTCTGGACAGGCCATTTTTGCTTATTTTTTCTTGAAATTCATTCTCTTGATGCCCAGTTACAATTCTGAAAATTGTAAACATGCAAAGCATTGGGATTATTGATATCACCTGTTTTAGAATCTTTGGCGAGGTACCTTAAAGACCGTCAAATCATGTTTAATAATAATTGACCATTATCTTGCTCTACCCGCGTCAAGTTGGGCTAGGCCTCGGCTGTGCTTATTCTTGAAAAACACAGTAAATTCAATCACTCCTACTCAAATGGGATTCCTTGCGCTCCCTCTTTCAATGGTGTTTTTTCCTTCTGATGCCAAGTTCTCCCCCCCATTTTCACAGGCGATAAACTAGCAGCCGCCTCAAAAGCTGTCTTCCAGCATTCTCCAAATTCTAGGTATTGTGTGTCAGGGAGACATACATGTCATCAGAACAGAGATCCCTGCTCTTTGTTTCTGGATAGATTGCTGTTAATAAGAGACTCATTTTCACTTCCCAACTGCTAAGTAATTACTTTTTCTCTGGCACAACCACTTGCCACTCTGTTCTAAAGAAACTGCATGTATGTGGATGTATTATGCATGCACAGTTGGCATAATGGGTGTGTATCTTGCTCTTCAGAGTGGCTTCTTTACTGATTTTTTAAAAATAAAATACTGAGGGACCTTCATCTCTGAAATGTACACAAGAGGGAGAAATTTGAACAACAGACCACAGAGCCAACATGCAAACAGTATCATATACCTTGCTTCTTGAAACCTAAGTCTGCCTCTTCCCTTTTCAGTCATTGTTCCTGGTGAGCTGACAGACGGAGGTCTGATGCCATTACAGCAGCTCACCAGACGATGTCTACTCAGCCACTTAAACATTTATTCATCTCAAAACTCGATCTCAGTTCATAAGATTAAACACAAATACTTACTGTTTAAAGGCAGGCATTCTTCTATTACACAGATTTCTTTCTTTCTTTTTTTTTTTTTTTTTTATGTATACCCCCCACACACACTCCCCTCCACCCTAAGAAAGTTGAAAGTCATTTCATTAAAAGTTGGGTGAGGCTGTGACACCCCTCCCATTAAAAAACAAAATAAAACAAAACAAAACAAAAAACAAAAAAACCAGCCCTGGCTGGTGGCACAGTGGATAAGGCACCAGCCTGCAAACCCAAGTGTTGCTAGTTTGATTCCCAGCCAGGGCACATAACCAGGTTGCAAGCCAGGTCTCCAGCTAGGTCTGTAGCTGGAGGCAGGTGAAAGGCAACCATACATTGATGCCTCTCTCCCTTTCTGCCTCCCTCCCCGCGCCCCGACCCTGAAAATAATAAAATCTTAAAAAAAATTAAATTAGCCCTGGCTGGTAACACAGTGGATAAGGTGCTGGCCTGTGAACCCAAATGTCGCTGGTTCGATTCCCCAGCCAGGGCACATAACCAGGTTGCAAGCCAGGTCTCCAGCCAGGTCCGTAGCTGAGGCAGGTGAAAGGCAGCCATACATTGATGTTTTTCTCCTTCTCTGCCTCTCTCCCTTCCCCTCTCTCTAAAAATGATAATAAATAAAATATATTTTTTTAAATTAAAAAAATAATAAATTAAATTTAAAAAAGAAAAAACAATTATGACCAAGATTGTGAATGAGTCAGAATGCCCTTCAACCGAAGCAGGATTAATATTTGAATATGATTGCTTCACAAGCTAAGTAAAACATTTTATTTTGCTGATTCCAAAATAAATAGTTCTCTATTTTTCCATACCCCTCAAAAAAGATACAGATGGCTGCTGACTTCAATGGGACAGACTTTCTCACTTTTTTTAACATACTGATGATAATGTTATTTAGAAACCAGGGGAAAAAAGAAAAGGAGCACATTTCCTTAATCGCCACTTATCTTGATGTAAAAAGAAATGTTTTTTACATTTTTAACTAAGCCACACAATTTATATCCCACATATTTTGATAATTGACTTTTGTTGATAAAATGCGGTAAGTGCTTAAGAAATACACTGATGTTTTATTACAAAGAGGCCAAGAGCAAACAAATTATTTCTGCCTGTGACAGAATCAGAGGACTCTGAAAACAGAGTGACCTTTAAGCCAAGCCTAGGAGTTACTAAGGACTGGTCACATGGGATTGAGCAGGAAACTCTGTCTTTTTCTACTTTTCCCATTCTGCCCCAAACCCTAGGTATGCAGTTATATCATCACGATTTATTAGTTCTTTGTCAACTTGCCTGTGCCCCTTATTACAGTGGCTTTACTCAAGAGTGGGACCTTCATATGCATTTTTGTATGGCCCTGAAGGCATTCAACACAGGTTTCCCTTCAAAGAGCTTTCATTATAAACTCAAGAAGATTCTGATCATTGATTTAAAGAAAACACACACTCACAAAATGATCATCATTATATTTTTCTTTAAAAGGGAGGGGGGGGGACTACAAAGGAAAAGCTCAGGGAAGCCTGGGCCCAACCCTCCCAAATCTCCTAAGGCCTTTAGATTGCAGTATGTCAGGAATGCGGTAGGTCAGAAACTTTACGTGCACACACGCAAGCAAATTTTTCTGACATAAGATGGATTAGATAGCCAACTTGCAGGTTTTAAATACAAATGGACTGACACATGCTACAGAAACATATGGAGTCTGACAACTTGTGGAATTAAATCTGTGCGGGAAGATTCATGAGCTAACAATAAATAACCATGAATGAAAAACCAACACCATCAGGGAAGAATTCATTCACTCCCATTAGTTTACTTGCTTCAAAGGGGTCACGTGTGGTCAGAAGACCCACATTTTGAACCTGAAGTCGGTTAAACCCCTGAGGTCCTGTTCTCTGGGAAAGGGAGCCCACTCAGGGCTGGCTGAAGCATCCCTCCAACACGGGAGGTAAGTGAGTGCACAGGACTCGGTGACTTCTCAATAAACTCTGCCTGTTAAGCAACTGCCTACTTTGGAGAGATCCCTGTCCTACCCCTCTCTCAACAGTACAGGTTCCCAGCAGGGTTTAAAAAGGAGTCACCCAAAGGAGTCACACCCCCTGTCTTTTCCCACTGATAAGATTCACAACCTGGCAACACAGAGAGTCGGACTTAATGTGGACTTTGGTCCCTTCTGCTTGTGCAAAATTTCCCCACATCAAGTTAACAATGGCAAATAAAGAGTTTACATTCCTATCCTTGCTTGACTTATCTGCACTCGGAGTGGAGCCAGGAGGCAAGAATGGCCACCTACCAGTATTTGCTGATGTGCAGCAGCTAAAGCTCACCCAGCCGGGCACAAGAAGGGCTTCGCTAGAGAAAGCAGTGCACTCCGTTTACCACATCTGGAACTATGGATGCTTTTACTCATTCTTTGCTGTTTAAAAAAGGCTTTTCGTATATGTTGCCCTCCTTTAAGGGGTAAAAATCTTCAGTAATAAGCCTGCTGGTCTTTTAACAGAAGACAGAGTGTGGGGAACTTAAAATCACCCTATTTTGTTGTACCCAACCACACAGCACTCCGTGTTGCTCTCATTTCCTTTATCCCCATTTATGTTCATAGTTATTTTTAAAGAATTAGGACAGAAGCAGATCAATAATGCATACATATATGCTAAGAGTATGAGCCCATCCTCTGTGTACAGAAATATGTAAACAGTCGAAGGACTAAGAAAACTTATAACCCCTCTTTTATCAAAAGCATTTTACCTATAATTCTACTTCATAACGGATGGTTCACTTAACACCTCACTGCAACAAACGGCTCTCGGTTAAACAGCTATTATTCCCACCAGCAACAGATGTTTCTGAAACATCTACTATTTCGTAGGGCATTGCTAGGTCTACTAATAAGCAAGAATTAAAGAAAAGAAGAAAATAAAAGTTTGCTCTTCTTCCTCTTATGCTATTCATTTTCCTCTTTGTCCCTCCTCTCTCGCACATGAAGACACTTGTTTGCTTTCCCAACTCGTATCTTCGAGGTTACGTCTAAGAGTTTTCCTGAATTAACCCTTCCAACGGGTTTTCCTCTTCACCTCTTGGACCAGGAACATCCATGGAAGAGACTCAACTGACTGACAACTTGTGGGCTTTTGCTCCTGGAGCTGGAAGATAGTTGGGTATCTTAGGAAGACGGGCTCAAGTTACCATCAACATCACGCATTAGCTTCACGGTGAAGCAGGGCACAGGGCACAGGGGAACTCAGGATCTAAGCACCCACTCCCCGCCTATTGACATCCTCAGGGCACCTGTGACTGTGGGTGTTCACGGCAACAGAATCAGAAATTCTGTCAAACTGTTTTCTGTGACCTTCTTACCGTATCAGACAGGCATACACCAGCCACATTCTACCATGTGGATATTTTCATCACCCCCACCCACCATCCCCTGCATCGCCTGATGAAAGGAAGAGAAGAAACCAAAGAGCTATTTACAAATGAGCAAAGGAGCCTCAAAACTGGATGGAAAATAATGATCTAAAAATTCATTATAATCTGCGTTGAACTGAAGTACTTACTATTAATATCACCAAGGATATAGGTGGCAAATTAATGAGTGAAAAAGCTAAATATGATCCTCAGAGCCCAATAAATGCCCCCCCAAAATGTCACAAGTTTTACAAATATTTAGCTCACTACTGATTTTCATTATAGCTCCTGTTACAAAATTGTGGAGATGAGGTTTCATAATTTACAACAATGATGACCGCCTTCTTTAATATCACAAAGGAACCTGTTTTATTAATTTTCCACCATGGATGTTCTATTTTGAAATAGTTGGTCTATCAAACAAAATAATTTCTAAAAAGTACATTTTGAGCCCTGGCTGGTGGCTCAGTGGATAGGAGCTGGTCTGCGAACCCAAAGGTTGCTGGTTCACTTCCCAGCCAGGGCACATAACCAGGTCTCCAGCCAGGGCCGTAGCTGGAGGCAGGGGAAAGGCAACCATACATTGATGCTTCTCTCCCTTTCTTCCTCCCTCCCTGCCCTTCTCTCTGAAAATAATGAATAGGGTGGGTGGGGAAGGGGACAGAGGGGAGTAAAACGGGGATGAATGCAATACAACAACAATAAAATTAAATTTTTAAAAATGAAAATAATGAATAAAATCTTTAAAAACAAATAAAATAAAAATACATTTTATGTTTAAAAATAATAATAGACAGTTCTGCTCTCTCTCCTACTTTTCATTTGCTATTCAGTCCCTCTACTTTTTCTTTTTTAGCTTAGCCTCCCCTCAAATAAACATGTTTAGAGATTAAAAAAAAAAAAGGTCGTTGGTAAATGTAAGTTGGTTCCAATTACTTAACAGTTTAAAAATAAAACATCCAGAGTCCCCAGAAATATTTACCAGGCTTCCTCATCTTCACATTGGGTATTTTTTCAACTTCCAGTATATGCTTTGTATAGTTAGAGGAAGTAAACACACCACAGGTTTATGGAGGCATTTGGGCTAACCAGCAATGATTAATTCCGAACAGTTCTCTCCAGAATCTAGTTATATCTAAACCCCCAAAGGAAATGCCTCAGTCCTTCACTCTCAGCACTAGAATCCCAAATCTGACTGCTGGGAACAAGTGCAATTCCTGGGGGCTGTCTGGCCTGGTGCCCGCTGCGTGTTCAGCTGTGTGGTTCATGCCCTGGGGCAGCGCCGGCTGTGCCCTGCCTGCTCTTCTCTACCATCTGGAGCCTGGAGTTGATATAAGTTCGAACCATACCAGCAGAGGAAAAGGAAAAGAAACTCTCGTTGACATTTAACTGAACTGGTGGCAGAACCATATACCATGCCAGGTAGCCTTTCAACACATGTAAGGACAAAAAGAAAGGGTGAAGTACAAACCTTCTCCTTTGTTTTCTGGCTCTCCACTCTGAGGTCTTCATAGTCGCCTATTGCTAGAAGGAAAGGGAAAAAAAGGAAAGCAACGTTATAACACTACCAAAAGTTTACTGGAGGAAAACCTGGGAACCCAACTAACCCCTACTGTCTATTTTCTGGGTTGGGGATGGGTGCAGAAGAGGCCACGGAAGGAGGGCTTCTACTGCACAGAAAGACAGGCCACAGCAGATGTAAGCCCACCAAGCCAAACTTCAGTTCTCCCTGGGTCATGAGGAAGACCTATGAACAAAAAGTGATCTACGACAAGTCACTGCTCTTTGATACTCAGGACATGGTCCTAGCAGGTGGGTGTTCCCTGAAGTTTCTTCCAGCACCATTAGTCTGTGGTGCTGTCGTCAGAGGTTTATTTTTAAACCAGCTGCCAGAAGATAAAGGAGGCTTCCACATCCCACTCACTGGCATACATCTGCATTATCCACGGAGCAAAACGTGCCCACTGTGGGCCTTCCCCCAAGAACAACTATTCTCGGGCACTGCAAGACCATCATTCACCAAGCCCTGAGCAGATGCCAGCCAGATTCATTTCACTGGGTTGGGGAAAATATGTGAATTATTGGAAAACATTTCCAACTATATAAGGAAAACAGCAGTTTTTAACTTAAAACCCTCTATTGCCAGAAAAATCAAGTAACCTGAACCCCTACGTTCACCTTTCAGCCAAAGCACCATTGCTTATAGTTGGGAAGATTACATGTAATATGTGTAACAGGAGGGAAGAGAATGAGCTGAGGCTGGTGATGATGACGATGATGATGATGATGATGAAGGTGGGTACTGCCCGCTTCCAGACCAGCACCTTGACTGCTACCACACACCACAAAATCATCAGATTGGAATTTTGTACTTTCACTTTCTAAAAATGTAATTGGATTTATCTGTAAAAAGTTTTTCCTAAAAAATAATAATAATGAAAGTAAACAGAACTTCCTATTTTTATGACTAACCTAAAGATAGAAACAAACAAAAAAAAAAATCGGAAACCAGGGGCTTCGAGAACATTCCAGATATCTGGTCATGAATTCTAGAGGAGGAGGATTCTAACCACTGATGAGAGAGCACCCCACAAAGACAATTCACATGGCAAAGTGCATGGTTTGTTTCTTCCCATCATGACCCAAAGGAGATGAAAAGGGTAGGAAGAAATTCCACCATCCAGTAGTGAGAAGGAGGCGCCTGGAGAATAGGATATAAAAGGAAAATTTTAAAATGTTCCTAATGGTTTTATTTCTTTGGGGTTAGAAAACCAAGCTCACTGCTTTAAAAAATATTTACACACACACACACACACACACACACACGCCATAGTGATTACATATGTATCCATCCTCAGCAAAACTGGCAAAAACTGAGTAACCTCCATTAACCAGCTTTTTTGGCAACACTAAAGGGTCACAGAGAAAAGTCTTGTTGGTGTCCCAGAGCTGGCTACCGTTTGAACAGTGTAAGTCAGTGGCACAGCTCAAGTGATTTGGTATTGAACTAATCAATGCAAAGAGAAAGATGAATTGGACCGATTTTCTGCCACATGAAAAGGACCAGCTCTCAGTTTGCAGGTGTAGCTCATTTCACTGCACCATCAGGTCACAAAGCACAGAAATGAACAAGTGCATCCCAAGCACATGGTATCCAGGGGGACTGGGGCAACGTGGTTTCTCTGGGTCTCATCTTTCTCATCTGGAAAATAGGGATAATACTAATTATATGTGTCTCATAGGGTAGTGACTAAGAGTGAGTTCCCATGTAGATGTAAGAGGGCTTAGGCATATTAAGTGTTCGATACGCATTAGCCAAGGGTATTATCACTGGTACAGCAGAGCACACCACATTTTACATGCAGGATGAGGGACTGGGCTGCTCTCTGATGCCCTCCAGTCTGGCTTACTTTCGTCACATGTGGTCTGAAAGGTGGCACAGCGAACACCTCTGAAATCCTAGGTACTACTATCCTCCACTAAACTAGAGAAGGGGAGCTACAGATCAGCTGTAGTTCAGCAAAGAAGTGGAAGCATTGTCCAAAAGCTGTGCTGGTCATCAACCCTGGCTGCACATCGGAATCACCTGGGAAGCTTTGGCACCATATAGACCTCTAGCCCACTCCTAACCTAAGATTCTGGTTCAACCAGCCTAAGGTAGATCTCGGGCATCCATAGTTTTGTTTTGTTTTTTTTTAAAGACTTTATTTATTTAACTTTAGAGAGAAGGGAAGGGAGGGAGAAAGAGAAAGAGAGAAACTTCAATGTGCGAAAGACACATCAGTCAGTTGCCTCTCACACACCCCCAGCTGGGGGCCTGGCCCACAACCCAGGCACGTGCCCTGACAGGAGTCAAACCAGAGACCTTTTGGTTTGCAGGCCGGCGCTCAATCCACTGAGCCTCACCAGCCAGGGCCATAGCTTTTTGTAGAAGTGAGCACCCCAGCTGATTGTACTGTGCAGCCAAGAAGGGAACTTGGCACCCAACAGTACAGAATGGAAGAAAAAGATAAGGCTCCGGCCTGTGAACCCAAAGGTCACAGGTTCGATTCCCCAGCCAGGGCACGTAACAAGGTTGCAAGCCAGGTCTCCAGCCAGGTCTGTGGCTGGAGGCAGGTGAAAAGCAACCATACATGGATGTCTCTCTCCCTCTCTGCCTCTCTCTCTTCCCCTCTTTCTAAAAATAATTAAATAAAATCTTAAAAAAAAAAAAGAATGGAAGAAAAAGGAAGATGTGGAGAAAACGAAGAGAGTATCAGGGAGAGTATGTGCCTTAAGAATCATGCTGGTTTTCTATTTCCAATGCCCTAAATGCCAAGAAAGGGAATTTTCTTTCCAAGCGGAAAATCTTAACAGAGCCAGCCCAGGAGGCAGTGAAGTTGTTTCAGAAACTGCGCAACTAAAGTTGGTGACTATAGGCTGAAAACCCTCCTGGCCAGGGTGAAAACAGTCAGTGTCCCAGTGTCCCTGGAAACCTCTGTCCCGGGTAGGTGCACCACCCCTCCTCTGAAGGCGCAACTTTTAGATTTTATTTAATTATATACTGACCTGGCTGTAGCTCCAGATCAGTATTTCCAACCAATACTTTCTAGACCTGCATCGTCAAGTATGTGGCTACATGTGGCCACTTACATTTAAATTATTTAATATTAAATAAAATCTGCCCTGGCTGGTGTGGCTCAGTGGATTGGTGCCAGTCTGTGAACCCAAAAGTTGCTGGTTTGATTCCCAGTCAGAGCACATAACCAGGTTGCAAGCCAGGTCTCCAGCCAGGTCCATAGCTGGAGGCAGGTGAAAGGCAACCATACATTGATGCTTCTCTCCCTTTCTTCCTCCCTCCCTGCCCTTCTCTCTAAAAATAATAAATAAATAAAAATAAAATGAAATAAAATCTGAAAGTCACTCCAGCAGCATTAGCTATATATACTTCGAGTGCTCAATAGCTACTAGGTTGGCCAAAAAATGTGTTCAGTTTTTTCTGTACAATGGCTCTAGTAGTGCTTAATTGTCTTTATTTAACTTCATTCAAAATAATTTTGTTAGATTGTATCATGACAGCTGTATATGAAAAAAAAACATCAAAATGGGTGAATTTTTGCACAGCCCTTTTAATAGTTTAATATTAAAGATGGAAGAAACTAGATATCATTTTCAGTACATTGTGTTTTGTCATTTCAAGAAATGTAAACACGCAACTGAAATGCAAAAATGATTTGTGCAGTGTATGGAGGAGCTACGAAGACTTAATGGAACACGTCAGAAGTGGTTTGTGAAGTTTTTTGATACTATTGACATTTTGACCAAAGAAATATTTGCTGTGGGGCTGTCTTATGCATTGGAAGGTGCTTAGCAGCACCCTTGGCCTGTGCCCACTAGAAGCCAATAGCAGGAGAAGGTCAACATACTCAAAATATTCAAATCAATGAGGTTATTGGTGAAAATGAAAACTGTGTATCTTTTATTTTATGGAAAAAACCACACAGACTTTTTGGCCAACCCAATACAGGTGGCTAGTGGCTACCACAGTGGACAGTGGACACAGAACATTCCTGTTGCAGAAAAAAGTTCTGCTGGACAGTGCTCTGTGGACAGCTCTGTCCTCAAACTCAGCATGTCGGAAAGTAAACACATCAGCTCCTGTCACTCAGACCTGCTTCCTGTGTGCAGGGTCTCCTTCCCCAGTGCCATCACCCACCTGGTCCTTGAGCGGGTACCTCAGCATCAACCTGACCCCCGCCCTTCCTCCCATCTACAAAGGATCATCAAACTGCTCAGATCTCTTTAAATGACTTTCCAATCTGCCCTTGTTCTAGGGTCAATACTTCTGCCCTAATTCTGATCCATAATAAAGGCAAAACTTTCTCATGGAGTCTCCGGCCTCCCTCTATCCCTAATTCATTCTTTACAAGCTAAGTAGTTAGCATAGTAACAAAGCAACCTCGTCATTTCAGTCTTATTTAAAAGCCCCCAAAGATGTTAGGGCCCCCCTCCCCACCTCCTTGCCCCCACCATTTAGCCATGGAGACCACAACTCACCCCATCAGACCTAGTGTCTCAGGGCTTCCCTGAACCCAAGAGCTGTAATACCCAGGTGCCTTTAAAACATCTTCCCCAGTGAGCCGGCTGTGGCCCTGACCTCCCTCCTGAGAGGGCAGCCCAATACAATGACATCAGGAAGGTGGTAAAGCAGGTGTTGTCAGAGGGCCCCGTCAAGGGCATCCTGGGCTACACTGAGGACCAGGTTGTCTCCTGTGACTTTAACAGTGACACCCACTCCACCTTCGATGCTGGGGCTGGCATTGCCCTCCATGACCACCTTGTCAAGCTCATTTCCTGGGATGACAATGAATTTGGCTACAGGTTCCACATGGCCTCCAAGGGGGAAGAGCCCCTGGACCACCAACCCCAGTGATAGGAAGAGAGACCAGACCCTTAGCTGCTGGGGGGTGTCTGCCCCAAATCGATCCCCAACACTGAGAATCTCCTGACCTCCACTTTCCATCCTAGACCCCCTGAAGAGGGGAGAGGCTTAGTGAGCCCTACCTTGTCATGCACCATGGATCAAGTTCACTGTACCAGCCAAAAAATAAAAGATTTTTCCTTCTGCCTTCAGGGCCTTCCCCTCCCCATTTTCCCTCCCTCCTTATCTTCAAAGCAATTTAAATGTTATTTCTTCTAAGAAGCCCTCTTCATATACCTTTGGCAAAAATCAGCACGTATGAGGTCTGTCAATATAATTAAAACAGTTTGTGTGGCCGATACTTTCAGGACAGACCTCGTACCTTTCAAACACGTCACCCGAGTACACTGTTCATATGTCTCTACTGAATAGGGAACCTATCTCTAACATTATAAATTATCTGCGCATAGGTCTGTTTTCTTCTCCTTTCTCCCACTTCATTCATTACTTATACCCAGCAGAATACCAAACACAAGAGTTACTACTACCTGTGTTGAATGAGTGGCTGGTGGCTCAGTGGACTGAGAATCAGCCTTCAAAAGGAAAGGTAGGGGTTCGACTCCCAGTCAGGGCACATGCCTGGGCCTTGGGCCAGGTCCCCAGCTGGTGGCGTGCGTGAGGCAACAACAGATCAATGTTATCTTTCACACATTGACGTTTCTCTCCCTCTCTTTCTCCACCCCTTCCCCTTCTCTCTCAAAATAAATTTTAAAATCTTCTTTAGAAAAGGAGACTAAGACCTGGCCATGGGGCAATGCAACACTTCTCCTCCCCCATACCTCACCACCACATGAATGCTTATAGCGGCTTTCAATCTGTGATGGACAACAATTCAGCCAATATGAATATCCCCATTTTAAAGATGAAGACACGAATGTATTGAGAAGTTAAATCCCACAATAAGAAATGGTGGAGGCAGGCCCTGGCTGGTGGCATAGTGGGTAAGGCCCCGACCTGCGAACCCAAAGGTTGCAGGTTCGATTCCCCAGCCAGGGCACATAACCAGGTTGCAAGCCAGGTCTCCGGTCAGATCTGTGGGTGGAGTCAGGTGAAAGGCAACCATACATTGATGTCTCTCTCCCTCTCTCCCTCCCCCTCTTTCTAGAAATAATGAAATAAAATATTTTTTAAAAAAATTTAAATAAAAAATGATGGAGGCAGAACCAGTCTACTGAGTCCCCTTCATTCATGTAAGCCCTGGCTGGTGGCACAGTGGATAGGCACCGGCCTGTGAACCCAAAGGTTGCTGGTTCGATTCCCCAGCCAGTGCACATAAACCACGTTGCAAACCAGGTCTCCAGCCAGGTCTATAGCTGGGGGCAGGTGAAAGGCAACCATACATTGATGTCTCTCTCCCTTTCTTCCTCCCTCCCTGCCTTTCTCTCTAAAAATAATGAATTAAAAAAAAAAAATCTTAAAAAAAAAAAAAGAAAAAGGGGGATGGATGTAATACAACAACAATAAAATTAAAAAAAAAAAAAAAAAAGCTGGTGAGCATTACTGGTACAATGCGCTAAAGCACTAGACTAGATACAGCCCTTCAGGGTGGAACCTATGTTTTTATGCATCCAAATGCCCACATCTAGTACAATGCAGACATACAGCAGGCACTTGATAAATGGATATTAAATTAAGGAGGGAGGAAGGGTCTAAGTCTTCATAGGAACAAAGCCTGAAAGAGCGTTACCCCCCATGCCATGTTGAAAGGGTCTCTTACACCATATGTTACAATAGGATACTTAATAAAAGTGAAGCTTTAAAGAGCCATCGGATATAACCAGAAAACACTGCCTCATGAGCTCTTCTAATGTAGATTCTCACCCATTGAGGCTGCATCTTTGAGGCTCAGGGAGCCTTGAAACACCTCTTACTAATGGGGGGTGAGGACATGAGTCATAACAGATAATGTGCAATTAAGACATCACTTCTTCCTGCATGTGTCCCCGGTGGGTCCTGCTCTTACAGCAGGGGTAGAAAGAAAAGCCATTTATACCTCACTTGCTAATTAAAGCATAAAAAAAAAAAAAAGTCATTGGAAAATACTGCTGGAAAAACTGGTCAAAAGGCCAAGATGCCAGATTTCACAACTGAAATTATGTCAAGCCAGAAATTCACTCACTACTCAGTAGAACACACAACTCAGTGTTAGTGAGTTAATGATGCTGAAGAAGTACTCATAACAAATTCTATTGATGATTTCAAATTCACCAACAGAAAGGAAAGAAACTGAGATACTTTAAAATACATATGTAAGTCTGGTTTCTGGTCTGGTACGTAAGAAACTTCTACGTTGACACTCCCACCCTCCTAACAACACGTAAGCTGAACAAACCACCGAAAGTCAACAACTCTTCTTAGATCTATCAGAGGTGGGGTCACAAAAATTGGAGGCAATGGAGCAGATACAAAGAAAGGACTGTGACTTTAATTAGAGCAAAGGCCAAGATGCAACCAATACCAGCAGCGGGAGGGCAATCTGCTCACTAACCAGGATCCAGGCAGGAAAACCTAAACTGGAATTGACAAACTGCTGGGAAGCGCACACTACCAAGTGTGGGAGTGAAGACCCGCAGATGGACCAGTCTCAGGAGGGCCCCCCACTTTGGTGAGTTTGACCTTCAGGACGGCTTCACAGTGAGTATCAGAGAGTTTCTCTGTTGCTTCTTGCGGGGTGGGGTGGGTGTGGAGGATGTAACCATTCTAAAATAGACTCAAAGCATTCTGTTCTTCTTAAAAGGCCTGCCCACAAGAGAAATCCTTTTACCAGAGCTTAAGTCTTGGGGGAAGGTAATAACCCAACTCCAACCCCCTCTAGCATTCCTGTCCCAGCTAACGAGGAGAAAACAAAACTGAGAAGCCCTTTGGGGTCTCTGGCTAGTGCAGCTCTGCGGACCGGGCACCAACCTGCGAAAGGAAAAGTGGGGTTTGACTCCCAGTCAGGGCACATGCCTAGGTCCCAGGCCAGGTCCCCAGCTTGGGGCTGGGAGAGGCAACAGATCAATGTGTCTTTCACACATTGATGTTCCTCTCCCTCTCTTTCTCCGCCCCTTCCCCTCTAAAATTAAATTTTAAAAATCTTTCCAAAAAAAGAAGACTAAGACCTTACCATAGGGCTATGCAACACTTCTCCTACCCCATACCTTACCACCACGCAAATGTTTATAGCAGCTTTATTCAAAATTGGCAAAACGTGGACTCAACCTCAATGTTCACCACTAGGTGAGTGGGTAAACAAACTATGGTATTTCCGCACAATGGGGTGTTATCCAGTGATAAGGAGAAACAGATGAACTACGAAGCTGGAAAAAAAACAGGGAGGAGCCTTAAATGCATATAACTACATGAAAGAAGCCCATCAAAAAAGGTAATAACAAGGCCTGTGGCAAAAGTATCAAGCCAATGTGTCAATATAATTAAAAGTTTGCACTCACTACTTTCGGGACAGGCCTCATATATCTATACCATATAATCACATACTGATTTGTGCCACAGAGGATTTTAGCTAAAATGACCCTACTAGATTACTGTTCATTGTACCATACAAAAATTTCAGAACTCATGTTTTAATGTTTAAAATACTTAGGTAGCATGGATGGCAAGCAGAGAAAAGTAAAAGCCATGTTCCTTCCACATTTTAAAGGAAAGCCTGGCTGTGTTACAGCTCATAGATTAGCATCTACACCATAACAAAGTTTAAAATATGCCTATTTTTTGGATCCAACATTTCCATTATCGAGAATTTTTCCTACACCTGCACTTATAGATATGTGTGTACAAGAATGTGAGCAACACTATTATCTTCAATAAACTGTAACTTTTAATATTTTGTTTATTAATTTTTAGAAAGAGGGGAAGGGAGAGAGGCAGAGAGGGAAAGAGACATCAATGTATAGTTGTCTTTCACCTGCCTCCAGCTACGGACCTGGCTGGAGACCTGGCTTGCAACCTGGTTATGTGCCCTGGCTGGGAATCGAACCAGCCACCTTTTGGGTTCATAGGCTGGCACCTTATCCACTGTGCCACCAGCCAGGGCCAATAAACTTTAACTTTATAAGCTTTAGATTTGCAGCAAAATTGCATTGTACAGAGTTCCCCAGACACCCTATACCCAGTTTACAATTACTACTAGTATCAACATCCTCCATTACTATGGTACATTTATTACAATTAATTGACCAATACTGACATATTATTACAAATGAAAGTCCATACTTGACTCATATTTCCTTAGTTTTTACACCATACTCTGTTTTTGTTCCGGGATCTCATCCAGGTACTGGGGTTAGTTGTCATGTCTCCTTAGACACCTCTTGATGGTGACAGGTTTGCCATTTCTTGTTGTCAATGACTTTGATAGTTTTGAGGAAAATTGGTCAGGCACTTTGTAGAATGTCCCTCAACTGTGATTTTTCCAATGTTTTCCTCATGATTAGATTGAGGGTACAGGCTTTTAGGGGAAGACACAGAGGTAAAGTGTCACCACTTCTCACCACAGGTACATACTATCCTCACTGAGACTGGGAAAAAAAAAAGAAAAATCAAGTATCCCATTAAAAATAATAGTAAATACATACTATCAACATGACTTCAATCCCATTGGAGTTGACCTTGATCACCTAGCTGAGGTAATATCTGCGAACGTTCTCCTCTGTAAAGGTACTTTTTCTCTACCTTTTCATTCTGCCCTCTTTGGAAAGATGTCACTGTGCAGTCACTGAAGAAACAGAGCGTTATGTTCTACCACTTTGGGCAGGAGCATCTATATTACCTTACTTGGAATTGTGTGTATAGAAGATATGTTTCTTCTCCCTGTCTATTCAGCCACTTATTTTTGTCAGCATGGACACATGACTATCTGTTTTACACTTTGGGTTATAATCTAATATTTTGTGTTCAAATTGAACCACTGAAAGTTCAGTTGGTTTCTATATCCCTTTGACACATCCCCATTATTGTGCACTTCTTCCTCTGAACACTTCCTCAGTTGCTGGGACAAGATGCTCCAGGCTCATCTATTTCCTGCCCCAGTCACCACAGCCCCACAATCAGCCATTTCTCCCAAGAGCCTTGTTCCTTTTACTGGAGAATGATGTGAGAATCCACGTTCTAAAGCAGATGTGTCCACTGCTACTGGCAAATCTAGGCTTTCAGCTGAGAGAGCAAGGAAATACATGTGTGTGCACTAATCCTATGTATAGATACATATCTGTATGTATTTCTACATGTAGTCATCTGTATCTACATTAAGCTAAACATGAGTTCTTACTGATAATGTCTCCAATTCTTATCTATTGCTGGAAGCATAATTTTTAACAGCAAAAAAACAAACACAGAAGTATCCATCCATAGAAAGTTAACTACACTGCAGTAGAACCACACAATCAAACACTATCCAATCAAATTTTAGAGATTTAACTCTATATGTGCTAAAATAAATTATATAATATAAGGTGGGGCAAAGTTGTTTGGATGGAAAACAATAGAATAATTAATGAATAATAATACAAGAATAAACTGTGTTGTGTACTCACCTCCTTCTGCCCCACCCTCTATATATTAACTGATTAATAATATAACAGTAGGTAACTTTGAGGAATGGAAATCAGTTAAGAGCACGCATTACCAACAGGGCAATCAAAGGGGAAAATAATTTTACACTTTGTAATGGTCTTTAGCACTCCAAAGGATCACTGTACATAAAAACATGTACACTATATCTGTGGCGTTAAAATTTTACATGGACAGAGAGTGATTAGGGGTGAAACTATATTAAAAGACTTCTCAGGAGAGTATAATGAAATAAACATTTGAGAAACGATGAGTGAGATGGAGTAGGACATCTTACTTGTCACTTTATGTGGGTGTGTGTGTTCTTATTTTTTTAATCCACGTCATGGAAGTGTGGGTGAGCAGTGACATTCTGGCGAGAGACCGTAGTCCCCTGCCCATGCTCAGCCTGCATCTCATGGAGGGTTGCCCACTGATGTCTCTTCGCCACCGGCTAACCAACTTTAGGAGGAAACTACATTGTTAATAAGTACACTGGTCTGCAACAAAAAAACGTATGACCCACGAGGCCTAAAATGCTCACCTGGCCCGCTACAGAAAATGTCCGCTGACTGCCTTTATGTGGATCCAAACACTGGCAATGCTTCAGCTGTTTCAGACAGATGTGGTCATTGCAATAGGCAACAGTTTCAGCCCCTTTGGTCAAAATAATGTGCTAACTACTTTCTAACCCAGAAGCCGAGGGACACCCCTTTCAATCACTAACTCAGCTCTAAGAATAAGCTTGACTAAACTTCCATCTGAACCTTCAGCACTATCTCAAAGATCTTAAAGAAAACAATTGTAATTAAAGATGACAGGAGGTCACCTCTCTGTAAAACCAATTCCCTAACCATAGAAACCCTATTTTGAATAGTGGGCTCCTTGCTGTGGTCTTGATGTTACGTCAGGACATCCTTATGATTAAGAGACAATCACTTTCTTCAAAACTTCCTCAACAATTCCAAATGGCATGATGTTACGACATTGACCAGCTTAGTGAATAGTCATTGTCTGTGTCCCCCCAGCCTGCATCCCCCCTTCTCGGGGTGGCACACCATTTTCTTTTGGACAACTGCTCCAAGCCATTGGTCTCTGTGGGGGCTGCCAGTGTAGATGCCCTGCCCTTCCCTGGAATTTCCATGCCTATCACCATCTCTAGAGTAGGAACTCCTCGCCCACTGGGACAAGGTTTTATTCATCTCTCTATCTCTGATGCCTAGCACAGTGCCTGGCTATGAATATTCAACGCATGTGGGATGAATAAATTACAAAGAAAATCATGTACCTTCAACAAATGCAAAGCTAAGTCTATCATTTCCCAACAGAATTCTGGAGGGGGAGCAAATTGTATGATGTTTTGTAAGGGAAATGTCCACTTTAGCAGCGAGGAAATAGGCATTGGAAATAGTATCCCAAGTTGCCATTTCTCAGCGCATTAGAGATGTCAATCAGTCCAAGAAAATAAAGCCCCAAAAAAGACAAAAGGAGAATTACCTCATTACCTCAACATCTGCTTGAACATAAGCAATCGCTCACTGGCTAATTTTTTTTTAAAGGGACATAATATAACTTTCCAGAAAGACATAATATAGCTAATTATACCATTCACTAGATGGGAACATACAATGTTTTGAAGTAATTCAGAAGTGGGTGTGATTTATAAGACATAGAGCTGAGGGAATGGTAAGTATAAATTAGAGATTGTTCGTATTATGACAGACTCCGTCATTACATTTCACAACTTATGTCAAAAGCGACCTTATTCACCACGCCACTGAAGGCTTCACTAGGGAATGCTGCTGTCAGTTCAGCCACTCAGAACCTTTCTGAGCTTCCTCCTGGGGAAAGGGTTCAAATATCAGACTTAAAACTCATTAAGGAAGGAACAATACGATGGAACCTCAATGGTCAATAAACATGTAACACAATTTCAAACCTCACTCATAACCAGGTGATACAAATTTTTATGTTCTTAAAGATTTTATTTATTCCAGGTGCTACAAATTATTTAAGGTACCACTTTTGTTCATCCAACTGGCAAAATTAAGAAGCTTGTCAGGCTATCAGAATTAATGAAGACCACTATTGGTCAGTGTTGACCACTGTGCGGCTTCATGGATACTGCTGGGGGAATGTGAACTGGTTCAGTCATTTGGGGTGCACTTTTGCCAAGTATAGCAAAACTTGATGTGTACCTGCCCTCCAACCAAACAATTCCGGGAAAATATTTGTAACTGTACACATTTATGTAGATGAGTATTTGATGAATGACTGTCCACCAGAAAATAAATTTGATGAGAGTAAAGGCTGGTTCACCATCTCAGCGCCCAGTGCCCAGCACATGGGCTTTATATATGAGATGGCAGGCACTTGGTAAGTATTGGTTAAAAGAATAACTGACCATGTTTACCCAGTGTTAGAAAGGAAAATAGTGTATTATATGAATATTAGTTCTTGTTCACATTAAATAGGGGTAGTGGAGTTATTCAGAATGGGACTCACAGGTAGCAAAAAGAATTGTCTACTTCCAAAAATAAACTAAACACACCATCATCTTACAAAACTGATCATAACATTGGTAAGAGCCCAAATACCTGGCTGCCTGTTTTTCCACCTCGAATCCCTATTTTACCAGTTGCATTGGTCAAACAGCAATTAAATACTCTGGAATTTGTTACCATAGTCTATGATTCAATGACAAACAAATGCCCTAGTTCTGAGATATATAAAAATCACACTGTGGACTGAAAAAAATTCCAACACCTGTGTAACCATACTCAATATCCTAATAAATAAATAAATGGTACCTTTTAAGAAACACAAATCACAAATTTCAAAGTTTAACTGGTCTATTGCATTTGATATGTCCATAATCAAGAAAGCACATCCTCTAAAAATACCAATGACAGATTTGTTTGTTCTCTGATGTACTGTAAGATCCAGAAACTTAAGAATCCTCCCTTTTTCTCAGCTCCCAAACCCAACACAGAGACAGAGAATCATTCCAAAATCAAATATGAACAATTGGTGGATTATCTGTACTGCTAATCTACCCTTGAAATTATACATAAAATGAAAAGAAATGAAATTTTGTATCTTCTTATTATTTGAAAGCTGTCCATCTATCAAAAGATCTGGTATCCACTGGCATACATTACCAATAATGAAATCTCCAAGATCTAGAATATGAATTAAGAGTATATAGGGATGGTCTAGCTGGTGTGTTTCAGTGGACTGAGTGCCAACTTGCAAACCAAAAGGTCACCAGTTTGATTCCCAGTCAGCGTGTGCCTGGGCAGTCAGCCAGGTCCCCACTTGGGGGTGTGCAAGAGGCAACCTATTGATGTATCTCTCCCACATGGATGTTTCCCTCCCTATTTTTCTCCTTCCCTTCCTCTCTCTAAAAGTAAATAAATACATTAAATCCTTAAAAAGAGTATTTAGGGATGGGTGAAAAAGGCTAAAGGTAATAAGAGGTACAACCTTCCAGCTATAACATTAGTAAATCATGGAAATGGAATGTATAGCACAGGGAATATAGTCAATAATATAATAACTTTGTAGAACGACAGATAATTATTAGACTTTTTGTTATGATTACATCATAAGGTATATATAAATGTCAAATCACTATACTGTACACTTAAAACTAATGTAATATTATTTCTCAATTATACTTGAGCAAAAAAAGGCTTTATGTTTTAGGGGGTGTTATTAGAAACTTAAAAAAATATTAATAGAATCCCACCCCTCACTAAAAACTCTTGAGAAATTCCAGATAAAGGCATCTTGCCAGTCTCCAAGATTCAAAGATGCTTCTGACTTAATGGCCTTGGACTAACTGACAGTGGGAGTTGAAGGTTCTAGGAAGGCAAAATCCATTGACATCAATCCGGCCCTTTCCAGATGCCAGATACCACAGAGGAATTTGTTCTGACGGTTTGCCTGAAGTTAAGGAATTTCCCCAAGGTCACACAGTAAACAGTGAGCAGCTTTGTTTCCAGGAGCGCGCGCTCCAGAGAGACCCACATACCCTTGCAAAAGGTATGCTTCGGGTTTCAGGCAGCAACAGTTCCTAGTACTGGGCAGGACCTCGAGAAACCATCTAGTTTAGCCTTTACTTTTAGTCAAGTAAGGCTTAATCTTCGAGACCCTGTAAGGGATGGGTATGTAGTCTTCCATATTCACAGAGTTGGTGAGCTTCAAAAAGAGAAGTGAAAGAGCTGGGAGTACACACCAAGGATTTGGCACAGAGAAGGGGCCCTATGTGTCCCCTCTACGTCGTGGCCCTGTCAGCAAGACAGTCAGAAACGCACGTCTCCCTACACGGTTTTACTTCCTAAATTTGTACGCCTCCTCTCTTTCTTGACCTATATTCTCAAGCCATCTTTCGTCAGGGTGATGAAATTTTTTTAATTTTAAAAATGCTAGGTTGACATTGATTTGGCTTTGTTTAGAAGAGGTGGTAAATGATGGAAAGGATTAAAACAATTCTTTATTAAGGGATAACCTCGTGCCACCAGGCAGCGTAGAAACACACAAATATGTCCCGGCTTTCCAGAGGAGGACCACCCAGTCTTCATTCAGGAAGCCAGTCACAGTCAGGGTTTTGACTCACTGCCTATTCATTGCTAAAAATGAGAAGTGATAAAGGCACATCTTGGCCTGAAAATCCTAGCTGGGTCAATAAAGAGGAACTAGAGCAAACCACTGAGAATGAAAAGCTGGGAAGACCGAGGCGCCGCGCTGCAGGCCTCCCTGCGCCCAAGGGCAAGGGTGGGGCCAAGCGCGCGGCACAGCATGAGCTCAGTAGCCCACGGCACCCCCTCCCGGGATGTCCAGGCCCACGCGCTCATCCCTCGTGGAAGGCAGTGCCAGGGGGCCAAGCCCGCGCCGAATCCTTGTCCCTTCCTCCCACACCCCAGGTCGCCGGCTAACACCACCGGCGGGCAGCGTTTCCCGCACCGCCGGGCCGACCTCCCCAGGCACCGGCTGGTCACCCGCGCGCCGCCCTGGGCTCTCCAACGCGCTCCGGGCGCGAAGGAAGCCTCTCCGTAAGTAACGGACCTGCTGGCGTGGCCACGCGGCCGCCACATCCACAGCCCAGCTTCCCACCAGCCCCGAACCCGGCGCCCAGCCGCGTCCCCGCCCACGGGCCGCGGCTGCCCGCACCTGGCGCGGCGCGCCCGCCTACCTTGCTCCTTCAGGGTGGAGATGAGCTGCAACTGCTTCTCCTCGTCCGAGCTGTTCATGTCGGCAGGTGGGGTCGGGAATAAAAGGAAAGGAGGGCGAGGCGAGGGATGCCACAGGGGGAGGGGGGAGAAGCAGCAAGATGCCGGTGGCGTGCGGCGGCACTACCCGGAAGTTGGACTCGCTCCCGCTCCTCCTCCTCCCGGCGCGGAGCGCACGAGTGAGATCATCCCTACGCACCTACCGCCCGGCCGGCCGCTTCACCTGCGGGCGGGCTGGCGGCTGGGCGGTGGAGGGGCGGGGACGCACCTGCAGCCGGGGGCGGGAGGTGGGGTGAGGGCGGGACCCGCGATGGCCGCGGGTCACCCTTGCCAGAGGTGGCTCCACGTTCCCGGCGGAGGCCGGCGCCGCAGGAGGCGCTGGCGGGAGGGCGTGCGGCCGGGGACTGTGTCCGCCCTGGGTCGCGCCTGGACCCCTTTCTCCGCCAGTCCCCGTAACCCCGATCCCCCCGAAGCCAAGAGGTGGCTTCAAGACAAAGCTGGCTTTGCATCTGCAGCGTCCAGTGGGAACCCAACTTTGAATGCTGCCCAAGGGCCGGTCCTCGCCGGCCGCCCAGGTAGAGCGGGACGGGCGGGCTCCTTGCCAGTTCCCACCCGGTGGACACTGGGGGCGACGTGGGAAAACCTCGGTGCTGCAGGGGCCGGCTCATTGGTGCACGGTTTGCACCTTGATAAACTGGGACTGAAACAGGCCGGCCTCTCCACACACAGTCTGCAAGGGAGGCGTGGTATCCAGTTACAAGTTGCCAGGGCCAGGGCTGGCTTTCTCCAACCTTCCGTCGGGGTGGAGAGGTGTTCCGAACGCGGGCCCTGCCGCACGTGGGTCTCAGGTCCTCGGGGATCACCTGGGGCGTGATGGGAGGACCTTCTCTTTAGCAAGGCTGCCACTGCAGTCCGAATGCCCCAGGCCACACAGTTGCCTGGGCATAGCCTGGCGGAGTGGAGTCCTGCCTATGTCCCCCCTCACGGCCCCCTGCACGGCCTAAACCCAGCTATGGGTTAGACCCTGACGGAAAGAGCCCTGCCAGATCTCAAAATGGTTCTCCCCAACCCCCTAACCCCTGATTGTTGGTCGTTGGTCAGCTTCCTGAGCCCTGTGAACTATATCTAAAGAATGGGAATAATATTAATAACTGCGCTCCAGGAAGAGCTGCAAGGCTTGAACAAGAAGAGGAAGATACATACAAAACACCAAATCCAGATTTAACATACAATAGGTAGTGTGTTTTTTTTAAGGGTACAGGTCTGTGAAAAAAAGGGGCTGCAGATGCTAATTAGGAGCTAAAATAGGCACAGTCATCTTCTACTCATCACTAAGCCTTCCAAGTAAATCCAATTAAATGACACCGAACATCTCAGTCTCTGCACTCAGTGTGGCTGCCACACCAGCACAGCGCTTCTTTCTGTTTGTTCCTCACTTGCTAGTTCAAGCAAACGCCCAGCGTCATTTACTGAGTGATAGATGGGGTAGGGGGCTGAAATGTAGGCAATTGCTGTAACCAGTGTCCGCCTGGTACTCCTACTAAATCCTAACTCAAACTTGAAAAACAAAAACAATAGCACTGCTTTCTCTTGAAAAGGTGATATACTAGTTGAGCATGGGTAATTCAATGATGGGTTTAAAAGAGCAGCATAATATTTTTAGAGTGAAGTACAATGTTGAAACTTTAAAAATAGATGTAGTAGGGGGTCGTATTCATGAGACAGCTTAAGACAGTTGCAGTCCAGCTGTTAGGAGAATCCCAGGAAATAACTGAATGACCTTTGCCCTGAGATCACATTTTCATCCTCAGTTTAAAAAAGGCCCAGGAAACAGGAGGCAATTCAGACTCATCTGCATGAAAATATGAATGATACATACAACCACCAGGTATTTTGTATTAGGAAAAATAATTTATAGAGAAAAAAATGGAGAGACTTGGGTAACAAATCACAGCTACCTAGGTTTTGCCCCACAGCCAGGAAAACTGTTGTACGTGATCAGTCACCCACACTGTTGGGCAGTGACCAGAGGTCTCCTCCAAAGCAAAATCATCTGAAATATTTTCTCATACTCAACCAAGTATGAGGTCTGTCCCAAAAGTATGGGCCGCACAAACTTTTAATTATATTGACATTGGCTCAACACTTTCAGGACAGACCTCGATGGAGTTGCGTACCCTTTGGATTAGTTCACGAACTTCCATTTTTAAGTAGCTGATTTAATTGTCTACTTCAATTATATAGTAATTAGGTAGCACTTTTGGAGTTGAAGAATAAGTTACTTAATTATCAAATATATAATCAAACTGAGTGCTTTGGTCCCACATTGAATCTGCAGCCCCTTGAAACCAATCCTGTTTATCTTCTTTGAAATTAAAATACCCTCCTGAAATACAATATTGTATTATCTTGAGGGCATGGAATGAATTATTAGTGTAGCTATTACAGTCAATTATTGGGATTCAGATCTCCCATTACATTATGATTTATTTATATGGTATTAATATTGATGGAAAGGATAATAGTGTTATAATTAGTTTTTGTTCTGTTTAATAATGCACATAGGGATTTATGTTGCAGGTATCACATTGGATTTATACACCTACAAATAACATGTAATTAAAAACCATTAAAGATGTATGTACTTATACATATACACATACCTATACAGACAGAGAGAGGAGAAGGAGAGACTTTTTAAATGAATTGGAAGGCTATATACCAAACCCAGAATAATCACTGCCCCTAGGGATGGAAAGTAAGCCTGACACGTAAGGGGTGGAGTGGAAAGGAGCAATGATCAGAAGAATTTTCCTTCATGTTTGTTTGTGTTTTGGGGAAATTAAAGTCAAGTCACATTATTTATGTAATCTTTTGAGGTGTATAGATTAATATGATCAAAATACAATAGGAAAAAATTTATTTTCTTTGATTCCATTGTATTAATTTCATATTAGGGAATCTATCCTAAAAAGCTTTATATAGAGAGCTACTTATTATCATGTTAATTATATATAAAAACCATAACATTGGGTATAAGTTAACAATAAAAAGAAATAAATATTGATACATGCTACATTGTGGATGAACTTTGAAAACATTACCCTAAGTGGGAAAAAGTCCAAACAGAAAACACCAGATATTGTGTGATTCAACTTTTATAGAAAGCCCAGGACAAGAAAGTCAAAAAAGAGAGGAAGTTAGTAGTTGATTATCTAGGACTGAGGGCATTGGGGGAAAAGGAAATGGCTGCCAATAGTTGTGGGATTTCTTGTTGGAATAATACATTTTTCTAAAATCGAATGCAGTGATGGTCATACAACTCTGTAAATATATTCAAAACCATAAAATTGTACACTTTGAGTGTATGCTTTGCAAGAAAGAATTTTATGGTATATTCATTGTATCTCATAAAGCTATATTGAAAACAGGTTTTCAAAAGAAGAAAACTTACCTTAATACACTACTTACATAACTCTTAAATATATATTTCTAATATAAATACTTTATTATTTTTCAAATAGTTGTATAGTTAATAGTTTGTACTTTTACTAAAAACATTATCTCATATACAGTTTATCCTGTACCAATATAATCTACATATTTATTCAATGCCATTCTATTATATAGATGAATATCTAGCCATTCTCAAATTCTTAGATATTTGAGCTGTTACTAATATTTGTTATTTTGTAAGTAATGCAGCAGGATTACAAGTACCATATGTAGGCATATCATTGTTAAACTGTTAAAAAGTAAGCATAACATTTGGGTCTTAAAAGGAGCCCAAGAAAAATATGCATTACATACTGAAGAACAATAATAAAGATGATGACAGACTTCGTTTTTCTTTTTTTTTTTTAAGATTTTATTTCATTATTTCCAGAAAGGGGAAGGGAGAGAAGCAGAGAGGGAGAAAGACATCAATGTATGGTTGCGTTTCACCTGCCTCCAACCACAGACCTGACTGGAGACCTGGTTTGCAACCTGGTTATGTGCCCTGGCTAGGGAATCGAACCTGCGACCTTTGGGTTCGCAGGCTGGCACCTTAACCACTGTGCTACCAGCCAGGGCCTAGACTTCTTAATAATGTTATAATCATTAAAGGCTTACAACATAATTCAATATTCAGCAATGTAAAATTCACTATGTCCAGCATTCAAAAATTACTGTAAGTAAAAAGGCAGAAAAACATGATACCATATGAAGAGAAAAATCAGTCAAAACAAGAAATGACAAGCAATAATAAAATTAGCAAACTAGGACTTTATAAGAAACATTATAAGGCACATAAGTATGATCAAAGGTGTATGTAAAAGATGTAAAGAATAACATGTGAGGGGAGAAACAGGAATTTTTTTAAATACTTCAATGGCACTATAAAAGATAATATAATATCAGAAATGAAAACAAGAAAAAAGGCCCACTTACAACTTTTGGATTTATAGCAAACAGGAGACTAGAGAAGAAAAAAAATTAGTGATAGAAGCAATCCGAAATGAAACAAAGGAAAAAACATTTTTAATTAACCTACCATCACATACATGCAATTCAATACCAGCCAGTTTAACACACATGAAATTGATGGCCCAGAAAGAAACAAAGAAATGGCAAATGTTTAAAATTAGGTGACAAAATAATGACTAAAAAGATCCCAAATTTGATTACTGATGAATTTATTTATTCAAGTTCATTGAGGAGCCTCAATGAGATTAATAGCAGGTTTCTCATCAGAAACCATAGAAACCAAGAAGCAGTGGGATGGTATATTTAAAGTCCTGAAAGTTAAAAAAAAGACCATCAACCAAGAATTCGATATCCAGCAAAACTATCCTTTCAAGGTAATAGCAATATTCAGATATTCCCAAATATACAGAAGTTGAAAGAGGTTGTTACCACTAGACCTGCCTTACAAGAAATGTTAAAATGAGTCCTTCAGGTTTAAACTGAAAGGAATTAGTATCTCAAACCTGCATGAAGGAATAAACATCTCTGGTGAAGGGCAAATATAAAAGTCAGTACATAGTAATTGGGACTACCTGGGTATAGATGAACTTAGCCTTGGCCTCTAATGACATATCTGTGCTCTTGATAATCTTTTCTAATTAGTCATTAATCATTGGATAAATGCAAATCCAAACCATAATGAGATATCACTTCACACCCACAAAGATGGCTATCATCAATATGACAGACAGAACAAGTGCTAGGGAAAATGTGGGCAAGTTGAAACCCTCACACATTGCCAGTGGGAATGTAAAATTTTATAATCATTTGGGAAAACAATCTGGGCGCTCTTCAAAAAGTTAAATGCAGAGTTACAAGTTGACCCAGAAATTCATACATACAAGGTCTGTCCAAAATGTATCCAGCTATGTAATGTGAAAAATAGAGAAACAACCAACACTGTACATAGGACAATGATGTCTCAGTCCCCTTCAAAGTTGGCGCCTTGGGGCCTCACACAGTTCTCCCAATCACCATCAGCTGCCCCATCATATTTTCCTGAATCTCATTGACAGTCTGAAACGTCCTCCCTTTCAAAGGTGATTTTAATTTTGGGAAAAGCCAGAAGTCACCAGGCAGCAAATCTGGGCTGTAGCGGAGCTGAGTCACCTGGGTGATTTGATGTTTTGCCACAAAAAAGCTCTGCGGGCGATGCGATGCATGGCCAGGCATGTTGTCGTGATGACGCTGCCGATCACCAGTTGCCTATAGCTGTGGCCTTCTGAGTCATCCAGACAGTTCCTGCAAAGGAATGTTCAAGGTAATGGCAAACTTCGATGCAGTGTCATTGCTCTTTGCATGTGACAACCACACAGTATGCTTAGTTAATGGCATCTACCACCCCCACTGATTAGTACAGCAGCACTTGTTGTTTATGCCTGTGCATTCCAGTCCCCTTAGCTGCCAGGTTTTCATTCATGTTGCACAAACCATTCCTGTTATTTTAATAAAGGCTGGACTTTTTCTGGACAGACCTTGTATGTACCCAAGATCATTGAAAACGTAACACACAGAACTTTTACACAAATATTCATAGAAGCATTATTTACACTGTTAAAAAGTAAAAACAGCCCAATGTCCATCCATTGGTAAATAAATAAACAAAACATGACATATACATATACATACAATAGAATACTTATTTGCACTAAAGTAGGGATACTTTAATACTGCATAAGCAAATAAGCCATACCCTACACCTAGTCCCTTTATGTGACATGTCTAGGAATGGTAAGTCACGGAGACATTCATTAGATTAGCAGGTACCAAGGGCTGCAGGAAGGAGGAAGTGAGGAATAAGTATAAGGTTTCTTTTTGTGGTGATAAAAAAATACTCAGTAATTAAACAGTGGTGACATTCCCGCAACTTTGTGAACATATTAGAAACCACTTAATCGTTCATTTGAAAGAGTGGATTTAGGCTATGTAAGTGATATCTAAAAGAATCTTTATAAAAAGATTTTATGGGATGTCAGAGGAATGGCAGCATGAGGTTCCCCTGACCAGTTGAAGAGCTCTAATTCAACAAAGGATTCCCTGCTCAACGCACCAACACGTCTGAGAGATCTAACATTTCAAGCCCTAGCTGGTGGCACAGTGGATAAGGCGCTGGCCTATGCATCCAAAGGTCGCTGGTTTGATTCCCAGCCAGGGCACATAACCAGATTGCAAGCCAGGTCTCCAGCCAGGTCCTTAGCTGGAGGAAGGTGAAAGGCAACCATATTTGGATGCTTCTCTCCCTCTCTGCCTCTCCCCCTTCCCCTCTCTCTAAAAATAATAAACTCTTAAAACATAAAATAAAATAAAAACATGTCAAGGTGGGCAAGTTGAGGCAAGCAAGCACGGAGGAAAGGGAGAAGAGTGGAGACAGAGGCCAGAGACTGGGCAGGAAGCTCCTTGTGGGTCTCAGGAGGGGGAGGGGTCAAGTTGCCACCTGCACTGCCTGTGGCCTGGGGGAGCAAAGACACACAGTGGGTGCTCCTGCCCAGCGGTGGGTACCTGCTGTGGTGGAGCCAGTGGCCTGGGTAGACACAGACTGCGGAGGTGTGGCCACAGTTGCTTGGGGGCTATCACTGGCAGGCAGGAAAAGAAGCCGCAGAGGCTGGCCACCCCTTCTCACCCTCCCAGAGCTACCAGCAGGCCCCAGAAGAACCGGTAGCAATGATGTTGGGCTACAGAGTACATTACCCGCAGCCCTGAGAACGGTGGAGACAGAGTAGTTTTCCCTCAGCGGCAAGCACGTGCTGCAGCCAACCGCAGTGACAGAGGTGGAGGGACAGAGGTAAGGCAACAGGTCCGGCAGTCATTATTGCTGGGAGAACAAAGCCACAAAGCACCAGCCAGCCTCCCCTACTTCACCCTGCCCCACCCCATAGCAGAGGAACTGCAGGCAGCTCCTGGTGGCAGAGAGCAGCCCTGGGTTTCCATGGGCTAGGAGCCCCGTGACCCACCATATTTCTCCCTGGAGGTGGCACCCTGAGGTCACCGTGACCCGGACACAGAGGAAACATCCATCTCCCCAGGGAATACAGAGCATTTTCCACCACCCCTTAGGGTTCCTAGAAGTAGGAAAAACTTTAAAACTTGCACTTCAGTGCCACCTACTGGAAAAAAGAAAGACTTCTTAATCTACTAGATACATGCAGGGCTACTCTTCAAAAAAAAAAAAAAACAGATTTCACCCCCATAGATGCCTAGGCAGAGAAGTAACCCATCAAATGTCATAAATAACCAAGGTAACGAGGCAGCTCAAAAAGAAAAATTTAAATCTCCAGAAAATAAACTTAAAGACATGGAAATGTGTGATTTAAATGACAGAGGATTCAAGATTGCAGTTCTGGGACGAGATATAAGAAACCATACATAGGGAATTTAATGAACTCTGAAATAAAAGGAATACACCACCAAAGATATCAAAACTTAAAAGTGTAGAAATTCTAGAGATGAAGAACTCAATAAAAGAGATAAAGAATGAACTAGTAAGCTTAGGAAAAAAGCTGACCAGATGGAGAAAGAATTTGTGATATTGAAGATAGAAATCTAGAAATGATTCAGATGAAAGAAGAGAAAGACATGACTATAGAAAGAAAGAAAGAAAGAAACTATAGGAGAACTATATGATTTCACCAGAAAGAGCAATATAAGAATAGCAGGTATACCAGAAGGACAGAGGGGGAGAAAGAAAAAGTGAGGCTATTTAAATAAATAGTTGATGAAAACTCCCCAAACCTACAGAAGGAGCTAGATCCTCAAATCCAAGAAGCAAAAAGAAAACCTAATGATCTCAATCCACAAAGGCCTTCTCCAAGGCATATTAAAATTATCAAAAATTAATAACAAAGGAATAATTCTCAAGGCAGCCAGGGAGAAGACAGTAACCTAAAAAGGAAATACACTAGATTAGTATTGGATTTTTCAGCAGAAACCCTACAAGCTAGGAAAGAGTGGAATCATATATTCAAATTACTGAGAGGGAAATTACTAGCCAAGAATAATATATCCAACAAAGTTATCTTTGGGATATAAAAGAGAAATAAAGACTTCCCCAGACATATGGAAACCAAGGGGATTTACAACCACAAGACCTCTATTATAGGAAATGCTGAAGGGTGTTATTCTATCTGAAACAAAAGATAAAAGGATATAAAACTATGAGTAAGATGACAGACAGAAGCAGGATATGCAATACTTTTCCAGAACAGGTATTATACACTTAAATATAACATAAAAGTTAAAGGAGGTTAAAACACTTTTTAAAAGGAAGGAAAACAATGGGTAGGTGGGGAAGGGGACAGAGGGGAGTAAAAAGGGGATGGATGTAATACAACAACAATAAAATTAAATTAAAAAATAAAATAAAAAAGGAAAGAAAACAACTTCAGTTGCTTCAGTTTGGAGATGAATTCACAACTTAAATAGGAATAATTTGTGACAACAAAAAACATAAAAGGAGAGGGGTAAACATCTCAATTGGCAAATGAGAATGGAGATAAGATGCATTCATAAGAAAGAAAGCTACTGTAAATATGAATGTTTCTTTTGCATAAACCTAATGGTAATCACATTTAAAAATCTAGAACTGAGACATAACACTAAAAAAAAGGACACAAAAAAATCATAGAATACCACCAAACTGAAACAACACTCAGAAACACAGCGGGGCAGGGAGGGCAGGGAAGACACAGAGCTACCAGGAAATAAAAGTAGCTATAGGAAATCTTCATACATCAATAATCACCAAAAAATGTAAATAAATGGACTGAACTCACTCATTAAAAAAAAGCACACAGTAGGAGTTGGATGAAAAACAAAGCCCAGTTATATGCTGCTTTCAGGAGACATAGCTACAAGAGAAATATAGACTCAGAAGTTTAAGGGTCGAAAATTATTCTCCAAGCAAACAGCATCCAGAGAAAGTAGGTGTAGCCATACTAACATCTGACAAAATAGATCACAAGATCTGTCAATAGATAGATAGATAGAGACAAATTTGGACATTTTAAATGATAAAGGGGACAATAAATCAAGAAGACATAACACGTAAGTACATAAGACCCAGTCAGGGGGCACCAAAATACATAAACAAATACAAAACTAAAGGGAGAAACTGACAAAAACACGGTAACAGTCAAACCTCAGTTCTTGAAAGTCTCCCATCTTAGCAATTTGGTTCTTGACCAAGTTGTCCATGGTGAAAGAAATGTCTCAGTTGTTGAATAAAACTTTGGTTCTCAACCTGACAACCCTTTCAGGCTGATGCATATATGATCATATATTTGGGAATAGTTTTGCTGTTTTCTTTACAGTTACGGCATCTCTGTTGTGTTCTGATATTAAGAGGAGAGTTTCACTCTTTTGTCACTCACTGTGTAGGATGTTAGTTGTGAGTTTTCATAAGTGTCCTTTGACATGCTGAAGAAGTTTCCTTCCATTCCTAGTGTATTAGCTATTCTTACCATGAAGAGGTGTTGGACTTTTTCAAATGATTTTTCTCTGTATCTATCATAATGAGTGTCATTCTCCTCTCATTCTATTAATACATTGTCTTACCCTGATTGATTTTCCTGCTGAATCATGCTTGCATTCCTGAGATAAATCCCATTCCATCATAGTGTATAATCCTTTTAATATGTTGCTGTATTTGGTAGCTTAGTATTTTGTTGAGAGCTTTTGCTTCTCTCTTTTTTTTAATTGTAGTTCTATTAGAGTGGTCCCAATTTTTCCTGGTTTTCTCTACTGGAGGATGTTTGCTTCTATAGTCAGAACAGATGTTGGACTACAATTTTCTTGTGATAATCTTTGCCTGACTTGGTATCAAGTTAATACCAGCTTTATGGAATGAGTCAGCAGGTGTTCACTATATTTATATTTCTTTTAAGACTTGAGGAAAATTGGTGTTAATTTGTCTTTTAAAGCTCCATGGAGTTCACCAGTGAAGTCATCTAATCCTGGGCATTTATTTGTTGGGTGATTTGTGAGCACTGATTTGATCTTTTGTTTTGGGTCTATTTATATTTTCTATTTCTTCTTTGGTTTGTTTTGAGAGTTAGTATGTTTCTAGGAATGTTTTTATTTTGCTCTGGTTACCTAATTTGTTGGTATATAATAGAGTTTATTATATAATTATTTTTAGTTCTGTAAATTTAGTAACAATCTCTCCATTTTAATTCCTGGTTTTAGTAATTGAGTCTTCTCTCACCTTAGTCATTCTAACTAATGTTTGGCAATCTTGTTGCTCTTTTCAAATAATTAACTTTGGTTTATTGTTTCTTTCTATTATTTTTTAATTATTTTATCTCTGCTATAATCTTTAGTATTTCCTTTTTTTTCTTTAAGCTGTAGGTTTAATTTGCTCCTCTTTTTCTAGTTCATTTAGATGTATAGTTAGGTTGCTGATTTCAGATTTTCTTTGTCAATGTAGGCCTTGATAGCTACGAATTTCCCTCTGAATCCTGCTTTTGCTATATCCCATACATTTTGTGATATTGTAATTTCATTCATGTCTAAGTAATTCCAATTGTGATTTCTTTTTTGGCTTATTGGTTTTTAATCTCATATTATATTTTTAATGGTTGCAGTAATATCCTCTGTTTTATGACTGATATTGGTGATTTATGTTTTTTCTCTTTTTATTTTTCTCAGTCTTGCTAGAGGTTTATCAATCTAAATACTTTTTTTTAATGAAGCAGCTTTTTATTTTATTGATATTCTCTATAGTTTTTGTTTTGTGTTTCATTTATTTCTGCTCCTAATGAAATTATTCTTTCCTTCTCTTGCTTTGTATTTATCTTGCTCTTGTTTTTGTAGTTTCTTCAGATAGTCACTTAGATTTGAGACCTTTTTACTAATATCATCATTTAACATTATAAATGTTCCTTTCAGTACTACTTTAGCTGTGTCCCACATATTTTGGTAAGTTATATTTTTATACAAAAAAAATTATAAGGTAACTGTCACATCATGGATTAATATCTAGGCCAATGGCCCCTTGTTTCCTCCACTGTGGTCCCCCTCAATTTTCCACAGCTCTCTTAAATGATGGTACCTAGCACATTGCATTCTGGATTGGTCTGGTCATCGAAAAATAGAGCAGGAATGTCTGTTCATTCCTCATTCATTTGCTTATTCAATCATTCAACAAACATTCACTGACTTCCTACATGGAGTATCATGCTGGTTAGAAATACAGAGATGATTAAGACAGGAATATCCCTCTTCTCCTGATTCTGCCTGGCAGACAGGACAAATGATTAAGCAAGTAATTTCATGGGTGACTACTATCTCCTATATTGTAGAAACCCTACTGCTATTAACACAAAGCTAGGTTAAAATGCTGTTATTTTTGTTTGGTTGGTTTTTTAATATTTATTTATTTAGAGAGAGGAAAGGAGGGAGAAAGAGAGGAAGAGAAATATCCACCGGCTGCCTCTTGATTGCACCCTGACCAGGGACAAACCCAAAGCCTAGCCAGGTGCCCTAACCAGGAATCAAACCAGCAACCTTTCACTTCGTGAAACAACATCCAACCAACTGAGCCACACCAGTCAAGGCTGTTTGTTTTTTGTTTTCTCATTAGTTCTGCCATTTTCTACCCTATTTTCAAAACTAAACTCTCTTCTTGTCTTAAGCTAGGATGATCTGAAACTGGTCTGTGTCCTACAGGTAATGCTAATTACTTAAAGCTGGCTTCTTTCTGATGGGTTACTTCTAGGGTTAAATGTTTTAAATATCATTCCTGGCCTGAACTGTGACTGCAGACATCTCTGTCTGTCCCTTGCCATTGACTATTTTTTTAGAGTACAGTCCGAGCCTGTAATAAAGTGGCACCTAGATTTAGGTGGGATTTAAGAGTTCTCCTGTCAATTAAATCTTTTAATCCCCCTCAAAATCCTGGGCAGACATAAGCCCCAGCTGACAGGTGAGGAAATCAAGACTCAGAGAGGCTAAGAGACTTGCCTAGCTGAGAAAATCAAAAACATATACGAAGGCCTGTCCAGAAAAAGTCCAGCCATCGTTAATATAAGACGAATGATTTGTGCGACCTTGATGTAACCTGGCAGCCAAGGAGACTGGAATGCACATGCGTGAACAACAAAGCCCAATGTACTAGGCAGTGACTGAGCATGTGTGCTGTGTCCCATTCCAAATGCTGGGGCGAGTAGAGCAACAAACCTGAATCCAATTTTGCCTTAAGCTTGAACATGTCTCTGTGGAAACTATTTGAATGATGCGAAAGGCTGTAGCTACGGGCAACTGGTGACTGGCTACTTTATCACAAATAACATGTCCGCTCATGCATCACGTCTCATGCAGAGTTTTTTGGTGAAACATCAAAACATACAGGTTCCCCTACAGCCCAGATTTGGTGCCCTGCAACTTCTGGCTTTTCCCAAAACTAAAGTCACCTTTGAAAGGGAAGAGATTTCAGACTGTCAACGAGATTTAGGAAAATACTATGGGGCAGCTGACGGTGATTAGGACTGTGTAAGGTTCCAAGGTGTACTTCGAAGGGGACTGAGGCATCATTATTCTATATACAATATTTCTTGAATCTTCTTCAATAAATGTCTCTATTTTTCATATGACATGGCTGGATACCTTCTGGACAGGCCTCATGCATGTTCCTAATCTCTCAATTAGGCTTCTCCTCTTGCCTCACTGCATCTTCATAGCTGACCATTAAATACATGTTAAAGAGGACAAATCCCAATTGTATAATAGATCTGCCTGTCTGATCCAGGATTATTAAGGGTAATGGTTGGGTATTGCCTGGCATGCATGTGTTAGGTTTACAGTAAAGAATGCCTACTTCTTATTAACTGTCCTTTCAGATATATTAGTGACTGTCACACCTGAATTTTAACAAAGAAGCACTAGAGTAATTCAATGTGGGCGGCAAAATTCTTTGAAGAACAACTAGTTATAATTGGGGAGTCTGAACACATTTCAGAGTCGCACGTTTAATATGCAGTATGGTTAATTGCACTGTAATTACAGTATTTTAGAATGCCAGGCTAAGTGTTTAATCCTTTTCAGGTTTGCCTTCCAATCAGTGGTCTGCCTTCATTTTCCAGATTGATGAAGTCGGGCGCAGGGAAGAGGGCAGGTACAAGATGGTGCTGATGGGTCTAATCAGCGGAGAAAGTTGTAAAATGAAGCTTTTCTATCCGGAATTGATATTTAATCACAGCTACGTTCTCTTTATGAATGAGTGTTGATTAGTTAGTTGTCAGAATATGAAAACAATAAAAGCTTTTATTTACCCAGAGAAGTTATGCTTGTGTCATTATTTGAGCCTGATGGAGGTGACAGGGATATTTACATTACCTCGACGCATAGATCCGCTTAATCTTACTCATAATTTTAATTATATACTCCAAGAGTTACTGCCTTGCACTCATTTATGCTGTTTACTATCAGGGTTGATTTATACATGGGTGATTATATGGTCTCCTCTCTTTCACCGGACTATGCCCCTTTTAAAGTTGCAAAAGTCATTCCCACCCTTAAAAGCCTGGTCTGCACTCGTTTGTTCACACTAATTTAATGGCATCCAATTCAAGGAAGGAAACTGTTTGATTTCAGACAGTTGGTTAAGATGGCACCATAAAGCTGACTTTTAATTTTGTTTGGCCTTCATGTACTTGCATATGCTTTTTGGTATCTGAAGCATGCTGTCTCTGTACAACCCCTGCAAACTACAATTCATCCTTCAAGACTGGGCTTGAAATCCAACTCCTCAAGGAAGCATATCTTAATTCTACCAGTTAATTATTGCTTCCTTTATCTCATTGCTGCATCTGAACGTTAAGACCATCAGAACAACAGCATACTGTATGGCAGTTATCTTTTTTTTTTAAGATTTTATTTATTATTTTCAGAGAGAGGGGAAAGGAGAGAGGCAGAGAGGGAGGGAGACATCAATGTATGGTTGCCTTTCACCTGCCTCCAGCTACAGACCTGGCTTGCAACCTGGTTACGTTGCCCTGGCTGGGGAATCGAACCAGTGACGTTTGGGTTCGCAGGCTGGCTCCTTATCCACTGTGCCATGAGCCAAGGCTATTATCTTTTGATATGTTAATATGAACAGGTTGGTTTATTTCAGAATGAAGGCTATATTCTTTTCCTTTCTTATCACCAGTCTAATCATTCCTGGTGCCTAATAGGTGCTTAATAATTTCTCACTCTTCCATGTTGATTATTACTTTTTAAAATTTCCCCCACATTTAGAGACCATTTTCTTAGAACAGTTTTAGGTTTATAGCAAACTTGAGAGCAAGGTACAAACATTTTCCACATACCCTGTAACCCTACATAGGCCTAGTCTTCTCCAATACCAACGTCTTCCACCAAAGTGGTGTTTTTTTTTATTGTTGTTATATTATATCCATCGCCTTTTTGCTCCCCTCCGTCCCCCTCCCCACCCACCCATCCCCCCCCAAAGTCAATCCCACCTGTTGTCCATGTCCATGCAAAGTGGTATTTTTTCAGTTAAGTAACCTACATTGATGCATAATCATCCAAATCCATAATTTACATTATGTTCCACTCTTGGTGTTGTATATGATGTAGGTTTGGATAGATGCATAATTATGTGTCCATCATTATAGTATTATACAGTAATAATTCAGTGCCCTAGATTTTTTTTATTGTGATATAATTAATTGACAATGAGGTCTGTCCCTAAAGTATTGAGCCAATGTCAATATAATTAAAAGTTTGCATGGCTGATATTTTTGGGACAGACCTCATATGTCATATTAGTTATCATGTATAACATATACATGTTATATATAGATGTATATTAGTGATAATGTGTTACTCATTATAACTAATAATATACAGGGTACACATGATCAATTGGCAATAACTTTGCACTCCTTATTTCATGTGCTTTTTATTAATTTTGAAAAACTATGTTTCTAAGATTATGATTTAACATCATTGTTTCAGATATAAAGTATTAAATTCTGAGAGCAACTGTCATGTTAAAGGAATACAATGTTAGAGTAACCATAATTTCTGGACTGTGTGCAGGGCAAACAGCTAAGGAAATTGTGGACTTCAATAACATCTCTTTACATACAGTTTACAATGTGGAGAAGGTGTATGATGCTGATCCTGATGTCACCACACCAATAAGGAAAATGCATAAGGTATGCAAGGATTGCACAAATCCAGATATTGTACACAGAATCCAGGGGAACATCAGTGAAGATCCAGGATTTTACCCTGATATTTTGATAGAAGTAGTTGTACCGTGGATGAAGCAAGTCACAAATGGACATGTCATTTTATCTTCCAACAAGATGGTGAACCAGCACAGGACGCCAAAAAGGTGCAAGAATGTCTCAGTGTCAATGTTCCTGAATTCTGGTCAAAGACAAATCTGGCTGCCTAGTTCACCAGATACAAATCCTTTAAACTATTCCGTATGCAGCATTTGTGAGAGAGAAGTTAATAAACAACCTCATCTCAATAAAGAGGCTGTTAAAGCCAAGATCGAAAACATGATAATGTCCATGGATAAAGAAAAGTTACATGGACATGGACAACAGGTGGGATTGACTTTGGGGGGAATGGGTGGGTGGGAAGGGGGACCGAGGGGAGCAAAAAGGGGATGGATGTAATACAACAACAATAAAATTAAAAAAAAAGAAAAGTTAGTTAAAGCATGCTCAAGATTCTGAAGTTGAATCAAGTCTATTATTGCAGCAAATGGAAACTTTTTTTAACAATTTTTAAAAATAATGACTATGTTTATGTATTTATGTATAAGAATAAATTTATTTTAAAATATAATACTTTCATGGTATGTTATTTTACTAAAATTTTGCCAATTAATCATGTGCACCCTGTATATATACAATCATATCAATGGATATTAAAAAAGCACTTGAAAAAAGCCAATATCCATAGAAGATAAAAACTCAGCAAATTAGAAATAGAGTGAGAACTTTCTAACCTTGATAAAGATCATCTACAAAAATCCTAAACCATATAAGTCACATGTCATGAGGGACATGCAAATTTTTCAATTTTCATCTATTAGGATAACCAAAATTCAAAACACTGGAGATACGTTATGGTGATGGTTGTATAACAATATTATTTATTATTATTAGTTTTTAAGACTTCACCCACTATTTCTAGAGAGGGGAAGGGAGAGAGGCAAAGAGAGAAAGCAACATCAACGTATGGTTGCCTTTTACTTGCCTTCAGCCATGGATCTGGCTGGAGACCTGGCTTGCAACCTGGTTATGTGCCCTGGCTGGGAATCGAACCAGCGACTCTTGGGTTAGCAGGCTGGTGCCTTATCCACTGTGCCACGAGCCAGGGCTGTATAATTATATATAATACCACTGAATTGCATGCTTAAAAATTATTAAGATGGTAAATTTTATGTCATGTGTACTTTTACATAATAAAATTTGGGGGGAAATTCCCCTACCACCACACACACAAAACTAAAGATAATAATGACAACACTAAATGTTGGCAAGTATGCAGAGAAATTAGATTACTTATACATTGATGGTGGGAATGTAAAATGTACAGTGATCCTAGAAAATAATTTGGCAGTTTTTTTTTATAAAACTAAACATGCAATCCAGAAACTATATTCTTAGATATTTTTACATCAGAAAACTAAAAATATGTTATAGAAATATCCATAGCAGCCATGTACATAATAGCTAAAAACTGGAAACATTCCCTATGTTTTTCAACAAGTGAATGGTTAAATATAATATGGTACATTCATGAGATGGAATGCTGCTCAGCAATGATACACTCAACATCTTGGATGAATCTGCAGGAAATTATGCTAAGTGAAAAAACCAGCCCTAAAAGGTTCCATACACAGATTCCACCTATTGTAGCATAGTTAAAATGACAAAATTACAGAACTGGAAAACAGATTAGTAGATACAGGGGTGGTGGTTGGGCGAGGAAGGGCAAGAGAAGTGATCCTTGGGGAACTAGAACTGTTCTCTATCTTGACTATGTACATGTCAACCTCCTGGTTGTGACATTATACTATGATTTACAAGTAAAATGGTACCATTGAGGGAAACTGGGTAAATAGTACATGGGATCTTTTAGTATTATTTCTTGCAACTGCCTATGAATCTATTGGGTTTGGCCAAAAAGTTCATGTAGTTTTTTCCATATGCCAGCTCTAGTATTGTTTAGTTGTCTTTAACCTCATTCAAAACAATTTTGTTAGTTTTTGTGACAGCTGTCATATCAGCCTGCATTTAAAACAAAAAAACAAAAAACATCAAATGTGGTGAATTTTTGTGCAGCCATTTTAATATTGAAGATGGAAGAAAATATGCAATATCTTCAGCATATCATTCTTTATTATTTCAAGAGAGGTAAAAACTCAACTGAAAGGTAAAAACTCAACTGAAATGCAAAAAAGATTTGTGCAGTGTATGGAAAAGGTGCTGTGACTGATCAAAAATGTCAAAACGGGTTTTCGAAGTTTCATGATACTATTGACAATTCAGTCAAATAATTCTTTGCTGTGGGTCTGTCTTACGCAGAGGGAGATGTTTAATAGCACCTCCGGCCTCTACCCACTAGAAGCCAATGGTGAGAAATAGCCAACATGCTCAAAATATCCAAATCAATGAAATGATTGGTGAAAATGAAAAACGTGTCTTTTATTTTACAGAAAAAAACCATATGGACTTTTTGGCCAACCCAATATAATTATCTCAAAATCAAAAGTGTCTTTTTTTTTTACTTTTTTTAAAGATTTTATTTATTATTTTTAGAGGGCGGGAAAGGGAGAGAGGCAGAGAGGGAAAGACACAGCAAAGTATGGTTGCCTTTCACCTGCCTCCAGCTACAGACCTGGATGGAGACCTGGCTTGCAACCTGTAAAAGTGTAATTTTACAACAGATAACTGCCCTGGCTGGTAGCACAATGGATAAGGTGCCAGCCTGTGAACCCAAAGTCGCAGGTTCGGTTCCCAGCCAGGGCACATAACAAGGTTGCAAACCAGGTCTCCAGTCAGGTCTGTGGCTGGAGGCAGGTGAAAGGCAACCATACATTGATGTGTCTCTCCCTCTCTGCCTCGCTCTCTTCCTCTCCTTCTGGAAATAATGAAATAAAATCTTTAAAAAAATAAAAAAACATAACTATTTTTCATTTGAAAAATGTTACTCGTGTTCATCTTTCGTGGGTTTATTGTTGTAGTTTTAATAAAATAAAATAAATATTTCAAACGTTCTGTGTTAATTGCTCGTACAGCAAATGCTGATAGATAACCCAGCTGAAGAAAAGCTCTTTGCCGTTCTCGATCATTGTATCAAATGGGCAGTGTGAGAACTGCTTCTCCGCGCTGTTCTCCGTTCCTGGCAAGGCATGAGCGGTTGCATTAACTTGGAACGCAGGGGACTTCGACAACTTGAGACACAGACAGCAGTTGGCTTGTAAGGCCTTTCCAGCCTTGATTACCCATAGAGCAGCGTGCCAGGCGTTTGCACAATACACAAGAACGGCACCTTGAGTAAATAACACAAAATGCAAAAGGTATCATATTCCACGATGCCTCTGACGCCCTGAAGTTTGCTTCCTAGCCCAACAGGTCTTTCAGGAATTAATGCGACGGAAAGCTCACGCTGTTTGGAACTGTCTATGAAACGGGAAGTAAGAGGAAAGGAACCTTAGAAACGGTAGCAACTCTAACAAAAACCTAACATCGTCCAGCACCTAGACCAGAACATCTCACATTTTGAAGGCCTTGGCTTCCAGTTAAAACAAAAAGAACTAATGCTGAACTTGCGCAGGAATCCAATTAGAAAGAAACAATACATTTTAAAGCAAAAAAAAAAAAAAAGGTCAAGGTCTGCTGGCTATGTGTATATTATGTTAACACACCATTATTATGTATACTCAAGATGAAATCTACTGTTAAGGTGCCCGAAACTTTGGTGTGTGTCTATGTGACCGACGGTTACCTTTTCAATAGGCTTTTCACAGAAAGGGCCAGTCACTGTACTTTAGATTCTGCAAAGCCTCACCATCACCAGCAACCAACTGGCCTACTTCTACAAAACACACTTAGTGCTGCCCTTTCAAACAGCACTTCTACTCATGTGCACGTAGCGTCTCTCTCGATGGAACTGTAGGTAACGCGTGATGGTATTTCATGGGCTTTCTTCAGGTTTAAATGATCTCCAAACATTGTTTAGCTTTTGCATTGCTACTAACCTCAAAAAAGGGGTCAGATAGCTACTAATAAGGAATTCCAGACCTCCCTCCAGAATTCTCCTTTCCATCCCGGTGGCCTTGACAAATTATCTGCTGAGCATTTCACGCTGGTCAGCCTCTTCGCTGAATTTTGTACTCTTAACAAAAGTTAGCTAATTGAAAGTGAACCACTTGTGGGATATTATTTATTGAATACCTGCTACATTATAAGGCTTTATTTAGTCTCACAACAAACCTACAGGGAGGGGGGAGAGCAATAAAACTTATACTGTCTCTGCTATGAGCTATATGGTTTATCAGTAAAAGTGACAGTATTTACCAACAGTAGGGAAGGAAAAAAAAAAAACTTTCTTGACCATAAATTTTAAGTATTGTTAGTAAAAAACTTCCCAGACGCTAAAGGTCCTGAGTGTTGGGTCTCCTGCTAGGCTACCACAGAATCCCCACTGGTAATTTTCTCACGAGTAAGAGGAAATTGGACATCAAAGAATTAACTTGCATTGGAGGTTAACAGTGGGGGTGGGAGGTCGTCCCAAATTCTAGGCTAGATACCGTGGTAGAATGGTAAGGGCACAAGGCTCGGGTCAGAAAGCCTTAGTCAAACGTCATCCTTGCCATGTGCAGGCATACCTCCCTCACTCTCCGTCACCTTCACACTAAAATGGAGGTGACAGTACCCGGTTGGTAGGGAGTTTGTGCAGGTTAAATGAGACATTGCAATGTACTGTAAACATAGCAGGTCCTCAACAAGGGATAGATATGTATACTACACTTATCATCAGAGCCTCTTGTCTAACTCACAAGCACCTATTGAAAAGTGAAGGTAAGATCAACAGGCTCTAAGTTCAGCCGCTGGGGAACCCCTGGATAATACTCCCCATGAAGGAAGGCGGCTGACTGAGCCCCTAACCTGGTATCAATCCTTCTGCAATTCGGGGTTCTACCGCTTCTCTCAGACTGTCACTGCCTTTAACCTGCCCTTTTCTACTCTGTGCCAGTGGCTGACTCTGTGAATCAGTTTCCCAGTAGCTTTATTTTATTATTATATTTTTTCCAGTAGCGTTAATACAAGGACATACTGGCAGGCGGGCAGAAGGCAGAAGGAAGGGCAACGTGCTCGTTTTCTCTCCATCTCTCTACCTTTTTTTTTTTTTTTAAGATTTTATTTATTATTTTTAGAGACAGGGGAAGGGAGAGAGACAGAGAAGGAGAGAAATATCAATGTGTGGTAGCCTTTCACCTGTCTCCAGCTACAGACCTGACTAGAGACCTGGCTTGCAACCTGGTTACATGCCCTGCCTGGGGAATCGCACCAGCGACCTTTGGGTTCGCAGGCTGGCACCCTATCCACTGTGCTGCCAGCCAGGGCTCTCTCCATTTCTGACAGCAACTGTATAGGTGGCCCTGCCCTTTGGTGATCCCAGCTCCACAGTCCCACAGCCTGCCACCAGGGTCCCTTTGGGTGCTATTGGGTTCAACTAATGCCACCAGTCCCTGTGGAAACTTCTAACCTCAGTGTGACCTCACCCGTCCAGTCTATATGTAACCAGTTTGCAGGGTTAAAGCCCTTCTTTTGAGGTACAATAATGCAGAGAGGTTTCAGTAAAAATCCAAAACTCTAAGTGTGGCCTCAAGATCCTCAAGCCCCATCTAGGAACCCCCTTCCCCTCACTCTCCCGGGCCTTTTCACTTCCGCAGCTACTCTGATCTCCGTCTGGTGTTTTTGTCTTCACACATATGGTCCCTTCTTCCAGGAACATTATTCCCTGCGCCATTCACGCAAACGATTTTTATTCATCCTTCAGGTCTCCACTTCAATACCGCTTTCTCCAAGTGGTCTTTCTTGAGCTCTGCAAATCAAGTTACATTTTATATTCTCAAAGCATTCTTACCTTTCCTTCATAACCCTATGGCAATTGCAGCTATACAATCTTTGTGCACTTATTAGCTCAATTTTTGCATATGTCCTCCTTACTCAGCTTCAAGGGACACGAGAACAGAGAGCAGGTCTGCTCTCAGCTTTATCTTTAGCGTGCAAGACGTGAAATAAATGTTCAGTAAGTATTTGTTAAATAATAGCAAGCAGCCCTAGGCAAGGGTAAACCAAACACTTTTACAGCATTATCTCCTTTGATTTGTGTAATAGCTTTGTCAAGTAAATCAGGCAGCTAGGAGAAAAAAGATGAGCTCTAGTTCCCAGAAGTAGGAGCCAATTTGTAGCTCACGCAGCCTGCAAGGATCCAAGTCAAACCTCACCACCATCCTGGAGCAGCGTTGTGGTAGATTCCAGAACAAAATAAACAGAGAGGCCCCTGGCACAAAAAGGAAAAAAGAAAGAGCGGTGGTGGGAAGGAAGCCTGTTGACTGGATATTAAGAATCTAACATGAAATGGTCAGAACTGCCTTTGCCTAGGCCCTCTGTTCACCCACCTCTGGCCCCAGGGGAAAAGCTCATGGTGAATGCAGGCCTGCTTCCAGCTGTTAGCCATGCTGATCTTCCATCGACCAAAGCCTAGCGTCTGGGCGCCTCCTAAAGCTCCTTTTGCAAAGAGCCAGAAAGGAGGGTACAGGCCCAGAGGTACTGCTGGGCCAAGATGCCCATAAAGGCAGCCACAGAAACATGGGGTAAGCCCCAAGGTTGGGCCTTTCTCGTAACAGCAAGGATCGTTATCACAGAACTCTTCCCTCTCCTCCAGACTCATTCCATCAAAAGTAGAGGCTTCACGTTTATTGTCTTATTTCCTCCTCAGTCCAAGTCAGAACACCGGGAGTCTAATCATTATTGACGCAACTGCTTCATTTCACTTCGAGGAACAAACTTAAGAACTCAACACTTAACACATCCTTCTGGTCAACTTTCACTGAGTGCAGCCAAGTCATTTCTGATTCATGATACATTTTAAACTACCACAAGGAAAATATGATGAAGCCTATAAAACAGCTATTAGAAATAATCAGTGTATTTAGCAAAGGTGCAAGGTACAAAGTCCACACACACAAATCAATTGTATTTCTACTTGCTAGCAATAAATCATCAGCAATTGACATTTTAAATGTACCATCTGCAATAGCATCAGAAGTATGAAATACTTAGGGATAGATCTGAGAAACAATAAGAAGGACCTGAAAACTGAAAACTACTAAATATTAGTAAAGAAATTAAAGAACTAAGCCCTGGCTGGTAGCACAGTGGATAAGGTGCCGGCCTGCGAACCCAAAGGTCGCAGGTTCGATTCCCCAGCCAGGGCACATAACCAGGTTGCAAACCAGGTCTCCAGCCAGGTCTGTGGCTGGAAGCAGGTGAAATGCAACCATACATTGATGTCTCTCTCCCTCTCCCTTCCCCTCTTTCTAAAAATAATGAAATAAAATCTTTTTTAAAAATTAAAAAAAAAAAGAAATTAAAGAACTAAATAATAGAGGTGTACCTTGCTCATGGGTCAGAAGACATGTTAAGATGTCAATTCTCTCCAAATTGATCTATATGTTCACACGCACACACCAAGAAAGGCCATGTAAACACCCAGGGAGAAGGCAGCTGTCTGCACAGCAGCATCTTCATCTTGGACTTCCCAGCCTCCACAACTATAAGAAAATAAATGTCAGTTGTTTACGCCACTCAACTTATGGTATTTTGTTACAGCAGGCAGAGCTGACCAAATGTGGCTTGACTGTTTGATCTACCCATTCTTCTCATAGATACTTCCGCAAGGAGTATATAGTCACACTAAGACTACACACGAATGTTCAGAGCAATTTCGCTTGTAATCACTAAACACTATGAACACAACCCCAATGTCCTTTAGCAGATGAACAGGGAAACAAGTTCCTATAGCCTTATAATAGAACACTACTCAGCAATAAAAAAATTAAAATAGTGAAAAAAAAAGTTGTTAGAAATCTGTTCATATACACACAACTACTTGGATGAACCTCAAAATTATTGAGTGAAATAAGCAGACAAAATAAGTGTATAAACTGTATTGTCCTTCTGTATAAAACTGTAGAAACACAAGCTGACCTATAGTGAGAGAAAGCATATTGGAGGTGACTTGGGAAGGATGGGAAGGCAAGGGGAAGGATTATAAAAAGGTGTGAGTCAATCTGGGGCAGAGATGCTCACTATCTTAAATGGGGAAATGGTTTCACAGGTGCATACATGTGTCTAAACTTATCAAATGTATACTTTTAATATAGACAGCTTATGCAAGTCAATTATACCTCAAGAAAATGATTTTTCAAAATTATTTACTAGAAAAATGAAATAAAACAACAAGTAAGTACAAAATACAAACAAGTCTCTTATTATTGCACTCAAGTGGCATAAAATTAATCCTGTCGAATTGTTATAGACGTTCCAAAATGATCATTCTCAATTTCTGAACCTATTTATTCACAGATTGCCCTGGACCATGGACCACACTTTGAGTATCATAACAGATGCAATTCCTGACACTGCCACCACGACTGTAAACAGGACAGGAGGCATCAAATAAGCAACCGAAACTCTGTCAAATAAATGTAACAACAGGAGTCAGAACCGAGTCCCTCCGGGTCCCCCAGGCACCCGGAGGGCAGGGGCATCACTCAGGCCTGCGGAGTGAGGGCAGACTTCCCCCAAGTGTTCAGCAAAGGTGGAACGGCAAGACAGGCTTATATCCTGAGGAACGCGTGGAGAGGGGAAACAAAAGAGCATTTTAGGTGGAAGGAACATAACGTGCACAGGTCCAAGTTTAGAAAAGACGTAGGACAACAGAGGAATGTATGGCTGGAGCAGGTAGCATTAGGAGAGAAACGTAGCTGGAGATGCTGGCAAGCGTTGGGTTTTGAAGGCTTTACGTTAAAATTTATCCTGAAAACAACGGAGAACTATTGAGAAGCTTTCAGGAGGGGGAGGGATAGAACAAAATCTGCACTTTAGAAAGATCCCTGGCTGTCATGCAAAGAAGATTTGAGGGTGGCAGACGTAGAAATGAAGGACTGTTTGAGAGTCTGTCACAGAAATCCAGGAGAAAAAAAATATGCTGACCTGAACTGAGATAATGACAGGAGATGAAAAAATGAACTGAAAAGGTATTTAGGACAGAATGGTCAGTATTTGATAATACACTGGCCCGGGGAAGTGGATAAGATGGAGAGATCAAAAGTAAACCCCAGGTTTCTGGCGCAAACAATAGGAGGGACAAGCAGTGTAGTTTACTGAGAGAGGAAGCTCAGAACGGGGTTCAGCTTTGAGGGCCAAAGGAAGTTTAGTTAGAGGCATCAAGAGTCTGAAATAGCCCTGGTTGGTGGCTCAGTGGATAGGTTCCAGCACATGAACCCAAAGGTCGCTGGTTCAATTCCCAGCCAGGGCAACATAACCAAGTTGCAAGCCAGGTCTCCAGCCAGGTCCGTAGCTGAAGGCAGGTGAAAGGCAACCATACATTGATGTTTCTCTCCCTTTCTTCCTCCCTCCCTACCCTTCTCTCTGAAAATAATGAATAAAATCTTTTTTAAAAAAAAGTGTCTGAAATACCTTCACAGCCTTCAAATAAAGCTGTCAAAGGTCAGCTGGGTACTTGGGTTTGGAGCCCAAAAGAAAGGCCTTGCTTAGCAGGACTAGCAGTGGGGACCCATTTATAAGTTGTCAACTCATTTGAATTTGGCTTCAAACAAAGCAACCATTAAAAAGTATCTTTGAGACAATCGTAGAGATTTAAGAAGTATTACATGACATTAAGCAATTATGGTTAATTCTGCTTAGGTATAACAATGGCATGTTGGTTTTGACTTTCAAAAGCCCCTGTGAAATGTGTATTGAAGTCTTCGCAAGGGGAATGGCGAGGTGTGCAAAATGTCAGTAACTGTCGCAGCTCTGTGATGGGTCCCTGGCATTCATTTAACTATTACCTCTAGTTTTGTTTCTGTTTTAAAACATCGGTAATCATTTAAAAAAAAAATAGACATCAACCTGTAGAAGAAACGGAGAAATGGATAAACTTGCTCCGGGATAAGAATGAAGGGGAAGAAAACGGTGCAGAAAGTGAGCAGAGGCTGGCCTTCTGCGGAATGTCATTGTTTAAGGAAAAAGCGCAGGAGGAGAAAGAAGGTGCTGAAGAGACCTGCTGGCTGCTGGAGAGGAAGGAGAAGAGCCAAAGAGCACGATGACCAGAAGCCAAGAACTCAGGGGAAAGAAGACTGAAAAGGATTCATTGCCCTTAGCAACCAGAAGGTTGCCTTGACCTTTACTAAATCAGGCAGGACAGTGGGGGGCAGCAGCCTTGGATTTCAGCGAGCTGATGAATGAATGGGACCTGAGGGAGTGGAAAATGTGGCTCAGCCTTGAAGGGGAAGAGAAGAGAGTTGTAGCTAAAAGAGAATGTGGACTGAGAAAGAGACTTGCAGGCTTGGATAGAAAAGACTTGACTCAATTAAAGGAAAGAAGGGGTGCCCTGACTGGTGTGGCTCAGTGGGTTGGGCATTGTACCGCAGACGGAAAGGTTGCCAGTTCGATTCCCAGTCAGGGCATATGTCTGTGTTGCAGGCCAAGTACCTGGTTAGGGGTGTGCAGGAGGCAACTGATTGATGTTTTTCTCCCTCTCTTTCTCCCTCCTTCTCTGTAAAACTAAATACATTAACTATTTAAAATTTGAAAAGAAACATGAAAAAAAGAAAGAAAGAAGGGGTAGCCTCAGTGACTAACTGGCCATGAACCTGTGTAGGTCACATGCCAAAATGGGATAATAATTAGGACAGGACAACCGTTCAGGATTCAAACAAGATAATATAAGTTAAGGTCTTCAGTAAACTGTCAAGTGATATATATGTTACTATTTAATAGCAATAGGTAAATAATTATTATTATATTTATAAAATCTAAGCAGCCTTACCATTATACTTACTCCTCTGCACAGTTAAAGAGCATTATATCTTCACTAGTGTAGTGGAAAAGAAAGAGATCAGACAGAGCAAAATAGTTAGTGGGATAATCAGGAGATAATACACAACATTTTTTAAAGATTTTATTTATTATTTTTCAGAGAGAGGGGAAAGGAGAGAGGCAGAGAGGGAGAGAAACATCAATGTATGGTTGCCTTTCCCCTGCCTCCAGCTACAGACCTGGCTTGAGTCCTGGCTTGCAACCTAGTTTTGTTGCCCTGGCTGGGAATTGAACCAGCAACCTGTGGGTTCACAGGCCAACGCCTTATCCACTGTGCCACCAGCCAGGGCTAATACGTGCCATTTTTCTGTTGGGCATAGATGAGGTTTGTGATTTATTCTGCAAAGCAAATGAATCTGCAACCTTTTCTTCTTATTAATGATAAACAAAAAAGAAATACTTAAAGCATAGCAATATGTAGCCAGCAAGTTGTACATATCACAAAGGCAAAAATAAAGGAGGTAGAGTCCAATAAAAATTAAATGATGAGTATGATATTTAGAAACCCATTAGCATAGAAACCATGATGGAAAAAAAAAAAAAAAAAAAGTAGTACTTTCAATGAAAGCAAAGACCTCTGCTTTTAAAATCCTTACTGAAGATGAGTCTCGCCCTGCCAAAAAAAAGTACTAAAAGCATTTGGAAAATCTTTAAAAATCTGTAAAACAGAAAAAGAAGACGAAGACAGAAAAGAACAGAAAAAAAAATACCCAGGCTGCTGTGTTAACGACCGTAGTAGACCCTGAGGTCAATACCAAGCATACTAGTCAAATGGCTGCAAACACAACTCAATGGATACGGGAGGTACATTTTCTGTATCTATTCTGGGCTGTTTGTTATGTTTCTTGTTTAAATCAAAGCTTACTGTCTGATCTGCAGAATTTCAAAACTTCAGACTCTGATTGAAAACCACAGCCCATGGAGTATTCCTACGAGCTCCACACTGACCTTTGCTCTACACGTTTCTCCTCCTCTATATACCTTTTTCTTCACTTTCTATACTCTTTTCCCTCATCTTCTGTATCCCCAGCAATGTCACTGCCAAGAATTTAACTAATTTCAGTCACTTAACATTTTATCATGAATTTCAGTTGCTTTTCCGACAGGCATTTCTATTTTCTTTTTAAATTAAATTCATTGGGGCTGACATCGATGAATAAAGTTATATAGGTTTCAAGTACACAATTCTATGATACATCACCTATATATTACATTTGTTTACCACCCAAAGTCAAATTTTCCATCACCATATATTTGACCCCCTTTACCCTTTGACCCCTTTACTATTCCTTCACTCCCCTTTCCCTCCGAAAACAAACAATTCAATTTAAAAAATAGGCAGAGGACCTGAACAGACAGTTCTCCTAAGAAGACATACTAATGGCCAACAGATATATGAAAAGATGATCAACTTCACTAGCTATTACAGAAAAGCAAATCAAAACTACACACGATGAAATACTATTTCACAACTGTCAAAATGGTCATTATCAACAAGAGAAGTAAGAGGAGAAAAAGGAATCTTCATTCACTGCTGATGAGAATGTAAAGTAGTATGACCACTTGGAAAACAGTATGGAGGTTCCTCAAAAATTAAAAACAGAGTTACCATATGACCAGCAATCCCTTTTCTGGGAATCTACCTCCCAAAATTAAAAACACTTATTTGCAAAGTTATATGCACCCCTCTACTTATTGCAGTATTATTCACAGTGGCCAAGACATGAGAACAACCAGTGTCCCTTGATAGATGATTGGATTAAAAAAGTGGTTTAGGCCCTGGCTGGTGGCTCAGTGGATTGAGCACCAGCCTGCAAACCCAAGGGTCACTGGTTCGATTCCCGGTAAAGGCACATATCCAGGTTGCAAGCCAAGTCCCCAGCTGAAGGCAGGTGAAAGGCCACCATACACTGAAGGAAAAAAAAAAAAAAGTGGTACATACATACAATGGAAGAAAAGATGAAATACTGCCATTCACAACAAGATGGACGGACCCTATGACGACTATCCTATTAAGCAGAAATAAGTCAGACAGAAAAAGTCAAGAACCATACGATTTCACTCACACGTGAGATATAAAACTTAAAGCAACCAATGTGCAAACCAACAAAAACTCAAAACCACAGGCGATTGTATGTTCAAAGCTACCTCTCATGGTACGAAGGCGGTCTCCATGTCCTGGCGAGCAGAAGACAAGCTGGATTCTCTTTGGGCTGGGAACTGATGGCTTAGGTCCTCGGAGTCTCTGCTGGGTGCAGTCCTTGAGCAAAGGCTGTGACCAGGCTGGAAGTAAAGTGTCCCTCTTGGCCCTCAGTGCACTATCCTAGACACCTGAATTCGGTGTCAGAGTTTTTCTTTTCCTTTCCTAAGAGCAGGCTTTCGTGAGGATAAAGTAGAGGTAGAACGCCATTTGGGGGCACTGAGCAAGGGGTCTTCACCTGCCTGGGAGCAAAGGGCCTGAAAGCATTTTCACAGATGTGGGTTTAATAACGAGTCGCAATAAACTTGGAGATACTCTTTTCTCCAGAAAAAAAGTTCGGATAAACCGGAACTAAAATATAAGTTTGGCTTATTTTAAAAAATACTTTCTTTATGTGTTCCTACCTTCTTTAACAATAAAATAGCAATAACGTTACGTGAATAAAAATGCAACTTAACGAAATGGCGTTTCATAAAGACATAAGCAAAATGCTTGGAATTATCTTTTAAAAGTAATCTGCTATGTTTCCCTGCTGTCGATTATTAAGAAGCTTGTTCATGCTTGACACTGCATTGGTGAAATACTTTGATAATCAGATCTGTAGTTCTACACAGTGGTAACTAGTAAATGGAATGAAGTTTACTGTATATTGTGTGTCAGGAGCTGTGCTAGGTCCTCTAACAGTACTCCAGCTCAGTGATTATTATGATCTCTTCCTACAGTTGAGGAAACTGGAGCAAAGTGAAATTAAAACATTGGTCCAAGCTCACATAGCTAATAAGTGATAGAGGAGGGACTGATTCCTGGACTGTCTATCACTCAAGTCCGTGATCCTTCCACATTTGTTGACGAACTAAAGTGATTTGCGTCATGACATTTTGGGCTCCTGGCCAACCATGGGAGCTAGGCTTTCAGGGCCTCAAATAATACAACATATACGGGCAGCCACCACCTTTGCTTATGATAAGGGCCCTTTTGCTGCAGAAAACTACGGGAGTTGTCTTGAGACCTACAATCCTGTCATGTAAGTCCTACTGCAAACATATCAGCACTCACAGAGAGCATGTGATAACTTGTACATTTAAATAAGGTACAGGGGCTTTCTAAAACACTGTTATTCTGTGAAATTAGCATCTGAGAACTTTTTCCTGATAAGAAATTTACAGTTTAGTCAAGGAACTAACATGGAAGAACCACAGACATGGACAACAAGTGGGATTGACTTTGGGGGGAGTGGGTGGGTGGGGAAGGGGATAGCAGGAAGGAAAAAGGGGATCGATGTAATAAAACAACAATAAAATTAGCTTAAAAAGAAAAGAAATTTACCGTTTATACTTAATGTGAATATCAAGCCAGGATTTCCTATTTCCAGGCAATAAATGAAGAAAGCTTTAGTTCAAGTACACAGATGATTCTACCTACAACCAAGACAGGACCTAAGAACCAAGACAGGACCTTGATTAATGATCCTGTTTTGCAACCTGTAATAGCCATAAATTAAGAAAGTACATGTTAAAGCAGGTACAAACTCCGTGATTGGATGAAACATTTTGAGACCTTGTTCCATTGTTAATAACAAGTACATAGTGTAAGCACCTCTCATTCTTCTCAGCTCCCAGTACCCAAATCTTAGAACGTAGGAGGGTTCTTCAGGAAATATACTGCAGCAGAGGTCTTTAACCTTGAGTTCATGAACGCTCTGAAACTGGATGCAAAATTGTGAATGTATGTTTGTGTGCATCTTTCTGGGAAAGGACATCAGATTCCCCAAAAAAAAAACAAAAACAAAAAACAAAAAAACCCACAACTCTCAACAAGTTAAGAATTACTGCATTTCAGTGATACCGCCACAAATCTTAGTTACTCTCTTGTTCAATTTTGACATGTGTATGAATTTATTTCGGTATTGTTTGGGAGAACTAGGAGTTTTTCAGTTTTAGCAACCGGTGCTATTTCTTCAGGGGCCTAAGAGACAAACAGGGAACAGAGACTAGGAACAGGAAGTGCAGCAGGGGGTAGGATGAGACCGGAAGTTTCGATGGTGCCTGGGGAGACACACAGATGTCCTGGCAAAGTAAACTTGCTTTTGCACTGCCACCCCCCACCCTGTGTCTGCAGGGAGGGTGGGCAGGCAGCATCCCTATAGCTTGACGTCACCCCGATCAAACCTAAAGCTCCCAAGGGAGAAATGACAAAATGCAGAAGTTGGTCACACGATGCAAATCATGCACACAGGTATGTCCCCTCAAAACCGATTGACCCCGTTAGCCAATCTTAACTCAATAAATTCACTCAAATTTAACGCATACAGATGTCCTCCACTGGTTGAGTTTCTTAATGCCTCCTGGAGATTTGGGTTGACAAAAAATGAAGATCTCATCAAGAAAAAGGCTCTTTGGCATTTTGTCAAATAAAACAATATGGACATAATTAGCTGAATTTTACACATGTCAAATTAGTAGAAATGGAAACTGTTCCATTGATCCCTGGTTGGTAGACATGTTCTAGGATCTCCTTTCCTCAGAGTTGCAGGCCCAATATTTAAAAAGCTGCTTTGCTTCCCTGTAGATCCTCTGCAGCCAGAGTCATTATCTCTCGGTTCCCTAGGTGTGCTCAGTGGGTCTGAGCTGTTCCTGCCCTGGATTCCCTCTCCGGGTCCTACTGTGGTCCCGGTACCCAGCAGAGGGGAACTTGTGCATTTGACACGGCAAGGCTCTGGACCAGTCTGCAACGTCATAAATCACAGCTCCTTCATTCACTCAAGTATTTAGCAAATAAATGTGGGCACCTCCTTCATGCCGGGCATTCTGCTAGGCCTTGGGGATACAGTAGTAACCAAAACAAGCAGGGCCTAAGCTCTCAAGGAATTTCCCACCTAGTGGGGGCACAAGCTAATAATCAGAGGCAATTATCACACATAGTGATACAGAGTGTGACAGGGGGCACAGTGAAAGGGAACCTAAGCTCAGCTTGACAGGAGAGGGTTAAAACTGAAGGAAGAGAAACCAGCTACAAGGAGAAATGATGCTAATCTGGGAAACTGGTGGCAGGGATAGAAAGAAGTGAATTAATCTCTGATAGAGTTACATCCTTACAGCCATCTTCCAGAGTGCTAATCTCCAGCCCAGGTTTTCTTTCCTCTGACTTTCTCTCTCTTTCCTTGGAGTTTATTGGAAAACCTCCGCATCTCCTCCATCATTTGCTTATCTCTCTAATTCCTTTTCAAAACTCACAATCTGCGAATATCAACACAAGTTAAATATACTGAAACAAATTCTCAAGGTTGTCCCCCAAACCTGTGCTGAAGTAAATATATGCCCACCATACCGTATAAAGTGACAAACTACTAAGTTTCCCAGTGGCATTGGATGTGACAGATGAAAGTCACCAAGAGATTTCATCATTTCAAGCATCCAAAGTCATTCTCAATCTCTGACTCAAAGTTGGGGCTTCTAGGTACAAGTCAGCATTAATTCTGAATCATAAAATCTGAAAACTTTTAGCCTTTGGAAAGAGGTTAGGGGAAAAAAATTGCCTCTTGCTAATACATCCAAGGACATAGAGGAACCTGAGTTTGCATGTTATCTGCATGAAAGTAAAACTGATTTACAAGTTTCTAGAAAAAAGAATGGCAAATGCACCATATCTATTATTATTCATGTCAGATGTATAAAGCTTCGTTGGTGTTGTGTTCAATGTGCTGAGTTTATTGCTTTATTTTAGTGGAAGAAAAGTTCTAAGGGCTTTCATTAGTATACTCACACCTCAGTACCTCTCATTCTATTTTTTTCATAATAGATTGTAAGGCTCCTCCAATGCAAAAGCCCTTAGAGTTTAAGAAGGAGTGTATAGTTACAAAGATAAAAACGCCATGCCTCCCAGAACAGGGTGCCTTCCTTGGCAAAGAGATTGATGAGTTTCATAAGGATTTTCCCCAAGCAGAAAGTGTGGCAGTCTGTCAGCTTTTTCCAATCGCTGATCAGAAGGAGGTATTAAAGGAAGTAAATTCTGAAGCACTTGCATTCTGATGGAAGAATATGGAGCTAAAATGCAAAGATTCAGAAGGGAATGTGCTTTCTGACCTCGCCCATGCTCCGTGTGTGAAGACCACTATCTGGGCGCTTGAGAGCAGCAGTTTTTCACTGGAAAGTTTGCCCTCCGGAGAAAGGACAACTAGATACTTGGAGCAATCAGACACTGGGGAGCAATCATGGAAATCTTTTAAATTATGATTTAAGTGGACAAGGCTCCCCTTTGAAGGAGTTATCCGCTGTGTTTATTTTGATCACTAACTCCACATGACCCAGGAGAAAAAAATAAAATGCAAAAGAATAAAGTTTCAAATTATATTCTCCCTAAACTTAAAACACTTTTTAAAAACTTCTATACTAAAATAACAGTGGTACTGTAGAAATTAATTTTTTATGATTTATTTATTGATTAATTGAGTTTAGAGAGAGGGTATGGGAATGAGCAGCAGAGGGAGAGAAACACTGATGTGTAAGAGAAATCTCAATTGGTTGCCTTTCACATGCCCTTGACCAGGGAGGGACCTGTCCCACAGCCCAAGCCTGTGCTGACCGAGAATGAACCAGCGACCTTTTGGTTCACATTTCAGGGCTCAACCCATTAAGCCACACCAAACAGGGCTAGAAATTAATTTTTATCTAAATAAAAGTTAATGTATTGAGTTGTACATGGAAGCAGTATAGTTTATAATATAAACCCAAAATGGAGATTTTAAGAGCAAGTTTTTTTTTTGTTTGTTTGTTTTTGTTTTTTTTTTTTAATTTTATTGTTGTTGTATTACATCCATCCCCTTTTTGCTCCCCCCTGTCCCCCCACCCACCCACCCATTCCCCCCAAAGTCAATCCCACCTGTTGTCCATGTCCATGGTTCCTTTATACTAGGAAGAGCAAGTTTTTAAACATATAAATTGAGCTTTAAAAGATGAGTCAGTAAATTTACACTCAATTTCATATTTTCTTTAAAGTTTTACTTGAGAAGACAGAAAGAAATTTCTAACTACATCTCCCTGAAATAAATTAAGTTGATTACCCTAAGGAGGGAACAAAGTAGGAAGAAGGAGAAATAAAACTAATATTTAGTATCTACTATGTCCCTTGAATTAAAAATGCATGATTTCCTTTAATTTCTCTGAAGGACCTATGAGATAGGTAAGCATGCGAGTATATCCATTTTATAAGTGAGGAAACAAGTGCAGAAAAACTGTATAATTTACCAAAGTGATGTGACTAGTAACTGGCCAAGAAGAGATATGGACTTAGATCCAGGGCCCATGTCCTTAACCGCTAGTCTATACTTTGAAGTCCTAATGAAAGCAATGTTTCTGAGGAAAAACTAACAAGAGGCGTCAGGTCCCTCATTAGCCATGTTAGTCACCTTCTGTTGATCTCTGTTTAGACTTTGGTAAGTCTCCCAGCCCTTTAACCATATTTCTAAAGATAAGACTCTGAGAAACACAGTCCTAAATTGCTCAGAGATACATTTTCTAAGCTCCTTCTGAAAAATTCAAAAGGCACATTAGTATTTTTTTTTTATTCATTATCTTTTAGAGAAAGACAGGGATGGAGAAAAAAGGGAGGGAAGCATCAATATATGGTAGCCTTTCACCTGCCTCCAGCTACTGACCTGGCTGGAGACCTGGCTGGAGACCTGGCTTGCAACCTGGTTATGTGCCCTGGCTGGGAACTGAACCAGCGACCTTTGGATTTGCAGGCCAGTGCCTATCCACTGAGCTTCCAGTCAGGGCTTCACATTAGTATTTTCAAAGACATCAGAAGTCTCATATTAAACAAACCTATTGATATGATTTCCATCAGGAAATAAATGTCACACCTCAAATGATTAACGAAAGAAAGTGTAATGAAGGACTATTTACTAAGTTCAGGCAGAGTTCAGGTGACCAATATGGCCCAAGGAATCATCTGGGGACCAGTAACATGGGGAAGTCATTACAATCGCGAGACCTGAAAAGGCAACGGTTAGAAACAAGGACCAAAGCACTTAGATCCCAGAGAGGCGAGAACTGTGTAGATGTCATTTGATGTTCTGCAACCTCTTTCCCCCATGAGGTATTTGTCACATCTGGGTGCAGGGGAAGAAGCTGTGAATCCACAGTGCAAAAGGCTTTCCCTGAGCAGTGAGCAACTGCTGAAAAACTGATGATTTCTCAGCCAGAACAATGGAAGCCAGAAGATTATGGGATAACATGTTTCAAGCGCTGACAGAAAATGGCTGCCATCCCACAGTCCTTTACGCAGTAAAAATACCCTTCGAAAGCAGAGCTGAAATAAAGATACTGTCAGACAAACAAGATGTTGGTCAAGATGTTGGCCTGGGGTCCTGAACATCTCTGCATATCTTTGCTGTGTGCCAAACTGCAAGGTCTAACCATCTTCTGGTCCTATTTCTGCGGCTAGTCACACAGGCAATTAAGTAGGTCACAGCAGGACCACTATGCAGCTGAATGCCTCCTGGGATTGGTTTGTACCGTTTAGAACGAAAGATGTGGAGTCTTTGCAGCACAACGAGGGAAACTAGTGCTACCTTGCTGTTTGTTCTGCTGTGACTATCAAACTGTCCTTCTTGAATCCATTAAATCTTGTCATCTATTTTGGGCACCTGCAGATGTAAGGCAAGGTTGTGGACCTTCCATGACGAAACAGAAGCAGCTAGCAGGGTGTCAAGATACACAATGATTTCGGGGAAGAGACAAAACAAAGATCCTACAGTCTGGGTTCAGGATTATGAAGTAACTTTGGAAACTAGAAGCAAATGGTCTCGTCCAAGTGATAGATAAAGGGAATAGAAGTACATATGAATTGTAGATAGAAGATACGAATTGACTCAATATAAGAGGTTGGACGGTGAGAGGTGTGAATGAAACAAGCTGCCCAAATAATACCATGGTTGTGGCTTCTGTTCCTAGGGGATAGAGGACCAGAATCAGTATCCTGGGCACATCAGAGAGGCAAACACCGTTACCCTGTTTCAGCAACTACATTAGGACATTCCTGGAGATTAACATATCCATGTCCAGAGTACACGGATGCACAACAACAGTATGTATTTCTAAACTATTTAACATGTAACACTGTTTTTAGGTGCCGCTGAAAAAGTTTTTGAGCCTTTTCCCCTTAACCAGCTTTTTCCCATAAGCCCGATGGTTCTTATTGGGTGATTTTGCATAGCGTGGTGATTTTTAGGATGCAAGTGTTGTGTTAAAAGAGAATTGGCAACAGACGGATAATGGAATCATTATATGTAGGTAACATAACTCTAAACTGGCATAATCACGTTGGAAAATAGTGTGACGGTAGCTTGCAAAACCAAACATTGACATATCTTATAATGTAATAATTCTAGTCCTGCATGTACAGCTGAAACAAAGTACTGAGCATGTACACATATCAGGAAACATGTTCAAGAATATTCATAGCATCAATATTTGAAATAAGAAAAATTTGGGAACAACACAAATGACCACAGACAGGATAAAAAATAAAAGTGATATAAATATACACACACACACACATAAGGTCTACCCAGAAATTATCTAGCCACATAAAATGAAAAGTAGGGGCATTTATTGAGGAAGATACAAGATACAACATTATACATAGGACAGTGACACCTCAGTCCCCTTCGAAGTAGGCATCTTAGGACCGAACACAGTTCTCGCGATCACCATCAGCTGCCCCATCGTATTTGCCTGAATCTCATTGACTGTCTGAAATATCTTCCCTTTTAAAGCTGGTTTTAGTTTTGGGAAAAGCCAGAAGTCGCAGGGTGCCAAATCTGGGCTGTAGGGGGACTGAGTCACCTGGGTGATTTGATGTTTCATCAAAAAACTCTGCACGAGATGTGATGCCTGAGCGGGGCACATTGTTGTGATGAAGCTCCCGGTCACCAGTTGCCCAAAGCTGTGACCTTCTGAATCATCAGAAGTTTCCAAGGTGGAATGTTCAAGCTTAACACAATATTTGATACAAATTCATTGCTCTACTTGTGCAGTCATTTTGAATGCGACAGCCACACAGTACACATGCTCACTCAATAGCATCTACCACCCCGACCGACTAGTACAACAAAGCTGTCATTGTTCACCATGCGCATTCCAGTCAATGCTCCTTGGCTGCCAGGTTACATGACTGTCTCACAAACTATTCTCATTATAGTAACAATGGTTGGACTTTTTTTGGACAGACCTTCGTATGTGTTTGTCATGCAACTTAAAAGCAAGGTAATTATAAAAATAAAATTTAGCATAGTGCTTACCTATATATCAAAGGCAGAAAAAAATGGGATAAGGAATAACACATAGATAGTGATAAATATGTTACTAGTAACTTCTAGTTCTTGAGCTAATTTTATATATATTCATTGTATTTTTAATCTAATTTTGTTTTCTTAAGGTCTAAATAAAAGCTTTAGAAAAACATTTTATTTGATAAAAGAAACATAGCATGTTTTAATATTTTCCAACACAATTAAAATCTGTTTTTGTTTAACAATTATGGATAAAAGCACTTAAGAATAAAATTTTTCACAGCAAAATATTCATAGCTGATTAAAGTTTAGAAATGTTCCATTATAAGGCATTGACTCAATCTTAGTATTGATGGAGTTGCTTCACGTAAAAGCTACTTTTCAGATTATACCTTCTAACTTCTCTATTTCTTTTTAAGGAAATTTTCAGTAGGCCACAAGGTTAGAAATAAGCACCAAAATACCAATGTGTATATTAGAAAAAGAAATTGAAATTATAGCTTGAAGGGAGGAAGGAGCTGATAGAATGACGAACCACAAGCTTTCAGAGATGCAATTTCCTCTCCGCTAATTTGCCAATTTCACGGTCATCCATTAAAAAGTCAAAATGTCTGTACTCAGCAAATCCTTTAATACAGGTGTGCAGATGACAGCACCTGTAATACGCAGCCTGTCCACAAGAATTTTGTCCTTGGCATTGCTGCTTGGGCCTCTGGAAGGAGTCTTTGATCAAATTCTGTCAGGTGCTGACATGCCTCAGATCTGCTACTAAAACACAGATGTCTAAGGTCTACTTCTAGGCACATTTCCTAGACCACACATGCACCAGGGACCTAGTCTGAGGGCGCCTTCAGTGAGACATACAAGTCACTCCCCAAAACCATAAACATTTCCCATGTAAGCACCATGTCCCTTTCCTTTTTGTATCCCTATGGCCTAGCATATTATTGGTGAGCTCTGGTGGTAAAGGCAAAATAAAGCCCTATCTCTGGCATGAAATACAGTTTCACAGGCTCACCCACTCAGGTAAGCCCGGTGCCTGAATTAGGAGTAGGCCGGTCAAAAACCTGAGTTCTGGTCCTAACTGGCTGTAACTTGGTGTGCAACTCCAAACAAGTCATGCAGTCGCCCTGGGCTTCAGCTTTACCATCTTTTCAATGAAGTGTCTGGGCTTAATCTTCACCTTAGTGTAGTCCTTTTTCAGCTCCAAGATTCTATGATTCAATGAGTTGAATCCCACTTATTCCATCAGTTTCTATTAACTAATCAATCAACAAATATGGAAAAGTACCTTAGTAGGGACTGCTGGGTGACACTAAATATTGGAGATGCTTCCTGTATCCAAAAAGCTCAGACTCCCCAAATTTACATGGAAATGCAAAGGACCTAGAATAGCTAACACAATTTGGAAAACAAAAGACTTGTGCTACTTGACTTCAAGACTTCATACAAAGCTACAGCAATCAAAACAGTGTAGTATTGGCTTAAAGACAGACATGCATAAATTAGTGCATGAAATGTGCAGAAAAAGACCATATATGTGTCAATGGATTTTCAACAAAAATACAAAGATAATTAAATGGATAAAAGCCTTGTCAAGAAATGTTGCAGGAACATTGAATAGCCGTATGAAAAAGAAATAAAAAAATAAAACAAAAGAACTTTTCAAGTCTTCATACCATATAACAAGAATAACTCCAAGTGGATACAGATCTAAATTTAACAGCTAAACTTATAAAACTTCTAAAAGAAAGCAACACAAAATAATTTATGTGATCTTAGGATGGGCAAAAATGTTAAAGAGAACACAAAAAGCGTAAGCCATAAAAGAAACAAAATTGATAAATTGGCCTGTAACAAAAATATAAAAGGGTCTTCTTCAAATGACACGATCCAGAAAATGAAGAGGATTCTCGAAAGACGTGGGATTAGGAAGCACCAGAAATCTGTCTCCTCACCCAGATAATAAGTACAATGGCAGAATCCAGCTGATTTAGCTGTTTAGGAACTCCAGCATTTATTGAAGCCTTGAACATCCAGCAGAAGGACTGGGTGGTAAATTGAAGTTAATTTCAGTCAATTTCATCTTGCAACATGGTAGCAGCTACCCATCTCCCAACCTTAGCCACATGTCAAGCAGACATGTACACACAACCTGGCACAGAGATTTATTCTTGCAATGCAAGGATGGTTCAACATACAAACACCAATCACTGTAACATGCCACATTAACAGAATGGAGGAAGAAAAACACATGATCACCTCAGTTGCTATAGAAAAAGCATTTGACAAACTCAATACCCTATCATGATAAAAAAAAAATCATTTTAAAAACTAAGAATAAAAGGAAATTACCTCAGCATAATATAAGTCATATATGAAAAGCCCACAGTGAACATTATATTCACTATGAAATATATGTTTTGGTGAAAGACTGAAAGCTTTTCACCTAAGATCAGGAACAAGGCAAGGGTGACCGCTTTCACCACTTCTAATCAACATACAACTAGAAGTTCTAGCCAGAGCAATTATGAAATAAAAAATACATATAAGACATCCAAATCAGAAAGAAGTAAAATTATCACTGTTTGTGGATGAAATAATTTTATGTGCAGAAAACATTCAAGATTCTTTTAAGTTAAAGCTAATGAATTCAGCAAAGTAGCAAAATTCAAAGTCAACACAAAAATTGGTTGCATTATAAGACTGTATGAACAATCTGAAAAGGATATTGCTAAAGCAATTTCATAGCATCAAAAGAATCAAATACTTAGGAATTAAGTTAATCAGGGAGATCATAATGACAACTACAAAACGGTGCTGAAAGAAATTAAATACAACAGAGAAATGGGAACGCATTACATTTTCATGGATTGGAAGACTTATTATTAAAATATTAATACTACCCAAAGTGAGCTACAGAGTCAAAGCAATATTATCAAAATCCCAATGACATTTTTACAGAAATAGAAAAACCCATCCTAAATTTCATATGAACACCAACTTACCTCAAATAACCAAAAAGTTCTTGAAAAAGAAGAATAAAACTGAAAGAGTCACACTTCTTGATTTTTAAATTTACCAGAAATCTATAATAATCAAAATATGGTACTGGTATAAAGATAGAAATATAAGCCAATGGAAAATAATAGCCAGAAATAAACTCTAGCATATGTAGTCAAGCGATTTTTTATAAGGGTGCCGAAACCATTCAATGGGGAAAGGACAGTCTTTTCAACAAATGGTGCTGGGAAAACTGAATATCCACATACAAAAGAATGAAATTGGACTTCTACCTAACACCATCTACAAAAATTAGCTCAAAAGGGGTCAAAGACCTAAATGTGAGACCTGCTTAGCAGAAAACACATGACAAAAGTTCATGATACTGGATTTGGCAATGACTTCTTGAATATAACACCAAAGACACAGGTAACAAAAGAAAAAGTAGACAAACTGGACTTCATGAAAAATTTTCAACTTTGTGCCTCAGAAGACTGAAAATAGGCAACCCAAACAATGGGAGAAGGTATATGCAAATCATCTATCTGACAAGGGATTAATATCCATAATATATAGAGAATACCTAAAACTCAACAACAATGAAAAATGGACATTTCTCCAAAGAAGAAACACAATGGCCAATAAACACATGGAAATAGTTCAACATCACTAATCATTAGGGAACTGCAAATCAAAACTTAGCACAATAAGATACCACCTCGTATTCATTGGTATGGTTACAATAAAAAAAGAAAGAAAGAAAGAAAACGACAAATATTGGCAAGGATATGGAGAAATTGGAACTCTTGTGCACTATTAAAGGGAATGTAAAAGGCACCACTACCATGGAAAGAGTATAGCAGTTCCTCAAAAATTAAAAATAAAATTCCCATTCTGGGTGCATTCCCAAAGGAATCAGGGTCTTAGAGATATTTGTACATCCATGTTCATAGTAGCATTATTCATAAAAGCCAAAAGGTGGAAGCAACACACATGTTTATCAAAGAATGAACGGATAACTAAGATGTGGTATACACATACAACAGACTATTATTCAGTCTTTGGAAGGAATGAAATTCTGATACATGCTGTACATGCTACAACATGGATGAGCTTTGAGGACATTATTTTAAGTAAAAGAAATCAGTAGCAAAAAGACAAATGTCGTATTTATTCCACCCATATGCAGTACCCAGAGTGGTCAAACTCATTAGAATAGAAAATGGTGGCCATGGGCTGAGCGGGAAGGATTGGGGTGGTGTTGTTTCAGGGGTATAATTTCAGTTTTGCAAGACAATGAGAATGAAAGACCTGGGTCACCTTTTTCTAATTCTTGCCCAGACCTCTGCTTCCACATAGCAAATGTCCTCATGCCAAAAAAGTTCCACCATTTCTCTCAGTTAAATACTGCCTTCCTCTGAATGGAAATATTCTGGGAGTAGGTCACGCACCAATATTAACATTTATCGAGCTTTTGTCTTTGTGCCAGAGACTATTCCAAGCACTTTACATGTGTTAGATCACTTAATCCTGAAATATCCCAGATGAGGTAAATATTGTGATTATCCACATTTTTAATTTTATAGATGAAGGATCTGAAATACAGGTTAAATAACAGTACAGGGTCACACAGTTGGTAGGGAAAGCTCTGGAAATCCATGTTTGACTCTTTCTTCAAAGACAGACCTGACCTCTCCCCATAAATAACCTTTTCTTTCAGAACTGAAGTTAAACAAATTAAATAAGGGCTGGAATTCTTTAGGGCACATCACTTTCTAAAGGAGGCTGGAACCCACTCAGCTAGCCTGAGGGGAGTGAGACAAAGGGAAGGTCAAACAGGGCCAGCCCACCTCCACACTGCCTCCCCTACAAGCAAGTCCAACCCAAGGATTTTGTGGGCTAATAACATTGAATTTCTGGCAGGTCCTTGCATAACCTGTGTTTTCGTTTGCTGATGCAACTGCTCATGCTGTCCCTTCCGGTGTGAAAACATGGCTCCTGGTCCTACATTCCCTGGTTAACTCTGCCTTGCCCATCAAGCCTCAAGTCAAAGACCATCCTTTCTAGAAGCCTTCCCTAAGCCGCCTTCTTCCCACCCTGCCAGAAGGCTCCTAGTACCCTTAGCACATTACATGGATGGTATCTCTTTTTGGTGCTTGTCCCTTCCTGCTAGGAAGGGACTGTGTCTTATTAATAACTACCATTTATTGAGTAATCACTGCTTTTCATGCATTATTTCATGTCCTCCTAAATAATCTTGTGACAGTGATGTTCTCAAACCCTTCTCTGCAAATGAGGAGGAAGTCTTAGAGCAGGTGTCTTCCTGAACTGATAAGGAACAGAAAAAAGATTTAACCTAGATGTGACCCCACAGCCTGTACACGGAACCCATAGAGGGCACAGGACTCCCCACATTCACATCTGTGTCCCCCACGTACAACCCAATAGCCTGCAGATAACGGATGTTGAGGGAATGTTTGCTGCACTGATTTGAAGCTGTTGGCTTCAATGATAAATAAATATAGACAAATGAAGGCCCAGTATTTAAGAATTGTGACAGGTCATCCTCCTCTTTAGGGGCAAACTAAGTCAACAAAAAGGAAGGGGGTGCAGAAGGTGTTTCCCAGGCCCATCGGGCTGCCCCCAGGGCACAGGGATCTGCTGATCAATGGGCATCAGCACCCGCTGGCTTAGGTCTGCAGGCTGACAGCTCACCTACGAGAACAGGTCCAGACCAGCAAATACCGTAGTCTGCAGTAGCTTGAACTCATTTCACGGTGTTGCTATCTCTAAAAGGGAGAATTCTTTAAAAAGTGAGGGGGCGATAAGGGAGGGATCGAGGCTAAATGGTTGAAAAGAAAGGGGGATGGGTTCCTACATAATATTTCCGAACCTCATGGATGAGAAATGACAGCCACAGGAACCATTTCACCTGAGTCCCCTAAACAAGGTGTGAAGAGTCTGACAGCTGAAACTGAACATCTCTGAGAGCTTCACAACAAACATAGCAACCGCAGCTAATATTTGTAAAGTGTTTACTATGTGCCAGGCACTCTGTGATAAGTGTTAAATAAGATAGTGTGCATCTTTAAAAAAACAAAACCAAAACCAAAAAGTTAGCATCGTGCCTGGCACTGGGGCCTCCTTCACTGAATGTCAGTAGTAGCCATTATGTCTGTTAGGGTTAACATTAGCGCCATCCATTCGCTAATTCCTCACAAGAGCACCATCAGGTACATACTATTATCATTCTCCATATCACACAGGAGGAACGGGGCTTTGACAGGCTGGGAGCAAGCTACCGCAGTAAGAATGGTAGCCACCATTGATACAGTACACTACTAGAGGTGATCCTCTGCCGAACACTTCCCACCCATTAAAAAAGGCATTTCATCCCTTTTCCATAGGAGGAAATGGAGGCTTAGAAAGTTCATGCCCAAAGCTTCATAGCTAGTGAGTCGTAGAATCCAGATTTAAACTCAGATCTACCTGACTCCAAAGGCTATGCACTTTTCCAAGACATATTTTTTTAAGATTTTATTTATTTTTAGAGAGGGGGGAAGGCAGGGAGGAAGAGAGGGAAAGAAACATCCATGCATAGTTGCCTCTTGTGTGCCCCCAACTGGGGACCTGGCCTGCAACCCAGGCATGTGCCCTGACTGGGAATCGAACTGGCGACCCTTTGGGTTGCAGGCTGGCACTCAAGCCACTGAGCCACACCAGCCAGGGCTCCATGACACTTTTTTAAAACTAGGCTGTCCGTGGTCAGAAGCTGTGCTCTAGCCCAGCCCCTATGAAACCAGCATGAATGCCGCATTGGCCCCCACTGTACTGGGCATCTTCTGTGTGGCCTGTACTTTGCAGGTGGTGCTGTGAAGAAGGCATAGAGGAGGCCAGATAACTCGATGATGTAATTTTCTATGCAGGACTCCAAATTCAAAAACTGCTTCCTGTCAAGGGTAGTTGCATACTCAAGCAACAAACCTGAATCATGAAAGGTTCTGATGAACTCATGGGGCTTCCCTGGAAAACCGTTGAGGGGGTGAGGGGAGTGGCGGGGGGTGGGGTGTTGGGTGTGAGCTAATTTTTCAAAAAGATTTGTGGGGGAATCAAGTCATACATTTTTAGCTCAATGTGGAACTCTCATATGTGAGTTTCCCTGACTCCAAACTGTCAGAGACAATAAACAAATCACAGAACATTCCATCCCCAGGGTCCACTCTGTTCCACAGCCAAACGGAAACAAAGGCACTTACAGTTCAGAAAGGAACCGAAAAAATATCAAAAGCAGCGGACACCCCAGTATCTGTCTTATCTTATGGCGGAGTCACAGATGGTGCTACACAGGGCAAGCTGTATGATAATATTTGCCGGTGACAACGGTAAGTCATATTCTGCAGTGTGGATTGGTGTGTCATCAGCCCTGTAGGGAACTACAGGTCTTACCTGGCAAAATAAGGTTTCATGTCAGTCCAAGCTGTCATTTCTTCCGGGGGATTTGACCTCCCCTAGTTCTCTCCTCCTGGGGGGGGAAAAAATGTCTTTAAAACCATTTCAGAAGTAAAATTAGGTTTGGCAGAAGAGGAAACCTTGTACTTTTGTGCTCCTTGGCTACCACCATGTGTTCCTTTAACAGTTGTCCAATTTGAAAAGCACCGCGGACACCCCCAAGTATTTGCTCTAATTACTACTTCACGCCTTCACAGGAAGCTCCCTGGAAGGTAAGCAAACTTCCGTAACCGTTTCTCCGGTTTCAACTCAAAAATGTCAAATGTACGTCTCATTAAAGGGGTTATGATTTTAATGACTGAAAAACGTGATTAATTCCGATAAGGCATATTCCGAAGGTAATAAAGATAAAAGCCGCCAAAATTAATTAAGCACAAACTCATTAGCCCCCAGGTAGCTTCAGTTGCTTTATTGCACAAACACAATTAACACTTAAGCTGAATCTCGATAAGTTACATCATCATGTGACTCGCGATAAAGGGAGGATACAACCTTGGCCTTCCCCGTTTTTACATGGGAAAACATTAATGACGCTGACATCGGAGACAATTAGACAGTGTCAGCCGATTGTTTTTTGCCGGCTTTCTTTCACATCGGTGGTGTCTACAAGCAAGAAGGCTCATTGTTCCCGCCGGCCTCCTTCGAGCCTTGGCTTTTTGTGAAAACCGTCAATCTTTTGGTGACTATCAAAGCCGTGAGGAAATTAGAACAGACCAGCTCTGCTGCCCCACACTAAAGCCTGGCGGGGTGCAGCCACAATGCTACTAATTAGGCAGTGACCAACAAAATAACCTGTCAACGTCCGCCAGCCATTTCCCACACACCTGCATTTCATACCCTAATAAGCATACAGCCAGAGGGAAAAAGGGGTAACTGCTCAAGTGTGAAAAATGAACAAAATATAACAATGTTTCCATCCCCAGCTATACTTCTGGCAATTACCATTTAACATTAGGGGGAACTCAACATGTCTGGCCACTCACAATACAGGATCTGAAACTAAAACCCAGGGGGAAGCCACACATGGAGACTATATTAAGGTTTGCTTCAAAAATATCACCCTGAGAGGAATCTGGAGTTATGTATAAAACCCAGGAACCTGAAAATGACCATAATTTAGATGAGGGCCCAAAAAGGGTGACTTTCTAAAAACCGTTTTCCATTCGGGTAATTGAAAGAGAATGCATATTCGTGTGTCATCCTTTCTTTCCTCATGGGGGAAATTAAATATAACACAGAACAGGAAATAGAGTTTCAGGTTCTCACGTTTTCCCTTGCACTTCCCACCCTGGTTCAGTCCATTGGTGATCATCATCATTCTTTGACCTACCATATATTAATTAATGTCTTTGTCGGGTCTTTTTTTCTCATAGGTTCCCAATGTAAATTCGGAAAGTGCATTTTATTTTCTAGTATTTTCGGTCACAGTGAAAGCTGCATGCCTTGCCGTTGACAAAGCTAGAAAGGTAGAATATTAAACAGATTGAAAACACTCCTTTGCCCTTTAGCTTTAAAGCGTACTTGAAAAAGTTTTTCATGCAAGTGTAGAAGCCGGTTCGGTTACTAAATGTCTAACATTTTTCTGAATAGATGCCAACTGAATCTCTGTGTAAGACTCTTCCCAATTACCTGCATTGCAAAATTTCTTTAATGCTAGTATCTTTATTGATTCTGATATTTCTGAATTGAAAAAACATATAGACTGCCTCAAAAAAATGTAATGGTAAAAAAAATAATAATAATAATGTAACCAGTTGGTTATTGTGATCAAAATGAACGCCAAAATAACTGGACCTCTCTCAAATGGAAGAGTAAAGAAACAAAGTTTGCACAATGCCTCTCTCCACTTTATTTTACCCTAAACAAAGATTTTGCAGTACAGGTATCCATATGATAGATTTCTTATGAAAAGGCCTACTGCCTTTTAAGGCCACATATCCTTTGGAGCAGCTCCCTTTTGTGCCTGGGGATCCAGCTGAACTTTTTTTGAACAGGGAACAAGAGAAATGTAAGGACAAAATTGTTATGTGGAGAAACATCACTTCATCTCAATAGGGGCCCATGCACAGGCTATATTGTGAGCATCCTTGATAGAATCACATACAATATAGACCAACATTCAACTGGTATTTGCGAGATACTTCTGAACACTACTTTCCTTTTCAGTAGACTTTATCCAAAAAACAGCATTTTCAATTATAAATAAAAACTTTCTCCACCTCTTCCTACTTGAACTCAAGTACAGAAGGCCCCTATTTAAAATGCAGCTCCGGAGCCGCCACCAGGCTGCCTGTTCAGTGGCCAGTGGCCTTTGTGTACGAAGATGTTAATTGGCCCTAATCCCCTCCTAGAAGCTCTTTTGGTAGCCTGACCTGGCACCCTGAAGGACACCTTGGTGTGAAAAACTAAAGGGCCCATTGAGGAGGGAGTGAAAGGCGGCCAAGCATTCCAACACATTTTAATTTCAGGAATTAAAAAAAGAGGAACATCCTCATGGAGATCCTAGAGAAATCTTACAAAGCCTTAACAACAGTGAAGTAAGTCCTACAAACACCCACGCTACACACACACACACACACACACATACACACACACACACACACACACACACACACACACACAGAGTAGGAAGCCCCAGAGTGAAAGCGAAGAGAAATTCAGATTGTGAAATTCTCCACTTTTTCCCCTTCAGCTTGTAAATTGGTCCTCTGACATTCAAAGACTGAACTCGGCTAATTGAGACATTTATTTTTCCCACCCTAATTTACCAAACTGATATGCTTATGAAAATCATAGTCCCACTTTGTTCTGCTGCCCAAAGAGTCTACTAGACCACATTGTCTTAGTAGCTACCTCAATGACTCCATTAACATTTATTTCACCTCTCACAGTTCCTGGAAGAGAAGAGAAAAGGAGCAGTAATTCTCGTGGCAAACTTTTAACTCACTCTGCTACATGTGTAATAAGCCATTGTTTTTAACACCCTGTAAAATACTATCTACACTCTGGGCCAATTTAGAAAACATTCATTTCCATCCTGGGTGGCAAATTATGCTAATGGCATGCATGATCTACATCGGTGGGGTTTGGAATTTTTTGACAGAGTTCACAGATCAACTTCATGGGTCAGAGGAGTTTGCCTTTCACCTGATTTATAAAAGCAGAAACATAGAAAAAATATGGATTACTAAAATTGCACCAAATGCCAAGATTTTCAACCATGACCTAGTTTATAGTTTAATCTTCCATGCTGATTTTTAAAGGATTTTTTTTTTTTTTTTTTCACTCACACATCAGACCCAGATAAAAGAGTCTGAGGACTGCCTCCTGGTAAGAACATTTGCAAAGTACATCATGTAAAATGGGGTAGAAACTCCTCAAAGCAATTAAAGAGACACAGAGAGGGAATGCAAAGTTTGTCTAACAGTGAATGGTCATTCCACGAGTAGAAGATGGCATTCCAGGGTGCTTTTGAAAGCCTGAAATTTGAGATGAGCTTGCCTGAGGAATAAAAATTCTGGATCATCAAGATGGGGTTTGTATAATGTAATCAGAAGCTAAGACAATCCTCAAAATAACAGCAGCCCCATTAGGGCCGTAAACATCTTTCCTACAAACCACTAATTCTTCTCACTGCACCTTTTTTAAAGGTTCGCCAACTATAATAAACACCAACCATGCTGAGGTCCATTCTGAATATGAGTATCAAACATGATCTCAAGCGTGATCACGACGTAGACCTTGCAAGTCGCTCTTCCAAAGGATTCCTTGTTATTTAGTGAATAAAGGAGAAAGAATGCAGGACTTGAAAAGTTATTCACTTTCCAACACTGTAGCCAGGTTTTCTGAATTTCCTCCAAATGCTTCTTCCTGCTGGTGGGATAGTCAAGTGACCAGGCCAGCTTCTCAGAGACAGACCAGACCAGACCTGGAGGAGACAAAGAATGGCTGCTTCTTTTATACCCCTGTTTTTAAAAGTTTTAAAATATATGTACCTCTAGGGTCGTGGCTGGTGGCACAGTGGGTAAGGCGCTGGCCTGCCAACCCATAAGGAAGAATTACCATGTCCCTTTTAATAAATGTCATTTAAAAAGTATTTAATAGAGGTCTACCATCCACCAATATCATCTCATTTGTTTTCAGTCTCAGGAGAGTTAGGCCAGAACTTATATAAACTTACCCAAGTTTACGGAGTTGTTAAAGAGTGAGGTTAAGGTTCGAGTCCTGTCAGATTCCAAAACTTACTTTCTTTTCTTCAGACCATAATGCCTCCCCAGATAATTTTAACCTTGGACTAGTGAGGTCTAAAGACGGTGGTCTTTCTAAATGTCTAGCAGTACCATAATCATACAGTAGGTGGTCAATGAGTATTTGTTGACTTGAACTTGATCGACCATTTCCTTTCTCTTATCTTTGAGGCCCAGGTTAGAATCCCGATTCTTTCCCATACAGCCGGGTGGCTGTAGGCAAGTTCCTTCACCTCTGCGGGATGAATAGTTAACTGACTGTCAGATTGTCACGCCAGTCAATAGAGGTAAAGCATACAGCACACACTAGGTCAGGGCCTGGGAAACAAGGCCCAGCAGGCTAACGCCACCTGTTTTCATACTTCAGTTGTATTGAAACATTGCCAGCCTTGTTTGGTTATGTCCTATGGCTGCGTGCAGGCAAGCACAGCTGAGTTCAGCCCAACACAGAACATGTACCTTCCTGTGGACAAAACACAAGGAGGGCTGGGCTCCTCCAAAGCACAGGCTAACGGGCTGACTTCTGCTTTCCTCCAGGCATGGCACTCCATGTGGCTGCCATTCATTTAGCGAGGGCTTTTCTTCCAGGTGATGGAAGAGCTTCTGGAGGAAATGGGGCTTGAGCTGAACTCTAGAGAGTAAGAGTTAGCCAGGCAACAACGGAGGGAATAAGCATGAGAAGCAGTTATGCCAAGGCGCTGAGGGAGGACAAAGCTTGCGAAATGACCAGGGTGGCTGAAGCTCAGGGAGCAACACAGAAAAAGGTAAAAATGAGGCTGGAGTCATCATGGAGGACCTTTTGGGCCTCAGTGAAGATTTTAAGTCTTAGGCAAAAACCCAAATGGGTTAAAGAACCATTGAAGGATTTTAAGTGACATCATCCAATTTCTATGTTAAGATCATTTGGGCTGTTGCATACTGATGAAATAAATAGATGGGAAAAGGTTGACATTGGGAGTCTCCCTGGCTGAGAAAAGATGAACATCCAGGTCTCCTCATTCTCAGTTCATTTTTCTTTTTGCTACATGAGTCTGTTTGAGAGAAAGTAACTCGTATAATATTGCATCTCCACCTTCTCCAAGCTGATTAGACCTCTGAAAGGGACTCCAGGGATAGGCAGCTACATGGACCAGTAGTCTGGTATGACAGAAAGGACAAGGTGACAGACAAAAGGTCTGCTATCACAGGTCTCAGAAATGAGCCAACCTGGAGAAATATCATTCAGCTGTTCAAGAAATAAAAGAACAGCTGGAGAATGAAGATTAAGCAACTTGGCCTAAAATGTGACTGCAGTTAGGATGAGAAGGACTAGCCAAGAAAAAGACCAATAAAATTCTGAGAAACAGTGAAGAATCTTCAAGGGTCAGAGAAAGCGAACTTATTTTCTGTGGTCCCAAGTGGATAGAACAGGGGGCAATGGATGAAAAAAGTCAAACAGGGCCTAAAGGATAAATGAAGACTAGAGGAAGTCATATTTTTATCCATCATGATCCAGAACCTTCTAACCCAAAGAGACAACAGTCTGCTCCTGACACCTGGATTCAAATCACTTACACAACAGTGCTACAGACACCATGCTAAGTGCTGGTGTAGTAAGCACCCTGTCACTGAATGCTTTGGAACCACTCAGCTGATTGAAGGGACTAGAAGAGTCTCTTCCTACATGAGATTGGATAATTGCTGCAGAACTTGAATGTGTCTGTGTATTGAAATATGAGTATCCCTTTCTTCCATGCCCAATTGCAGAAGAAAAACAAAAAATCAAATGGTAGAAGTAAAGCCATCAGGAAATGTGAACCTTCGTCCCTTTTTACTGTGAAGCCCTTTCTTGAAAAATGACCTGTCTATGTAACAAGATGAGGATGCTGGCTTTCCTGGGTCCAGCTAAGGAACAGGCACTGACTGCTATTTCATAAGGTACAGGATGACCTGCATAAAAGCTCCAATCAGAGCACCTAATGGGACAGTGGCACACACAAGGAGCTTCCATTTCTAATAGGACAGTAATACCACCGCCTCTAGATGCCTGAAAACCAGAGCTCAGATACCGAAGTGTTCCAAATACTTTTTTAAGTCTTAGGCAGAGACCAGGATGAATTCGTGATCAGGCTCTACAAAGACTTAAGCAATGCTACTCAAATCTTACATGCTGAAATCAATTCAGTCAAAACGTCCAAGGACTCCTTTTCCTCTCACTTCAAACACCTGAGGAAATGGGCGGCCACGCAAAGCCACCCATTGTTAGAAAATCCAAACCACCACAAGCTTCCTGGGATCGGAAAATTAGCAGGAGCTCACCCTCCAGCTTCCTGTCCTAGTGTTTGCTTGCTTTTCTTTCCCCCTCAAACAAGTGGCTCTAGTTACAATTGTTTCACCTCTCAGATATTTTGGCAATTTTCCTTTTTGAACAGAAGAATTCCGTTCCTTTCTTAAGAATCCAAGCAGGAAAGGCAGGTGAAAAAGTTAACTGAACAAACTAACCGTGCCAGTACATAATTACCCAAGGAATAGAAAGCTCTATTCTCTCGGAGATGAAAAAGGAGAATTACACATGTAACTTCCACTAACATTAATGGGACTTCCCTCCATCAATCCCTTCAGCATCAATGGGGAGAATGGACTCAGGGGAACTACTGGCCAGGCATCTTTCCTCTTTCAGTTGTTTCAATTCTTTGGTTAACAGGCGAAGAAAGAGACGGGTGCTCTGCAAACTAGAACCAGGTGACGCTATACTCCCCTGCATTTCTTCGCCTGCCTCTCCAGAACCATTTTGGCAGAATGACGATAAAACCTGAGGCCATTATTTCATTTTTCTGTCCTTGTTCGTATTTTATCTGATGGCAACAGAAGCTCATGTATCACACGGGGTTTTCACAAGAGCTTTTCCGTGGCGGTCATGGGATTGAGAGCCACTGTTTCTGCCCTGGAAGGCAGTTGTCAGCGAAGTCTATGCTGAGAAGCAACCCTCTGCTTGGCATGTTGCAAATCGGGGAAGACACTTTTGTACCCAAATCATTAAAGACACGATGCAGAAACTGAGAGTACTGTCACCTGAATGCAAATTAAATATACTGAGATAGAAAAAATTCTCACTGAGGATCAAGGGGAGAGGCTATGCAAGAGGTAATATTTAAAGTGGGCCTTGCAAGACAGGTAAAATAATATGTAACCCAACCTTGGAACCAGAGATAAGTCCAGGAAACACAGAACAGATGAAAAGGCTCAAAATAATGGCGAAGGTGAGAGAGACGGTGCTGGATAAGGCTGGGTTGGACTCCCAGTTCTCACAAGCTGCGTGACCATAATTAAGGTGGGAATAAGAACACCTACCTCACCAGATTGTTGAGAAAAGTAAATGAGGCAACTGTGGAATTTACCGGAAAACCTCAGCATGACGTCTCGTAATATTAGCTGACCATTCATTTGCTACGATGACTATTAAAATGATTTGTCTTGAGTAGCCTTCAAATTATTCAGCGTCAATAACTCCCAGAGTAAAAGTCCGATGTGCCTGACTATCCATGGGAATTATGTGAGTTGGGTTAGGTTCCAGCTAGACAATCCCTCCTCCCTCAACATGAGCTCTTCCAACCCCATGGCTACCACCTTTGATCACATCGCCCTGCTGGCTACAGATGCCCATCCCTCTTCACAGCCAATTCTCCCCATGCCTCACAGCCCAGATCCAAGCCCCATGTCTGGAGAGCTATCCTAGGCCATCTGAACCCAAGGGGACCCCCAAAACCAAAAAAACTTACCTGATGAAATTCTATTAGGTAAATAAATCAGGAACTCATTTATAAATGTCACTACCAAGGTCCAGAAGGTCAAGGATTTGCCCACAGTCATATGGATGGTATTTGGCAGAGCTGAAACTAGAAGACTAGTCTTTTGAATCCTAGTCCCATATTTTCTTAAGGACAGGTCCTTAGTCCAACTTAGTCCAGTAATAAACCGACTATGATTAGAACATCCTTTTTAAACAAGGTGAGGACAATTAAGCCTGGGATTACTTCTCAGTCTTTTCTGGCTTGCATTCTTTACTACGTAGCACAGCCTAGGTGGAGCATTTTTATAAGCACTTACAAAATAGGCCCCGGTGAGAACATTGGTTCTCAAACTTTTGAGAGCATCCAGGCCATCTGGAGGGCTTGTTAAAAATGCAGATTACTAAGCTTTACCCCGGTGTTTCTGATTCAGCAGTTTTGGACGGAGCTCAAGGACCTGCACTTCTAACCAGCTCCCTGGTGGTGCTGAAGCCACAACTCAACCACGTGCTGAGAAGCCCTGGATTCGATGGCCTGGTGGGTGCTGTCCAAGTCTGATACGTTGTTTGAGCTCAAACCCAATTCTCATCCTATGGCCCCACTCTGAGACTTAGAATTGAGAATTCTCCAGGTCCTTGTCAGCATAGTCCCCCCGTGACCTCCACTTGGTCCAAATGAGAGGTTTCTCCTTAAATATGAACCCAGCAAAATCAGTGCAGGAGCAGCTGGGGCATCTGCAGTGGTGGTCCGCATCTGGGAAGGCACAAACCATGTCCCCGCTCCCCAAGCACGTGGTGATTTTCTTAATGATAAATCCCTGGTCATCAGAAGCAGGGCCACCAGTCAACTTTCAACAAAGCACGGTGGCCGTTCATTAATGCCTGTCTTTTTACACTACACAAAGGCTGATATCATGCATTAGAGCCTGTTCCTCCCACCACCGACAGAGGGCCTGGGCCCTACTCTGGTCAGAGAAGAAAGCACAATAGTAAGTGTCTTAGGACCTTACAGCATTTTAACATTTATAAAGCATTATTACACCCATAGTTTCATTTAGGCTTCATAATAATACTCTGAGGTAGGAATTATTATTCTGTTTTATAGCTGAGGAAACAAAAGCCCAGATTGGCTTAGTGGTTTAGCTAAAGCCCTAGTTAATGAGAAATAGAAATAGGACTAGAACCCAGCATGCATGCTTCCCAGCCTAGGCATACTTCTTGCACTGTTTCTTGATCTGAATTCAGGAAAAGTTCAAACTGAATTTTCTCTTCCTGACTCCCTGAATCCTCAGCATATCAGCAAGAATGAATCATTATGGGTAACTAGACGAAGAACTCTAATTGCAGGGCTCTGAAAATGAAGAAGTTTAATTACATACTACATACGTGATTTATCAACCAGTTTTGATCGTTGACAATTCTCTTTAAAGATTTCTCTTCCTCTAAAAATTAAAATAATATATTTTTTAACCTACCCTGAAATGCTTTGTTTCCATTCAAATAAAGAGATGACTATTCCTTATAAGAGTCATGATTTCTAGGCAATTGGTCTAATGTCAGACAGGCATTTAATTCCTGGTAGATTTACCATGATTAGATCTGAAACTACAGAGGCTTTATCTAGAAACAATAGTCATTTTCTCAACAAAGCTTAGTAACAGGAATTTGTCTGGATTGCAAAGGGCCATTCCTTAAAAAACACTAAATCTGCCCTAACTGACCGGTGTGGCTCAGCTGGTTGGGCATTTTCCTACAAACCATAGGGTCTGCTGGTTCAGTTCCTAATCAGGGCACATGCTTGGGTTGCAGTTCATCCCCAGAAAGGGTGTACGTAAAAGAGGCAACCAACCTGATCGATGTTTCCCTCCTCTATTTCTCCCTCTCTCTTTCTCCCTCCCTTTCCCTCTCTCTAAAAATAAATAAATAATAACTTCTTTTCTTTTAGGGGAAAGAAACCCTAAACCTTCCATTCCTAACTCTCTTTGGGCAGGAATCTCCATCAGATACAACTCATCTTGAATGGCTCTGGCACAAAGTTGGGTTTGCCCTAGAACCACTGAAGGAAGGGCCATCATGCCAAAGGAGCAAAACAAAAACAACAACAAAAAAAAAACAGTCAACGTTCCCCAGTGTTACTGAGACAGGCTGAGAATGTGGAATGAGCCGGATGGGAACAAAAGCAAGGCTGGGGCTTTGAGTCAGGATTGGGTCTCGGGGACTCTGACTAACCTCTGACCCAGGCTGGAGGAACGCTGCCAGCCTGCCTCCAAGTCCTTCAGAGGATCCGGCTCCTGCTCCCTCCCCCATGTCTCAGGAGGGCCTGTCTTGACCATCAATGAGAGTCACTTCTGTTTCCCACTGTACCAGGTAACTGCAGGCATTATTGCTCAGAGAGGTTAACTTCCTTGTTAGGATAACACAGCTCACCAGCGGCAGACTCAAGATGCAAGTTGAATCTCATTCATTTATTTAGTCAATAAATACTAATTCAAAACTTTCTCGGTGCCAGGCACTGATGGGTGATGGGTAGAATAACATGAGCCTTGGAAGATTCTGTGAGGAAATGGGAAGGGTGCTCAGCAGAGGATGGGGCTGCCTGCAAGGCGTCTCAGAAGAGTGAACACCGTGAGGATACGGACACGGGTGGCACCTCTTTATGGTAAGGCCGCTCTGCATGCAGATCACGTTTCTGCTGATGCAGAAAACAGCCTGTCCTGCCATTTCACCCTTCTACTCTAGGCTCCTCGAAGGAGGCCTGATTTTCTGTAGCCTGGGCAGCAGGGTTTCCTCTGCCCGGGGAGAAAACTATGCACCAGGCAAGAAGCAGGCCCTGGGATAGTGGGGTTGCTCTTCTACACCCTAGGACTCATTTTAGGGCAGTCACCCACTCACAGTACCCTATAAAGTGGCAATTTACCAATTAGCACTGAATTGGAAGCTAGTCCTTGAAGAGTTAACACAGTCCCCACCGGAGGTCCCTAAGGGACTCCCTGCCAAGACAGGGTGAAAAGAGATCCAGTCCAGTGGGTATGAGGTCTTCCCAGGGGCTCTGCTGTGGACTCTGCCACCTGAGTCACCCTGTCACAAATCCTTTCCTCTTTCTGCAACCCCAGTCTGCCCAGCTCTGAAATGAGAGCCAGGGGACTTTCACTTCTAAGGATCTTTCCAACTCTGACAATCTAAGACAATTGTTCTTCTCTTCTGGGGTCACAGATTCTTTTAAGACTCTGCTAAATAACCATCTCTCCACAAAGTTATGCCTACAATTTCCGAAAATTCATGGAATTCCTAAAGCTTAAATGAGTAGTCTTAGTCCAGGATGGGCCTGAAGGCAGACAAGTGAGGGAGTGAACCCTAGAGATTTCTCCCTGACCCCACCCCAGGGGCAGGTCTCTTACCTTTGAGCTTCGAACAGAAAAATGGCACCAAAAATACCTACTTTGCAATATTTCTGTGAGAATGAGAGAATTCTAGACAAGTATACAAGTACCTATAAATTCTGCCCTCACACCTACATTTATTCTCCACTTATTCCAAATGCTGGGACACTTATCCTCAAAGGCAGGGCCTGGGGTTGGCTACATGTGTTCCAGCACCTAGCAGTACCCGTAGGACCTAGTCAGAGCATATAGAAGCAGTGCTGTCTATCAAAATCAAAATACGCTTTAAATTACAATTCCATTCAGAAACTCATTTGACTCTTGCTATTCATTGCTTTACAATGTCAATTGTCTTTTTATACATTTACATTTCGGCAGCCAACACGTATTTATGAAGCATCTGTTATGTACCAGGTACTATGTTAGACCCATTAGACATTGTTTATATTATCCCACTTTATCTAACATAGTACATGCTACCTACTAGGAGCTCAATAGGTGTGTAATGATTGTAAAATGGAAGTCTTTTTTTCTCCTGAGACCACATGAGAAGCAATTGCAACAAAACATCACCTATGAAGTATGCTAAACAATATGTCTAATTTCCAGTTCACAGGAAATATGAGGAATAGAGAAACAAGTTAAATGACATCATGAGGAAACAACCAGACAAATCCATAATGCCTTTCATTCTACAAAACAGCTGGCTTGGACTGTGCAAAAGTTAGTATTTTGGAAGAAAAAAGAAATCAGTAAATTGTTCCCAATTTTTTTTTTAAAGCGGCATAAAAACAACATGTACCACGTAAACCCAGATTTAAACCTAGATTAAAATGAACAAACAAAAACCATTAGCAGACATTGTTGGGACAATGGGGGAAATGTTAAGACATAGTGGAAATGAGAAAATATTACAAAATTACTGTTTATTGTCTTAGATGTGCTAATGATGTTGTGGTTGAGTAGAAATGTTCTTCGGAGGTACAATCTGATATGTATAGGGAAAAAGTGTCATGTTGCCTGCACCATATTCTCAGACAGTCCTGAGGAAGGCAGGTGGACCATGAAACAGAGAGGGAAAGGGAAAGCAGTAAAATATGTAAGAGAATGCTTTTTTTAAAGGTAAGGGAATTAAGGGAAAAAATGTACTCATAGACACAAACAACAATGGTGATTATCAGAGGGAGAAGGGAGTTGGGGGATGGAAGAGGATAAAGGAGGAATAAATGATGATGGGAGGAGACTTGACTTGGGATGCTAAACACACCGTATAATATAATATACAGAGGGTGTATTATGGAATTGTACACTTGACATCTACATGCTTTCATTAACCAATGCCACCCCAATAAATTCAATACAGAAGTTTTTAAAAAGGTAGTTTTTCATGAGATGAATTATGAAATCAAAAAACTCAAATACAGTGCTGTGTTGATCAACCAACTTTGTGATTCTAGTCAGTCAACAAGTGTTCAAGTGCCTACTATGTATCAGACATAGTAATCGCAATACTAACAGTTATAATAAATTCAAAAGAACAATGAGAACTGTCCATCTTTTTGTATACTGTTCAATTTAAGAACAATAATAATTAAAGCATTTCATTATATTTTTTAAAGGCAGCTCAGTCAATGTTTCTACTCATGTAGGAAAGTGCTGGGAAAGGTATCTGTTACTCTAGCTCTTCTAACTCAAGAGAGAAATGGCTAGTATATCTGAGTGGTGAGCATTCACATTCATGGGCCACTGCATGCATGGCTTAAAAAGTGGGGGTACTATACCTTTCCACCTTTTTCTCCCTTCCTCTTCCCGTGCCTGGATGGATAAATTTGCTTGCAGGCAAGAAACAGGGAACAACCTTGGGAGTCACTTGCTGTCATTAAACTTGGAGCCCAACTTGTTCAGGTGATTCAACAAGAAGGGAAGAGTAGTGATTAGTACGCCATAACCTTCAATAATGATATAAATGAGTTCCAAGTTTGGGGGGCATTCAGCATCTTCTATAACAGAAATTATCTCTACCTAATTCTTCATGTCTGATTGCTGTTCCAAATGTAGCTCCCGAGTACTGACTTAAAAAATTGCTGCCCTGACCGGTGTGGCTCAGTTGGTTGGGTATCACACCTCAAAGCAAAAGGTTGCCTGTTTGGTTCCCCATCAGGGCAAAGGCCTAGATTGTGGGTTTGTCCTCATTTGGGGCACGTACGAAAGGCAACTCTCTCACATCACTGTTTCTCTCCCTCTTTTTCTCCCTCCCTTCTCCTCTCTCTGAAAATAAAAATAAAGTATTTTTTAAAAAGAAAGAATGGGTTGCTAAACTTCAAATGCAGCAGTTACAGTCAGGCTCCAAGCCTGGGACAATGAAAGAATAGGACCCAACTCGGAGAAAGCTTGATCATAGAGCACATTTGGCAATGAAGCAAAACTGAAGAGTTAAACATGATATTCAGGGAGGAACTTCCAGACTCAGAAGAATCGAGTGGAACTTGAGTCCTTTCTCTGACACACAAATTCTCCATGCCTCAAGTTCTGCATCTTTCAAATGGACCGCACTTGGTCTTTCCTGCGTTGACTTTTTCTCTTGTTCCTCCTACGTACATACATGAAGGTAGAGGGACAGGCTGCAGGTGAGTTACATGGGAGTGAGTTAATAATGAAACAAGCTCCAGACATCGGGAGTAACCTGTACATAGTCTGAAATTGTTTTTAAAGTCCAGTAAGACTGAACAATCAAGTATAAAGGGACAGAAACAGTGAGAGACGGCAAGGTCTGGTCATGAATGACCTTGGAAGCTATGCTAAGGACATTGAACTTGATCCTTATGTCAAATTCATTGAAACCACTGAGGAGGTTTAAGTGCAGGGTAACTAGGAGAAGCTCTGCATATGAGAACCATCACTGTGGCTGCATTATGGAGAATATATTGTATGAGGGGAAACTCGAGATACATTAGGACACTTTCAGAGTAGACTAAACGCTGAGACATTGATGGCCTGGACTACAGTAAATGTAATGGAAGCAAGAAGTGAATCTTTGCTCTTCAGAGATTTAGAAGGTAAAATGTAAAACCTACTATTGCCCCATATTCTTTGAGTTCTCTGCTGTTTTTTTCTTGAATAAGGGCAAGGAAGTACTCTTTTACGTGAGAAACCTTGAAGTTTTGATTTTTTTTAAATCTGTTCAAACATAAATTGTTTAATTTTCAAGAAAGTCTTAAATTACCTTAAGAGTAAAAATCAATTCAGAAAAGAGAAGGGAAAAGCTGTTTCTGCAGTAACTTCTAGGGATTGATGTATGCATTTTCAACACTATTAGCCGACAAGGTAGCATGTAAAAGAGCCTCGGAGAGATCATATCCAGCAGTAGACATCAAATTACTCAGCCTACCATTCAAAACCTGTGAGTGGGAATATAAATTCATTCCCTCTTTGGCAGAACCTATTAAAATTAAAACTATACATATTTTTTTGAAATAGTAATTCCACTTTTAAGAACATTAGTTGAGGTGCAGAAAAGCACAAGGACGTTCTCAGGAATACATTTGCAAAGGCAAAAAAAGATGGATTTCAAATTTCCATCAGTAAGTGAATGGCTGAATAAATTATGATGCAGCCGTACAATGACATATATGGAGTTTAACAACGTAGGTAGACCTGCCCTGGCTGGCTCGCTCAGTTGATTACAGGGTTGTTCTGATCAACCAAGGTTGTGGGTTCAATCCTGAATCAGGCCTCAGAATCCACTGCAACTGAGCTCCCCAGACATCTGCCACTAATCAGTCCAACCGAGCACCACAGTTGAAATGGATTTGCTACCCTCCCACTTGGCTCCAAACAGAGTTCATTGTCTCTGAACAGGGCTGTTCAAAGGAAGCTCAGAAAGAGAATCTTAAAATGAAATGATGCTTACGTTGAGAAAGGGAAGTCTCCCCTAGCCTCCATCCCTGAAGAGATCAAAGACATCTCTCTACTCCTTACCTACTTTCCATCTTCCCCACCTACATACTACTTCTACTTCCAGGCTCCAACACCTGATGTCACAGTTTACTAACCTTTCTCCCCTGTCTGCACCTATGTGACCCAGTAACTGAGCTCCCCTCCCATCATACCCCACCATAAACCTCCCATCAGCATAGAGAATAAAATCTTCAGCTTGGTATTCAAGGCCTTTCTGATTAGGCTACTTTTCTCTCCTAATTTTTCCCCTCCACTCAGTGTGCCTCCCCATCTCCCATCATTCCCTCCTCCGCCCCATTCCTCCCTGGGCCGCCTTTGCTAAAGCCCGAACTACCTTCCTCGTCACTCAGAGCCCCATGGTCCTTCCCTGCAGGCTCTCTGCCCACCCCTCCAGGAATGCCCTCTCTCTCCTCTGGTCTTGCTCTCCGCAGCATCACCTGGCATCGGGGACAGAAAACTAAACTTGCATTTAGCTCTTCTCTGGAATGACCGTCTGACCCTCCATAAAATACACTGGATGAACTTGCTCATGGGCCCTTGGCTAACAGATGGCCGTCTTACCTAACCAACAAGAAGAAAACAGAACAAAACCTGGGCACTCACTGTAGGGCACCCTGGGCAAACCCCAAATCCTTCACATCCCTGCTTCTCTCCTCCTGAAAGCTGGCCCATGACTCAGACCCAGCCCATGCTGACATCTGGGGGGCCCCCCTGCTAGTCTGGAGGATGGACAGGAAGTAGCCGGTTACCTGCCTCTCCTGTCACCAGCCGGGCGGGCAGCGGGGAGGAAAACTGGACGGAGAGCTGGGCTGGAGAAAGCAGCCTCCAGCTGCCACACCTGCTGAGCTCCTTCCAGTGCTCCACCACCCGGGTCACTGCTGGCCTCTGCAGAGCTGACCTTCCTTCCGGGAGGGCACTGGCAAGTGCTTCTTTCCACTGGTGTGGAGCAACAGCACGCCATGGCATGGCGGCGCTCAGTGGAAGTCAAGGCTGAGCCATGCAGACATCAGACCAGCCCAGGTTTCCGTTTTCCTGGTGGCGGCTGCAGCAGGCGCCCAGTGCAGGTGTGTCCCAGCCTGGAGTGGAGAACAGCTGGCAGAGCAGGGCCCTGTCCCTGGGAAGCCAGGCCTGCTGCGTCGAGAGCCAAATTGCCAAACTTCAGCAGGCCCTTCCCAAACCAGAACCCAGGACTGTCTCCCTAGCCTTGGAGCCAACTTTGCCCCAAGTACCCCCCACCCCCACCCCAACACCCGCTCTCTGGCAGAAGGAGAGTTTTCCAAGTTCCACTTGGACCCAATCTTGGAATCCATGCCTCCACCTGCCACTTCTGATCAGTTACTCAGAGCTGTTGATTTGATATCAGAAATGTCCAGAGTCCATTCCCTCTTCTCCATTTCTTTTTTCTTTTTTTAAGATCTCATTTATTTTTAGAGAGAAGGGAAGAGAGGGAGAAAGAAGGAGAGAAACATTAATGTGTGGTTGCCTCTTGCACACCCCCAGCTGGGGACCTGGCCTGCAACCCAGGCATGTGACGTGACAGGGAATTGAACTGGTGACCCTTTGGTTCGCATGCTGGTGCTCAATCCACTGAGCTACACCAGCCAGGGCCCCTCTCCCCCCTTTCTGCTGCTACTGCACCAACTGACACCACCACCACCAGCATGGTCATCCTCTCTGGTCCCCAACTGCCCTCTGCCTCAGAATCCTTGTGCTCCTGTTCATGCACCACCTCCCCTGAGGGTCTCCCCAAACTGCCAGAGATATTTTTCAAAATGCAAACCTACTATGACTTCATGAGCTCCTTGGGAGGACCTGTTAGTGAGTCCCTGCCACTTTGATGATCAAGTCCAAAGGTCACTAACATGGTAGACCAGATAGTGCCTGCATTCCTGCCTCTTCTCCCTCACTCGCCTTGGTCATTCTATGTTCCGGCTCCCCAGTGCCGTGTCTCCATGTTTATCATTTAGCGTGTTCTTTTCCATAAGAGTTATGCAACTGGATCCCCCAAGAGCAGGGAAATTGGTGTGTAGGAGGTTTATCCGGCAATGCTCCGAGCTCAACAATTGTGGAAGAGAAAGGAAGTAGTAATGGACAGAGGAATCAAGCTGCCGTAGAGCCTTGACAGAAGCTCCACCAACATTTCAGGAGGTTTGGAAGATGTGATGACCCTCCAGAGCTATCCCAAGTGGGGTGCAAGGATCCAGCCTCGCCCCCTGGTCTGTTAGTCCTGGGCAGCCACCAACGAGGCCTGACCTTGGGCTCTCTTCAGCTGAAGCAATTGCCAAAGAAGGCTGTCAGCTGAGGGCTGCCTGGCAACTGACAGCTGTAGGCTGCCTGCCAACCCATTAAAATAATACTTTATTACTACTAATAATTATAATTTTTGATAAAAATTATGTGCTTAGTGATGGCTATGGCACGCAGTCTGAAGGCTGAGAGAGTCAATTTTCTTGTGACTGGCTGGCTCAGCCACAATTCCAAGTCCATCCTTGGGAAAGGACTTCAGACCATCCCTCTCACTCTATAGATGGGGAAACTGAGGCCCAGAGAGAGTCTCACATCATCCACTAACCATTGACTGACACAGTCTTCTAATAAGTAACTAACATTTGAATAGTTTATACTAGATTGTACCGGATGCTTTATGGGCTTTATCTAATTAATTACTAATAAAAATTCTACGCAGCAGCTGCCATTAATATTTTCATTTCACATATATGGAAACAGGCTTGGAGCAGCCAGTTGAGAATCTGACCAGGATTAATTACACAGCTATTAAGTGGGGGGTCTAGGATTCGAACCCAAGTCAGTCTGACTCTACACCCCATAACTAGTAATCACTAAGGTGAATCACTGTTTCACAGTAAAGCATACCATCATCCTGAGCCTTGTGAGATACTGAGAAATGTGTGTGTGTGTGCTGCCATTATTTCCAAGAATGGATATATTACCACATAAAGCACAACACTTATTTGTTGTTTCCATGGTAAGAGGATGAGCAAATGGCTTCTTGATACAACAATGTGTTTCACATCAACTATCAATCAGAGAATTCCAAAGCAATGTTCAGCTCCCATGTCCCTTCCACACAGGTTTCTCTGGACCTGGTGGCCCAGCTCCTCCTACAGCTTTCATGTCTCTTCCACAGAAGCCTCTGGTTCCAGCCAGGAAAGGTCTGCGTGTCTTTCAGCAAACCTGGAGAACTCTCCTGTTGCGCTCTTTGAACTCCCAGGTCTAAAGCAGAGCTGCCTGGCCAGCAAGGTGGTCCCAGTTGGGTCTATAAAAGATCTTCCTGAGACCTGAGAAACTGCCAAAAGCCATTTCTTTCCCTCTCCTGCGCCATCAAAATAAAATCTACTCATGTAATAGGACTCTGAAATGTAAAGATTTCTCCATGTAGAAATGGTGTTACATTACAATACCATGATGCGATCCAAGAAACTCTAAACTGTGTCAGAAAATGTGGATTAATTTGTTTAACAAACACTCATTGTATTCCCACCAAACGTCAGGCCCTGGGCCAGATGCTGGAGGTTGCAGTGTTTTGGGAGTTTGCCATTTGGTAGAGTAGTTTTCGAATGTTCGCATGGATAAGCCTCACTTGGGAAACTTATTAACAAGGCACATTCCTGAAGCCCATCCCCAGAGTTTCTGACTCGTCAGCTGGGGCTGAGGTTTAGGAACCTGCATTTTAACCCGTCCCCAGGTGGTTCTGAAGCAGCTGGTTCTCCATTGCATCTTGAGAAACCCTGACCTAGTAGATTTTAAATTCTGATCAGCTTAAGCCCTTTAAACTCAAGACTGCAGGGACTTGGCAGATACACAGTGTACATGCTTTCTAATGGCTTCAAGGGGCCTTAGAAAGACTTCCTTGTAAGGGTTTTGGTGCCACAACAGCCCCCCAATATGACACCATTTCCTTTCAAACAGGAGGGAGACATTGTGTCATCAGGTGGCCTAAAGTAAGACATTGAAGGACTTTCACTGGAACAATTCAAGGAGTGTGTGTGTGTGTGTGTGTGTGAGAGAGAGAGAGAGAGAGAGAGAGACAGAGACAGAGACAGAGAGACAGAGACAGAGAAAACTTATCAACTATATATGTAAACTTTGGTACCTTACTATATAGATGTTTATCGTGTAAATGTTATGCCTCAATCAAAAAAAAAAAAATTAAGGACATGTAAGGCAAAAGGTTTGAGGCAAACGAGGGTAAAAGGTTTAAAAATGTCATTCTAGAGGGAGTAAAGGGCAGCAGTTGGGTTCTGGCAGGAGAGAAAACAGGCAACGGGAAGACATGCAGGCCGCTTGGCCAGCTCAGCCTCAGCACCTTGCACGGTAGAAAGAGGGCTGGAAACAGGGGTGGGCAGATAGTGGATGCACAGAGACCAGAGTTCAGGTACCATGAGCCAGGCCCTTTGAGTCCCAATGGAAGGAAAGAAAGAGAAGAGGCAGGGGTCCGGGCGGAGTGAGGGAAGGAAAGAGGAAAGGGAAGGAGAGGGAAAAGAAACCGAAAGGGGGGACACTGGCCTGAAGAGGAGGTTAGTCATGTGGCTCTGACTAGCTATGTGGCCTTGGGCAAGTCATCTGCTTCTGCTTGCTTGCCGCAAGCCTCTGTAGGCACCTCTGAAAGTGAGGAATGATGCAGGTGGTGTATGTGACAGGCTGAACTCTAAAGGGCTGCTAAATGCTCTTTATTATGACTACCTATCAGCTTAGGGCTAGGCCAACTGCACGTGTGATTGTGAGCACATGTACCAGGTTCGCTTCCCAAGTGACTTCCACATCTTCCCTACAGCTGACCACCAAACTCACAGGAGTTGGGTAAAAAAGGTTTTCTTGTTTTCCTTTCCTTTTCTGCCCTGAGCTAACTTGGATGCTGCTTTGTGCAGTCCTGAGCATGTGATTCCTCCCAGCCACCCCCCACCTCCAGCTGTTCTCCTTGACCCTTCCACCTCTGCCCAGCAAGGCCAGCTGTTGTCACCAAGGCCACCTGCCTCCTCCCTGGCCTGAATCACTAGTTGAAAGCCAGAGGCCTCACCAGAGGCTCCAGGGACCAAAGCAGCTTGCTGGAGGCCCTTGGGGAAGGAAGGAAAACAAGACAAGCGCTAAAATTAAATGAGTTGTCTACACATGTTTTTAATTACAATTGTGATTCCTTTTCTATACAGAAGAGTCTCTTTAAAAACAATTGCACTAGCTCGGTGGCAGAAGAGCTCAGCAGCTCTTCCCCAAAGCCAGGGAGGGAAAGGAGGTGAGGGCAGGGAAGAGATGGAATCGCTGGTTCCTTCCCCTTTTAGAAGTAAGAAAGCGAAAGGGAGAGGGGAGCAGAATGGGGGGGGGGGGGGGCAGCTTTCAGGGATCTGCTTGGAGACTCCCCAGGCTGAGGCTCCTGGAAAAGGAGGCTGAGCCTGGTGGGGACCCTGAAGCTGGGGTTTTGTTTTTCTTTTGTTCCATAAAATTATGCCACTTTCTCAGTCCCTTCTCCCCCTTGTTGGCCCCAACCACCAGCCCTGGAGCGGAAGCCAGAGCCACCCACGCCTTGGCCTGGGGGCCACCCATGCAGGCCGAGAAATCCTTAGGGAGACAGGGAGTGAGGGAGGGAGAAAGAAAGGAGAGGGAGAGGGAGAGGGAGAAGAGAGACAGATTGGGAAAAAGCCAAGAAAGAGGGGAGAGATTGGAGGGAGACGGAGAGGCCACCAGGGAAGAGAGCTCCTAGAGCAAGAGCAGGGGTTCTGCGGGAGGAAGAGAAGAAAGGGTGTAAGAGGAGAAAGACGGGAGAGGCAGCGTCGCTGAGGGCCGTGCCTCGGCTTTGGGAAACAAAAGTGAACTGTGGGGTGGGAGGGGGCGCTGCTGCCGCCAACGCGCAGTTCCCAGCGAAGGTCCTAAACCCGACGGCGCCCCAACCCGCACCCAAGGCAGGAACTGCACCCACACTGTGCAGCCACGCCGTCCGGGATACCGGAAACCTGCGCCACAGTGTGTGCGGGGCAGCGAGGGGCCCGTGCGCCCCCGCATCCACACGGGGCCCCGGCAGCTGCGCCTCACTGCGCTTTGGGAGGGGGTGCCCTGGAGGAGCCTCCCCAGCCCTCCTGGCTCCCCAAGATTTCTGTTTGCCACGTCACACGGGCACCATAGCATATGAACAGGAGTGGGGTGGGGTGGGGTGGAGGGGAAGCGGACCCTTCAGGAATTAATATCTACTTCATTCTCTTGCTCCTTCAAAGTTTCTCTCTGACAACAGAAACACTTGTTTTAAGTCAGAAGAAAGGAAAATCCTTCCTGTTCAGGACACCGCACAAAACCCAAAATGCCGACGGTTTGGAGAGGCGGCTGGAAAATTCTAGAAACTGGGAGCATTAGGAGGCAGGGAATTAAGGATGTCCAGAGACAAGTTTCTCAATAAACCAAGAAACATGAAGTGTGAGATCCAGGGGTTAAGGCCGAAGGGGCCGGCACCGTGGGACCAACAGAGACCTGGACAGGGAGACACTCTTAACAAGTGGAAGGACCATCGTCGCCGGTGTCTGTCTCTCCCGACTGAAACCCACCCCGACCCCCCAACCAAACCTCAGCCTGAGCTCCTGGTGCCAGCTTCCAAAGAACCTTCCCCTCCCCCGCCTGCCCAAGCTGTCCCTCTGCCCTGAGCGTCCCCATTTTCGGGGTCTTTCTTCTTTTTTGTTGTTTTTGATTTTTTTCTCCTTCAAATACAAGACAAAAATACACCTCGTTTATCATCATAGATATATATATTTCACTCTCACCACATAAATACAAAACATCCAAATAGCCAACACATTCAGAACAAAGTTAGTAGCCAGGATTCAGTGACACCTACCCGCGTTTGAATCGTTCATTATTTTCTTCACTAAAAATAATTTCCCTAAAAAAAAAAAAAGAGGGTGGGGGGAACCCTTCCGACGTAAATAATTTACAATAAAATTACTATTTTTTAAATGCTCTACACTCGCTTCGGATAGAGGAATACATTCTAGACACTGCAGCACCTCGCAGTCTGGGTCTGTGGTTTTGGTTAAAATGCGGGTAGCCGTGGCTGTGGAGACTGTCATGGTCGCGCCGGTAAGGTCCAAGTTTATGACATGGGGCCATGGAAACCCTGGGGTTTATTTTTTTAGGGAAGGGGTCCTTTCCTATCCACGCAGGGCGCTGATCTGGATGCGCAGACTACCGACAGGGAACGCTGCGTTCCTGCCTCCCGGACTGGAAAATACTGCTGTGAACCGGCGGTTCCTCGGTGTTGGAAGGGTTTCGTGAATCCGAGAGTGGGGGACAGGAGAGGCACTGGGCACTGATTTGTTTCCAAACCTAGCAATTCTGCCCGCAGCCACGCGTGGGAGACGCTGGGGAGGAGCGCGGGCGTGGGAGCCTGAGAGCCACACCGCTCCCTCCGGGAGGAGCGCCCAGCGGGTAGGCCACCACCCGGAAAAGCCTCCTCGAAGATTCTGAATTTCCTTCCATTTACTGCCGGGGCGTCTCTGTCCCTTTTCCCTTATAAACTTCTGTTTGAAATGGTTGCACCCCGAACGCTAATTTTGTGTTGCCCTGTGGCGCATTCTCTATGGCGAATTTTCTTAGACCTTCCCAAACTCCAAGGGTTTGCGTATTTGAAAACTGGTTCCACTTCCTCTGATTTAGTGTGGTGGTTATCGCCCTTGTTTTAGTGCTGATTAGATCAAATTTACCACCACCGCTGCCTACCGTGATGCTGGGTTTATTGTCTCCTGGGGTCAATAAACCCAGGAGGTGGCTGCGATTGGAGATTCTCCAAAGGGAAGAGAATTCGGCAGGATTTTGTCCCGCCGGGAAGCTGCCTGTGCGTCGGGCTCTCCGGAAGTCCACCAAGTGGGGACCAGGGGCTCCCAAAAGCCCAGGTTTCTCTGGTGAGAAGGAACATACTCCCTTTTCGTCTAAAGAAACGCGCCAGCTTTTTCAGCCCCTGGGCCCTGCGTGCAGCTTTTCTCTCTCAAACATTCACCCCAGTCGCGAGAGTGGCACCGCGGAGCAGGTGTCCTGCGCTCTGAAGTTAGAACCAGTCTTTTCCCTCCAGGGCCCCGCATTGGTCGGGGCATCAGGTTGGCTAACTTGGGCCTTTTCCCAAATTCTTTGGATTCTTCTGGATTCAGAGGAAGTTTGGGTGGAGGGAGGGAAGAACACGCAGGAAAGAAAGAAATAAAATTGCCCAAATGAGATGAATTGGTAGCAGAGCCTGGTGGGGAAGGAGAGCTGTCAGAGGCCTCGTGGGAGCAGGGAGCCCAGCGCGGGAGCCGCGGGCGGGCGCCTAACGCGCGTGGGTCCATAAATATCACCACAATAGATACTATAAATATAAATACAGGGAAATACTTAAAATCAGTCCAGCGCTTTTTTCTCGGCCCCTTCTTTATTGTTGGTCCGGGAGTAAGGCTCGAAGGCCGAGGAGCTCAAGTACCGGGCGGAGAGTTCTTGCAAGTTCCCGGCCAGCGAACCGGCCATTGTCAACGGGGCGGAGGAGAGGCGGCTGGCAACCGAGCCGAGCAGCGAGGGCACGGGCAGGCTGAAGAGGCCGTGGCCGGCCGCTGGCGCGCCCGCGTGCAGTCCCCCTGGCCCGGCGGGCCCGGGCCCCGGGGCACCGCCCACGGCCGGCGGGTGCGGGGACGCTGCGCTGGCGGGTCCGGGGGCGGTGGCGGCGGCCGCGGCGGCGGCGGCCGTGCCCGTGGCGGCGCCCGCGCCCAGAGCGGGTAGGCTGGGCCCTCGGAGCGCCGAGCCGAGCGCGCCGGTGGCGCATGGCGGCAGCAGAGCAGGCAGGCCGGGCGGCGAAAGCAGGCGGCCCTGCTCCAGCAGCCGCAGCACACTGCACGTGGCCGCCGTCTCCGACACCACGGAGCGCAGCTCCGAGTCCTTGCCCTGGTCCTTCTTCTGTTTCGTGCGCCGGTTCTGGAACCAGACCTTCACCTGCGTGCCAGGCGCAGAGAGGGTGGGAAAGGGGGGAGGGGAAGAAGACAGGCGTCAAGGGGAGCAGGCTCGGGGCTCTCCCGCACCCCAGCCCAGCCAGTCCCAGCCCACCCTCGGCCGGAGAGGCCCGGCCCGCGCGGGAGCTGACAGGGGCGGTCAGGACCAGCAGGTGGGGGACACAGCTCTGCTAGGCTGCACTTCCGGGTCACGAAAGCAGGCCCAGGTTGGCTGAAATGACGCATAAAGTAATAAAATGTCCACAACCTTAACTGGAAGGAAGGCCAGAAGAGATTTCACTGTATACCCGCAGCTGGGCTGCGGATCCCTGAGGCCTGCGGATACTGCCCCGGAAGTGGGGTAGGTGGGCCAGAGCGCTGCTCGGCCTTTCTGGACCCAGGCCCCTGGCCAACCGGCTGGAACCTAGCCCCTGCAGCACTACTGTTGTAGGCTGCAAGCAGCTGTTTCTTGGTTATAAGGTGAGACTTGACCATCAACTAGCACAAGCAGGGAAGGTGGCTAGAGAAGGAATAATTTGTGCAAGATGGACTTTATTGTCCAAGCTTTTACCACCAGCTGGGTTCCAGGGCCTGAATGATACGCAGTTTACTCCCTGCTCTTCATCAGGAACTTTGGCATCACAGGAGAAAGTCAGGAGACTGCACTGGACTAAATTCGCTCTGCCATCCTCCCCCTCTCACTTCCTCTTCTCTCTGTCCCTCTCCTGGCCTAGCTGGTGGCCCAGAATGGAGTTTGGCAGTTATAGGGAAAGGTTACCCTATCTAGGCTTTGTAAACTATACTGAGAGGGGTGGCAACAGAGACTAGGCAAAGGCACCGTGCCAATTCAGACTTAGAAAGAACATCTGATATGTTCTGCCCTCAGTTCTTAGCTTCTGTCCAGATTCCAGACCTAAAATGCTTCCCACCTACTTCAGGGCTGAGCACAGGGAAAGGGACTGATCCTCAGGAAAAAAATGTCTGCTTTAGGTAAGCCAAACTGCTGTCCTGTCCTGGCTGGGCCTCGATGGGCCTCCTCCAGGCAAACCTCCCACACCCTGAAGGGCCTCTGGGCAGAGTCCACACAGCATCACATGGATTCCACGTAAAGCAAAAACCTAATGCACAGCTGGACGTACTGGCTCCCAGGGCCCCCGGGTTGCCTCCCATCCCACACCTCACTCATCACTGGCTCAGAAGACAGGGCCCCCGACATGTCTAGAGTAGGTGCTCGGGGCTGAGAATGAGATTGCGTAGTTTAGGGTCAGGGCAGCCTGGTCTGCACAGGTGGATCTTAGGAATGTGCACGTTTCTAACCCTCGTTGTCACCTACAGCTCCGGAGCAGGCAGCTTTGGTCGTGGGCTTTTGACCCATTGCAGAAGGGGCCTACGTGGTACAAGGCTGCAGTCCTCCAAGGGGGTGGTTACTGGAAATCTGGCCAAAATGAGGTGGCCAAAATATGGTGAACATCAATTCCTTGTACAGCAGAGACAAGCAAGGAATTCTGAAGACGGGGATCCGCAACAGATCATACAGGGCAGGAGGTGGGGCCTCCTGGGCTAGGCCAGTTGAGTAGAGCACGGGCCCTGGAATATCCTGGGGGGCCAGGGATGGCTTAGGGAGGAGAAGACAGCCTTAGACCTCTCTTACCCATCTACCCTATCTTCTCCACCTCCCCTGGGCGTGTCTGTCCAGAGCCCGACTAGGCTGTTTGGAAGAACCGGCTGGGGGTGGGGAGGAGGAAGGCTGGTGCCGAGCTGCACGCCCTGGCCGCCGGGTACCTGGGTCTCGGAGAGGTTGAGCTGCCGGGCGAGCTCGGTCCTCTCGCGGCCCACCACGTACTGGCAGCGCTGGAACTCCATCTCCAGCCGGTAGAGCTGCTCCGCCGTGAAGGACGTGCGAGTCCTCTTGGGCCGGTCCAGGTCCAGGCCCTTGGGAAGGATGATTTCTCGGATGGACCCCTTGGCATCTAGGAAAGGGGAAATGTCAGCCGCCAGAGCCGCCTCGTGTCCCTCCACCTTTCCGAAGGGGGCTGGCTTAGGGGACAGTCACCACACTACCCTGAAGTTCAGAGGTGGAGGAGACCAGGGGGCAGCCGCAGCCGGGGAGCAAATACTCTGTTTGGAGCCCAGGGGCTACCCGCGCCACTCGCTGACGACAGCGAGAACCAGCCTGCCTTTGTACAGCCCTCTGGACAGGGGAGGAGGAAAAATCCATTCCAAATTGGCCGATGGTCTTTCTGCTGGGGGCCTAGATTACTCGTCTGGGTCCCTGGTAACCCGAGGGTTTCCGCACCGCCCAGCCCGGGTCCCGCGAGCCTCTGCCTAGGAGCGTTTGGACCAGACCGCGCTCTGGCGGTCCCCACCCCCACCCCGGGGTATCTTCCCCATCCGAGCCGGAGCCCGGGAGGCGGAAGGAGGAGGGACCGAGTCGGGCCAGTGGGCCCTGGCAATCTGCTGGCCGGGTGGCGCCGGGTCGGCGCCGAGCCAGGCACCGTGACGGCTTCCGCGGCCCGGCCACTGGGCCCGGCCTCTTCTCCAGGCAGCGGCGGCCAGCCCCGAGCGCGGCGCCGGGGCCCTCGGCCCAGCGCGCCAACCGGTTGGGCCGTAGCCCGCAGTCGGCGGCTGGTCTCCCGTACCCGCGCTCCCGTTCGGTACGTTCGACTCGCCAGGGCGCCAGAGTCCTCGACCGGGCTCCCGTCAGGTCCTCCGGGCCGCAGCGCGCGCGCCGGTTCTGCAGAGTTTCTGCTCCTTTGCTGGGTCGGAGGCCGCAGCCTAGAGCGCGGGCCCGCGCGCACTGCCCCTAAGCTTCCCCAGCAGCCCGGCCACCGGGCCCTCGGGGCTGGGAGGGTCGAGGTCCCTGCAGAGGGCGCGCCCCAGGTGCAAGTCCCCATCGGCCGGCCGGACCCGGGGAGAGGAGGGCCAGCAACTTTCTCCTAAGTCCCAGCCCGCTCCTCCCCGCCTGCCGGGGTCGGTGGCGGCGCGTAGCCCGGGCCCCGGAGCAGCCCCAAAGAACGCGCCCCGCAGCCCTTCCCATTCCTACCTCGGACCAGGATCCGGCGGCAGTAATCCGGGTCGGCTGAGGAACTGGATTTACTTTTGTTGCAGTCTTCCGTGGCGCCGGACGCCGAGAAGGCGCCCTGCGGCTCCTTGAGGAAGGCAGCAGGGAGGTTCCCCTCCGCGCCCTTGCTCTCCCGGCTCTCCTTGTGCGCGTTCTTGGAGACCCGGGCAGCCTCTGCGTCCGTGTGGCACCGAACGTCCATTTTGTCTGGTTTCCCGAACATGGGAGAAGCAAGAGCAACAACAAAAAAAGAAAACCGGAGGAGGAAAAAAAAAAAAAAAAAAGAAGTAGTAGAAGAGGCAGAGCGGGGGGATAAAACCCCTGCAAAACAGCCCCTACGCCCAGCCCAGAGAGAGGCAAGAATGAATGTCCCGGCAGGGTGGCTGGGGCCGCCGCGCGCGCGGGTCAGTGGCGGTCAGCGATTGTCAGGCTCGCCGAGAGGCGGCGGGTCTGGTCCAAGATCCCGGTGGAGCGGCGGCGAGGCCACCTCGTCAGCACCCGCGTCCTCTGAGCACGTCCAGTGTCCCCAGGCTGGAGATCAGGTAGAGAGCAGCGCAACTCCGAAATGCCGGCGAGACTGGGAGTGGTGGTTGTCCGACACCCGGGGGGACGCGCGCTCGCTGCTGCAATTGATTACGGGTAATTTCGCAGCCCCCACGTTTCGGTTACCTCATGAATACACTAAATTGTTTGGATAATATATCAGATCGTAATGGATGGTTTCTGTCCTTGTCCCCAATCAAGTAGGGGTTTAGCCAGTGAATAAACGGAAATGATTGGTCTTGCTTTCAGGAAACACACAATCAAAGACCCGCACGTCCAGAAAAACTTTTGGCGAGATTCATCCTGAATGGTTCGTACCATTAGCAGGCATTATTAACTTTCCCTCTGCCTTTGACCCTCCTGCACGCATCCTGGCTGGAGGGGTTTTCTCCACCCCGGACAGATAGAGCTGATGGAGACGTGGAGGGGGAAGCGAAACAAAACAAAAACCGGAAAAACAAAACCCTTCCACACCCTGCAGCAGCAGAAAACAGTTGCCTCTAGAGAGGAGGGAAACAGAAGAGGGGAGGGAGGGAGAAACAAAGTTTTCCCAAAAAGTATCTTCCCCGCAACTCTAAGAAGCCAGGCTTCCCTCCCCAGCAACTCCTTCTGAACACACCTCGGGGCTGACAGCCATCTTAAACGGCCACCTCTCCTCATTTAGTCCCCGTCTGATTTTTTCATGTCTGCACCTCCAGCAGCCTTGAGGCAGCCCATTCAAAGGGCAGCTTTGTACTCAGAGTCCAGCAGGAGAGAGAGGGGCAGAGGGAGAGAGCCGAGAAAAATCTCAACTGTGCGCTCTGCTTCCAAAAAAAAAAAAAGTTTTCCCTGAGCTATTTCATTGTCTCTGCTACAATATCTTTGAGAAAAGCAACAGCCAGTAATCCAATAAGAGCATTGATTAGGCTACAATGATTCAATTCAAGCGCATGGCCTTGTGCAAGGAGCATGCTCCAGCCCTTCTCGTCACCTTGCCGGGGCAGAAGCCCTCTCCACGCCGCTCTCCCCATTCATTCCTTTATGGGAAATGCAGAGCAAAAGGAGTGAAAGATGGCAATTATCTAATTGGACTATTAACAAACAGTCCTCTGAGTGCGGCGGTCTGGCGTGGCTCCTGGGCGGGGGAAGGGCCGCGTTCCCGGCCCTCATTCACAAAGAGTGCCAGGGCCAGGGAGGAAAGGGGTTTTTTAAAGGGAGTTGGCGGGGGGGCAGAGGCGGGGTAGGTGGGAGGTTTGGCAGAGAATTTTTTTACACAATTCCGAGAATGGGGGCGGAGGCAGGTGGGGAAAGGAGGGAGCTGGGGCGGGAGTCCGGGTGAGCGGTGGGGAGGAGGCGCGAGTGCGTGTGCGTGTGCGTGTGTGTGTGTGTGTGGGGTGGGGGTGCCAAGGGGCTCCTGCTCTCAGCCAGGCACTCCCCGCCCGCCCCACAGCCCTCTCTGCCACCCCGCCGGACCCCAGCAAACCTGCCAGGGCCGGGGGAGCCGCCGCCCCCCACTCCCCCAGCCTCCTCGCCCCAAGGCGAGCCCAGCTCTGGGGCCGGTACCAGAGGGCGTCTCTGGCCTTGAAAGCAGACCTTGGGCTATTACTTTAATTCGTGTGTGTGTGTGTGTGTGTGTGTGTGTGTGGTGGTGGTGGTGGTGGTGGTAGCCCCAGGCAGACGGGTGGCCCCACAGTCTCATTGGCCGGAATGAGGCACTCAGAGCCACTTGGGTCTCTGGGTGGAGCTCTGCATAGGGGTGGATGGGGCGGGTGGGAGTGGGTGAGGGCAGGGTCCTTGCTGCTGCCCTGCTTTGAAGAGGTGGAGTGTGGTTTAGACAATATCCAGCCAACTGTCCAGTCTCTGTCCCCCACACTCAAACTCAGGTGGGCACCCTGACGCCCGAGGACCCCACTCTCGTGGGCAGTGAGTTGGTGGGGGGGCTCTTCCCTGCAGAGCTGCCAGAGGCCATTCCAGGGCTGTGAAAGGAGCAGGGAGTGGAAGGGGCCCCAAATCCTGGCCCACCAGACCTTCCCTGCCAGGGGAGGGAGGTTCGTACCCTAGGAAATCTAGCTCTGGACCAGGTCCTCCAGCCCAGCTGCTCAGGGTGCCCTGCACAGTATTGAGTGGGGGCCATACCCCCTCAGGAGACCTGACAACCCTGAGAGTCCCAGTTGGGGGCCTTGGCCCAATCCAGGCCACCTCAGATTGGCTCCTGGTTCCTGGCCACACCCAGGTCCCGGGCCTCTTTTCTGCAAAGGGCACTTGGCCTGGGAAACCCACATGGACACCTGTGACACCAGGTCAAAGAAAGGCCCAGAGAAAAGTCTTTAAAAATGAAAATGTCCAACTTACCACCTCTTCTTCCAGGTGGGTGAGTGAACCTGCTGGGGAGTGAACTTCCGCTCTTACGAAGGACACGTTGGTGGGCAAGGGATGTCCAGGGCCTCATATTTCCCCCAACCCGGAACCGCAGGATACCAAACTGTGACTAAATCCCCAAAACTGACTTGACCCTTGACCCGCCTCCCTTTCTAGGGGAATAACAGTGGTATGTTTGGTTATAACTGGGAGCCATTATTGGGCCGTCACTTCCAGATGCAAACTTCATTTAGCTTTCTTAACCCTCTGTCAAGAAGGTAGTACTATCCCCTCCTTGGAGGTGAAAAGACAGAGGCTCAGAGACATTCAGGAACTTGCCCAAGTCAGTCATACGGTTGACACGTGCAGAATTTGAACTCAGCTCTGTCTGACTTCAAAGCTATTCGTGACCCTCTTTAGCCACCCAGAGGACTCCACCTACTTTTTTGGTTCTAAATCTATCCCTGCCTTGAGTTTTCATAATCTCCAGTGACCGTGATGTAAATTCATGGGTACAGAGCAATGACCCTAATGTTCATGCGAGAAAGCCTGGTTATTGGGCATCGATTTCCATGAATTTTATCCAAACAGCATGAAACCCAAACAGCAACATGAATTCTTACTTTGGATAAGGCTGGTTATTACCAGCTCTGACCATCTCCTAAGGAGTCTTATTGGCCTCCTACTCCATCAAGCTGCCCAGAATGAATAAAGTGCAGTTTCCTAAGGACAAACCTACAGAATGAATGTCTGAGAGCAGGAATGTGCCTTTCTAGACAGCTCCCCAGGGGGTCCTTCTTCAAGTTAAAGTTAAAGGACGGCACCTTTTTACATTGGGTTTGTTAGGGGACTCAGGTAGGCTTCCTGAGGGCAGGGAGCGTCTTTGTTTTGATCTACTTACTGGAAATAGAAATGCTTGCTGGGGAAAGGAAGAAAATGGGATAGTACCAATAAACAAACAAACAAAAAACACCTAACTTAATTCAGTAGCCATTTACCAAGAGACTGCGCTGTCAGGACCTGGGGCAGGACCCAGGGTGGCTGCTGGCGCATAGGGCTTTCTCTCTACAGCTTCAAGGGCAAACTCTTAAGGAAGGAACTCATTCGCCCTAGGCATGGCTCAGGGTTGGTGCTGCTGACCAACGCCACTCCGTGTTCCAAGCCCTTAAAGTAACAAAATTCAATGAAGAAAGAGCCACCCCAGAACATGGTTTTGCTTTTTGTTATACGTAGTACATTTTTCTTTCCTATGTGACTGGACTAAAATTCTGTGGGCATCCATCCAGCAAGAGCATGACAGGTTTCAGAGAGGACACAGTGGAGGATGGAAGAAGCCCAGGGATGGACATTTCAGAACTGCAGCTGCCACTTTCAGAGAAACGTAAGAGCTGTGTGCCCACTGGCGAACAAAGGAGGGAACTCGGTCAGTTATCTGGCTAACCTGAGACAAGCCTGTACTGCACAGCACAGGACGCAGGACTCTTCCAAGTGAACATGTGCGCCTGATCCTCTTGGCTAAATTTGCCTCCCTCCCCAGGGACTGTCCTGCCTTCACATCACTGTCTGCAGGTGCACAGAGCCACAGAATAGAGCTGTAGAGCTGGAAGGGGTTTTAGAGACCCTCTATTCCATAACCTTCATTTGACTTGACAGATGAGGCAAATGAGCCTGGAAAGACAAAAACGACTTGTTAAGGATTAGACAACTAGTTAGTGGGGGCTTCCGTGCTACATCCCTGGTCTCCTGACTTAAACCCCCACCCACCCACCCATCCTCCCCAGAACTTGCCCAAGATGAATGCTTTCTCTGGGGTCAGGTGAAATGATGTCATATAAATGTACTTAATCACAGTCAGAGCCTTGGTGGGTTTTTTGTTTGTTTGTTAGTTAGTTTTTTGTTTTTTTTTTTAATATCCTTGCCTTTACCCCATCACTGCCACAGAAAGTAGGATCCCAGTTAGTATATAGTGCTTTCTTTTTCTGTCTTCATCTTTCTTTCTTTCTTTTTTAATTTCAGAAAGGTGTAGAAGTGGAGAATGTGCTGGCAGAAAATCTGAGATCCCCTTAGATACGAGTGGTTTGGGGGAAGCCTAACTTCATGGCTGAAACATCGTTTTAAAAAGAATTGCATCAGGAGAAACGATACCACCAGAAATGAAGTTTCTGTGAGAATGAATTAGAGCACCTGCTAATAGTGCCTAATTAAAAACAAGAATACCTGGCATTTACATGGAGATTTTCATCCCGGGTTGCCACTAACCCCATTTCACAGAAGGTGGTCAGGGTGCCAGAGAAGCAAATGAATTAAGGACTGATGTGGAATGTCTGATGTGGAAAAGGCAGCCATACATTCAAATATTTCTTCCCCGTTTAAGCTAAAGAAAGTATTAGGTGGTGTGCAGAGAACTAAGTTCCGAACTATTCTGCCTACATTTCAGGCAAATTGTCCCATTGGACTCCATTTCTCAACTTTGCATTTTGTACCAAGAAACTTAAGTTCTTCCATTTACTTTATCTGTTTTGTACACAGAAGCAACATAACAAAATTTTAAAGGTTTTATTTATTTTTAGAGAGAAGGGGAAGGGAGGGGGAAAGAGAGGGAGAGAGACATCAATGTGTGGTTGCCTCTCGCATGCCTCCCACTTGGCACCTGGCCTGAAAACCCAGACATGTGCCCTGTCCGGGAATTGATCTTTGGTTTGCAGGCCCTCACCCAATCCACACCAGCCATGGCGCAACATAAAATTTTTGAATTGGAAGGGGCTTTAGCATGACATAATGAACCAACAGAGGTCTGGAGGCAGCCAGCAGTCTGATCCACATGCTTCTATCCCAGCTCCGCTACTTACCAGGCACGTGGCTTTAGGCTGGCTACTTTGCTTCTCTGTGACTCAGTAGCCTATTTGCAAAATAACACCAGCCCTAGTACCTATATAGTCGTTATGCAACATAAGTAAAGAGCTTAGAACAGTGCTTGACACATGGTGAACACTGTCAATAAATATTTACAATGAGGACCTTTCTTCAAGCATCTCCCATGTGTCTAGCACTGGGTTAGAGGCAAAGATAGCAAGAAGGAACCAATAGCCAGGCAGATAGTAGATGGCAAAGCTGATTATCTTCATACTGAATCAACACTGCATCGAAGCAATAAACAACTAGTATTTATTAAGGAACTGCTATGATCTCATTTAATTCTCATAACAGCTCTTTGAGGAAAAAAAAACAATTATGTATGCCCATTGTGTTGGGTTAAATATGGCCATGAATTCTTTGCCATTCCTCCCCCTAGGAGGTGGAGTCTATTTCACCTTTGCTGAATGGGACTTTTATTTTTCATTTTTTATTTTTTGAGAGAGAGAGAAAGGGGGTGGGGGGAGAGAGAGAGAGAGAGAGAGAGAGAGAGAGAGAGAGAGAGAGAAAGAGAAAGGAGAGAAAGAAAGGCTGAGCAGCCTTGATGTGAGAGATAAACACTAATTGGGTATTGCATGTGCCTGGATGGGGGACCAACCCTGCAACCCAGGCATGTGACCTGCCTGAGAATTGAACCAGCAACCTTTTGCTTTGCAGGTCAACACCCAACTGAGCCACACCAGTCAGCGCTGAATTGGCTGGCTTTGTGACATGCTTTGATCAAAAGAATGAGGTGGATGTGACACTGTCCATTCTCGGCTAGGGCTTACAGAGCCCTGGTAGTTTCTATTCATGTTCTCTTGGTACCTGCCTGCCATGCTATACAGAAGGCAGTCTAGACTAAGAGGAAGAGAAGCCATATGGAAAATTGAAGTGCCCCAGCTGAGAATACCAATTTCCAGTCATGTGAGTGAGGCCGTCTTGCACGTTCCAGCCTCGCTGAACTTCCAGCTGAATGCAACCTTATAAGGGATCCTGACAATAGTGATGAGGCAACCATGCTGAGCCTGGTTCAAATAGCAGAATCTTGAAAGACTATACAGTTGTTTTGTTTTAAGCTATAAGCTTTGGGTGTGTTTCTTACACAGCAGCAGGTAACTGAAACACCCATGTTACAGGTGAGAAACTGAGGCTCCCAAAGGCTAAACGACTTGTCCCTAGCCTCATAACTAGGAAGTGGTACAACATGGATTCAGACCCAGAAGCATCCCACACCCAAATCCATGATCTTGGCCAATGAGCAATATGGCGCCTCCTATAGAATAACCACATTCTAAAGAATAATTTGGAAAATCATTTTTGTCCTTTATTTTAGACATTAGACAATGTCGGCTAGACTCATGAAAGACAGCACGTTACTCTTAAAACCATACAGCATAAGTGTTAGGGCTAGAAATGGAACAAAGGTGGTCTTTGCCAAGATTTCTATCATTTCTTGAAAATCAAATGGGGCCACTTCACTGGGAGGTAGGTACAGAGCCCTGAATGGCTTTCTCTTAAAAAAGAAAAACAAGGATGCAAATGAGCACTGTCTGTTCTCACCTATAGGAAGTGAGAGCTACATTAACACTTTGGGTGGTGAATGGGAAACGGCAACAGGTGATTGTTTTGCTCAGAAATGCAAAATTCTCTGGGTGAAGGATTCTGGGAGAAGGGGGAAGAAGGTGGCTTTTATGACAACATTTTCCTGGTCACAGAGAACTTTGAGGTTTTCCAGGAAAACTGGCTTAAAAATTGGTGTCTTTCTATCACAAGTACATTTGTGTTTCAAAGCATCTTGAAACCCATCATTTTCTAAAATTCCTTACTGCCTGAAAAGCTGCTGGAGCCATTTAGTCAACAAGCAGGGACTAACACCTTCTCTGAGCAGAACGGTAAAGTGTTTTTTCCTTTCAACATGCAGGACGCTTGGCCAGCAGTCACTTATCCTATACACCTTACCCCATCCAGAAGAGAGCCAGAACTGAAAAGGGACAAAGACAGGGCCGTTGAGCAGTTAAAATGGGTGTATCACTGTCTGCAACTGACTTGACTACCTGGCTTCTCTGCTCCGAGGAGACTCTCTGGGTCCCTCGTTCATTTACTCTTACTTTAGACCCCATTCTAACAAGCCGACCACTCCCATTTCCTAGTCTGCAGAAGGTTAGAGGCAGCGAAAAGGAAGACAAAAGTATTGCTTGAAGCGGGGACACCATGACAGTGAGAATGTCTGCTAACAACAAATCTTGGAGGGAGATAGAAAACAAACTAAGCTGCTCCGAAAATACTGCAATCTGGAGTGACGTTGCTTGAACACAAGTCACTACACCCTCAAGGGCTCCTGAGTCCCCAAAAGTAGTAGAGCAGCCGTATGACAGCGGCTGTTCAGGGGAATGACCCTCGGAAGATTAAATTGCATGTTTGTGTAAGAAGGCAGGGAAGCACATAAAACTTTGTATGACATTTTAATGAAAAATAAACGTAGAAAAAGATTACATCTGTGTCACACCTTATTCCTTTACCATAAGGGAGAAGCCGCTGTCATTTTAAAAGGCAGAACTGTACCCATGTGAACAGAGTGAGCACCATGAACTCATTCATTACTGAAAACTGGCTGAGGTGAGATACGTAACACAGGAGTCCCTGCGCATGAGCATATTTCTACCCTTGGATGGTTTGTATCAGATCCCTTGCAACATAGGCCAACGGATCAAACAAAACAGAAAGATGAAATGACTCATCCAAGGTCATGTAGCAAAACCACTAGCCCAGGCAGGAAAAGGAGACTGCCCTGGCTGGTGGCACAGTGGATAAGGCGCCGGCCTGCAAACCCAGAGGTTGCTGGTTCGATTCCCAGCCAGGACACATAACCAGGTTGCAAGCCAGGTCTCCAGCCAGGTCCGTAGCTGGAGGCAGGTGAAAGGCAGCCATACATTGATGTCTCCCTCCTCTCTGCCTCTCTCCCTTCCCCTCTCTCTAAAAATAATAAATAAAATCTTAAAAATAATAATTAAAAAAAAAAAAGGAGACCAAGGAGAAAGCTACCAATGTCTGGTGCCTGGCAGCCTCCTGTTGGTACTTGTGAAAGGAGGAAAAGAAAATGGGAAGACTATGAGTGAGAAACATTCATCCAAGACTTTGTAAGACTTTCAGCTATAGCAGAAGCAGAGGACTGTGGTCACAGGGCCACAGATGGCTATCGTGGGCCTTGGAACTCACCTAACCCCAGAGGCAGACCCAGTCTCTATGGAGTGAATTAACGGTCAGAACTAACACACGCCCAATGAGATAGAAGGGCTGACATTTGCGAGTGGGGATGTTCTAATCAAGTACGTGGCATACCTCCCACGCCACGACTGAGCATTTCTCCAGCACGCTTCCTCTTCAGAAGCGCTTTACAAACATTAGCTAATTAAACCAGCATGACTTCTGGAAGAGCGCATTGAGCCGCTGCAATCTGAATTCTCTGCAAAAGCTAATAAAACGAAGGTAGAACGTCCATGCAGAGGAGTGCACAGAACTGTAAACAGCTTTCGTGGGAGATTAAATGTCAAAGTGTGGTGGTGACATGTGATATCCTCAGGACCTTGTCATGGCAACTGTGCCATCACAACAACAGCACCAAGTGAAGGCCGCGTGGCAGACACCTTGGAAACTTTTTCTGTAAGCAGCTGGCTGTCTGTGGCTGGCTGTGGCCTCCTCTCCTTATGGTCCTTTCTCCGCAAGGTTTGTCCGAGTCCCATGATTCATGGAAGGCTGAGGAAGCCTGTCTCGTGGGCCAACCAAGCTTCACCCGCCATCCCACCGAAGGAGCCTCAGAAGGAGGACCAGGGAGCAGACAGGCTTCCAGTGCCCTGCAGCGACCAGAAGCTGCCCACCATTCAAATACTGGGTGGCTGCAGCCCTCGAAGACATTTATACTTCTGAGACTCCAGTGGCTTCTCCTACGGCGTTCTTCATCTAGACAAAGTGCTTGGCCTGTTTTCACATTTTTCATAAAAAGGGAGACATTGTTACTCTTGGTGAAGAAGACTGGAGGGAATCCGAGGAGAACGGTGGGTTGGCCGTATAAGGATTCCTGGGATTTTGCATCCTGCTGGCTGTGTTGACGGAAACCACAAAGAGCAGTGGGCCACAGTGTTGCCTCAGTCAACCTGGCTTTCGTTTGTTCTTCAATGGCTTGAAATCCCAAAGGCGCAGAGGAATGCCATTTCTTAGTAGAATGGACGGAAAGCAAAGACAATTATTTTATAGCTGGAACTGGGAGCTCTGGGAAAAGAGCAAGAGGACCAGGGATGGAAGGCTGCGCTATCGCCCCAACTGAGCCACTGAAAAGGTGGGTGACCCCAAAGAAGACTCAGCTCCAAGTAGCCCTCGGTTTCTGTTTTGCTGAAGGAGGAGCAAAGGCCGGATCTGTGATGCGCCAGGAGCTGGTGGTGGCCCCATTTTAACATTCTCAGATGCTGTGGTGACACGAGCGAAGCCAAGGGGAGTTGGGTCCTTAGGCAAAGGCTACTTGTTTAATGCAGCGTCACCAGCTGCCCGAGTGATCTGAGTGCTGCTGGATATTTAGACAAGGCCCCAAGAAGAATGCAAGCAAGTCACTGATCAGTAACACCGAGCATCTACCAACACGTTGGCATGGATTAAAGCGGAGGCTGAAAACTGGGCTCCTATCCAACCTGCGGTTTCCTGGATTTTGTTTTGTTTTTGTTTGTTTGTCCATGTATTTTTTTTTTTTTAATCTGAATTGATATCAAATATTTTGAAACTAAGGGACTTCCATTTCCAGTTTCTCTTCGAAACTTAGGTGGCCGGATTGCATTGGCTTATTTCTCCCTACCAACACTCAGCTGGAGGGGAGAGGTGACGGCCCATCATGGGAGGCATTGGCGCTCCCCGGGTCCCCACCGTCACCCCCTTCCATCATGGTACCTGGAGGCACCTGAGCTGAGGATGCTGTAGGGAACAGGCGCTTAGCCTGTCAAGCACGTGAAGCCGAGGCGGGAGAGGGGACAGGCTTCCAGGGTGCCGGGAGCTAACGATGCAGGAGAGAACTTCAGGGTCAGCCTCCTGTGGTCACTGCTCACTGTTCTGAGAAATCTGTGCGCAGACCTGCCCTCTGGGGTCTGCGGTGTCATGGAGCGCTTAGATCCAGGGTCCCAGAGGATCTCCTGTGTGGGGCAAGGGCTCGGGTGCAGACTGAGCCCCTCCCTTCTTTCTCCCTAATTCAGATATGCGGCCACCATGAGGCCAGGAAACTTAGAAGAACAAATGACAGGCAGCTGGTGAAAATAATGAGACTGACCACATTCATCCCCACGGGTTATAGGTCAGCAAGAGCTTTCACCTTAGTCCTCCCCACTTGTGCCATCATGCAGATGGGGAAACTGAGGCTCAGGGTTTCTGCTTCCAGACCTGTGTTCTCTGCTGCACCCAGCGGAGCGAGTTTGTTTCTGAGACTGTAGCCTGACATTTTCCCTGGCTGATGGGGAGCGGTGAGGGAACACTGGGTGCAGCTCTAGGAGACAAGAAGAAAGGGAAAGGGAATTTTAACTAGAATGTTCAATTTACTCTCTGGTACGCTGATCTGTGTAGATAGCTGGAATCATTTTTTGTTGGGGTTTTATTGTTTGTAACCCTCCTTTCCCACAGAGCTAAAAAATGCTGCACCAGGACGTTCTCTCTGGTGGGTGTTTGGAGAACAGGAGGAGCAGCGTAGTGAGGGGCAGAAAGAGCATGTCACCAAGGAAGGAGGGAAGTGGCAGCCAATGTTGGGCAGGCAGGCAGGACCTGCTGACAAACTCAGGAAGGCTGGTGAAGGGAGTGGAATCACCGGTGACCCCCAAGGTGCTCAGAAGGTCTGCAGGCTCCTGCCTTGCTGGAAAGCACTGGGGTTTCCGTGCAAGTGACAATGGGACTCTCTCCTCTACAGACTCTCCGCCCAAACCAGGCTGCGCCATTGCTGCCCCTGAACTCATCACAGAGCCCCTCCTCCCAGCCTGTCTCCCCAGAACATCCTCTCTACCTCCTCTGCCCCCTCATACCTACTGATTTGGCTCAGGTCCCTTCGAGCCACCTCTTTCTCCAGTGATGTTTTCTTTCCAGATGTCTTTCTTGGGAGTTCTACAATTTCACAGGATTGCTGTCATTCACTAAATTGGCAGAACCTGTTATTACTAATACAAATAACTAACATGGGTATACTATCCTTATATACATTAACTTGTTTAATCCATACATCTACCAGAGACTACTACTAGCCCATTTAATAGGTGAGGAAACTAAGATACACAACAGCTAAGGGATTTGGTCAGGGTCAGCCAACTAGTTCGTAGTGGTGTGGATATTAGTCAGTTCAGGTCCATGACAAAATGCCACCGATGGAGCGGCTTGGACAACAGAAAGCTACTTTCTCGCAGTTCTGGAAGCTAAAAGTGGAAGGTCAAGGTGCAGTCATGGTGCAGTCAAGGTTGGCATCTAGTGCAGCCTCTCGTTCTAGCTGTAGATGGCCACTTTTTCTCTATGTCCTCACATGGCCTTTCCTCTGTGCTCACAGATGGAGGGGGGACATGTTCTGGTGTCCCTTCTTCTTCTGACAAGGACACCGATCCTGTTAGATTAGGGCCCTATGCTAATCACCTCGCAGGGCATTTGTCATCTCTACTGTAGTACCTTTTCAAGGTTTAATAATAACTATTGGCCCTAGCTGGTAGCACAGTGGAAAAGGTGCCAGCCTGTGAACCCAAAGGTTGCTGGTTTGATTCCTCAGCCAAGGCACATAACCAGGTTGCAAGCCAGGTCTCCAGCCAGGTCCATAGCTGGAGGCAGGTGAAAGGCAACCATATATTGATGTCTCTCTCGCTTTCTGCCTCTGTCCCTTCCCCTCTCTCTGAAAATAATAAATAAAACCTTAAAAAAAAGAATAACTGTTATTTTCCTGCATCTTATGATTCAACAATGCCTCTCACTTTTTTAATTTTTTTGCAGAGTAAATTCGTCATTGACACAGAGTTTCCATACAGACCAACCCATGATTTCCTACAAAAGCATCAGCCCAGCTTTCAGATGAGTGAGGTGAGGTTCAAGGTGAGATGGGCCATAACATTATAATCTGGACCATGTTCATCACATATCATGCCTTGCTTTTCGCTGCTAGGTACCTTTTCATGCACATTTGTACCCATAAGTGGACCATAAGTTCCTGAGGGCAGGGATCTTGTCCCTGGACCTGTGCCCAAGTGATGAGGTTATTACAAGGCTCAGGCTTCAATCACAGAGACAGATAATGGGAAAGCAGGCCACCTTCTAGGGAGGCCTCATGGGTGACACAGCGTAAGGAATGTGGGAGAGGAGCAGGACAAGTGGTACCCAACAGAGTAATCAAGAAAGCTTTCAAAACAATCAAAAAGAAAGTTTAATCAGTCAGACCCCATGACACAGCATGCTAGGCACAATTTTGCTCCTACAAGCCAAACTCCTGGTGTTTAAAAAGTAAAGTAATGCCCTGGCCTGGTGTCTCAGTTGGTTGGAGTACCATCCCATACACCAAAAGGTTGTGGGTTTAATTCCCAGTCAGGGCACACACCGAGGTTGCGGGTTCAATCCTTGGTCAGGGTGAGTCCGGGAGGGAGCTAACTGATGCTTCTCTCTCACATCGATGTGTTTCTCTCTCCCTTCCCCTCTCTCTAGAATCAATAATCATATAGTCTGGTGAGGCTTAACAAATACATTTTTTAAAAAACGAAAGCAAAATTAGGAAGTTTTCAGGGTAGTTGGAAGAAACCATAGTGGTTATCCAGGCCACTTGTTGGCATAATCTTGGATTTCCTGCCAACGTAACAGGTGTCTAGTGTCTAGTGAAATATGTGGGATCGTATTACAAACCAACCAATGTGGTATTGGAAAAAGCATGACCCTATAAGTACATTTCAGAATGAGTCAATTTAGAACTAGGGAACTTCAAGAAAAGGGTATTCAAGACAATCATAAACAACAACAAAAATAATCATCTCCCACAAACCTGGACGGCACCTCTTTTGTTCACAGGTTTCTCAGAGTCTCAGCCCATCCACAGGGAGAGGAGAACTTTTTACAAACACCAATTGCCTAAAACAGAGGAGCTGACTTGAAAAAAGTTCTCCCCAGTTTCAGGAAGGCCTTATGAAGTCTGGACCGATTTTGTCACATGTCTGCTTTAAGGAAAAACAAAATATGTTGGCTTCTATTATCTCAACCTCTTGGTCACTCTCACCTGGAGCATTTGGACTCCCATTTATTCCTGCTTCTATGTTCCTATCTGTAAAACTAAGACTTTAAACTTTCACAGCTGGGTTTCATATAGAAGGAATGATCGTATCTGGGAAGACCACTGCGATCTGCAGAATGTGTCCTCAAATGTATAACCCAAACAGACCAATTAAATGAAGCTTTACTTGTGCATGACAATCACTGTTCTGTGACCTAGGAGTAGAAAGAACACTTGACTGAAATATTCATGGACTCAACAATCTTTCTGGTGACAGGGACAGAATGGGGAAGAGCCACAGGACTGAGTCTTAGATGGGCAGTGTTATTCATTCCATACAGAGAATGAATGTGCAGAACGGTGTTCACTCAGGTTGAACGTTTTACATACACTTTGTCATAACAGCACTATCACTTTTATTTCCTCTATTCTTAGAGATAAAGTGACACTCGCTCTGACTGGCTAGTAGTTTGCCTAGTCACCAAGGGAGAAAATGGGGAAGCAGGATTCAAACACAGGTCTGTTGGCCTCCAGATACCCAGCCCCTAGGCATTCATTCGGCCATCTCTTCTCCCACCAATAAGACTTGGACTCGGAATTGTTCCTCTATTAGGTTTGAACAGACCCAGACGCTGGAACTGCTAGAGACAGGGACTATTCTTTACCATCTTAGAGCAAAGCAAATCAGCATGCGACCTTGGCCTCATTAGCATGAGGCTTAATCTCCTCAGGTAGCCAGTAGTGGCCAATTATACCCTCATAATAAGCAGCTGTTACATTTGTGCTTCCCAGGTTGCTCATAGGTAAACATGAGTAATGAAGTCATAGCAGCTACCCGGGTGATGCTGACAATTAGCTTGCCTCAAGTCCAAGGGCAAAACACAGTCTTAAGTGTCCTCCTGACTCTTTAGCTCCCAGACACACAAGTCTCTCTGCCATTAGCACTGCCTTAAGCTACATAACATTCTGCAAGTGAAAACACTCAGGGCCGCAGGCCTGTGTAGTGTGTAGAGAAAGGCGCTATGGCAGGTCAGAAGGTTTCCTTCCATTCGGTGGGCCTGGTCTGTTTTCATGGAAGATGTCAAGTATGATAAGGTAGCTGGCTCCAAAGAGTTCATGTTAATCATGTGCATGAATGGTAGAAAACTTGATGTGTCATAATATTATATATGCACATATATGTTTACCTATGTATTAAGAGAAGTAAACAGAAAGGAAATACCAATGGAAAATATATGACCTCCTGTGCTTTTTTTTTAATCTTTTGGGGTTTGACACTCAACACCCCAATATTAACAAAACCTTTTAGGGTTTAGCACTCTATAATACAATACACCCACACAAAATAAGACAATTATAAATAAACAAACAACTGTAAGTAAATCCTATCTAGCTGATTAAAATTATGAAGCTCATACCGCTTGAGCAAAGCCTCTTGCATTAGCTATGGTGTGATTCTTCTTGATTGAGAATAGAGTGGCCAGGCTATTTCTCAGAAAATAAAATGACAAAATACAAGATAGCAGATTTGGAGAAAAGAAACAAAAACTGTCGCCACCAGGTATCCCTGCTGGATACCAAGTGACTGGGTCAGCAACTCCTTTGGAAACTCTGCTTAAGGAAAAGCAGAACAATCCCCCTCACCCAGGAGGCCAAACACGGTATTGTTTTAGTTCCGTAGGAGATAATGACAATGGAATAGAACATTGTCCCGGGTAATGGTTTCCTGCTGGGGGGGACATTCAGAGGCAAAGCAAAGGTGTTCAGCAAGAACAAACAAGGGGCTAAGTTGCTACCCTCTTCTTGAAGCAAAAACTGTTGATTGGAAAATGGAGCTCCTCCCTGCAGTTTCCATTCTGTCAGAAAAATCGTCCATTTGAAGGTGCTCTGGGCTAGGTGTCCCTGGGTGTGGGGGATGGGGTACAGGGGCGAACCGAGACACTGGTTCTACCGTTTCTAAACTGCTGGCTTCGGAGGTGGGTGTTGGGGACCGCGTTGGATTTGATCAGCCTCTGGACAAAACAGGCTTTCCAAAAACAAACAAACAAAAAACCACACAACTGCTGCTGTGATTCTGTACAACATCGCCTCTCCTGCCTCCATCTCTCACTCTCGCCTCCCCTCATTGCGGAACTACTGAGTGCACTGGGAAACTTTCTACCCATCAAGCGCCATATTTGTCACAGAGAAAACTGTTATTTTATTGGTAGGAATCGGGAATGCCTGAAGACTAAAACCAACCACCCGTTCATGTGACGCCAAAAGTTGGTATATTCCAAAATTTCCCCTTTTCCTTGCAAAATAATATTGACCAGAAGGACCCTCTAATGTGTATTTCAGAACATAATTTAAATCAGCTACAATTTGAGGAGTGATTCAAAATCTTAGTAAAAAATACCCTTTCATATTTGAAACAAAAATAACTGAAAATTCAGGACCAACTGCCATCTTTCAGCCAACCGCAGCTTTTGTAGAACATACAGCTCAGATTCTACCACACAGATGAAAAAGAACCTGAAACCAGGCCGGCAGTCAGTATTCTTTCATTCTACCAACTTCTACAGTCTCCATTAGAGCTGTGTGGCATTCAAAAGTTGAGGCTCAATTCCTCTTTGCTGTTAATGAGACATTTTACAAGTGTATTTTTTTCCCTTGGGAATAATTTTTGAATTGGGTAAAACAAATGGAAAGTGGATATTAAAACACACACTTACACACACCAAAAAACTCCTGCCTGGGCTGGTGGCTGACTTGCTTAGAATTCTCTGGGCAAGCTGTTCACTTCCCGTAACTGCCATTTCCTCTCCCACTCCAAATTTTCTCTCTTTGGGGCTGACTCAGGATGTGAAAGTACTGGTTTGTGCTGATTCTCTTCATTTGCTTCGACCAGAGAATTATTTCATATCAGCTGTCCGGGTGTACCCTCCTACTTTTCTTTTCTCTTTAAGATAAAATTTTCCTATAAAGAAGGATGCCAGATAGTAACTAGGCATTTGGGGTTTGGATACATGACATTTTTATGTTTTGTGTGTATGTGTGTGCATGTGACCACTATATATGTTTTTTCATGCTACTAGCAGAAAAGGACCCTGACCTGAATGCCCATTGGAGGGTGACGATTTCTATTTGTATCACAGTAAGCGTTCAGTGTATCTAATTTAAAGATTTAGAAAAAATAAACTTTAATGATGGAATGTTTTGTGTGTGTGTGTTGGTCATTAGTTACCTGTATGTGATTAGCTCATTTTCCTCTCTCACCTTTCGAAGGTGCGAGGGCACCTTGGTTAATCGATATTCCAGTGGGCGGTAACAAGCACGTTAAGTTTGAAGGTGCTTTGGAAATTCGGTCAGTAACGTCAATGACAATCACAGACACCTCAAGTGATCAAGAGGCTAAATGGGGAGAACAATAAACAAGGAAAACTAGTTTGAAGTTCAGGACTAAAGTGAAGGGAGGTGATGGTAAAAATTACATAGGGACAGAAAAAGAAAACTTTAATTTTAAGACCCAGTTGCTAAAGAACAACATTAAAGTCTAAGAACTTGGACTAGGTAGACTCAGTTCAAAGTTGTGGTTAACAATGTGGGAAGGAACCAAAGCAAACAGTATTTTGATCCGCCCCTAGGTATTCAGGGCTGGGTGAGCAAAACGAGCTACAGAAAAGGGATAATAATTAGTAATAAATGTGAAGGTGCCTAAACACTTTGGACACGTCTGATCTCAGTACCTCCTCTTCCTCAACATCAAAGTGCTCCTTGCAAAACAAGGGACTGATTTGAATTTCGTCTCTGTCATCCAGTCTGTGAATCTGGCCAGGAGTTTTTGCGTTTCTCTCATTCTGTCAGCATGCCCGGAATATTTGCTGTGCGTTACATGGATCCCACGTCCCAAATTCCAACCGCCCTGATAGGCGTGGGCTGCCTAAACCTGCATCACTTCAGCTCTTGCCAGAAAGTAGAGTTCTCTGGGAATGCCCATTTCCCCGTGCAGAGCTCTGCTTCAATAAGATGAAGGTCCCTGCACCAGGGAAATGCTCAGCTCAGACAAATCTGGGGAGGGAATTCATGGGTGTGGAGGTTGTGTTCCAACGCCTGATTTTTTAAAAGTCCCACAAACGCTATGTTCAATGCAAAATTTCTCTAAGAAAATGTTTGTGAGGATTATTTTAAAGTTTCAGGAAAGTCTACATGGTACGGATGGACTTCTGAAGTTTTCTACTTCAGAGATTATTTTTTCAAAAGAAACAAATTCCAATCACCTTAATATACACTTCAGAGGCAATTTATGGTAACTGTAGCTCTCCTGGTGACAAAAGTGACACTGAAGTTCCCAAGTTGAACCATTCATCCTTGTAGCCAGTCAGGAACAAAAACCTCTGAACAATTTTGAAAAATATTTTAAAATATGAAAGCAATTGTAAAATCACTTTCACCTGTGCAATACCCTTTTTCATAACTGTGTCTAAATTACATAGCTAGGGTTACAGGTTTTCTGAGACACAGTTTTCATCTGTGATAGTTATCTGTCTGTAATTCCAGGCTGCTATTTCATCCCATTGAAAGGGACGGGACTTTACCCTCTCTTCCTTCTCTCTGTTGCTTAAACCATATAACAAAACGTCAAGAAATAAGTATGAGGAAGGGAAAACACGATGCAGAGATCGTATTCAAAGGACTGAAATCCGTCCCATGAGAAGTAGTAAGTTGATCATCGTTAGGGTTACCCTCCTGCTCCTCATCCTCCTCCATCTGTGCAATGGGCTAATTTAGTCCCTGGGCTGGGATTTCTGGGGATGAAGAAAGACAGTCCTCAGACGCTGCTGGAGCTGCTAAGAAAACAGCCGGCTGTCTGTTGCCTTAGAATATTTGAAAGCTTCCCTGGCCTCTCTGAGGAAACGGATCCATATCCGCCCCGTATCAATTTGCCTTCTAGAAGCGACAGGAAACCTGCATGGATCTGGGCAGTGCTTACCTTTTTAGTGTATTGGCTTTATGAGGGTTGTTGGGGCGCTCCCTGCCATCAGCTGCAGAAGAGTGTGGGGAGGGGGACAAGGTGGGGAGGAAAGGAGTCTGGAAGGAGAGGAGAGTCAGAGAGGTGGGCAGAGCGGTGGAAACCCGGAGAGGGAAAGGAAATGCCCAAGGTGGGGAGCGCAGCCTGATGTGGGATGGAGAGAAGCAGAGGAGGGGGTGGGGGGACCCAGGCTGCGTCTGGCCCAGGTCTGGGCTAAGTATGAGGGAGCCACCGAGCCCTGGGCCGCAGGTGAGCTCTGAAGCCTAGCCGGTCCCTTCACCCAGCCACCGGCCACTGTCCCCCAACCCTTAGCCCGTGTGGCCACTTTGGGGAGCCGTGCTGCCCACCTCCCTGGGCCCGGGGAGAGACTGAGCCGTGGTGGGGGCAAACCCCGGCAGGGTGGCTCGTCAGGCTGGATAGGGTGGGCGCATTATCCTGGAGGTGGTGTTTGCAGGAGAGGAGACAGCGCCACTGGGGACTCCCAGAGCCCCGCGGGCCTGGCCGGGCCCGGCCGGGTTAGGGTTAGCTTCTTCCCCGGGCGGCGGAGCTTGGAAGGCAAGCGGGCCCGCCCGACCCTCCGTGCATCCTCGGCGCTGGGGAAACACCTCACCCCCACCGCGGGTGCTGAGTCGCCTGGAGCCGCAACGCCCCCGAGGTCCCCGCGCGGACCCCCACGTGGGGCCATGGAGCTGAGCCGGGAGTTCGGCGGTCTGCTGGCCTCGACTCCCCGCACGCCGACGTCTGGGAACTCTGTGGCCCCTCCCGGGACAGGACCCCGTGCTCCCGGAACCGGCGCGGGAAGGGCGGGGAAGACCGAACAGCCAGAGCTGTCCCTCCCGCAGCGCCAGACGAGCATCTCGGTGGCTGGCCAGCCTGGGGACACCACCTCCCCCATTGCCTTTTGGGGGTAAGTACCAGGCTGGGCCTCTTGACAGTTTCACGCCTACTTAAAAATTCTCCTTCGCTTTTCTCAAGGGTATCTGCCTTCACCCCTCGGAGAAAAGGGCTGCGCCAGCGCCCAAAGGTAACGCACCGGTGACCTGGAGAGTGGGGCGGTGGGCACTGATGTGCGTCCGCAGGCCCGGAATTAGAGGCTTCTGTCGCATCAGAGAAACCCCGTGGCATCAAAGAGAATAAACTTCCAGTAGGACTGGTGGAGGGGGTGGGGTGGGGGAAGAAGGCAAAGAGTTTAGTCAAGGAACTAGAATAAATGACCCATGGACATGGACAACAAGGTGGGAATTGGCTGTGGGAGAGGGGATGGGGTGCGTGGGGCAGCGGAGAGCAGTGGGGGGAAATGGGACAACAGTAATACAACAATATATTAATTCTTAAAAACATAGACTTAATTTTTAAAGAGATGGTAAAAGGTCTCAAATGGTCCAGTACACCTTTCTACTTCAAAAACAAAACAAAACAAAAAAACTACCAGTAACTATTTCTCAATGGTACAAACAGATAAAAGGGGATAGTTTAGTTGGGTTGCCCTAATGTTGGTATCTAGTTTGCCTTCATTTCCTTCATTTCTCCCGCAGTGGTCCCTGCAGTGTCCATGTGAAATATTTTCCTCTGTAGAACTCTGGCAATAAAATCACATGTTTCTACGTGGATGGCACTACCCATGCCAAAAGAGGTCAGCAGCAATGAGCCAGCTCGGCCTGTGATTAAGACAAGGACATGTCCTACAGCAAGGTTGAGCCTGTAGGCCTGCAAGCCATTGATTTCCACCCCCATGTGGTCAGCTTGCTGCTCACGTTCTCCTGAGATTATGACAATAATAATAATAATAATAATAACCGGTACACAAACAGCTCTTGGAAAGTCATTTGTAACTCTTCTTTGAGGTGACACATACACACAGACACCACCCTGTGGACCTACATTTTATTTTTGTCAGGGGAGCACAGAATTGCTTGAGATTTTTTTTTTTATTTTAAATGATCTATTTACAGACTTGCTAATGCCTCCCCAGAAATCCTGTTTATTGGCTTAATAGTTGTGACAGGGTTAGAAAACCAGTTTAAACTGTTAATCGGCCACAAAAAGGGCTCCAGATTGACGCCTTTCACTTACCTTTGAAAGGCCATAAAAGCCACGCTGTACATTGGGATGAAATTAGACAGCGACAGAATCATTACCTTGACTTCCCACAATAAAGGCAGCCCTAAAAGAGGGGCTATTGATGGTTTCAAATTACATAACGGTGGTTATAAATTCTTCCTCTGGGCGCACAGAAAGCAATTTCTAAATGCGAATTCTTCAAAGAACAAACAGCCCCAAGCATTCGAACACCGACATGCAGCTGTCTTTTTATTTTATTTATTGCAAAGCGGCTATTAGTAAAAAAAAAAAAAAAGAGAGAGAGAGAGAGAGAGAGAGAAACAAAAACAAAAATCGCAGCAGAAGCGGACCTTACCCAAAGAGCCATCTCGGGCTTATAGTTCACTAAGCTCTGGCCTCACACTTGGCCCGGGCGCCCGAGCATTTGACCTCCGGGATGGGACAGGCCGCGCAGTTCACAGCCCCGCAGGCGGGAAGGCCCAGTGCGTGTCCCGGGTCCTCCCTGCGCACTGCTTTTGTGGATTTGGAACCCAGACACCGCCGCCTCCAGACCGAAAGGAAAGGCATTTCCCCAACACCGCACCGGTCTGGGGGTGGGCCTGGGGCTGGGTGCTGGCGCGGAGGGTCAGCCCTCCCAACCCCGCCCTTCTGGGGTGGCTGCAACGTGGCTGAGGATAGGCCTCTTCCTTCTATCAAACCTGCCTTCCGACGGATTTCTAGGTAACTCCAGACGGTGATGAATGCGGGCGGCCCACCTTGCCCGCTCTCTTCTGCTTTCAAAGGCGGCGCCTGCATTTTCACGGGCTAAGTCCCCTCAAAACCCATCCTCCAGGTCACCCCACCCAAGCGCGCGGCCTGCTCAAACCCTACGGGGCACCCGGCCGTCCTAGCTGAAAGCCTCTAGGGCCAAATCTGGGACCGAAACCCACCAGGTGGCCACCGTGTCCCCATCAAAGATGTGCAGGACGCCTGCGCTGATCTGATCGCGGTGCGAGGAGGGAGAGGAGCGGCCCCCTTTCGCGAGCTACGGGGGCCAAGGGCCTGCTGGGGCCCGCAGAGCCCTGGAAGCAACTTTGCAGCGCGTTTGAAAGGCAGGCGAGCCGGCGACCCTGCGGGCGCTCCCCCCCTCCCCACCGCCCGCCGGCGGCTGGTCTGCATTCGCTGCGCAGCACTGCCCCCTGGTATCAGGCGCAGAAACTGCCCCGCTCGGGCGCGGCGCGGGGCGCCTCCGGGAGGCCGGGAAGAACTTGTTTTTGTTTCTCTTTCCAGGCCACAAGTTTTGACTGAGCAGGTCCGGGGCCTCCAGAAAGCCCCGGGGACAAGCTCCACCTCCTCAAACACTCAGCTCCCCAGAGAGGGCCCAGGACGCGCGGGTCGCCTAAAGCAGCCCTCCACCGTGGCCGGCGTACAGGGCAGCACCCAGGTCCCCCAGGGAGACCGGAGATTGGATGCTGTCAGGAGGCCTCCGCAACTACCTACAAGCCCATGGGAGCGGGGCGGGGAGGCTTGTGTACACAGAGGCTCGTTTGGGGCTGGGAAGGTTTTACTCTTTAATGAACACCAGCTCCCACGGCTTTATTCCTTGGCACATGGGTTTTCCAGAGAAGAAAGGGAGTGAGCACCAGGGCTGGGCCTCGCATCTGAGGTGGGAGAGCTGGGCAAGGTACCTGGTGCCCAATTTGAAGGAGATCCTTGGAGGGCATGACCCGAACAGGCTCACAGCCCCACCCAGCCGTTCACTCCTTCAAGTAGCATCATTCCCGATGCGGCCGTGGGGTAGCCCCAAAACACCGCTGGCCCTGCCCACCCTGACTGGACGATTGGCCCCACGCTTGGGGGTCTAGCCTTGATGGAGAGGCAGGTGTTTAGACCACTGGACCTAGGGAAGGAGCTTGGGCCCTGGGACCAGATCAGCTTGGGGGTGCCAGCTGGGGCACTGCTGGCCACTGACCTTGAGTGAGTTACTTCACCTCTGTGCGACATTTTCCTTGTTCGATTCTCGGGAACGTTGTGAAGATTGAGATAACATCCTTATGGTTCAGGCATGTGCTCAGTCAAGGTCACCGTTGATGACGGCAGGTGTTTACTACAGAAGAGTCCCACCGCAAGCATTCTGTCGTGGGCACCTACAGCATAGTACTGGGGCATCTTGATGTCTAGTTGTCAGGGGATGGGGACAGCACAGAGCAGTGTCATCCCTGAAGGCTGTCTGTGGTGGCGATGAACCTTCCTGGGCCTGTTCTGCCAGGACCCAGGACCTTACTTACACTCTGGGAGCACTTTACACGCTTCTCTCAGCTCTGGGAAGCTAGTCATCTTCACTTATGATTGCATTCAGCAGTGACAGCGGTGAGGACACTGGGCCTAGTAGCTGTCACATGCTCAGCCTCAGCCTGCGCCAGACCGAGGGCTAAGAGCTGTGCATTCACGATCCCATTTCATCATCAGGACACCAGGACAGATGTGGTTCCCTGAGTTGTTAAATCTCCATTTTACAGAGCAGGAAACAGGCTCAAAGGGATTGAGTAGCTTGCCCAAGATCACGCAGCTGGTAAGCGATGAGCGTGGATTTGAACCCAGTCGTCCTCCAGGGCCAAGCTCTGAACCACTGAGGTTCCCACTGCTGCCCATTCCCTGTACCGCACGTCCCTCCTCCCGGTGTCGGCACTGGCAGAAGCTGAGCACGTTTGGGGGACCTTGGGCCCTGGCAGCCTTTCCACTAGCCCAGCTAGTTTCTGAGATCTCTGGGTTGAACTACTTTCAGTCCCTGGCCCCCTAGGCTGTCCCCCCAGAGCACCAGCTGCAGGATAGTGGACCAAAGGTCCTGGGAAGAAAACTCTCTCCTCCCTGGGAGCTCAGCTAGGCTTGCAGAAGGAACCCTTTAAGATCCCAGTTGGGGCCACCCCTACAGAGAAGGCGATGGGAGGCGGGGAGCAGCATGGAGAGAGGATACTTCGGGACCCCTCAGGGTTCCACACAGTACAGGGGTTCCCCGGCTCCTTAACTCTAAACAGAAGCTCGCAAGGACAAGAACCAGGGTACTGTGTGTAACCTAGTGGGCACCCGCAGCAGAAAACTGGGGCATCTTGAGGCGCAGTTCTAGGAGATGGGGGTGGCATGGAGCAGAGCAAGGCACCGCCACTAAGGCCCATAGCTGCCCAGACAGTAGTGAGTGTGGACTTGGACTTGGGGTCCCCCAGCCCGCTGCGCCCTAGAGCTGTCCCAGAGCTCGGCAGTCAGCAAATACTTAATGAGTGAGTGCTTGCTGGGCACTAGGCCCTCACCCCAGGCCCCCCACCCTCCATCCTAGCCCCATCCTCTCCTGGGGCCAAATTAAAGGCTCCCCCTACCCCCTCGGCCGGTAGGAGTATTTGGGTGGGGCCTAACTCCCTCCAGACCAAGTTGGGTGCCACCCGGTGCCCACCCTTCACCTTACAGCATCCCCACTCCCTTCCCCGCCAGCAGGGGTGAGGCGCCCCCTGGCACCAGGAAACCAAATGCGGGTCTTGCCCTTGGGGCTGCAGGCTCGCTGCCCTGCTCACCCCGACCCCCACCCTTGCCCTTGCCCTGCACTCCCAGCTCTCACAGAGGCGGCCAACCTTGTCCCCATACTGTCCTGGGGTCGCTCAAGGATTTTTATGACTGTCCCCTGGCACGGCTGCCCCAAGCGCCCCGCCATGTTCTCCAGGTGCCGGCCTGGTCCTCCCTGGGTAGAGACCACCGATGCCAGACGACCCCCTGCTGCAGTCCGACGCTAGGCCCCTGGCAGGCAAGCGCTGCTGTGGAGGAAACAAGGAGCACCCACCAAGTTCAGGGGTGAAAGGGAGCTGCCTACCTCTGGATTTGTAAAGGAATTCCCCCACCCAGCCACCACAAGCACTCAGGCCCACACTCCTTGCCTGAACCTCACGAACCAGGAGAGCAAATGGTCCCAACGTTCTTGCCTGTCACACCTGTGTCCCTGATGCCATCTGCCCAGTCTGGGTGAAGCGGCTATTCTCCCTAGAAAACCCCACCAGGCAGTCGCGATGGAAAGAGAGGGCCCTTGGGACCCGAGTCAGGAGGAGGATGCGTGGGAGTGCCCTTCGCAGACCCAGTGAGCAGGTGGGAGGCCAGCAGGGCCCCTCTGCCCCCCAAGGCTCATGTTCTCAAGGACCCATGCGGGTGGGGGCCATGTGGTATCCTGATTGTTTCACCTAAGGCTGGAGTTTAGCGAGAGCCTAGCTACTGAAGGTTTGAAAATTGGGTTAAGCTGGAGCATCAGGGTTAGAAACAACTCAAGGATGAGACTGGGTCCCGAGCCATTATGGCACCAGCTTCAGGTGTGCTGGAAACTTGCACCCGTGAGAATGACCGGGGGTGGGCTGAGAATTGGGAATCGGGGGTTCTCCAAGGACACCTCCATTGGCCTCTCAATTCCCTTGTCTTGGGGCAGGGTTGGCCTTTCTCCGTGTTCTTGCAGAGAAGGTCAATGCCGCCTCATAAATGAAGAGTTGATCTGATCACCCCATCATGTGGCCTTACACAGTTCATACCCTCTCTTGGGGTTTGTACCTTTTCCCCGTGCTTCACTGACTCCCAGCCTCTCTGAGTGGGTCACATTCCCCTGTCCCATGCTCTTAGGGGACCATGCACCTTCTCTTCACAAGGATTACCACTGTTGAAACTTCACATTTGTTCCTTGTGATCATCAGGTAGTCTGGTTGCCGTGAGTCCCAGGAGCGCAGGGATCCTGAGCGTTTTCTAGTTGCTGTATCCTCAGCACTTAACAAAATGGACAGTCATTGAACGGCGCGTTATTTACTTATTTTTGTAGCTAGATTCAGAAACTAGTTTAACCTTACCCCTTCACCCTAATTAGCCATCGGAGTAGGTCATTTGAAAGGCACCCTTTTAACATGTTGTAAAGGAAATTATCCTCCAAATGCACTCACTAGCCGGCCAGCTGTTCTGAAAGTGACAGAATAGAAAGGCTCTCAGATGAAGGTGCTTGAATCTCAGAGATTATTGAGTAAATTTAAAACTTACTGTGAGAAGGAAGAAAAGACAATTGGAGGTAGGTTCACAAACAAGATAAGGTGTTAGCAAGTGAACCCTTAAATACAGATGTACTTACAAGGACCAGAACTGTGGGTACCTTATGAGACCCAACTGACAGAAGGTCAGTTGCAATGGAACACACTTTCAAGTTAATCTGGCCCCAGCAGGCGCTCATTCATTAGTCTGTGCCCTTGGGCAGAATACAACTGGGACTATAATGGGTGTCACCAATGGGTGGCTGATTTAGGGGATAATAAAGCTGCTAACCCTGAGGTGACATGATTGTGCCTTATCATTTGGTCTCTTTATCTTTTTCTATCTGTACCTAGCATTCTGGTTTGTTTTTTCATATATTCCATGTATTCTATTCATTTAAACAATACTTTATGTATTTGCCTTTAGAGGGGAAGGGAGGGAGAGAGGGAGAGAAAACCAGTGTGCAAGAGATACATCAATTGGTTGCCTCTTGCACACCCCAACTGGGGACTGGGCCTGCGATCCAGGCCTGTGCCCTGACTGAGAATCAAACCAGCCACCTTTTGGTTCACAGGCCACTGCTCAATCCACACCAGCCAGGGCTAGACTATTCATTTTTAACATGCCATGCCGATTACCAATTTACTATCCATGTGAATTCTGTGTGTGTCCCCCAAGGTATTTGTTATTCACCATCTGTACTGCTTATATTTCATAATCTACTGATTTGCTCATTCTGTATACCTCACATTTCTGCTGAGTTTAATCTATTCCACTTGTTTTTCTTGACTTCTGTGGCATGATTGAATATTCCCCAATACTATAGCATACACATATTACATAATACACTTAGTAAAAGCCCACTATGTGCTAAGCATCATGCTAGGCAGCCTTCCAGGTAGTGGAAAGACACAATGAAATAATCCTCACAGTCAGGTGGCATGTAAGAAACACCAGCAAGGGTGGAACCTGCTCTCCCAAGAATGGCAGCCAGGGAGGGCTTCCCAGAAGAAGGGGCATTTGAGCTGAGCTCTGAAAAGACAGCCTCATAATCCTGGGGTTTCAGAAATTCCTAGTAAATAAACATCAAGGCCAATTGCTCCCCCATTCCAATTTTGAGTCACATTTGGCCTATTTTCCATCTGACTTTCCCAGGGAGCACTTTAACCTGTTCTAGTCCTCCAAATGCGCAAATGTTATGTTTTACACAACAATAAGAATGAAAAAACATCTATTGGCAAAAGATACTGCAGAATAGTATTTAGGCTTATAAATGGTTCTAACTGGGATCAACAGCCTATAATTAGACTTTAACAATCCAAGAGAGGAGTTATATGCCCACTGTAGGACAGATTGGCGTCTTTTTCTTTAGTTCCGCAGGTTCAGTGGGTAGATTGGCCCCCAACATGCCTCCTACAATAACCGTCCTACCGAGGTAAACATGTCACAAACAAGAACAATGAGATCACCAATAATATAACACTAATACTATAAACAAAAGAAACACCACCTTCGGCTCTGGTGGAATGAAAAACACAATGTGGACCAACTAACGGAGCTATTTAAAAAACAAATTACTCACGGCCAAGCCTCTTAGCTCTCCAAATGCAATTTTCTGGGAACCTCGGTTTGATTAGAAGTTTTTCTTTTTTTTCCTGAAAGGGACCCGCCTCTGCTGCTTTTTGGATGGCGCATGCTTCCAGATCTCAGGCCTTGGACAAAGAAGAAAATGCTTCGCACACAGCCCTCTCATGCTCACTCATGCCTCCTTAGTTCCTCCCAAGTTGAGACATTTCCAAGGTCACGGGTTAGTGTAAATAGAGTCCACAAGTGTATCTCCATCAGTGACATTTCCCTGAAACCTCAGGCTTTTCCCCAAAGTCCTTGGACCACAAGCCAGCCTTCCTTAATAAAGCCATTTTTATTTCCCTGGAGAATATGTAAATGGATAGCAGAATGTTAGTACCGTAATGCATTTTTAGAAATTGCTTGGCTCTTCCCTTTCATTTTGTAGATGAGGAAACAGCCTCCAGGTACAGGCTGGAGACACAAAAAGCCTTATGGAGAAAGTATGATATAGCTTTATACAAATAAATAAAGGAGACAGACTTGGGTATCAAGCAAGATGCCTGGCTGCTTTCTTCTGGGCACTGTAATTTGCCCTCATTCCTTGCATCAACTTGTCTGACCAATGGGTGAGCATTGAGAGTCTTTAGTTAGCTTTCCTGTGACTTGGGAAGAGGGATAGAGGCAAGAGACCACCCACTCTCTAGAAGAAGGATAGACGTTTTTATAACTGGACAACGGGTGTTTGTGGTGGAAGAAATGTTACATTGGATAGCCAATTCAAACTGGCCTTTTATTGGTCATATAACAAAGAAGTTCAGGGTGATACTGATTTCAGGCATAGCTGCATAGAGAGGCCAACGATACTACATAGCCACCCTCTGACTCTTGGATTCCTCATGGTGACAAGATTGCTGCCAGCTACTCTAGACCTGCATCCTCCCAGGTTTAGGTGCTGTGACAGGGAGTGCTCATCTCTTAAGGATCACAGCAGGAATCTCAATGCTTCTGATTGGGCCGTGTGCTCATGCCTCAACCAATCACCATGGCCAAGAGAAAGCAAGGTTCCAAATGGCCAAGGCTGAGTCACATGTTCATTCCTGAAGCAAGTGAAATATGCATGCTGAATGGATATGGCCTCTGTGGAAAACTGAGGTGTCAGGGAAAGGCAGAGTGGGTGCCAGAGGGCAAAAACAAAGACATCCACCATAGGTGTGAAATTGGCCACAAGTTATTACTTACAGCGTACACTTCGGAGTGGCAGTTCCAGGTCATGTGGATTCTGGGGTCCAGGTGGTTGTCCAGAGATTCCCCAAGTTCAGGCACAGCTTCTTAATCAATATGAAGTTCTGGGATTAGCATTCTCTCCTCCATGAGCTAGATTCGGAAATCAGTGGTTTTAGTTTGGGGACTGCCAATTCTGCAGTTTGTTCTCTGGTTCCCACTTGACCATAGATAGACTTTCAGGGCCTGGCAAGCCTCAGTTTCTTTATCTGTCTGCTGGGGATAATACAAGGAAAGTGATAGCTCTTTGCAAAACTTAAAATACCACTGTGAAGATACAAGGGTGGCTGGGGGAGCTGGGGAGGCAGGGTTCATGGCCACTAAGCCAATAACATGGAGATTCTAGGTCCTGTCTGATGGGGCACGAGCTGAAGTGGGTGAGAACCACTGTTGAAAGGGCCTGCTCACCTCTGAACCCAAATCTCAAAGAGTGTGAGCTTTGGGCCGTGCATGAGAAGAAAGGGATGCAAATTGCTTTTATGGAGCTTGAACCCACACACCTCAGGGGGTGTCAGTCACCTACCCTAGGTGTGAGTCTTGAGTGACACAGGAAACCTGGGGGAAGGAGATTAGATGTGGGGTAGCGTCGTGTGGGGTAGCGTCGCCCTCTGCTGGCCTGTCACCTGACTTGGCCAGCACTCCGAAGGTGCCACTCAGAAAACACCTGCCAGTGCAGGCCAAGTGTAGGCCACGCTGGCGGCTGAGAGGTGACCTCACTTGTCAGGCTTCCAGGAGAAGCACAGGGGACATCTGTCTTAGGAAGCCCTTCTAGGCTTCTCCAGAAGCAGCCGAGTGGTCAGGATGTCCTCTGATGTTCCCTGAGCGCAGGGACAGTGCACCCAGCCGTGTTGACCAGGCCACTTCCCCATTGCCCTGTGGCCTCCTTCAAGTCTGGCGCCCACAGCAGGAATTGGTGCTGAGCCCCAATACCTGGAAGCCAGGGCCACTTCCCTCTGCCTCCCCCATTGGATCCCCCCTGGGGTTTTGCCCAAGGGGGCATCTTCTTTACAACTCTGTCTCCAAACACATAAAAAAGGACATTTTTGCAGGAGCAAAATAATCCTGAGAAAAGAGAATAAGTGATTGTGATTCCTCACATGGTATTAAGGATGCAAACCTTGCGCATTACAACTCTTGAAATCAACAAGTGGTCTCAGGGGGAACTTGAGCGCTCCTGGGTCTGGCTGCTGCTTCTTCCTGCAGAATCTGGACACTTGTTTGGGTAGCAGAACCAGGCGCTGCCTCTCCTTCCAAATGAGGTGAGGGGCTGAGGTAGGAAGGGTGCACGTGGAGTCTAATAGCCAGAAGCCATTTCCACTTTAATTTCAATGCCTGTTTTAACTGCCTGTCACATCTGTGTTATCACATGTTCCCCAGCAGCTTGGAGAAGAGGAGGGAGCCGGAGGGGTGGGGCTGGCAGTGCTACAACTGGTGGAGACAGAGTCTGGCTTTCGCTCGGTTGGAAGAGCAGTTCCGGAGCCAGGGAATCCAGGCAGGGGGAATTCTGGGACGAGCACTATAGGCGGAGGATAAAGGCAGAGCTTCTGCCCCAGGGATCATTTGAGTCTGAAATAGCCACAAGAAACTCACAAAGGAGGACAGCTGTTCTGTAAATTTGCAGACCCAGTATCATTCCGCCCTGGGTATTTTTCATAAATCAGGGGTGAAGTTAAAATTGTTAGGGGTTTGAGTCCTGTCTGGGGCGGCTCAGTGGATTGAATAGTGGTTTGCAAACCAAAGGGTTACCAGTTGGACTCGGGTCAGGGCACAGGCCTGGTTTGCAGGCCAGGTCCCAAGATCAATGCCCCCTACCCCCATGGATGTTTCTCTCCCTCTCCTATCCCCCCTTTCCCCCCTCTCTAAAATAAATAAATACATTCTTTAAAAAAATGGTTAGGGGTTTGTAGCGAATCTTTGGGCTTGCTGGAAGCAGAGAGCAGAATCTCCCACCCTTCTACATTAAGCGCCAAGGAAGCGAAAGCCAGACTTGTTCTTCGAGCGCCCTCTGGTGGCAATTACCAAAAATAATCCAGCTCTGTGGGTTTTGCTGGGGGATTAGGGGCCCAGAGGCGCCCCGTCATCCCCGCCGAGTGTTCAGCAGGAGGATGGGAGGAAAGATGCTTTACCCCCTCAGGGGCTGGGCGAAGGATCCGCTGTCACACTCTGCACGGTGGCCGCCATCCGTTCCTATTCTTAGACGCTGGATTTCCCGCCATGGCCCGGCCCTGCTGATGGGCGCAGTGTCATGGGGTGAATGAGTTGTGCGGAGAACTTGGACACCTGCTCTGTGCCGCTTTATTTACTCTTTCCTAGATTTATCTCAGCTGCTCAACCCGGCTGGCAGCTTCTGCAGTCCTGCGAAGCCATCTTAATCATCCTTGGAGGAAACTCTCTTCCTTCCAGCGTCTAGCTGGGTTTTGGCCGCCCAGAGCGGGGCCTGGAGGAAGTCGCAGGGCGAACCGCAGTGTGCCGAGGCTGGTGCTGGGTGACCGACCGCTTCGGCACTTCGCCTGGCCCGGGCGTGCTGCGTGTGTTCTCGTAGGTCCCATAGGTTCTCATAGCAGTGGGGCTGGAAGGAAGGTGGGCCAGAGAAAGAAGCGCTCATGTCAACACGCAGACAGGACCAGCGCTGAACACTCCAGAAAAGCTCCAGAGAGCAAGAGGCTGCGGTAGCAAGGGTAGCAAATGTGACCCAGGTTCCAGACCTGCCTCTGTGGCTCTGGGCTGGTCGCTGATCCTTCTGAACTCAGTATTTCTATTTGGAAAATAACCTGGCTGAACATGTTCTCCAAAGATCTTTTTCCAGATCCAATATTCTCTTCAATATACACACATTTTTTTTTTTAATGGCTGACGATGTGGTCAGTGGCCAGGGGATAGGTGCTACCACCTCTCCGATGAAAGCTCAAGAATCTGCAATGCAAGATTTCTAATTCGTGTTCTCCTGACGGGTGAGGCCATGGCCTGGACGCCACTGCCCCCTGGTGGCAGCTAATCTAACATTGCAGGGTAGGGATGAGGAATGTAATGGGTTGTAAAGCCTTGCACAGTTGAATTTAAAAGGTTGGATAATGTCCCCAGAGCTTTACTTATTCCTGGGAGGGACAAATGTCCGTAACTAGATAAGATGTCTTGGTCATTCACCCCCTTAATGCCCTGCCCTAGGTCAAGACAGTAATTTAGAGGCAACCTCGAAGTGGATTTACCACCCGATTACCGAAATCCACTCATCTACGGACTCATTAAAAACTGCTGGTTTCGGAGCCCGGGTATACTCCTACTTCAGGGCGGATTAATTAAAAGGGGAAACGACATGCTGCCCAAGTGGCACTTGGAGGTATTAAACACCCTGTTTGTGTGCACACGATCTCTTCTTTTTGAGCTAAGGTTTACAAATACATAACATAAATCAACCCTTCTAGGTGAATGCGGTAACCGCTAAGCTGCAGAGACAGATGAAATCAACCAACTGGACAGTGAATGAGCTTGTCGCATTGAGTCCGTTCCCAACGTCACACAACCATCCAGCCCCCTAACACGTCCCTCATCTCAAAAGGAAACTTCCAAACCCACAGTCAGTCCTCATCCCCTCTGGCACCTGGAAACCACTCATTTGGTTTCCAACGCTATGGATTTACTCATTTGAGATATTAAAGTGGAAGCATACAATATTTTGTCTTTTGCGGCTGCTCCTTTCACTTAGCATAAGGTTTTTGAGGTTCATCCACCATGCAGTACTTCATTCCTTTTTAGAGCTGAGTCATCTTCTGTATCATGTATGTCACATTTTGATTGTCCACATGTCCACTGATGGACATTTGGGCTGTTTCCACCTTTTGGCTGTTGTGAATTGTGCTGGTATGACATTTGTGTACAAGTATTTGTTTGAGGCCCTGTTTTCCATTCTTTGGGGTGTAAAAGTGGAATTTCTGGGTCATTTAGTAATCCTGTATTTAACTTTTAAAACTTCTCAACCAAGGAAATGTTTATTGATTTTAGAGGGAGAGGAAGGTAGAGAAAAATCTTGATCAGTTGCCTTCCATATGCACCTGGACTGGGGATCGAACATGCAACCTTTTGGTGTAGGAGCCAATGTTCCAGCCGAGCCACCTGGCCCAGGGCTGTATTTAACTTTTGGATGAACTGAGTCTTTAGAATGAATTGCCATTTAGGAGGCGAAGATGTCATGCTTCAGGACCTAACAATTCTTACCACCTCTTTGCTTGTTCCCCTGGATCTGCGGCAGGTATGTGGGCTGGTGGGTGGGGCTGGGATTGGGGTTGGGTCAGGAGGTTGTTGGACAAACACCGCCCAGAGTTCGTCTTCTTTTGGTGCATAGTGGCCTCTTCTGGCCCTGGCTGGGTAGCTCAGTTGACTGGAGTGTCATCCTGATATGCCAAGGTTGTGGGTTCATTTCTTCTGGTCAAGGCACATAAAATAATTAACCAATAAAGGCATAACAAATTGATCTCTGTCTCTCTCTCTTTCTATCTCACCAATAAATCAAAAAAAAAAAAAAAAAGTTTTAAAGACTCTTCTCCCACCACACCTGTTACCATTTCATTGGCCAAAGTCACATCTTCAATGGAGAGGGGACGTAATACCTCTTCCATTGAGGGTCACTGCAAAGTCACATGGCAGGGTGTGGACGTTTTAGGATAGCAGAGGCAAAGAGTAAGGAACCAGCCCTACTGAGGCTTGTTACCTCTTTGTAAGGGGCTGGGCTTAAATACCTAGTTTACTATTCTTGTGTCATATTTACATTCTATCAAAGATAGTTATGGTCTTGATGCAAATGTGTTTGCAGAGTGGGACGTTGGTAGTTAGAGAACTCTCAACCATGGAGTCAGGGAAGTCAAGTCTGCCTGCCGAAATGCCTCTGGGGAAGCTGAGCTCACACTTAGTGAAGCCCTTCGGGCTCCTTTGGCCCAGACCCGGTAAGGAATGTGAATCAGTAAGTGGCATAAATTATTCACCCTCAGGAACATTCTCAGAAACGAACAAACACCAGGCTGGAGAAGTTGCCAACAGGGTGTTCATTCTTTTCAGGGACCGGACCTCTGCTTGCCACTGAATGGATAGGCATTTCTAACTACTAAAAGTTTAGATTTCAGGGAAGAATGAGTCTAAGTTGGGCAGAGATTTCGAGGAGACTCTGAGTTTCCTTTTCAGCCTCTTGCAGGATCAGGGTGAGTGTGTAGGTGCAGGCTGACTCCATGTCAGAGGCAGCTTGTCTTGGTTCTCAAAGGCCTTTTCCACCTTCTGGTTGAGCCATCAGAAGTTCATTCCGTCTCCAAACGCATTCTGAGAGCTTTGCTCCTCTGGAAGACTCCTGTCTGAATGCAAAGCCTGGGGAGGCCAGGGGGAAATCTAACATTCATTGAACACGTTTTGTGTGGATGCGTCATCACTAACATGGTAGGTATGCTCAGCAAGATTGCTCTATTAGTGTTCCCTTTTCAATAACAAGTAGATTACAGAACTACTCTATAACATTAGGAAATAAAAGGGAAAGGAAAAGGAAGAGTCCTTTGCATTCCAGCCATCAGAGGTCATCACTAGTGATGGCAAGGTGGATAATCCTGCAGGTTTTTCTCTGTGCTGATCCCACATGTCCTTGCATCTTACTTGACCAATCAGCACCATGTGACCAGGTGGACTATGCTGGGTTGTCCCCCTGGCTTCTGAGATGGCATCCCTATGACTTTCCACCCACTGTTCTGGCTGGCCAACCTCAGGGCTTCTACAGCTGTCTCCTCTGCTCACCCCGGTACATCAGAGTTTCTCAGGATTCAGCCATGGACCACCTTCTCTGCTCATTTTATGGTACATGTTAGGAAGTCTTGTTTCCATCGTGTATTTACCATGAGCCCAAACACGGACCTTCATCCAGCCTCCTTCTTTTTTCTCACCTCCCACTAAATACCAAACTATCTCCTGACATTTTCACTTGCATGCCCGCAGAAACCCTAAGCTTACTTGGGAAAAAAGTGAGATCTTGACCTCTCTCTCTTTTAAAATCAGCTCCTCTTCCACCTCAGAATGGGGACCTCTTCTCCCGGATTGCCATTTGATCTCTTCTTTTGTCTCGCTCCTCATTCATCCACCATTAATTCCTGCGCATTCTGCCTGCAAATATATTCACATATTAGTACACCCACACTCTAGCCAATCTAAAATGGGTTACTGCTGGTCCTTTCTTAACCTTGACAGAAAGTGTCCGTGAAATGTGTTTACCATCTAACCAACTCACAATCACAGCATTCATTAAAAGATGCTCACACACCTGGCCATCTTTCTCTGCCTCAGACACATCAAGCTCATTCCTGTCCCAGGGCTTTTGCATTTGCCATTCTGCCTGCTTTAAACAACTCTTACCCTGGCCCTGGCCAGTGTGGGTCAGTTGGTTGGAGTGTCATCCCACAAACTGAAAGGTTGGCAGGTTCCATCCGTGATCAGGGCACGTACCTAGGTTGTGGGTTCAGTCCCTGGCTGAGGTGTGTATAGGAGGTAGCCAGATGGTGTTTTTCTCTTTTTTGCTTCCTTCCTCTTTCTCTCTAAAAGGCCATGGAAAGAATGCCCTCAGGAGAGAATAAAAAATAAATTAATGAATTAAAAAACCCAACCTTATATATGTGCATAGAAAAAGCTCTTACCCTGGACCTTTACATAGTCCCCTCCTTCTCATCAGTTAGGGGACAGCTTAAATGTCCAGAGAGACCTTTCCCAGATCAGCCTCACTGAAGCTGCCTCCCCACTCCTCTGACCATCTGCCCCTCCCGCCAACATTCTACCACATTCAATACCTGATTTATGCATTCATTTCTCAATCCTCCCTCCCTAGAAAGTTAGCTCCTTGAGGGTAGGGACTCTGTCTTGTTTATTGTTACTGCCTCAGTGCGTTAGTGCTTAGCGCAGAGGAGGCATTCAATAGATATTGATGATGATTTGGTTGGTGTCATGTCCTACCTCCTATTTTCTCTTTTGTGCCTCCTGTCTGCCCCTAAACTCGATTGCTAGACTGAACTTTAAGAAGTGGAAACCTGACCACGTCCCTCCTTTACTTAAATCCAGCAACTGCTCACTTCGTTAATGTGTCAGCAGCATTTTACAGTGCTGATCTGTTGTATGTTCATTTCATCCCGTTCAAAATGCTTTCTAATTGCCCTTGTGTTTTCTTCCTTGACTTGGGAGTTTGGGGAGCATGCAATTTAGTTTCCTAATATTTGGGGATTATCCAGATATCTTTCTGTTGCTCATTTGTTCAATTCCTTCCATGGTGACCAAAGAATATTCTTTGCATTACTGGGTCCTTTTACATTCATTGTGACTTGTTTCCTGATCCTGAATATAATAATATAAACATTCCATGTGCACTTGAGGAGGTATATTCTGGAGCTGTTAGGGTGAACATTCTGCACATGTCAATTAGCCAGGTGAGTCGATAGTGTGGGTCAAATCTACTATATCCTTATTGATTCCTTGCCTACCTGTATAAACTGTTCAGAGACGGGTGTTGAAATTTCCAACATAATTGTGGATTTCTTATTTTCCTTTGAATTTTTCCAGTTTTTATCTCTTTTATATTGGAGCTCTGTTCTTTGGAGAAAAATCATTTAAGACCTCTGTTTTAGTGTTTAATTGACCCATTTAAAATTATGAAATGACCTTCATTATCTCCATAATATTCTTTGCTCTGAAATCACTTTATTTGATATTAATATAGTCATTCTTTTGACCCATATTAGCATTGTCCATGTCTCCTAATTTATTTGTGTCTTTATGTTTAAAGTGTGTTTCTACTTGACAACATTTAGTTGGATCTTGCTTTTTTTCTCCATTCTAAAAATCTATGCCATTTCATTGGGATGTTTAAACCATTTATATTTAATGTGGTTTCTGTTTGGTTAGGTTTAACCCTATCATTTTGCTATTTGTCCTTTACTTGCCTCATCTGTTCCTTGTTCTCTCTTTTCTCTTTTTATGCTTTATTTTAGATTGATAGAAATTATATTATTTTATCTCTGTTGGCTTATTTGATATAACTCTTATTATTTTAGTGGCTGATTTAAGGTCCATAACCTACATCTTTAACTTATTACAGTGTACTTTCCAGTAATATTCTACCATTTCACATCAAAACAGTATGTATCTATCTTCCCCAACACCCACCCCCAACACACAGACACTCTTGGCCTTTTTGTGATTATTGTCACACATTGTACTTTTGTCATACATTTAGGAGTTATAAATTCAGTCATTTAGATGTTATAAATCCCCATAATATATAATGTTATTATTTTGTTTAAACAGTCAATTATCTTTAAAGACATTTAAATAATGAGAACAAGAGTAATATATTTCCCTCCATAGTTACCATTTCTAGCCCATTTTATGTCTTTGTGTAGATTCAGATTGCTATTTTCTTAAAAATCATCACTCAAGGATATGCTTATTTATTAGAGAGAGACAGACAGACAGACAGATAGACATTGATGTAAAAGAATGAAAGAGAAACATCAACATCAATTGGTTGCCTCCCATTTGCTCCCTGACAGGGGATCTAACCCCCTCAACCTTTTGGTGAGACACTCCAACCAACTGAGCCATCTGGCCGGGGCCAACATTTCCCATAATGAACATTTAGTGGTGATTAATTCTTTCAGCTTTTGTGTGTCTGAAAAGACTTTATTTAGATTTTGTTTTTGAGAGATATTTTTACTAGATGTCAGATTCAAGGTTGACAGTTTTCTCTTTCAGTACTTTAAAGGTGCTGTTCCAATGCCCTCTCATTTGTTTCTGATGAGGAATTTGCCATCATTGTTATCATAGTTCCTCTATACTTAAAATGATAGGCAGAATAATGGCCCCTCAAAAATATTTGTATCCCCCTGGCTAGTGGCACAGTGGATGGGGTGCTGGCCTGCAAACCCAAAGGTCACTGGTTCAATTCCCTAGCCAGGGCACATAACATGGTTGGTTACAAGCCAGGCCTCCAGCCAGGTCTGTAGCTGGAGGCAGGTGAAAGGCAACCATACATTGATGTCCCTCTCCCTCTCTGCTTCTCTCCCTCCCCCTCTCTCTAAAAATAATAAATATTTAAAAAAATATTTGCATCCCAATTCCTAGAACCTGCATATATCTTAGAATACATGACAGAGGAGAATGAAGATTGCAAATGGAATTAAGTTGGGCAATTCGAGATTATCCTGAATCATTGGGGTGGGCCCAGTGTAACGGTAAGTGTCCTCAAAAGAGGAAGGAGAAGGCAGAAGAAAAGTCAGACAGAGGACAGGTTACTATGGGAGAAAGATACAGAAAGATGCTTTAGAATTTGAGGAAGTGTGTACATATAATCCGAGGAACATGGGACTTGTTTCCTGATCCCGAATATAATATAAACATTCCATGTGCACTTGAGGAGGGTCTCTTAGAAGTTAGAAAGGGCAAGGAAATGGATCCCTTGAACCTCCAGAAAGGCGTGCAGCCCTACCTACACCTTTAGTTCAAGCCAGTGAAACTTGCTTGGGCTTCTGAGACTCTGAGTTGTGGTAGTTTGTTGCAGCAACAACACACATAACTCTGGCTGCTTTTGAGATTTTTCCCCTTATCAATTTGGTTTTGAACAAATTGACTTATGATGTACCTTAGTGTCATCTTCTTAGTGTTTTCTTTCTTTTCTTTTTTCTTTCTGTGTGTGTGTGCTTGGAGTTCATTGAGCTTCTTGGATCTGTGGAGTTATAGCTTCATCAAGATTAGAAAATATTTAGTTATTGTTTCTTTAAGTATTTTTGTCTCCTCCTTTTAGGGACTCCACTTCTTCCCTCTCCTATTTCATTTCATTTTATTTTGTAAAAAGATTTCATTCATCACTTTCAGAGAGAAGGGCAGGGAGGGAGGAAGAAAGGGAGAGAAATGTCAGTGTATGGTTGCCTTTCACCTGACCCCAGCTATAGACCTGGTTGGAGACCTGGCTTGCAACCTGGTTATGTGCCCTGGCTGGGAATCGAACCAGTGACCTTTGAGTTCACAGGCCGGCACCTCATCCACTGAGCCACCAGCCAGGGTTGCTGTTTCATTTTGTAGATAGTTTCTATTGCTATGTCTTCAAGCCCATTAATATTTTTTCTATATTATCTTTCTGTTAATCCCATTTATTGTATTTTTCATCTCAGATATTGTAGTTCCCATCTCTAGAGGTTTTATTTGGGTCTTTCAACATATCTTCCATATCTCAACTTATCTTCCGTATCTCAACTTTTTCCTCCTTAACTTTGGCATATATGAAATACAATAGTAATAACTGTTGTAATGTGCCTTTCTACTGATTCCAAAATTTATATTTATTCCGGGTTGGATTAGGTTGACTGATTCTTTTCCTCATTGTGGATTGTGTTTTTCTACTTTTTTTTTTTTTTTTTTTAATTTATTATTTTCAGAGGGGGGCGGGGTAGGGAGAAAGGCAGAGAGGGAGAGAAACATCAATGTATGGTTGTCTTTCACCTGCCTCCAGCCACAGACCTGGCTGGAGACCCGGCCTGAGATCTGGTTTGCAACCTGGTTATGTGCCCTGGCTGGGGAATCGAACCAGCGACTGTTGGGTTTGTAGGCTGGCACCTCATTCACTGTGCTAACAGCCAGGGCCTGTTTTTCTACTTTTTAAAATTGTTTTGCATTCCTGGTGATCTTTGATTGCAACTGTTACGGCACATTTTGGGTACTGGCTGTTTTTACATTCCTATCAATCTTTTTGAGCTCTGCTCTGGGATGCACTTCAGTGACTTGGGCACAGTTTGATCCTGTCAGGTCGTTGCTTTCTGATGGTAGGTAACTCAGAGGAGTGCTTGCAGCGTCTTGTTTCTCCCTGCTAGGGTTAGACCTTTCTGACCCAATGCCCTAGGAATTATGAGTTTTTAGGCTCTCAAAAATGAGTTGTTTAGGTTTGACTGGTGAGCACAGGCACTAGTCCCCGCCCTGTGTGAACACCAGGCAGTGTTCTCTGCCATCCTGTTGGTCAGCTCTTTTCCAGGCCTCGGGTGGCCTCACGCACGTGTATTGATCAGCCCCCTGCTGAATACTCTGGCATCATGGGGGGCACCCCCTGCAGGTGTTCAGGGTGCTTGCTCTGCAAAGCTCTCTCCCTTCATGTATTGTCCATCCTAATCATTCTAAGTGCACTTGGTCTCCCCAGACTCTCAGCTCATCCCGCGCACCTCAGCAGGCTCAGGGGCCTTGACCTGGAAATTGTCAGAAGGCAGTAATCTAGGTTCAGCTCCTTGGTTCTCTCTCTTCTCTAGATCACTGTTGTCTACTGCCTGATGCCCAGTTTCTTTAACATTGCTTCATGTAATGTCTTTTATTTTTCTGGTGAGACGGTAAATAATAGTTATGCTTTTTCTTCTTGACTAGATTATTTGCCTGTATTTGAGTTCATTAATTCCATCTTCTCATTTTTCCCATCTTCAGTTAAACCCATCCAGTAAATTATTTTTTAATTAACAGACTTTCTAAAAAGATGTTTTTTTGTTTATTATTTTCAGAGAGAGGGGAAGGGAGAGAGGCAGAGAGCGAGAGAGACATCCACGTAGGGTTGCCTTTCACCTGCCTCTTGCTACAGATCTGGCTGGAGACCTGGCTTGCAACCTGGTTATGTGCCCTGGCTGGGAATCGAACCAGCGACCCCTGGGTTCATAGGCCAGCGCCTATCCACTGAGCCATCAGCCAGGGCTAACAGACTATTTTTCAAGAGCAGTTTTGGGTTCACAGAAACATCGAGCAGAAAGAACAGAACATTCCCATATACCTCCTGCCCTAACCACGCACAACCTCCCCTTCCATCAACATCCTGCACCAGAAGGGTGCCCTTGCCTGGCTGTCATTTGTCAGGATCTTCGCCAGAAGAGGGCTGGCAGCAGAGGCAAATCCGGAAAGAACGAACAGCTGGAGACTCTCACAAACCTCTCTTCTCAAAGCTGCGCACACAATCCTTTTCTGAAAGGGGGTCTGAAGGTGGACACTATATCTTCACATCTGCTCTCTGGGCATGTTTTGCTTGCGGCTGAGACAGGGCACAGGGTGGCAAGGTCACCCACACAAGCACACTCAAGCCCCCACCTGATCATGCCTGCAACCATGCTGACGGGCTGGAGCAAGTTACACGGGCTAGCTCAGCATTCCGGGGCAAGGAAGTCCACTCGGCCCACAATGGGGCCAAGAGCAGGTGGGGGTGTGCTGCAGGGGAGTGAAGAATTGGGACCAATAATTAGGCCCACAAAGGATAAAGGCCCTTTGTAAACTCTGGCCATGCTGGTCACTGTTATTACTACCTGTCCAAGAGACCAGGTACCACAGACAACTCTCAGAAAGGACCATCGCTTGACTAAAAATGGGAAGTCAGCTTCAGGACCCGGCGGTCTTCCTAGAGCCCCTGCGGGGCAGGCAGCCCCTGGGCCGGCCAGGCTGCTGGGTGCACATCCACTTGGTGGATCAATAGTAATTTGGGGCGCTGGGGTGGGGCGCCATCTGAGTAACTCAGATGAACTGAACATGAGTGCTGGCTGCTCCCTGGGTCCTTAGGGGAAACTCATGAACCATGCACTTAGCTCAGAGCCTGGCCACTCCCAGCCCTCCTCCCCGTCCCCCGCCCCTCCTCCTGTAGGCCTAGGTGCTCCTGCCTCTTCCGCTGGTGCCCTGAGTCCTGGGAGCTCCTGGTAGGATGGAGGCTGCAGGGCCGCCCCAGGCCAGGCAGTGCTGCAGGGAGGCCCTGGAGAAACTCTTGCCTCACCTCTGCTTTCTCTGCTCCCTGGTGACCTACGCACTGGTGGGTGCCCTGCTCTTCTCAGCCATCGAGGGTGGCCAGGACCTGGGGGCAGGTGACCCGGAGTTCGAGAAGTTCTTGGAGAATCTCTGCGGCCTCTTGCAATGCAACAGGACTGGTAGGTGTCTTCTCTCCCTGGTGCAGGCAGACCCCAGAGAGCAGAGGGTGCTCCTGCAGGGGCGGGGGCTGGGAGCCCTCTGCATGTGCTCCCCATTCTGAGGCCACCTTAGGCAATGGCTGTCCCTCTCTGAGCCTCAGCTTCCTCCTCTGTGAATATGGAGAAAAATGGCCTATTAGGGCTGTGTGAGGAATGGAAAAAAGCACTGAGCAGCCCGGGCAGCTCCGAGGGTCCAGCTCCTGTCCGTTTGCCTCGGCTCCCAGGCCCCACACCCACCAGCAGGCTCTGGCCAGGGCGGGGGTGGGGGGTGGGTGGGGGGTTTTTGAATCTGGGCTCTGAGTTCCTAGGCTGGGTCTCAGAGCTATGCCTGCCTCACCTTATGATTCAGTTTACAGGGATTAGAAGTCAAGGAATGACCCAAAATGGGCTTGGATCTGCCCCCCAAGATAGCAGCCTGCCCCGCTAGTCTACCATTTTCTGTTTCAAAAAACATTTCTGTTGTTGAACTTAGGGGAAGGGGGAGGGATTATCAGAAGGCCTCGTTCTAGTCTTTGTTGTTGTGTGACCCCAGGCAGAGCCATTGCCCTCTCTGGGTCTAGTGTGCCAGACGGAAGGGGGCCCACGACCACCGGGACCGGTGGGAAGTAGATGAGATAATAAACATGGAGCCTCTGCAAAGGCACAGGCACTTTATGTATATGTGTCCCTGTGGGGTTGCATTTGTATCTAGTCACTTGTTTCTACTAGAGACAGGTCCTTTCAGCTGGGCTGTAGAGGTTGGTCACAGGAGGCAGAGCCTCTCCTCCATGGAGGGGCCTCCTGACTACCCCCTGCACCTGTCCCAGACAGACACACCCCTGCTCTGTGCGCAGCCAGCCTGGGACATGACTTCTGCCATCACTGCTGCTGGGACACCCTGAGGCACCGCGGGTCCAAGTTCAGGGCTTCCCCAACCTGGCCATGCATCTGAATTACCCAGAGTTTATCTAAAACACACATTCCCAGGTTTTTCCCCAAACTGACTTATTCATGATCTTTGGGGCTGGGCGGGAATCTAATTTTTAAAAAGTTTCCCAGCTGCTTCTGATGTGCAGAATGCTATGGGAATACAGAGCTGGTCCAAACCCATTTTGTACAGATTTTCAACGGAGGTTAAAATGTGACCATAAGTACTAGCTAAGTGCAGACCCCCAGCCAAGAGCTCTTTACACATTAGCACACTTAATCTTTACACCAAGCCTACGAGGTGGGTATGAACTGTTCCCCTTCTACAGATTGGGAAACTGAGGCACTGCAAGTTAAGCAGCTGGCCCGAGGTCATAAACTAGAAAATGGATCTAGGGATTCAATCCCAGGCATTGGAACCCCAGAGCCGGAGCCTGTCACCACCCTAGGGAAACTGAGGCTGAGAATCAGGCTTCCTGTCTGCAACTTACAGGAACTAGTCAGGGTCAGAACTGGGTCTGGAATGTAGGTGTCCAGGTTCTCAGGCTGGTGCCCACTCAAATGAGTAGTGACTTCCTGCTGTGTGGCAGGCTCTGTGACATCCTCTTACCACTCTACCAGACTCTGGCAGGTGGCTTCTAGGGTCCCCAAATCCACTGGCAGCCAAGCCAAGAGAACCACCTGAAAAGCTCCCTGAGAAACCGGGGCCCCCGAACCTGCTCCTGCCACACACCCCAGACACCCTGAGGTGGCTGGTGCCCACAGACCCCAGCATAACCAGCAAACTCCACCAGGTGTAATGACCTCCAGGAGGGCGTGTGAGTTGCAGCCACGTAACAGCTTACATTTCATAAAAGCCTTTTGCTTTCAGTTTACAAGCACCTGGTGAGAGACAGAGAGTGGGTTTGTATGCCCCTTTGCAAGCTGTGAGAAACGGAGGCTCTGGAGGTCCAGCAAGCCCTCTGGGCCACCCAGCGATCCCATGGCCCCCCACACTTCTCCCTCGGGTGCTCTGCGCAGGCGCTGGAGCAGGCCCTGCTGCAGACAGTTCAAAGCAGGCCTCCGAGAGCCAAGTAGAACCAAGTGCTGATGGGGCCACAAGATGGGGGTGGGGGCCTGCGGGTCCCCGGGGAAGGCTCCCCTTCCCCTGGGTGGGACCTACCCTGAAGAGGGGAGCCCTGTCCCTCACGCTGGTCATGTCTTTCCGGAGTGATGGAAGACAGGAAACTGGACCTGGGGCAGCTGCTACGCAAGGCAAGGCCGCATTGGTTCAGCAGGTCTGCGGACTGGTCCTTCCCGAGCTCCCTCTTCTTCTGCTGCACCGTCATCAGCACTGTGGGTAAGTTCCAGGGCAAGAACCGCCTGGGTGCGGGGGGCTGGGGGGCGCTGGGGCCCCTTGGTGAGAATGTGGGGATGTTTACTTCATGGCGCGTGGAGGGCCTACCCTGCTGGGCCTACTGTGTACCAGTGGGCCCTGTTCCCAGCTCAGGGTCACGGCGGTCCCTGCCACTGGCTCAGAGGAAACTAGAACTTGTGGAAACTAGAACTGTCCAGCGTTCCTTCAGGTGGGTGCAGCCCTCGCCTATGGGCAGATCTCAGTGAGCAAGGTGTGGGATAGAATTCAGCCCCTCTTGCCCCTCAGCTGAATGCAAAACACCATTTGGCGGTAGCACCTCCAGCTCAGGCTCCCGGGCAGGACAGAACCCAGGACCACCGAACCTGGTCAGCAGGTGGTGTGCTCAGGGTTTTGTGGGGCCCAGAGCTGAGGCAGCTGCCCCCCGCTTGGGTCAGGTCCAGGAGGCAGGACTTGGGTGCTGAGTGTGTTAAAGGCTCCCTGGAGGGGGTGACAGCCTGAGGGGTCCGAGAGGGGGAGCAGGAGTTTGGGGGAGGGGCATAAAGGGGGCTCTCCAGGCTGAGACCGGCAAGGGCACAGGGCCCAAAGCACAAGGAGTGCCAGCTTTGTCAGGCGGGGAAGTTAGGCTGAAGAGAGAGGAGGCTCAGACCTCAGCCAGGCCTGCCAGCTGGACTGAAGTGGCCGGGCTCACCCCAAGGGCAGCGAGAGTGCTGTCCAGAGGGTCTTAAGCAAGGAAAGGACATGGTAGCTCAGCATTCTGGAAAGACCACCCAAGCTGCCGCACAGAGGTGGATCAGAGAAGGGAAGATGGGCCCCAGGGAGGCCAGGAACAAGGCTTCTGTAACAGACGACCACAATGGCCCCACCTAGGACAATCGTCATGAGGATGGAAACAGGGGTGGGTTGAAGGAGGACTTGAAGGAAAATTTGCAGTGAGTGGATATGAGGGGAAAGGGGAGGAAGCTGCCATGGTCTCCAGCTTGGTGGGTGGAGTCCTCGGCCTTGGGGGAGGGTGGTGAGGACACTGGACCTGGGGGTGGATGCGAGGGGCCAGGACATGAGCGTCAGGGCACGAGGCCTCCCAGGACTGCCTCCCACTGGAGACACTCAGCGCTGGGGCTCCCCGTGAGGGGCAACATGGGGACTGGATTTGAGGGTCACCAGCACCCCCACATGGTTGCTTTCAGGACTGGTCTCATTCGCCTGAATGCTGCTACTGCGGGGTTACTGGCAAAAAGAACAATAAAAGCTGCACTACTGCGCACTCACCGGGGCCAGGCATGGGGTCAACACGCTTCGTACACGTCCCTTATTTTCCACGGGACCCGCTGAGCTAGATGCGGTGTCTGTCCCATTCAGCAGGGGACAAGCCGCGGGGGGAGGCTGGACCCCACCTCATGCCGCTCAAGTCAGGATCCGGTGATTCTAACGGGAGTCCAGGCCAAGAACCGCTGATCTAACGGAAACGCATTAGTTTGGTTTAGATCCTAAGGAACGATGCTGCTACCCACAGCACAGGCCCATTAGGGCACCAGGCTGTCCAGCAATTACCGCCGGAGCAGGACGTTGGGGGCAGTCCTGTGCTACCCGTAATCAATAATGGCGTCTGAAGGTCCTGCTGGCATTACTGCTTCTTGCCTTCTGTCTCTGGGTCACCTGAGTACACCGGGTCTGGATGCTGGGAAAGAACACCCGACAGGTGTGAGGTTGGTCAACCCCCAGTCGTTTCCACGTGGGTCAGCCCCCTTGGGTGAGAAAGTTCAGTACATAGGCTGTTAAATACTCAAAGCCTAAGTGGGGTGGACCGATCCTAGTGGAATATACAAATGCATCATAAGAAACGATATGAGTTTCCATTAGGCATTTCAGCATTCAGTAATTGGGATAGTTAATACAGTCCCTTCCTTGGGGCTCTGAGACGTGCTTGCTTAATGCATTTCTGTAATGTGGCTTATACGCTGGATTGTAAACATATCCCATCCAAAGGCAGCTCAAAGGCTTCGTTTATAATTTGCTCAGTCCACCGTTGCCGAGGGCATGTGCGTGGGGGGTGGTCTTTAGGGGAGGGGTACACACAGTTGTAGGCTGTGGGCTGTGTGACCCTGAGCAGGTCCCCTGACTTCCCTGTTCCCTGTCCATTAAATGTGGTAATAATTGTGGTTGCCAGACTCGGGAGTTTTTCTATACAAGGAATTTTGACTCCAAAAGACACTTTATAAATCCCACAGAAACGTGATATTCTTTCCATAAAGAAAAATCTGAGCCTGAGTTCCCATACTTGAGGCTGGGGGTTTTTCCTGGAGAGGGTCTCCTTGCTTTCCTACAGGTGCCTGAGAACTGGGGGCTTATGCACTCTCTGGAAAATGGAGGCTCCTGTCTGTGGGCCCTCATGGCTGCTACTGACATCCTTACGGGCTGATGGCTCTGTGGGGCCTGTGACAAGCTTGGGTCTGGGGATCTTTGCTGACACCCAGGGCTGGTGCTCTGAGCTCTTGCCCCTGCAGGAGAGCTCAGTCCCTTCCTCCTTCCTCCTCCCTGCTTCCACTCCCTCCTCCATGGCCACAGTCAACTCCTAGTTTTAGCATCGGGAATCCCATGTCCTGGAAAACCCTCCGTTCCTGAGTGAACTGGGCAGTTGGTCATCCTACCCACAACCCACCTCTGCCCCGCTCTTCCTTAGATCCTGCCTCCACTATGGTCTCCTCGGTGGTTCTGGGCTTTCACTGATGCCCAGAGGAGAGGCTGCCCTGAGCCACTTCTGCCACCCCCTGTCCCTGAGGGGAGGGCAGGGGCTGCTGGAGACCCTCAGAGAACTGGGAAGGAGAACAGAGGCAACGGCAACTCTTGGCATTGCCTCTGCAAGTCCTGCCCCAGGATCCCAACGGGAGGTGTAGCCAATGCAGCCCCCGCTCGTGACCCCAGTGCACACACCTGCGGGGTCCTCGCAGCTCCCTGCTGGAATGGGGGAGGGCTGAACTCAAGGCCAAGCTTCCCTCTCAAGTAGGAGCTCCCAGAGGGCATGACCTCTGCCTATTCCTCGTGTGCCCCCACCCCTGCCCAGAATAGCCTGGCATATAATAGATGCTCAATAAATGTGAAACCAGGCTGGGTTTCTTTGCTCTAATCACTCACCCAACACACCGTTCCTTTATTCCCCATCCTTGATCACCACATGTAATTCCATCCTCACTAAGTCGAATTTGATTCCTATCTGCCTCTCCCACTAAATCAGAAGCTCAGTGGGGTTGGGTCCTTTATTTACTTTGCTCTCCGCTGTATCTCCAGTGCACACGGTCAGCACGCCATGTGCATACACGATGAACACACATACGGAGCTGACTGTCCTGCCCTCACATGGCACCTTTGGAAAGAGCCACGTTGGTATGGTGTGCCCTGGGACAGATGCACACTGATGAGACCCACCGAGGGCCACTTCCTCCTCCCGGGACCCCGGCTCGGCAGGCCCTGGGCATCGCCCGCTCCTGGAGGGCCTGAGGCCAGAACTTGTTGCAGGAGGGTAGCCCTGGAGAAGCTGGGGCCCGGCCAGCCTAGCAATTATCTTCCAATTAATTTACATAATTGGGCTGGGTTTCCTGTATTAATCAGCCTTTACGACATCAAAAATTAAACACAGGCATTAATATAAAAGCTCCCTCTGCTTGCTGAAGCCCCTGAGCTTGCCCATTGAGAAGTTCCAACTACCTGGGCTGAGGGTTTGAGGGTTCCTGGCTCCCGCCCCGCTGTGGACGAGAGGGTGGGGGCGGAGGAGGTAGAGGGAGGGGCTGGAGAACAGGGAGCCCTCAGCCCGCTCCTCCCTTCGCTTGGATGAGGTGTCCTCGCTGGTTGGAAGTTTCTACCCCCTGGGGGCTCCTGACCCAGCTGGACATTGAGCCCCGGCTTGGGGGCCGGCAGCTCTGGGAATTTGACTCCCAGCTCTGCTCTTTACCACATGTTCGCTCTAAGCCAGGTGGTTTCATGTATCCAAGCCTCAGTTTCCCCATCTACGAATGGTCCCAATAACACCGACCTATGACAGCTGGTTGACACCAGCCCACCATGAGCGCTCCACAGGCGGCTAGCGTTAGCTCCTGGGGGTGAGGACACCAGCATTTCTCTGTGACAGAGTTGCCTGCTCTGTGTCAGGCACTGGTCCCAGGCAAAGTAGGGACTGTCATCCTCATTTTATGGATGAGGAACCCGAAGACATGAGTAGTCAAGCCACTTTCAAGTGGATGGCAGAGCTGGGATTGGAACTAAGGTTGGTAAGATTTTAGATGCTGGGACCCTACCTTCTTCCCTGTGGTTTGGGGAACATGTTTATCTTGACCACTAAACCACAAGTGGCTCTGAGGGCAACACTTGCATTTCATTCACTTTTCAACTTCCTACCGTCCCGAATACTACGCGCACTGCGGTAACATCGTTGGCACCTGATAGTCGCCTGTGACATAGAAACAAATGGACCGAGAGGCCCAGCCATCATCCCAGGGGAAACAAGGGTGGCTTCTGGAGGGTGAGGGACGGGTGGGTATGATTGCGGAGCCTTCGGCGCCCCCTCTCCCGCCCTCACCCTGTCCTTCCAAGTGAGCCTCTCATCTCACAGACACACAGACATAGCCACAGCGGAATTAAAGGCGATCAGCTCCCTCCCAAACATGTGCTTGTGCCCTGCCAAGGGCATTTCAGGTCAAAATGATCTTGACCTGAGTAGCTCTGTATCCTGAAGAGAAGCTGGGTGTCACCCTCTGCTCCCCACCAAAGCAGGCCTGACGTTAGCCACGTTAGCCACGTAGATGAATGTTTCACGATGAATATTTGCCAACACGTTGTGTCCAATGTTATGCCAAGGAGGAAGAATGGCAGGCGACCTCTCCACCGCTTTTTGGGGAGGGAAAAGAGCAGATGACAATCCCCGACTATGTGTCCTCTTTTCCAGGCTATAGCCACATCTTCCCCGTCACCAGGCTCGGCAAGTACTTGTGCATGCTCTACGCTCTCTTCGGCATCCCCCTGATGGTCCTGGTCCTCACGGACACGGGAGACATCCTGGCAACCATCCTATCCACGTCGTACAACCGGCTCCAGAACCTCCCATTCTGCCGCCCTCCCCTGTCCAAATGGTGCTCCCAACTGCTTCGCAGGAGGCAGCCTGACGCCAAGCCCACCGACCAAATGGTCCCCAGGATCGTCATCGATGCCCCGGAGACCGCGGGCCCCAAGCCTGGCAGGCGCCCCTCCACCTCCAGCAGCAACATTGAGCTGCTCGGGAGGTTTCTTGCACGAGAGAAGCAGAAGGCGCTGCAGCCGCCCCCACCGGCCGTGGAGAGGAGCAACTCCTGTCCCGAGCTGGTGTCGGGCAGACTGTCCTCCTCCATCATCAGCAACCTGGACGAGGTGGGGCGGCAGGTGGAGAGGCTGGACGTGCCCCTGCCCGTCATCACCCTCCTCATTCTGGTCTACGTCTCCTGCGCGGCCGCCATCCTCCCCACCTGGGAGAAGCACCTGGGCTTCGAGGACGCCTTCTACTTCTGCTTCATCACGCTGACCACCATCGGGTTTGGCGACACCGCTTTAGAGCACCCTCACTTCTTCCTGTTCTTCTCCCTCTACATCATCGTCGGGATGGAGATCGTGTGCATCGCTTTCAAGCTGGTGCAGAACAGGCTGATTCACGTCTACAAAAATCTCATGCTGTTCTTCACAAAAGGGAGGTTTGGGGACCCTGCTAACAGGTGAAGGCTCCGCGACCCCCGCAGCCAGCTGGGCTGGTTTCCTTGCACGAAACGCCACCTCAGCCTCTTATTGAAGACACTGGGGCTTGGAGACAGAGCCTGCACCAAGGGCTGGCCAGTCCCGGGGCCCTGCACAATCGTGGCCAGCACCCTTCCTATCAGGACATTAGACAAAAACTGTCACCCTTCCTCAAAGCCCAATTTATTTCTGTCTTCATTTTTAAAAAACTGTCACCTTAGGTAGATGAAATCGCATTATGGAGGTCACCAATTTGTTGCAACGTGAGAAAGAAAATTACCTTTGTTCTTGCAGTTTGTACTTTGTGCTGGATTAAATGCTCCCCTGTACTCTTGGTGAAGCAGAGCTAGTCCGAGTGGCCTCTCTTCTTAAATGACTGCGTGAATGCAGCTGTGAGGGGACAGACTTCAGCCCTTGTAAAAACGTGCTGATACCTCCGAGTGCAATTGTCACCTGGTTCACAGGGGCCTGGGAGATATCCTGATTGCCACAGTCTGTGCGGACCAGTGTCCTCACTCAGCGGCACAGGATGGGCACCTCCTGAATGAGTTGGCATGGGAATGTCCCGGTCTGTGTGACAGTTGCTGCAGGTGTCCCAACCGGGTGCTCTGGTACTCCAGCTCTCTTTGCCCAAGGACTTTGGCCACCAGGGTATGGGCCTTTGACAGGCCAGGCCAGGAGTACCAAGGAGCCCAGGCTCTTGGGAGCAGCCCTCAGCCCATGACTGATGGTCCCCAGCTGCTTGCCTCTCCCACGGGATAACTCTGGGCCATGGTCGCCAACATCTCCCGAGTTCCCCAACTGAACGGAGCTCAGCCGCTCATGGGCACACCCAGCATGAGCCTCCTTCAACTCCCTGTCTCATTTTCCACTCCTCTTGAGATCACCCCTCAATAACCCACATGCACACAGAATCCGACTGGTCTCAGAGTCACTCCTGGGACCCAGCCTGGGGGCAGATGGAACCAGTCAGACTATGAGCTGGTCGCCACTCCCACAGTGTAGTATGAGGTTTACTGTTTCCCTGGTCAGTTATGAAAAAATGTCTGATTTGGGAGAATCAGAGTTTCTCTGAGACAATCTAGGGGAGAGAAAATCAACCTGCGTCCAGGGATTAGAAAAACCAGTCCCTAGGTCAATGATGAATCTTGCTGCAATGTATAGAACAAAAGTTGCATGGACCAATAAAAAAAAAACTCCAGGAGATTCCAGGTTGAAAATAAAGGAAGCACCGAACTTTTTCAAAGTTCAGTTAGACGGACCCCCAATGCTCTATGGTTTCCAGGCTCAGAGAGTGGAGGTAGTTGGTAACAGCAAGTCCCGTTCAAGGGCACATAGGAAGTTTATCAGGAACACACATGCAAATTAAAGGTCACGGTCATTTACTAGTGGGTAGGTTTTCTTCTGCAGTTCTGAGGACATATTTCCGCAGGGCTTCCTGCTCCTCATGTCTCACCCCTCTGTCCCCTGCACCCCATATTCTGGCCCCCTGTTCACTTCTCACTCCTGGGCAGAAATGTAAGTTTATTTGTTCTCAACCTTGCCTGCGAACCTGAGGGGCTTCAAGGGTTCACCTGTCATTGGGCGGAGAAACGTCCTGCCCTCCCAGCTCCTCTGGGGCCTTCAGGAACCCAGACCAAAGCCTTGGGTGGGGACACTGACTCAGAGGCTGTGGGGGTCGTCCTGTCCGGTTGTCTGCCAGCCCAGCACGTGGCATTCTTAGCCCTCCCTCCACCACTTTTAATAGAAAAAATAGAAGTTCTTGGCATTTAACTGAAGGTGGTGGGGAGGTGGAGGATGGAGGGAGCTGTTCCCGGAGGCCGGGTCCCCGGGGCCTTCAAGAGTGGTCGCTGTCAAGGGAAGGGCAGCCGGGCTCAGCCAGCACTGGGTGTCGAGACTGAAAGCTCCTGGGCCTGGGGAGGAAGCGCCCCGATCCAACACGAAGGCGGCGCGGGGCGGCTGACCGGGCCGCGCTTCCCCGAGCGGCCACCAGGTGGAGCCGCCGGACCGCGTGCCTGCGCTCCGGGGCCGGCAGGCAGCGCCCCACCGCTCCGCGTCTGCAGCCGCCCGCACTGCGCCCCCGGGAAGGGGCCTCCGGGAGCGGCTGTCTCCTCTGTGGCCAAGAGGGGACCACGCGGCTTCTGTCCTCACCGTGGCCCTAGAGGAGGGGGCTCCTCGGGCCTCCGTCCCCGGCCGCGGGCGGGGGAAGCAGCCCCTCGGACCCGCGCCCGCCCAGCGGCTCGCACGAGCAGCGCTCCGCACTCCTGTCCCGCCCGCGCTGTCCCCTGGCCTTCGGTGACACGTCCGGCCAAGCTAGGGCTCCGGAAATGTTACCACCCAAGCCCCGGCCACTAGACACTTGGTGTCGGGTCATTAGTCCCCCCTCGCGTGGTTTCCTTTCTCCTCCGGTCCAGCAGCCTCACTCTGGGGTCAGCCCAGCCGGCGCTCGTGAGAAAGACCCCTGGACGCTGCTGCAAGTACAGGTGCCCCGACCCACCTGAGATCTGCCGGGTTGGAGGCTCAGGGAGTGACCCCCCCCTCCCCCCATGGCTGTGGTTTGCTATTTCTAAAGCTGCCAGGTTCCTCTCATGAGAACCAGCCTTATGGGGAGTGGGGCGCCGGCAGGGACAGGAGTGGGGGGCCTGCTTCCTGCAGGGCTGTCTGGGAGCCCTGCTCCGCTGAGTGGCCTAGACAAGGGCAGGCCTGCCTCTGGGCCTCTGCAGAGAGAGGAGGATGGGCCTGGGCAGCCCCCGTGGCCCCGCCTTGTCAAGAAAAGAGAACCTGCTGTTTCCCTGGGTGGGAAGCAGGAGGGACCTGGACCCGTAGGACACCAGCATGTGGGCTGCTGGGTGCCTTGCGGTGACCTGGGCCGCTGAGCCCTGACCTGGGCTGGTGGCTGCGGGGATGTGGAGGGCCTTGCCTGGGAGGCAGAGGCCTTGAACCCTGGCAGGTTTCTTTTCCAGCCACATCTGCATAAAACAGCACCTACCTCAAAGGGCTGTTGTGAGGTTCCAACAGGGAAACCCACGGGAAGGGCTGCAGCTCCGAGTCCAGCTCTGTGGGCTCTTTAAAAAGTTCTCGCTGTCCCCACGACTGAGATTAGGTCAGTCATGCCGTGTGTGGGCTGTCCCGGGCACTGGCAGGAGGGGTGGCTGGCCAGGCGGGCGCATGGCATAATCAGCATCAGCCTGCAGGGCACTCAGTGAGCGCCCACCGCTCCTGGGGCACCTCGATCATGGAACAGGGGCCGTTCTCACCCAGGTGGGGCATCTTCGGCAGCTAACACCTAGCGCACGTGGGCTGGGGGGCAGCGGGAAGCGTTCTTCCTCAGCTCCCCACTTAGTACCTGGGATTCCGCGGCACAAAGGTAGCCTTTGCCCCAGCCTGCGCTTGTCACTCTCTCTTGGCTTCCAAAACTGCACTTTGCCTGATGGTCTCTCTCTCCAGGGCTTCCACCTGTGGCCTTCGTGTCTTCCCTGTCTCCACTCCCCACTCTTGGCCTCATCCACTCTGGGACACCACCCCCAGGACTCCAAACTGAAGGCTGCTTCCCGCACCTCTAACTGACTGACGTGTGCAAGACTGAGCGTGGATCTCACGCCCATCCTGGGGGCAGCAGCTCCACCCTGCCAGCTGCTCCGTCTGATGCTGGGGCTCTCTTCCCTCCCCTGCTCTGACTGGAAGAGGCATATATGCCGCTGTAAGACTTCCCTCAGTCTCCAGCGTGCCTCCCAGAGAGCTCCACTGCTCTGGTTTCAGGTGGGGCCTGCAACGTGTAGATCTTAGGAGCTCCCAGGTGACTTGTGGCTCATTCATTCATTTATTCATCCACAAGCCACTGTTTAATGAGCTCCGTGTTCCGGGCACTGGAGGGAGAGCCCTGAAGGAGAATACTTCCACACGCAGGCACACAGCCGATGGTCCTGGGTATTTGCTGGGCGAAGGGGCATCCAACAGGCGTGGTGAACCAGACAGACCTCTCTCTCCCTGGCAGAGGATCAATAAGACAGCTGGATGACAGGAGAGCTGGGCTGAGGACTTTGTGTGCCCCCATCCAGCTCCCTGGAAGCCAGGCATGGGCCATGCCTGGCGGTGGACAGTCCGAGGTTGAAAGGCCTAGGAGGCTAGGTTGTTGCCATGGTGACCGATGTGTATCTATTTAGCGGAGAACTTTGAAGTTGACTTGGATGCAGGGCAACAAAGGGCAGCTCTATCTCGGGTACAAATTGTGGCTTCTTTTCATCCTCCTCAGCCCTGTACTGCCTGCTTTTGTTCCTGCCATTTAGATCAGAGAATAAAACCCTTTCAAATGCTATACATTCAACACATGGGCAATTAAGGGGCCAATTAAGGTTCAAGCTCCCCTTTAGTCTCCTCAAAAAGCAAGAAAAAAGAAAAAAGAAAGCCTGCACAAGGTGATCAGCATCATCAGCAAGCACATCACTATCCAACAAATACAGTGGGGGGGCAAAAGTCGGTTTACAGTTGTGAGTTCACGGGACAGTTAATAAAACTATTGTCATAACCATGACCTGCATGTCTTTTTCCACACAAACACCTACAAACCTACCTTTACTCACCCCTGCACGTACTGAGGACCTACCACATGCCAGGACCCAGGGGATTTAGAGTGGTACAAAATGACCCGGTCTCTGGGCTCCCAGAGGTTATCATCAGGACTACCGTTCCATGCCTCAGTTTCCACAATGGACAACAACTGAGCAGAAGTAGCCCAGGGGTGGTGCTTTTCTGAAGCCCAGGCAAAGATTCCAGTCACCCCAGTTTTAGCCTGAGTAGATTTGCTTTGTTCTGTTTTATATATTCTGCTCATCTACAACGTTTTTGTTTGAAGAAAGAAGTCCAGAACTTGAGAGAGAGATGGGAATGAAACCCACTGGCCAAGGGTTCCCATGACCTTCTCCAAATGGCTTGTTCTGTGACGCTGACAGCTGAGGACACAACTGCACCAAGACTGCCACACTGGGGAGGGCGAGTGGCATTAGGATGTACACCAGCCTGCCCAGCTGACGTCCTGCCTTCACTTTTCGCAAAGGAAGGATCTTTGCTCAGCTTGTTGGCAAAAGAGAAAATCCTGCGCATTGTCACCAAGCACACCCAGGTGGTCGCTTCTGCGACTTCTGCCCGTCTCAGACTTTGGGTCCTCGGGTCCTCACAGCTCCTCCCTTGCAGTTGCAGGGTCAGCACCCTCCTCGGGGTCCTGTCAGCTCTGGTCCGCTGACCAGAATGTCCGCTCTACGCTGCTAGACCACATGGTCTCAGTGCAACATCTTTTGGAGAAATGTTGTTGGAAGAGGTGCCTTGGGCCGTGTTGGTGCTATTGTTTTGGGGCCTGTGCCTTTCCGGGGTTTTGTCCCCAAGCTCAGAGAGCCTGGTGGCCAGTGCCCTCTGACCCCTTCTTTTCCCCCGTCTTCCTTCTCAACAGGTGATTGAGCAACATCAGGCCTGATTCGAAAGGCCACTTGAGTCTTTCCCAGAAGCCATTTGCACTGTCTGGGCAGGAAGTGGGTCGGGGACACGGCGTTTTATTGACTGTCTCTTGCATTGAGGCGCCGCAGGGATGCTTTATTAACACAGCAAAACCAGACGACCTCATTGCACTGCCTGGAAGCCCTGGAGGTCCAAGCCGGTATTTTTACCCCAGGCTGAGTCTTTTCACGTTTACTTCTTTCACAGGTGCATGACCTTCCTCCCCGAAGGCCGCATTGCTGGGAAGAGCAAGAGAGATCCTGGATTGCAGGTCGGCTCCTATTAGAGTACCCTGACCTTGGTGACAGTGTCCCCCTCCACCTTCAGGAGGCTTCAGGAATCTGCTGTTTGGCCTCCTCATCACGGGGTCCTTCCAGAGGTTAGAGGCACCGGGATCACCGAGGCCCATCTCCTACTATGCTGTGCACGGGACTGTGCACACAGTGGGCCCACAGTTTAAAGGCTGAAGGATGGACTAGCTGCTGCCAGGTGCGTCAGATCAGGGGCCTCTCGGCTTCAGCAACTTTGGGGGACCCCTTCCTTCCGGGGATGTGTGTTTATGGGCCCTTCCAGTCCTTCCCTCATCCTACAGGGAGATGTGAGCTATGGGGAGCAGAGGGGGAAGGGCCATGTCAAGGTCTAAAGCCAGCTGGTCAGTGGTCACACATCTCACACCTGCTCTTCCTTCCCCTCTGGCCACCACAGCCCAGGGAGATGCCCCAGAAGCAGGACTAGTTCCCATCCATGGGAGGCAGGGAAGTGGGCTCCACCCACAACGGAAAAGTTCCTGCTCTTGGATCCCACGATGCCGCAGCCAGAGGTGTTTCTGAAGGTGATAGTTACACAGGCACGGAAAGAAGTGGTTGTACGGATCGCTTACTGTGGAATTCTTTATCCGGACCAATAATGGAAATGCCTATAGCATGACAGCAAGAAGGGCAGTGTTCACAGGCTGGACTCTCTCAAACCCTGCAAGTGAAACTGTTTGCAATCAACATGTATTACTTTAGTAGTAAGGCAGAAGCCCAAGAAAAAATCTTTTAGAAAAGTTATTGGGATGGTTTGCAACATAAGAACATTGTTACCAAAATTAAACCCACTGGGCAATACTTGTGTAAGACTCAGTGTGCAAAGCCTTGTGCTAAGCCCTGGGCGTGGGGTCATGACATTTAATGACACCTGGCCTTTTCCTCTCAGGTTTCATGAAGGGTGGCATCAGGGCAGGTCTTTGCGTCAATCAATGAGGCAGCCTGGGAGAGGTAGCAGAACTTGTTGGGGAAGGGCAATGGTTCAGACTAGCTTGGGTTCGAGTTCTCGGGGGTGGGAGAGCAGTGTTGCTAATAACCCCAGCTGGGGGTCCCCCAATGTCCATCCAAGGAATGAACAAGGAAATTGTGATAAAGCCACATGGCGGAATACTATACAGCCGCGAACATGGACGGCCTTTCGTTCTACATGATATGGATGAATCTCACCAGTGATATTTTACAAAAGGAACCTGATGAAGAAAAAATACCTACAGAATGATTCCAGTTATAAAAATATTTCAAAATAGGCAAACCTCCAGTATGTTTTTAGGGAAACTATCACAGGTGCTAAAATGATCAACATGAGCAGGAGAAAATGATCAAAAGTGGTTGCTTGTAGGGAAAGGGAGAGAATTGTGACTGAGGACAGACACCCAGGTCTCTTCCAGCCTAGCTCTACACCTGGGCCTGGGAGGGGGTCACGTTGGGGCTCACTGAACAATTATTCTTTACACTGCAAGCACATGTGCTTTGCCCTCTTCTGTATATATGATGCATCTCATGATAAATATGTGAGACATAAGCAGGAGAAGCTTATTGTAAATAACACTTCAAAACTATGGCAGGCCGTACCATTACCAATGGAAAGTAAAAAATCTTCATCCTCCCACGTGCCCATCCCTCACTGACACCCATCCAGAGCTGGTGTATTTGTGTTTTGTACAGCTTTTCACATAATGGATTTGTTTTCCTGAATTGTATTCTAACAAATACGCTGTCCTGTGAGCTGTAGCTTCACTGAAGAATACTATCCGGATTTTTTTTTTTTCCTATGGTAAACAGTGAACTACTTCATTTTCTGACGTTGTTACTTGGTATCTCACTGTAAGGGTGACCATTTCCTTTGGAGGCCCCTTCCGCCATGTTGCAGGCACTCAGGAGGTTTTTTCCTGTTGCAATTCTGAAGTCACATGAGTGTTCCAACTACTTTTCAAGAGACCTCTCCTCCTTAGGTATCTTCTCTCGGGCGGGGGTGCGGCGCATGCCCGGGTTGTAGGAGACCTTCAGTCTCTCCTTGCTGCTGTCTGAGACGGATCTGTTCTGCTTTCCTTGGAGGAATTCGGGTGGCAAAATCTAAAGCTTCAAGAATAAGACCCCCAAAGTCGCCTTGGAAGCAGCCAGTAGCTCGCCACCTGTGTGCAACGGGAAAGCCAGATGGTCCCCAAAGGCTCCGTGGAAAGGGAGAGCTCTCGTGTGTGTGCGTGTGTGTACGTGCCGATGTGCACGTGTGTGTGTGTTTGTGTGTCCCTGAGGCCCCCAAACACTCGCTTTGCTGAGAGACAACACCTACAACGGTCAATACAAATCCAATTGGACATAATGACGGGATTTCGTTCCCCCCCTCACAGATGGTGGCTGAGATTTTTCAGATGCCTTTTCGTTACAGGCAAGTTTCTGAACAAAATAATTAGGTTTGGGTCTCTGCAGCCTCTCCTGTTGGACTATTGATTATCCACCGAACTCCCTCCCCCACCCTGGCCCCCTGAGGACATCTGGGGTTGCAGTTGGCATAGAATGTGGATCCAGACAGCTCTGGGCAGGAGGGGTGGCAGCCTGCTTAGTGACCGGAGTCAGGGGTCCCTCCCCGAGGGCTCAGCTGCTGGCGGCCACTGGTGGGCACCCACCTGACAGAACCCCTAGCACCAAACGTCAGCTATCCCTGGACCACAACAATCCAGGAAGCAGAGCTCCTGGCCCCACCGCCCTGACCTGGTCTGTGGGACCTCAGGCGAGTCCGTGTCCCTCTCTGAGTCACTTTTCCTGCTGGAAAAGGCAGCCATTACACGCAGTAACTCCAGGTCTCCTTCCAGCAAGGACATCCTTGTCCCAGTGCTGTCCAATAGGAGTAGAATGGGAGCCACGCATGGGAGCCACGTAGGAAATTTAAAATGTTCTAGCAGCCATGTTGTGTTTTTTTTTAAAGTACAATACTGGCAAAATTATTATTAGTTGTTAGTTGTAAAAGATTTTATTGATTTATGGTTAGAGAGAGGAGAAGGCAGGATAGAAACATTGATCAGCCACCGCTGCATATGTCTTGACAGGGGACCCAGCCCACACCCCAGGCCTGTGCCCTGACGGGGAATCGAACTGGTGACCCTTCGCTTTATGGACTGATGCCCAACCAACTGAGCCACATGGGGCAGGGCTGGCAAACTTATTTTTAATAATATATTTTATTTAACTCAAAGTATCTAAAATGTTATCCCTTCGGCACGTAAACAATATAAAGCATTAATGAAATGTTTTGCCTTTTTTCATAAACCCTTTTAATTGTAGCATGTATTTCATACTTAGCGTGTATCTCAATTCAGCCTAGTTGCATTTCAAATCTCCACAACCGCAGGTGGTGAGTGGCCACTGGATTGGACAGTACGGGCTACCTGATCCACTCACTGTCTGTACCAATGGGGAAACTGAGACCTGGCTGGCTGGGGCCCCAGGATCCTGGGGTGAGGGGCAGCGTGATGAGGAAAGAGCAGCTGTCCCACAGAACTGGAGGCAGCAGAGGCTTTCAGCTGCGATAGTGTAAACGTGACTATGGGATGACATTTGGACATTCTGCTTCTTGCCTGGACCCTCTGCCCCAGGGCAGGAAGGACATTCTAGGCAGATGGAAGGAACAGAGGTTGGGGGGTGGGGGGAGATGTCTGCAGGTGACTGGGGAGAGAGAAACCAGGAATGATTCAATTATTTGGGACTATAACAAGCAGAGACAGCAATTTCTTACGTCATTATCAATCAAGTGGGGGTCTTGACGGGTCAGTGGGACAGTGGAAAGAGGGTTTTCAAGCCAGACCAGGTAGGAGGCGGCTAGAGAAATCGGATGGACACTGCAGGTGGAGAAAAGGCTCACAGACTGGACTGGGCACAGCAATCCCTGGGCCGGAGAGGGGACAGCCTGTTAGGGCAGAAGTCCGTTCAGTCGCACTCAGGTGGCACTCATTGCTTAATGATCAGGACACTCCAGTCAATCAGAGCATTTACTGAACACTTACTCCGTGCCAGGCAGCGTGAGGCTCCGGTGGTCTGAGCAAGACACGAGAGGCCCCTCCCCAGCCTCAGCTTTCGTGGGGAAGGGGTGCAGGAGTCAGACACTGGTCACAGTTACAAAGTAAAACTGTGATTACAATGGGAAGTACCGTGAATAAAAGGTCGAGACACGTGTATAGGAGTCATCCGGGACTTCCTTGAGAGGAATACTTTTCCATCCATTTTCTTTCAACCTACCTGTATCTTGACCTGAGACAGAAAGGCTAAGGGAGACCCAATGAGACAAGAGGAGGAAAGGGGACATTCTTGGTGGCACAGTTGGCCTGAGCAAAGGCCCTGTGGTAAGAAGCATAGAGTGTATGGACAGATGGCAGACTCAGAATGAGAATGAGATAATTGGGCAAAGAGGGGATGGAAGAGCTTCCCTGGCAGAAGGAACAGAGAGTGCAAGGAATCTGAGGCAAATAGCCTGTGCTGAAAGGCGACAGCATGGCTGGAGGGGAAAGGAAGTGGCTGAGTGGTGTAAGAGGTGAGGAGGCAGTGGGTCCAGGCTGGGGAGGGCCTCCAGGCTGGTTCTCCTCAGGCAGCCCTGCTGGGACCCTACGGATACATGGTGCAGCGGAAGCCAAGTGACAGCCTAGATAATTACGGGGGAATCTACTATCAGATCAGAGGCAAGGGCCACGTGGCAAATGAAGACGGAGGCCATGGTCAAGGCTGGACTAGTCTTGTCCCATCAGGCCACTTTGAATATATTTGACATTATCCTAAATTCAAGGCCACTGCGGGGTTTTCCACCAAGGTGAGGCATGAGCACACTGGTATTTCTGGCTCTCTGCAGCTGGTGAAGATGGTGGGCGGTGGCAGGCCTGGGGGACTGCAGCCGTCCAGGTGACAGCAGAGAATCAGGGGAAACGTGTGCCTCACAGCTGCCTGGCTCCCCTGCAGCCTTCAATTAGAGCAAATGTCCTCAGATAGGTTACTGATTCTATTATAGTGGCCAAACCTGGAGACCTGCATTTTACAGATAATGTTGCATGAAGCCACTTAATGCAGTGATTGAATTATTAGGTTAGAGCATCTATGACTTAATTTCATTGGCAGTCAGCAAGGCATCCTTCAAGTAAATTGACCTTTGTTTTGCCATTCCCTCTTCAAACCTGTACAGTAGATTCGGTTACATTCTGTACAGTAAATGTTCTCAAACTAGAATGAAAATGAAATGCATTTTTAAAACTCTCAGCTCATTTTTAAATACATGTTACCTGCTAGAGCAGGCTTAAAGTGGTGGAGGGGGAGGGGGGACACCCTATGACTGACTGAGACAGACCCTGGCTGAGACCTTCCATGAGCACTTGAAAAGAATATGAAGTCAGCTAATTTTCAGGGTACAGAAACATCAATTAAGCCAACATGGTTGATGGTATTGTTTTGATCTTCTAGATCTGCTTTTTTGGTCTAGGTGTTCTTTCAGCTGCTGAGAAAGAGGTGTTCAATTTAGATTGTGAAATTGTCTTTTTCTCCTTTCCTTTTATATATTTTGAAGCTCCATTATTGGTTGCATATACATTATAATTAATATGTCTTCCTTTTGAATTTGATCACTTTTATCATGAAAAACTTCTTTTTATATCCTTTTTTAAAGTGTTTTAAAATCAATTTCATCTGATATTAATATAGTCACTTCAGGTTTCTAATGCTTTTCCATTTTTTTACTTTCAACCTACCTGTGCACTTATTTTTAGTGTCTCTTATAGACAGCATAGAGTTTAGATGATGAAAAAAAAAAAAAATACCCATCCTGATAATTTCCTTTAATTGTAGTAACCATTATTAGCGCTTAGTGTACTTCATCTATCATTTTATTTTTTATTTTCTACTTGATTCCTCTTTTTACTCATTTGTTTCACTTTCTTTGCCCTTTGCCATTATTTGAGTACTTTACAGAGTACTTTATAAAATTACTTGAATGCTTAATAAAATTTTAACTTTCCTTGTTAGCTATTAATCTATTCTTCCTTGTATTATTTTTACCATGATTGCCTGTGAGATTACACACAGAATATAGAAATCTGGCCACTTTATAGTCCCAGAGCCACCTTCATTCATCCTTTGAGGTAGAGCTATTTTAAGTCACTCATCCACACAGGCCGTAAATCTATCTCTCAAGATAGTGTTATTGTTTTAAATAGTTAAACCTGTATAAAGAAAATAAAACAGAAAGATGTAAAAAACCTCACGTGCTTTTGCATTGAGCCAGACTTTCACCTTTTCTGAGGGTCCGAGTTTCCATCTGCTCTCATTTCCCTTCAGTTTGTCGTGGACAGAGCACAGCCCACCAGCCCCTGGGACAGTGGCCCATGGGTGGCCCCTGTGCTCAGCACGGCTGCTCTGTCCTGAAAGCCTTTGCTGCCCACAGCCCCTTTTGTGGGGCACCTCAGGTACAGAGAGTTGAATTGATCATCTGCCTCAGTTGTGAAAACACCATGATCCCTGGTCCTTGCGAGGCCCATTTCTGGGTTTGTTTCCACTTTTTCCACTTTCCCACCTTGTCCCACATCCCCTCTCCTGGGTTCCTCCCCACCAAGGCCCCCTTGTTTTGAACATGTACCCTTGAATAGGGATGAAGCCTCCAAAAGGTGGGGTCCTTTGCGCATCTAAGGCACCCGTATGGACTGGCTCCCCTCCCCATCCTTCTCTTCTACTCAAGATTTCGTCAAATCTGCGCTCAGACACACAGTACCCAGTGTGTCCTTAGAAGGCTACATGGTGCTCCTTCACATGTCACTGGTTTATTCCCTAGGGCTCTCTCTGAGACTAGATGGGGAGAGATTGCTGGACCAGAGTGTGCGGTGCTGACCTCTGTGCTGACCTTCCCTGGAGCACCCCTGACTGCTCCCAGAAAGGCTGCACAGCCCCTGAACCACCCCAAGGAGGGGTCCCATCTCCTTACCTGTTCACCAGCACATGGCATTTACCCAACTTCCTTACTGTCACCCTAATGCAGCACTGTCATCTTGCTGTCCTGTTAAATCGCCATTTCTCTGGTTGCTTGTCTGTCTGTGTCTTCATGAGCTTGGTAGCCGCTGGGGCATCCCCTTCTAGAACAACCTGTCCCACTCTGCCCTTCACTGGGCAGCCCACCTCCTTTCCCTACCCCCACGTTAACGAGTGATCAGGTTTTGTCAGCCTAGGAACCACCGTGTCTCTTCAGGAAGCCTTTGTTCATTTCTGCTATGACCCATTATTTGCATTTCACAGCCTAAGGCCCAGGGAATACATTTTCCTTACATCCAGGCTCTCTGCCGGGGGTGGGGGATGGCTGAAGGTTTTCCCCGTGGACCACTTGCACCTTCCCAAAGCCAGAGGGCACCGAGTGTGAGTGGCTGCCCTGCATCCCCTTAGCACCCTGGACTCTGTGAGGGGGGCCTCTCACCATGACTGAGTGACAGGTGAGGACCCGAGGCACATGAAAGTTGAGTAACGTGCCCAAAGTCACACACCTGCTATATAAGTGATCCAGCCAGGATGCTGTGTATAGCTTAAATCCATGTTAATTTAATAGGTTAGGTTAGGTCAATTCATACACTCTTCCCCACATGATTTTAATCTATGGTTAGAAAGCCATTTTATATGCAAACTTAAAATCGGGCGAGGCATACATATTTATTTATTTATAGGTTATTTTAAAATTTATCCGGGTGACATTGGTTGCCAAGATTATACAGGTTTCAAGTGTACATTTCTATGATACCTGATTGGTATCTTGCACTGGATGCCCATCGTTCCAAGACAAATCACTTTCCATCACCATGTATTTGGCTCCTCTACCCTTTAATGCCCACTCCACCCACGTCCCTCTGGTTTCAGTTGTATATCCCACGTATGGCTCATTACTTTTTCTGTCTGACTTACTTCACTTAGCAGAATATTTTCGAGGTCCATTTACGTCTCACAAACGGCAGTATTTCACCTTTTCTTGTGGCTGAGTGCTCTTCCGTTGTATACATGTACCACACCTTTTTGTCCAATCGCTCGAAGGACACTTTGGTTGTTTCCATGTCTCGGCCACCATGAATAACGCTGCCATGAAAATAGGGATGTGTACATCTTTGCAAATAAATGTTTTCAAAATTTGGGAGTAGGTACCCAGAAGAGGGGTTGCTGGGTCATATGGTAGCTCTAGTCTTAATTGTTTAAGGCACCTCCATACTGTTTTCCATAGTGGCTGCACCAGTTTGCATTCCCAGAGCAGTGAATGAGGATTCCTGTCTCTCCACCTCTCTATGATACTTGTGTGGCCTGTCTTGTTGGTAACAACTATTCTAACAGGTGTGAGGTGGCAGCTCCTTGGAGTTTTGATTTGTATTTCCCTAATAGCTAGTGAAGTTGAGCATCTTTTCATGTACCTGTTGGTTATTTGTATATTTTTTGGGGAGAAATGCCTGTTCAGGTCCTCTGCCCATTTTGAAATGTATTGTTTGTTTGCTTAGGGTTGAGTTGTATGAGTTCTTTCTATACTTTGGATTTCAGCCCCTTGCTGGAGCTGTGGTTTGCACATATCTTCTCCCATTTGGTTGGTTTGAGGCATACATATGAAAAAACATTATTTTAGAGGCGTGTCAACCAAACGTTGGCAATCCTGTCAGGGCCCACAGTGCTCCAGGGGCGGTTGCAGACAGGGGTCAGGGGAAGGGGAAGAGGGGCCCTCCTCCAGCAGGCTGGGCTGGAGTTGGCATGGCTCACCATGCTGGTGCTGCTACCAGAACGTGGAAGCACCCTGAGGACAGGGCTTTGGTCAATTTGGGCCATGACTGTCTCCCCGGAATCAACAGCGCCTGGCAGCTGCTTACCCACCTACCTTTCTCACACATCAGGGGCAGCAATGGGAAATCTAGGGGGTGTCTGTAAGGAAGTAAGGAGGCGAAGAGGAGGCAGCAGCCCCCACCCACCCCCATGACCTCAGCAGTCTGCAGCCACCAGCAGCAGCAGATGTGCATCAAACAAGCCCAGACGGAGGCGGTACAGCATTTATCCTGAGTGGCTTTCCAAGAAAATAGCTCCTGTTTTCCGGCCTTCTGGAAGGGCCTCCAAAGCTCAGCTGTGTCGGTGGTGGTGGTGGGGGGTGTCTACTGCTCTCCTGTTTATGCAATGGAGGGGTGTGGAAGTCAAAGGTGGCCCTTTATCCCTGGGTAGCCAGGGTTACAGCTGCACATCGGCCCTGATGAGACCAGCGTCCTTCCTGTCAACCATCTCCTTTTTTTTTTTTAATTAAATCTACTGGGGTAACGTTGGTTAATGACATTATATAAGTTTCGGGTGTGCAATTTTATAATCCATCACCTGTATATCCCATTGTGTTCTCACCACCCAGTCTAGTCTCCTCCTGTGACCTTATATTTGACCCCCTTTACCCTCCTCCCCCTCCCCCCACCCTCTTCCCCTCTGGTCGCCACATTCTGTTGGCTGCATCTATCAGCTTGTGGGGTTTCCCTTCTTTCCTTCCTTCCTTCCGTTGCTTTTTGCTGTAAACCCCACATGGATGAAATCATATGGTTCTTGTCCTTTTCTGTCTGACTTGCTTCACCGAGCACGGTACTCCCAAGATCCATCCGTGTTGTCACAAATGGCAATATTTTTATAATGTTTAATGACTTCGTATCCACTGCAAATAGGTACCACATCTTTTCCCACCATCAACAACTGCCCAGTCTCCTTTTCGATTCCACACCACCAACTTGAGGGGACCCAAAGAACAGAGGCTCAGAAAGACTTCCAGCGGCACCGGCCTGGGCTCCCAAGGCAGGCGAGGCGAGGGGCGGTGGGCTGCACAGGGGCTTCCCCAGGAGAGAAAGACGTGTCCCTGGCTCCCAACACTCTACGACCCCTTTTCCTGGCAGAGTCGCCCAGGAGACTCCATGACCTTACGGTCAATTTCAGGGACTGTGGGGATCAATGGGTAGCTTCAGCCCCTACCCGGGGCCAAAGGAAAGCACTGATCCCGGGCTCCGCACCTCGGCGCCTCGCGCTTCACCCAGGGACCCTGGCCCCCTGGCCCTGGAGCGCTGGTCAGAGCTTCTCTCCGCGCCGCACGGCGCCCCTCCAGCCGCTGTCCCCGCAGCGCCGGCACCCCGGGACCACGGGAGGCGAGTCTGGGCTCGCGGAGGTCGGGATCCGGCACCGGGGGTGGGACGCGGGGCGGGGCAGGCGGCCGGGGTCTGGGCGGGGCGGGGGAGGCCCCTGCCGCTCCGCGCCCTCCGCCCGCTCCAGGCGCCGGCCGTGACGTCAGAGCAGGACCCGCTAAACGGAGCGGCCGCGGCTGCGGGGCACTAGGCTGGAGACTACGCCCCCGAGGCGCCCGGACGGACCGAGCCCACCGAGCTGCAGCCGAGGCCCGCCGCCGCGGGGCCGCGAGGTAAGGCGGCCCCGCTCCCTGGCCACAGCGCTGGGGGCCCGGGCTCCGCGCCGAGGGGGCGCAGGGGGAGCGGGGCAGAGCCGGGCGGGCGCTGCCGGGGGCCCCGGAAAGCCGGGGCGAGCAGGGGCGAGCCGGGGCGCAGGACGCGCGGCGCACGGGGTCCCGCGGCGCTTTCCGAGCGCGCGGTGGCAGGAGCGGAGCCGGGGTGCGCGCCCCGACGACGCCCGCGGGCGTTATGAACCCGGAGCAGAGGTGTGGGTGACGACGCGGTCGCCACAGGTGAGCCCGGGCAGGACGCCAGGGACGTGCCTGCACGGCCCCTTCCACGGCCCGGGGAGTCTGGGCGCTGGGCGCGGGGGGACCCCCAGCCCCGCCGCGGCGCCTCACCTTCCCCCGCGCCCGCAGCCGAGCCTGAAGCCATGGCCCTGAGCGAGTGGGCGCTGTGCCGCCGGCTGCTGGAGAGCCGTCACTCCCCGAAGCTCGTCCTGTTCATCGTGTTTCTCGCGCTGCTGCTGGACAACATGCTGCTGACCGTCGTGAGTACGTACGGGCTGGCCGTCCCCGGGCACCCCTTCCGCGGTCTCTCCACTTGCCGGAGCTGGGTCCTGGAGCTCCGGGTGGCCCGGGTGGCCCGGGAGGCCCGGGGAAGTTGGAGAACACGGCTTTGCAAAAGCACATCCCCCAAGACTGCCACGCCTGGGCTAGCAAGAGCGCGCTGTGGCTTCGTTTTCCTGGTAGTCAGGTCAAAAATGTGACATCCGATAAAATCCAGAACTTGTGTTTCCTCCTGATAATTTCCAGCTTCCCCCTGCCCAGTTTCGCCCCAATGAAGAAGATTTCTGTTGAGGGCGAGCAATTCCCAGAGTTCAGAGTAATGTTGTAATAATTCCTATGCTACCCCCCAAAAGAAGGTTAATAATTTGGTGTCACACCTAAAGGAGCAAGTTCAACACCCCTCCCTCCGAAAAGAGAAGTGACATTTCAATATCTTATATCCGTGAATGACTCAGGATGGAAACATTTCGAGACCTTTTCAAGAGCAATTAGAACTGTTCATGTTAGCCTTTTTCAATAACGGATTAAAAAAACAACTAAATAATTAAAACCCAGATCTCTTAGTTAGCCCCATCAATAGCAAAATACTTGGCATGCTTTTCCTTTAAAAAAATATCCAAAGTTTTAATGAATAAAAAATGATTTTTTATCTTAACTCTCAGCGGTGGGTTATCTCCTCTCTCCATTTGTAGGTTCTCCCAAGACAGTTTTCAGGGCATCAGAGAGTCAGGTTTTCCCCTGTGAGGCACATTCGAGTTCAGTAACTACGGCTTCACTTTTCCTTTGTGTTGAATAATCTATGGTTACACACATGCCCAACGCTTCTATTACATCAAAAAGAATTTTCTTTTATAAAAGCCTCAGAAATTATTTTTTGAAGTTTTATTTACTTATTTACTTATTTTTAGAGTGAGAGAGACATATTGATGTGTTTTTCCATTCATTTATGCATTCATTGGTTGCTTCCTATATGTGTCCTGACCAGGGATTGAACCCACAGCCCACAACCTTGGAGAGCAGGGTGATGCTCTCACCAACTGAGCTACCCAACCAGGACTCTCAGAAATTCTTATTTTCCGGATAGGGTGAAAACTTGCCATCAAAAAATAAAAAATAAAAAATAGATAAAGTGAACCTGTTGCAGGATTTCCAAATTATTATTTCCTGCAGGTTTATTATTTTTTTTCCTAAGACACAATGAAACTTAGGTTTCCATTTCCTTCATTCATTTAAAGGTCTTTGGAGCCTCTTTCTGAGAAGCCCTGGTTGACCCAGACAAAATTGAGCTTGCCCCTAATGTGCCCCTATGAAGGGACCCTGTCATAAGAAACCCCACGAAGGACAGGATTCTCTGGGGCTGGCTGGTTTTGCACAGAAAGTGGCTCTGAGAACAGATGGAACTTTCTCAACCTCCTGGGGCTTTGTTCTCACTAAGGGCCAAGTAATGTGAAATTGTTCCATTGTCACTGTGTGAGGGGGAGAGCATGTTCCCGGGTTACACATCCCACCTCTCTGTGTCTCCTTTGGTATTGGATGTGACCACAGTGTTTCTGGCATTTGTCCCAGGAAGGGTTTCAGCACAATCACCACCTTCCTGTTCTACTCTTGTTCCCAGTCCCCATCATTCCAAGCTACTTGTACAGCATTGAGCATGGGAAAAACACGACCGAAGTCCAGACTGCAATCCCGACTGCCAGGCCAGCGCTCACATCCTCTCCCTCAGGCAGTTTCCAGAACAGCCTCTCCTTTTGTGACAACTCCACCGTGGTTGCTGGCAACAACACCGGAGACCTGCAGCCTAAGGCCACCACACAGTGCATGGTGACAAATGCAACCCTGGGCCCTTCCGACTGTCCCAGGGAAGACAAAGACCTGTTGGATGAAAATGTGCAAGTCGGCCTATTGTTTGCCTCCAAAGCCACCGTCCAGCTCCTTACCAACCCGTTCATAGGACTGTTGACCAACAGGTAGGTTACCTTGTTTTGGCCAAAGGGTTTTGTATTTCTCTTGTTCCCAGCTCATTTCTCCCTGGGATTCCATTTCTCATTCATTGATCTGATTCTGGGGACCAGCGGGGGAGGGGCCGGTAAACTGGGAAAAACCTCGTCCCTTCCCCTTCTGTTTCTGTCCCTCGTTAATGATGATTTCCTATTTGTTTCGCCTTTTATTGCTACCTCTGTCGCTTAAAAAGTAAGAAAATACTGAAATAGAATGCAGAGGCCCTCCTCAGGGAGGGGAACTTTGATTCTGTCTAAATGCCAGATTTCATCATCGGATTCTCTGCGCCATGCAGTTTTCTCTTCCCTTCCACTTCTGGCCATGCACTTCCCCACAGAAAGCCAAGGTGGCTTCTTTCGAGCTGGCCAGGTGAAGAAGGCTCAAGTAGGTGGCCAGGTGGAGGATGCGGGAAAGATGGGCCATCTTGCTGCTGAGAAGAAAGCCTCAGCTGATGGAGGCCAAGGGCAGTGTAACAGGCCTGTCCCCTGCCAGTTACTGGCCTGTGGCCACCTGCACACAGGGAAGAGAATTGAAGCTAGCTAATGCCCCAAATGATGCCCAGATTAGCATTATGTGAACCCATATGTTCTGGACTTTTTTGGACCCTCATTATTTTGTTCCCCTCTCCACTGTTGGTGGGTGGCCTTCCAGCAAATCTTTGTTCTTCAACAGCAGAGGTGGCCCAACTCTGCCTGGTCTATGGGGGCTCGAAGTGCAGGACCAGGGCTGGCAGTGGGTGGGGGAGGGGGAGCTGCCAGGAGCTGGAGCTGGGACGGTGTAAGTGGTGGTGGAGGGCCGCTGTCTGACCAGTGTAGCCCCAGAGGCAGAAATGGAAGAGATAGAGGAGGAAGTGCGCAGAGTCTTACCCGTGAACCAGGCCTAGAAACATGAACAAGGACATAGACCAGAGATGGAAAAGAAGGGCAGTTACGGTGGGGGTGGGGTGGGGGGGAAGGGAGAGCAGGGGGAAGAGGGAACGAACGGGGTAGGTTGGCTGTAAAAGGCTTCAAGTGGGAGGCTGAGGAAGGAGCGGGGTTTAATTGCAGTTCCTTGGAAGCCCTTAGAGGTTCCAATGCCAAGTTGAAGAGGCAGCCAGCCAAACCCAATTTTAAGCAGTTCCACCCAATACCCAGTGTAGGTTGGAAACAGGGAGGTCTTGACATTCGCCCAGGCTTGGGCCTAGGAAAGGGGTGGCGGGCAGGGCCAGCAGGGTCCTTTGTTTCAGTTACTACTAAGCATCTCAGGAGGGCAAAAACAACAGCATTAAACCAAGCGGGCCCTCCTGGCGTGGGGCCCTGTGTGGCTGAGGGAGTGGGGCCAGCTCTGGGCCGGGGGTGGCTGGCAGAGGCTCCAGGAGGTACAGAGTCCACCTTTCCCCAGCACAAGCTGCCCTTGGACGCATGGCGCCTGCCAGTCACGTACCCATGGGGAGCTGGACAGAAGCACATTCTAATGATCTGGACCGAGTAGTGCCATTGAGTCTATTTGAACAATCCTGTGCTGTGTGCAGCCATCCAGTCTGTGTGAAACAGTGCCGCGAAGCTGCCACGTAAGTCAGCTAAGCAGATGAGCTCCACGAGGATGGCCTCACCATGCCCACCAAGAAGCACCATTGGCAAGGTGCCATTCCTGGGTCTCCTCTTGTCCTTTAGGGGGACTTAACAGTCCTCAGTGGTGGCAGGGTGGTTTTCTTTCTCTTTTCAAGACTAAGAGCACTTCTGAAAATGCATCTGGTGTAATGACAGAAAACGGCTCCTTTCAGAAAAGCAAACAGCTCCAGTTCTATGTGGGAAAAATCAAGGACGTTATTATCATAATGCCTTGCTATTACCGTGGGTGCAAATGTCACTAGCCACGTAGTATAATGATTCAAAACTCAGCTGAGCGATGTATTTCCGTCTTCCAAGTGCAAATGACAAGTGAAAGCTTTAAAAAAAAAAAAAGACCCGTTCTTGTTTTTAATGCTTGTTTATTCCATGAGGAAGAAGTTTGTTTACGACTACTGAGACCTTTCCTCTCTAGTAAATACTCCGTGTGTTTTGACATTGCAGCCACCCAAGGCTCACGTTTAGGACTCCAAACAAAACAAAACAAAACATGTTTTCCAAGAGAAACCTAATTTTGTTTTGCGACCTGTGAGGTTTAGTTTATTCTTCTGGTTAGTGATCCACTTTGGGATTTATCCATAGCGAAATTTTAAAGCCTGACTGGTTCCTCCAGCCACCCAGCAAATTTCAAAACAACCTTCATCTTTTAGCGCTGCCTTGTAATATGGGAAATGCAAATACAGTTTACCATCGATATTGGCAGAATAATTGAGTGAACTCTGTCCCTCCAAAAATGATTGCGGTTTGTAATTTTTCCAGTCGGAAGTCTGGGGATTTATATTTCTGGACACTCCATGGTTCTGCTCAGAGAAGCAATAAATATGCTCCATTTTTCTTCACAGAATCTTCCCTTGTAAGCCCCTGCAAATGGTCTTTGATGTAATTTGTGCCAATCACATCCTCAATTACCGCCAAGATGTGGGATTCACCTTTTCAGTGTTGTAAACAAGTGTGTTTCAAACAGCATTTTACAGTTGGTGTGATAGGTTCCTGATTAAAGAGTCGTTAAAAACACAGCGCCAGAGCTTGAAGAGACTTTAGCAAAGGTTTTGGGACAGTCCTAGGATTTTACCAAAGGAGTTTGCTACTCAGGAAGAGAAGGTGCCCGCACAGCCGTGGACTAAAGCCAGGGTCCAGGCCCTCTGTCTGGGTAGCTTCCCTTCTTCCTGTTGCTTCCACCTGCTTACTGTCATACAGTTTGTATGTCTGGCTACTAAAATCAGTAACGCAGGTCAGATTTTCTTGCATGGGCTTGGCTCTCTGGTGAAGTAGAAAAGGCCTAAACTGAGTTGTTGATTGCTATTTATAATAATGGGCAGGAAATTTAGAAAAAAAAAATCAGCCTGGTTTTTGGGACATGAACTTTCCCTCATGTCCTTGGCCCCCCAAAAACCCTGTTTCCAGCTGCTGATGTGAGCGGGTCCAGCTTCCTAGCATCACTGCAGTGCTTTTGACCATGGGGGAAAGGGAGGCCTCCTGTACCCCGCAAAACATGGGGGAGCTACCTAGAGACAGGCTGCTTGGAGCCACTCCTACCAAAAGCCTCTTGATGTAAGTTCTGAAACGAGATGCCCCACGTCACACATGTCATAACCTGATCTCCCGTGTTCCACCCCGGACCCCCACGTTCATAGTCATGACGCTGTTGCTTGAATGACTTGTGGGTGGATGACTCAAGAGGCAGCCTGTCTGCTGTTTCATATGTCAGATAAGATCCCGTGCCAAACCCTGAACATAAAAATTACAGTTCTTGGGAAGCATGTAAATGTTCACCTGACTGCTAATATAACTCGAGTCATTTCTCTGGCACTTTGTCTTCTGGTACCATCTTTTTACTGAAAAAGATGTGACTAGACGGGAGCAAAGGACCTTGGATTTTGGCCGAGTGTGGTGATCATAGCCAGTAACATGTTCTAAGGCCCGCAGGTGCCTTGACTTGATTTCCATCTCTCAGGTTTGGGGGAGTTATTTTATAATTCCAGTTTATTTATTTCATGATGGCCTGGTGTGTGAAAGGGGGTAGAGGGATTTACACTAGCAACACCTGTTATCGCTTGGCCAGCAAGTGGTTTTGAGGCATCCACACGTGAAAGGATTACTCCAGGCAGGTAGAGGAGGAAAACACCTTTCCATGTCTCTGTCCGCAAATCAGGTTAAGAAAGTGGCATTATTGCTTTCACTTGCCTAGCACACAGGTTACGTAGTATTCGCCTGTTTGGAACTCAAAGTTATTTCAAACACACTGGGTGGCAAGGGAAAGGGTTAACTCTGGGGGCCGGGACAGCACCCTGGCCTCCCTCCTTAGCTTGTCATTGTGTCTGTGGTCTGCTTTGTATCAAGCCAGCCACGGTGGCTTAATTTATTTCCATAGTTACCTCGTGTATTTGAGGGGCAGTTATTTTCTCTCACTAATCGTAGCTAACATCCGAATGGCAAGAAGGAAGCCCCGGGGCATGAATCGCCACGCAATGTATGGTGGTTAATTTTTTTCCCTTGCGTCAGCCAGCGGGTCTGAAGTGGGCTCTGTGGGAATCGGCGGTGACCTTTTCAGCTGCCGTGGACAGGAACACCAGCCGCTGTGGAAACGGGGCTCCTGCCCTAGATGCTGGTAGAGGGTGTGTCAGAGCCTTCGCTTCTGAAATTGGAAGCAGCTGGCCATGGTGTTGGGCATCTGTCACCGGTTCAAAGCCCCCTCTTGAGCTGTGTGTCAGGGACCAGGAGGGGTCCCTGGGAGAGGGGAAACCCATGGCTCACGTAACCCCTGAAAAAGAGGCTCGGGCTAAACTGGATGATTTGGGTTCATTTACAAAATGATGGACAATAACCTTGCCAGTGTATCCTATGAGCTTATTCCACTTACTGGTGATGCTCACCCACCTTTTAGGAGCATGTTGGGGTCAATGAAGGAGGAGATGTCACCTCTTGACCTTTTTGGTGATAGTTTGTACCGTACTACGTGTCCTGGCTTTTGTCACTTACCACGCAGGGAGGAACTGAGGTCTAACACCTTTAGGGTGGAGCTTGTGTAGCCTCTGTGGCCAAGGTGAGCTAGTTTGTTTGTGGCATTCAGGTATTGCTTGTCAGGAATGACTTAGGGGACATGAGGTTTCTCCACTGACTCTGTAGGGGTATGTATAGTGACTACATACATACCCCTTGTATGGCCTTGTACTCTTTTCCAGGGGTTCCATATATGATCTTTAGTCTTACCCAATTGGATTTAGTCTTACCCAGCGGGTGCTCGGTGAAGGATTGCGGTGGGCCAGGATGACTCACCAGGGTGATAGCCAGAGATCAGGTTCAAGTAATGTTTATGACTAATGTCAGTTGAGGTTCTGTCCATTTAGGAGACATCATGGAGAAGCAGAAAGGGCATTGGAGATCTGTCCCTCACTCAGTGACCCCAGGCCCTTGGGTGACCCTCCTTCTGAGGTGGGTGCTCAGGGGGCCAGAAGAGGTTGAGGGTGGAAATCCAGAAGTGTTGTGTTTGCACTGGGGCTGAGCTCCAGGGAAGGCTCTCCAGTGATGTGCAGGGGTAGCTGGGCTGGCCAACTGGCCAGCGTTAAAGTGTCGGGCGCACGTGTCCGCACATGCGAGCCCACTGGCACCTGAAGCCACTGACGTGCTCTGCACCCATGGGTGAGCTGCGCTGTCTCTGACCCTCACTTTTCCTTCAAGATGAGGGCTTGGCTAAGCCAGCCTTTGAGTGTCCTTTCAAATCTGCCCTCTGGTTGGTCCACACATGCTGTCCTAAAATCCCAAAGGTGTTTTAAAAATAATAGCTGCAGCGTGTTTTAAGCAAATTTTTACAGCACCTGGGGTTGGTGGAAAGAATCCCCGGTGATCACGGAGCCCTGCAGGTTCAGAGCCATCTGGGTTTCGGTGGCATGGTGGACCTGCTGTCCCACTCACCCAGCGCTCCTGTGACTGGCGTCCCCACCAACATGTCTGATAGCAGGACCTGGTACACCTTAGATGCTGGACATGTGCCTGTTGCCCTGAATTTGGGGCAAGTGACTTAAATTGGCTGAGCCTCTGTGTGGCCATCCGAAGAATGGGAATAAAGCCATAGATCTGTCAGCATTGTGATGAGAATCACAGGGACACTGCCCGTGGGTTCCCTACTGGTGGTCTCGGGGAATCCCGGTGAGAAGGAGCCCACCCCAGCTGCGTCCTGCCAGGTGACCTGGGGCGGGGGCTGAGCGGCAGACTGGGAGTTGGTATCCCTGGTTCCAACAGCCCTGACACATGGATCGTATGTGGGCGGCGGCAGGAGCCTGTGTTTCTTCCAGGACAGCTGCACGCATTGTCGGAAGCCAGTTCTTTCCCCGAAAGTACAAGAGCTGCCGAGTGGTATAAACGGCCTGTGAGCTCTCCTCTCGGAGCCTCCTGAAGTCCCAAAGGACCCTGCAGGACCTGGGGTGCAGGGGTTCCTTCTGCTTTATTAATCAGGAGCACAGAGCAGTCAGCTCAGGCTAATTGAGACAGGAGAAGCTGCGGTTGGATGGCCGCCTACTGATGACGGGCCAGAGCCCTGGCGCCCGTCCTGACTGACCTGATGGCCCTGGAGACCCACTTGAGTATAAGGCCATCTCCGGTCACAGTAGGGTAGGGAAATCTGTTAGTGAGTTTTGGGGGGCCGGGTGCTGCCAGGGAATCTGTCATGATTTGGGGGATGCTACACTCTAGATCACAGGAAACGGTTAAAAAGTCAAGAGCATGACCAGGAGAACCATTGGAAAGGTGCTATTGAAAGTTAGCTGTGCCCTTCGGCTGCCTGAGGAAGTGAGAGTTTTCGAGGCAAAGCGCTGGGCTGGACAGAACGGCCTGAGTGAAACTGGCCTTCGGGGGCCACTTTCAGTCCTGAGTCTCCGCACTGGGAAATGGGGAGGTGGCCGGCTGTCCTTACCGAGTCCTTGAGTGGACGGGCAGAACTTGGAGGATTGAGTAATTGATCCTGTGATTCTTTTCCTCAGGGCTGAGGGACTGGGGTTCAGGACGTCTTTGGTGTGGGATCTCGGGCTAGGATGAGGCCTGGAGATGCTCAGGGCGGTTGTGGGTTGACTCACTCCTGCTGGAGGACGGGGCGGAGCGAGCGTTGCAGTCTGCGGCCGGGCAGGGGGACGAGGAAGCTGCCTTTGTCCGCAGCCCCCGAGGTGCCCGCTTCACTAGCAGAGACAGAGAGGGAAGAAGGAAGAATGAGGGAGAGAGAGAGTGAAATTTCGGAAGCACCGTTTCTGTTCCAGGTACCCTGGTAGCCGTGTGCACCCGCATCTTAATTTTACTTTTTTTTTTACTTTTCTTAGTTATTAATTAGACATACTGATTTGCTATTCTACACAATTGATTGATGCGTTCATAGGTTGGTTCTTGTATGTGCCCTGACCAGGGATTGAACCTGCAACCTTGGTGTATCGGGACGATGTTCTAACCAACTGAGCTGCCTGGCCAGGGCCTGTGTCTAACTTCATACTCACCCCAGCTCTGGGAGGTGGGCAGGGAAGACTTGCTGGGTTAAGGGGGCAGGAACGGGTGTCCAGTCAGAGGTGAGGTACAGAATGGCAGGGTCTTCCCCTTACTCTCTATCCGCCTGGTGGCAGAGCCCTGAATGGGCGGTGGCCTTAGGGGGCAATTAGGATGTTGAACTTCCGTACAGAAAACGAGGCCTCTCTCGCGGCTGGGTCGCTGGGGTCGGCACAAAGCGGTTTGACCACCTTGCTGCTCATGCCTCTCAGACACCACACTGCTGTCTCTGTGGCCTGTCGGGTCACCCGAGGACCTTTTACTGGAATCATTTGAGTGCAGTTGTCCCCTTAGTGAAGCTCCAGCAAAGACCATAATTAAAGAAGAAAAAAATAAAATGCCGGACACAGGGGCCATGTTTTTCTGCTGCGTCCCGGATTACTTGCCAATATTGTGTTAACCTTTACTCCAGAGAAATTTCTGTTCAGAGTGGCAGTCCATAAATGTATTCACGTTGTTAAGACAGTCAAACACGAAAAGGTCACGCCGGAGGCACCGACGCTATGAACTTTTAGAAAAGTTGACCAAGCGCTTATCCCCCTGATCCTCTGGAAACACAGGACAGACTCTGCACGAAGGCTTAAGAAAATACGAAGCAGCCTCCAGAGTTTCCTCGTGGTTTTGTTTTGCAGAATCGGCTACCCGATCCCCATGTTTGTGGGATTCTGCATCATGTTTATCTCCACGATCAGTAAGTGTCTGGTGTTTGCCGTTGGAGTGCGGGCCCGGGGTGGGCTCTGATGGCTGCAGGTGGGAATTGGGGTGGGGGGCATTAGCCAAGAACGGCGGAAAGCAGTCACCAGGGAGGGGCCTTCGGGCAGAAACACCATGTGGTTAATACAGAAACGAGGCATCGGGTGAAGGGGCTCGGAGGCGCCTGGGTGGGACTCAGTGGGGTCACCCCCTGGCCACCTGCCCTGACGCCACGACGCTCTCTCGCCAGTGTTCGCCTTCTCCAGCAGCTATGCCTTCCTGCTGATCGCCAGGTCGCTCCAGGGCGTTGGCTCCTCCTGCTCCTCGGTGGCTGGTAGGTGTGGAAAGGCCCCAGCGAGTCGGTCCCTGGGGCTCCTCAGTCTGTTGGGGGCCAGGGCACTGCCCCGCTGGCCAGCCCCCCACACCCTCGCTGGATCATTTACTTGAGGGAATCAAGGTATTGGTGGTGGCAGTTGGTGGCGGGCTCTGGGAGCAGGCGCCCACCTCCGTGTTGGGTTCTGCATGGTGTCACATTTTCTCAACCTGACGGGTCTGGGAAGCTGCAGGTCTGGGTTGGGGAGGGAAGACGAGTCATGGGTTATTCTTCTGGTGCTCCCGGAGCCTGGCGCCGACCACCCTTTTCTTTCCCTGCGTAGGGATGGGCATGCTTGCCAGCGTGTACACAGACGACGAGGAGAGAGGCAACGCCATGGGGATTGCCCTGGGCGGCCTGGCCATGGGGGTCTTAGGTGGGTGAGGTCCACCGTGCCGGCAGATGGGCAGCTGCTGGGTGCCCGGAGTGGCAGTTCTTCCTGGTTCCACGTGCACGCTGGCAGAGTCCCTCGCTGTCCCCGCTTATTCCCTACTTCTGTGGAGCCTTTGAAAGACAGTGGGGCCTTCCTGATGTGGGAGAACCTGGGCTGCTTCGCCTGTGCCCCTGAACTGCTGGAAGGTTTTCCATCCTTAGAAAACCAGCCTCAGACTTCCTGGGCCCAGTTGTAAAATGAAGGCTTGAACAGGGCGGTCTATCCAGGTCCTTCCCCTCCTCTCACACATTCCCTGAGTTGCCATTGGAGGGGACCTCCCCACCTCCCCCACCTGCCTGAGTGGCCTCCCAGGCCAGGGCCTGCCCCGGGAGGAGATCCAGGTCCCCTCCCTTTCCTCCGTTTCATCTCCGGCCTTCCGACGGGAGCCTGCAGCCCCTGTCTATGCTAGTTTATAAGGGACAGAGTCCTCTTGCCCGTGTGCACTTGGAAAAAGTTGCCAGGCAAACTAACTACTGGGTGTAACACAGGGTGGCCACTTCCAACCCAACAAAACAGAGAAAAAAGCAAGAAACAAATGGATAATGTTAGTGGGGTCGGCCTGGCATGGTTCTCCCTTGTCCTTGCAGTGGGCCCCCCCTTTGGGAGTGTGTTCTATGAATTTGTGGGGAAGACAGCTCCGTTCCTGGTGCTGGCTACCCTGGTGCTCCTGGATGGAGGTGAGTCCACGTGGGGACCTCGGCCGTGGTTTGGGCATGTACGTTGACCGTGGTGTTGGGGACACCTCTGGCTTTTCTCTCGTAGCTATTCAGCTCTTCGTGCTCCAGCCGTCGCGGATTCAGCCGGAGGTAAGCTGACAGGAGAGGAGGGTGCCGCCCCGGCCATGTAGATGCTTCTAACCCCTGTTTTCTCAACAGACCCAGAAGGGGACACCGCTGACCACCCTGCTGAAGGACCCCTACATCCTCATTGCTGCAGGTGGGGCTCCCCCAGCCCCTCGGTCCTTCTCAGCCCAGGGGTCAGGGTGGTTTGGATGGTGACGACCAGTGGCCACTTTGCTGCTGGTGACATTGGGCTGTGGAGAAGCGTAAAAGGCACAGAGAGGTTCTACATCAAAGAAGCGGTTTTTTTTGGCCGTCAGTTTCTGACACTCGGCCCAGCCCCCATGTTGTGTTTCATTGGGGGCAAAGATGTCTGAGTCACGGAGGTGCCTGCTACAGAGGTTTGTCTTGGGTCAACCTTGTCACTGTGTTTGTGGCATCAGAGACCATCACTGTTGGGCCTTGAACTTCTGGAAGGAGTTCATGGCTCCCCGCAGGTGTCTGGGCTGAGGATCTGATTCACCTTGACACATGTGAACAGACGGCAGCAGCAGAGCCCCAGAAGGCCTTGAGGGCACGTCTGCAGACGGGGTGTCCTGTACATCTGGAGAGAGGCTGGGCCACAAACACCCTTTGGCTGAGAAAGCTCATGTCTTTGAGTTCTTGGCCTCCGTGGCCTCAGAGGAAGGCCTGGGCTCTGTGGCTCTCTGGAAGGATCATGGCGGCCTCCATCCAAGGGTTTGGTCAAGGTGGCACCTCTGTAACTCTGGTATAGGTGTTGTTCATCATACCTGTTGGCCAAAGGGTTTTAAACCTGGGGTGGTGACCTCTCCATGCAGAGGAACCCCTCTGTGTCCCCAGCAACACAGGGAGCAAGCATTCCACAGCCAAGATGACTTTGAGGCCCAGGCTCCAAGGTGTGGTGGGCAATGGTGTCCCAGAGATGCTTCTTCTCGCACCTTGGGGCAGATATCTGGGCAGGCTGAGCAGCCTGGGCCCCTCCTGCTCCTGCGTTTCTATGACCCTGACCGTCTCGTCCCTACTCGTGGAGGGAGGTGCAGAGACCCAGCCGGCACCGAATGTCAGCCCATCAGCAGGCCCAGACAGCTCAGCTGGGGGCTGGGGCCGATGGTGTCTCATTGATACCAGTGGGATTTCAGGTGACTGATGACATTGAGAGGTGAACACCATAGAAAGAAGATTTGATGACTCACCTTTCCCAAGGAAAGGGGGCATACTACGTCATGCAGGACCACATTGGGAAGGCCAGGGTTTGGTCAGGAGGAAGAAAGGGGAAAGGGGAGGTCTAGGCCAGAGCCTTTACTGGCGTTTCAGTGGGAAATGCAAGGCAGGGCAGGGTAAAAAGCTTAGAATTGGCAAGTGTATGTAATCCCAGCAGCCTTTGTGTCCCAGAGCCTGTCCTGGTTGCCTGATTCCTGCCCTGAGTGGGTTTAGGGGAGAGGGGTAGGTGCAGTGGATCAGGACGACATAATGGGAGGCTCATGTGTGGGCGTAGGATCGCAGGGGGCCCATAAACAGTGCTGGCAGGTAGTTTGGCTCTGTGATTTATATAAGTGAAACAGACGAACACAGAATCTAAGAAAACACAGAATGTACAGTGGGTGAGGGGGGTCCAGTGATCTCAGCATCATTTCTGTGTTCTGCCTTTCAATGTCACAACGAAGAAAAATGGTCTGTCTTTGCTATGGGATCCCCTTGGTCACACTTGAGCAACATTTTTTCAGTGTAGATTTGAGCAAATTGGAGGTTCCACAGGGCACAGCAAGGAAGCTCTCAGAGTGAGGGGAACAGTGCCCTGTATCTTTTTCCAGATGGTTCTGTGTTTGGAAAGGGTTTTGGTTATCAGAGTGATCTGGGACGTTTGCAAGGAGACCCTGTGTGCACAGTTGATTTTAGAAAACCACAGCAGCACACCTGTATCGAGTGCACTGGATTTTGGGGTCTCCCAGGACATCATTATAAATATCTGTTTGTTGTACAGTAAAATGTGGGGGCAGCAGCCTCAGGTTGCCCATGCCTGTGTGTGGTCTGTGCTGCTGACCGCAAGCCAGTTACTTCATCAGTACATTGGAGCCCCCTTTCTTTGTGAATAAATCAGGCAAGTTAAACCAACCCTCTTCAGCAACCAACAGCGCCCTAACCCTCATATTCCCTTCAAGGATCCATCTGCTTTGCGAACATGGGGATTGCCATGCTGGAGCCAGCCCTGCCCATCTGGATGATGGAGACCATGTGTTCCCCGAAGTGGCAGCTGGGTAAGGACTTCCCATTCTAGACCTGTTATCTCCAAGGGTGGGTCTCATCATGGCAGCCCTGCTGAACTGCAGGTACCAGGATGACAGAGTGACAGTTTCTGTCCCACACATAATGGAGTCCATGCTCAGGGTAGCAAGGAGCTTTGGGGTCTCTCTTGGCTCCAGTGTCCATATCTTCTATATCATCCTCAGTGGATGCAGGATTCGTACAGAGGCATCAGACCTGGGCAGAAACAAGAGAGAAAATACATTCAGCATCTCCCCCACATTTCTGAACTGGACTAGCTTTACAAGGTCTGTCCCGAAAGTAATGGCCACGCAAACTGTTTTAATTCTGTTGACATTGTTTTAATTCTGCCGACATTGGCTCGATACTTTTGGGACAGGTCTTGCACACAGGGGTGTGCGGTAGGGATTTGGGGTACTGTGTTCTGTATGGCCAGTCAGTTGTCCCAGAACCCGTAGTCCTAGGAATCCCACGTCTGATTTCTGTCACCTCCGTCGTGCTCAAAATGACCTGGGTCCATTTCTGGGTGGTCTCTTCGGTTCGTCCGCTGTGCCCATGCTCCCCTGTTCAATCACTGTCGCTTTAGAACGACAGTAATTACTGCCATTTACTATGAGGAAGGCTCGTCCCTGCACCCTTTCCTTTAAGAATGTGTCGATTAGCCTTCCTAGAGATTTATTATCCTTTTCACAGTTCTGTCAACTTCAATACCAGTATCTTCAGATGGAGACTCTCAGCCCTGAATTCAGTGGGCCTTTTCAGTGCCCCCACCGGGCTCAGGCAGCCTCGTTTTCTCTTCCAGTTGGCCCTCTGCAGTGGTGTCTTGCCCCATGCTGCCTCCAGGTGCACACTCGTCCCTGTCCTTTCTGCCTCCCTACAGCTGGCCCAGCCTGAGCATCTGGCCTCTTGGGTTGTGCGTTGAACTGCTGTCTTCCTTCATCAAATAGAAATAATCATTAACAAGCCCCAAGTGCCTGGAGGGGTGGGGACTGCTAACAGGGGCGATGAATTCTGGAATTCGATCCTGGTGGTGGCTGCCCAACCTGAAAACCAACGAACTGGACACGTTCAGAGGGTGAATTTTATGGTGTGCGCATTACGTCACAAAACAGATACAAGCCCCAGACAACAAGAGCCATTCAGTGATGGAAAAAAGGTTCTTGGAGCTAAGCTAACGCCGGTGTTTATCCCGATTTCCTTTCACTCTGGTCTCTGGGGTGGTTGGGGACTCTGCGTGTTTCCAGGAGGCACCCTGTGCTTGGTGGCCCGTGGCTGGGGTGGGTGGTGGCCTGCATCAGCTTTCAGTGCTCTTGGGCAGAGAGGCTTTACTGACGTTCTGATGTCTTCGTTTAATTGTCTCATTACTCTGCCTGAATGCGTCAGGCCCTGTGCGGGGCACCTCAGCTCCTTTGTCCTGTTCCTCTCCAGACACAGCCTGAATCTTCCTTTATAAAATCTTTAAAGTCAGTCCAAGGCCCTGGGCCATCTGGACTGGATAGCAGGCCAAAGGCTGCCTCAATTTCTTCTGGGGTGGGGCTTGTCACCCAAGCCAGATGGTCACTGTTCCACCAGTGAGCTCATCTGTTCTGGCCTCAGAAATGTACCTGGGTTCAAGTGAGTCCCTTTCCTCTGCCTGTCCCATGTCCTCTGCGCAGGGAAGCATTTCATCTCTTGTGCTGCCTGTAGCTGGTGGTCCACCCTGCCAGTGCTTCTCAGGCCCTTCTGAGCCCCCGTGAGGAGGGCACCCTGGGTGATCCAATGCAAGGACTATTACCCTGAGTGGAGCGGCTCAGCCTGTCCGTGGTTGGGGTCTTGTGCGTGCTCTGGGGCTTCCCTGATCATTTCTGGGGAAAGAACAGATGATTGGAAATCAAAGCAGAACAGTCTCATGAGCCGCACGCGTGACACATGATGGCGCTGGCTGAATGCGCCTAGATAAGAGCTGGTCATCCTGAAGTCCCAACCATGCTAGAAGGCCCAGCCTTTTGGAGGTTTGATGGCTTTCATCCACTTACAGAGGTGCAGTGGCAGGCCAGCGTACCCTGGCAGAGGCAGTGACACTGTCCGGCTGTGTGCTGAGAGCTGCCCGCCGGAGAAAGTCCCCAGGCCGGCGCATTTTGAGGGCAGCCAGCCCTGCAGACTGTCTAACGTGGGCCTGATTGATGCACTCAGGTGGTGGGCAACAAAGCAGCTGCCGCTGTGGGCAAGGCTCAGACTCGAACCTGGTCCATCTCGTTTCAAGAAGGGAAAAACAGTAGAATTTTGAACGCTAAGAGTTTGGGAAGCCATCGTTCAGAAAGAGAGTTTCCTGTTGTCCTAATCATGGGGACCAGAGAGAGCTGATGTGGACCAGTCCACTGGCAGCAGGGCTGGTCCGACCTGGGCAGGCCTTCTGTCCACTGCGAGGGCGCGGGCAAGGCCACCGCTGCCACCAGCAGCTGGAAATCAGCTCAGGGTGGACAGGTTGCAAGGCCTCCCTGATGGAGAGCGCTCCACCTTGGACATGAAAATCTCCATCACCTGTCACTCGCCCACAAAAACGACCACATAGACATTTACTTACTTATTTATTTTGACATGGTAAGATGTTCATAAAGCTAATTGAAAAAAGCAGGAGGTTGAATAGCAGGTATAATCCCATTTTTTTTTTTAAGAAAAAAAACAACAACGGCCTGTGCACACACGTCTATTCCATACCTATTCACTTACAAGGGAAAATAACGCGGGTATCCAAGTAATGGGGGTGCGGGGTTCATTTTCACTTTTCCCTTTGTCCTTATTTTTATGTTTCCTAATTTTCCTTGCCTCTTCCGGCCTACACATAATGAAGCGCCCTGCTCTGGCAGTCGGGCGCTGCGGGGGGCTGTCCTCGTGGAAGGCTCGCCACCGGGCGGAGTCGGGGGCGAGATGAAGATAGAGAAATGAATTCAGGGCTGGAGCGTGCGGGTTGGCCTGGCTCCAGCCGCCTCCGGATATTGGCTGCTCAGGACCGGCCTCCCGCCCGCCTTTCATCTGCTCCCATCGCCCGGCAGCGCCTGCCATTATTAGTTTTCCTAACATTTGACTGCTATCAGTACTGATAAGGTGTCCTTTTCATCAATTTACAGGCGTGGCTTTCTTGCCAGCTAGTATCTCTTATCTCATTGGAACGAATATTTTTGGGATACTCGCCCACAAGATGGGGAGGTAAGACAAAATGAAAAACAACACTCACTCTTTTATAATGTCGGTTCTTGAAAAAAGGTCTGTGTTTCTCCCTTAGCGATGGTCCGTGATTGTTTGGATGGGCATGGGAAATTTGGACTGGGGAGAAGAAAAGCAATGGTCACTTATTTATTGATGATGCTTTTTTGTTTTTTTTTGGTAGGTGGCTTTGTGCCCTCCTAGGAATGGTAATTGTTGGGATCAGCATTATATGTGTGAGTAAAAGACACGTTTAATAAGTGGAGAAATGGTCTAGCAATTAAACTTTTGCTTTGGGCAAGAATCACTGAGAAATATTTTACAGCAGTTTGAAGCTTGTTGATAATGAGTTTAAGTACATCTTTCACATTCTTCTAAATTATTTTTTTAAAGATTTTATTCACTATTTTCAGAGAGAAGGGCAGGGAGGGAGGAAGAAAGGGAGAGAAACATCACCTGCCTCCAGCCATGGACCTGGCTGGAGACCTGGCTTGCAACCTGGTTTGCAACCTGGTTATGTGCCCTGACTGGGAATCGAACCACCGACCTTTGGGTTCATAGGCCAGCACCTTAAATTTTCTTAACATCTTAAAAATGCTGAACAGGACTCTCCAAGGGCTCTATTTTCATTTTATGTCCCTTGGAAGTTACCTACAGTGTTTTCCTAGTAGTTATAGTTTACTCTTCCCCACCCCAATCATCTTAAACGTTACAATATCTTAAACGCTTTAGGGCAACTGCCCTGAAGCAATAGCAAGATGACTTTTTAGAATAAAACATCTACCCATGGCCAGTATCTACCCACAAAGAGGTCTTCAGGCCCTTGTCAGAAATGGAGGCCGATCTTGCTTGCGTATCTGGGGGCTGACTCATTTTTCGTGGTGCTCACAAAACCCATTTCAGCTTTAGCATGAAAGCTTTGGAGAGTCTGGTTCTCCCCAAGCCTGTTCCTTCCTGCTTCCTTCAGAAGGGAGCACGCGTTCCCAGCCGGAGAGAACGTATTTTTAAGACTTTCCGAGATGTTTTAGAGCTGGATATGCTATTTTAGCATAACAGTTATTTTCTCTTACAGGTTCCTTTTGCAAAAAACATTTACGGACTCATAGCTCCCAACTTTGGCGTCGGTTTTGCCATTGGTAAGTCCCAGGAGCCTTGTGCCTGCATTTAAAACTTTTTTTCCTATTACTAAGAAGACCTCCTCAGGCAGACCATAATTACTCAACCTAGAATTTCTGGAAGCTTGAGAGGACACTGGGCAGCCCGTAGACCGTCCACAGAAAGATACCTGCTTCCACGTACTAGTCATTCGTTTCCTGAAAGACAGTATTTGGAAAAAGCCTGATATTTGCTGAGGCACAATGCTGCTCTGCTGCTGTGTGTGGGCGAACAAGAGCCGCCATCGGGGCACGTGGTCTGGGCACAGGCCTGCGAACAGACCTTCTCAGACAAGGCTGGACTTTGCAATTTTTAAAAAGTAGGGTGTTGGCACAGAAAAGGTGGACTGACGTAGTGCCGCCCACCCTCTGTGCCACAGGCATTTTCACAGGCAACGTGAAAGGAACAAGAATGTGTTAGGAAGAGTCCCGTTAATGTTTTGGATAAACAGTATACGTTTGTCTCATTGAGAACCTACAGGCTGGTCATGGTGCAAGTAAATGCTGAGTCTATCGCAGGTCAAGGCAGGAGTTTAACCTTTGGTGCAGTAGAGAAACGGGAAGGGAGAGAGGCAGAGAGGGAGAGAAACATCAACGTATGGTTGCCTTTCACCTGCCTCCAGCTACGGACCTGGCTGGAGACCTGGCTTGCAACCTGGTTACGTGCCCTGGCTGGGGAATTGAATGCTCTTTCTTTATAAGCTTCCTGTCCCTGACTATTCAAGAGTCCAGAAGCTATACTTCTGGTTTTGGAGGTCGTGGGTTTTTTTCTTCCAATAATGAGCAAACCTCTTTCGATTTTAATTTCCTGAGTAGGGCTGGTTGGTCCCTCAGACTCCTTGTCTGTTTCTTCTGACCCTCCCAACTGTGTGAGGCCAGGGTGTGGACAGAGAGGAGACTGGGTAAGGTCTGTGTCTACTTTTTGAGGGCACAGGACAAGTGGACCAGAAACCAAATGAATCAGGAAAGCAGCCACAGGAAACAGTCTAGGGGTCCCCATGGCCAGTCCCCAGCAACACGCTGGACCGGTAGGCAGGTGAGTCACTGGAGGACTGAACCCTGCATCAGAGGACAGACCATCTAGACAGTGAGGTCAGGTGAGGCAAGATGCAGAACAGGCCTCAGTTGTCTCAGTTGCTCATCAGTGAAAGGTGTGCTGTAGGGCAGGGGTCCCCAGTCCCCAGGCTGTGGACCAGTACCAGCCATGGCCTAATAGGAATGGGGTAACACAGCAGGGGGTGAGTGGCAGGTAAGAGAGGTGAGCACAGCTTCATTTGCATTACTGCCTGAGCTCCGCCTCCATTTCCAATCCCCACTCCACCCCCCCACCCCGCCCTGGAATTGTCTTCCATGAAACGGGCCTATGTATCAGAAAGGTCGGGGACTGCTGCTGTAGGGAGTCTGCCTCAAGAATTGCAGGTGGGGGAGACTGAGAGGCATCTGGGTTGTGAGGCGGGGACACCGCCCTGACATTCCTCCCATGTTCAGTGTACAACCGTGGTCAGTAGCTGTGTTCTCTAATTCCACAGGCATGGTGGACTCATCAATGATGCCCATCATGGGCTATCTGGTAGACCTGCGGCACGTGTCCGTCTACGGGAGTGTGTACGCCATTGCAGATGTGGCCTTCTGTATGGGCTATGCTATAGGTGAGGACATGGGCCTTCCCCAACCACCGTTGATCTCAGTGCATGCCAGGAAATGCCTACTGAAAGTTATTTAAACGATTGCATCTTTTTGTGTACGAGACGTTTGCCGAGTGCTTGATCTAATTCTCCATTTCCTGACAGGTCCTTCCGCTGGTGGGGCTATTGCGAAGGCAATTGGATTTCCGTGGCTCATGGCAATTATTGGCATAATTGATGTTCTTTTCGCTCCTCTCTGCTTTTTCCTTCGAAGCCCACCTGCCAAGGAAGAAAAAATGGTAAGAAAATGTTAGGGTGTATTGAAATGTGTTTTAATCATTTTAAGCATGGTCTTTTGGATAGTTTAATCATGGCTTAATTCTAAAATATATTTCTGCTCCCTTTTGGGTGACCTCTCCAAACATAAATGGTAAGAGTTCCATTAGATTATACCACATCGGGCAGCTACTTCTTTTATTATAGCAAGCCATGTGTTTATAAAGTTGAAGAATAAAATTATTTTAATGCATAGATTAGCAGTCAGTAAGCTCTTTTGTCAAGGAAATATAGATATGGGGTAGTTTAATTTTCTATGGTTCCTGAAAATCGTGAATATAAATATATATGTTTGCCTCCTCTGTTTACTCCTTAGATTAGCCATATTTTGGTAGTTTTCTTTCTCCTAACCCTTACAGCTTTCAGTAATAGTGTTTTAGTCCTTACTGCACAGAACTCAAGATGGCTTTAGTGTAGGTACCAGGTCTTTATAGAGGAATACTATGTATATTGTACATGCACCTTTGGGCACATGTTACCTTGAAATTTATCATTTCAAGGCCAGAATCATAGCCTTAGGCAAGATAGAGTGGTTCTGTTTTGAACACATTCAAGCTTATCGTTTCTAAGTCTGAATTTTGAAACGCATTAGTCATTTTAACCTTTCTGATAAGCATTCATAGCTGGAGGTTGTGGGGGTTGCTGATTTTTTAAAACACCAAATGGTGATAGATTCATCCAGCTACAGGCACCGTCGGTTAGGAATGAATGAGAGAAACAAGGCAAGGGAGGTGGCATTTTTGGTTCATGGATAAGCAGTTTGTTGGTGATGTTCTCCTGGGAGTACAGCCCACGTTCTTCCTGATGGTTGGACTGAAATGGGTCCTGATGCTTTGGGATGTCTTGAACTGCCCTTTCATGCTTTTCTTCAACAAGTGGATTTAAAGATGCAGACCCTGAAATTAGGTTACATGCAGCCTTTGTTTGTTTTGGGCATTTTTGCCTTGATTAATCTGTTCAGTATGTTTGAAAATTCTAGCCAGCACTGTGCCCTTTATTACTGGGATTTAACTAGATAATTTTGAATTACTCATGGCTCATTGGACTCCAAGAAGAGACTGGAAGGTTCTGTAGAAACATCCCGATGGAAGCTACCCCATTCTCCCTGCCTCTTGCTTAGTTTGCTGCCTCTTTGTGGTACTTTTATCCTATGTCTCTCAGGGACCTACCTATTTTCTGGCCTGGCTGGCTAAGTTCTTTCCTGTCTTTGTGTGACTCCAGCAGTCCCTTGCTCAAATCACGGTGAGAAAATTCTCAGTGTGACAACTGGAAACTGTCCTTCTGTTGCCACTACATTAGGTTGATTGAGGCTAATCACCTACAAATGCTTCTGTCACCCAGGAGACTGTTGAAGACCGTTGGGAGATATGACGGGCTGGCACAGGCCCTGGAGCAGGGCTGTCGCGTGGGAAAGTGTGACGCTAGCCTATAGGGTCGGTGCAGGGATGGTTAAATGGAAGAAAGAATCCCAACAGAGTGTAGCCCATGGCTGGCACGCCGCAGACGCTCAGCAATCCTTGCTCTTAGCTAACTCTCTGGCTTACTCTGTCCGCCCAGCGGTCCCGTCTCCTCCTCCTCCTCTTCCCTTTGCTGTTGAGACCCCAGAACTGCGGAGTGGGGCTCCCTGGTCAGGGCGACAGACGTTGTCCAGCGGCTGTTACATTATCTGTTTGTTGGCAGCATGATGACTTAGCAGAGGAAGTGGAGGAAGTGGTGAGGGCAGAGGGCGAGTGGGGTGCGGGGCGGGGTGTGGGTGGAGGTGAGCCTGCGCAGCCAGCTACCGCCGTGATCCACACCGTGATGGCAGAGGCTGCCCCCAGCACCGCTGCTTCTCTTTCCACATTTAAACCAAAGCTTTAATTTGGTTCATTTACAAAGAAAAACCCTGAAAGGCAAAGCAACCATCATGACAGGCTTCCAGAGAGCCACTTGCACTGTAAAACGTCAGCCTCTTTAAAAAGCGCCTCGCAAGATGAATCATGAAAAGCTGGAGGAAAAGTGCATCTTGCTGCCCGCAGTTGATGCCAACGTTGAAGGCATCACATCAGGTGCCATTTAATGGCACATTGGCAACATTTGAGGAGGGCCAGCAGCTGCTGCCTACTCACCATGCGGACCGACACACCTAATGAGGAGGAGGGCTGAGGGCAAGACAGCCGGTGCCATGGCCGAGAAAGAACTGATCACTGCCCATTTGATGTCAGCGTTAGGGATGGGCAGTCACCACATGCAGGGGCCGTGAGAGCCGCAATAAGGAAAACGAACCTTAGCAAATCATCCTGTCATTAGGCAGCATTCGGATAACGTCATGTTGTTTGGATTTCGACTGTGTTACACTGAAAGGTCTAATGCCATTTTCACAGATCCCAAGTCATAACAGTCATGAACCAGTTTGTGAGCATCTGCATGTTTCTTCCATTTGGTTTACTGGATTTTTTTTTTTTTTAATAATCAGTGTTGAGTTAGCAATACAGGTGGAGAGAAGAAAACTGTTACGTCAGGGTCTCGGCAAATGTAAGAAATATCAACACTGCCATTTGAGGAAACTGGTCTTCTAGTTAGTAACATGCAGCCCGTACTCTCAGAATGCCCCAATGAGATAGCTGTGTTCTGCTATGGATTTGTTTTTCTGGTTGAAGAATGAGTTTTAAAGACAGGGCACACTTCTTACATCTTACCCGTGAAGTTCCTAATTGTTGCCCAGACTGGAAAGTGGGCGGTCTGAGGGTTGTAGCGGTACTTTTCCTGAGAGTTCTCCCCTTTCCAGTTTCCTGGACAGCGTGGGTCAGGCAAGCTGGGGCCCCCAGAGGCTGAGTGGACTGTGTATTACAGTCTCTTTAAAGAAACGTGTCCCTTTGTAGGGCACTTAAGAGTGGATGCGAAACCATCACCTGTTTTATTTTCTTAGGATATGGTAGATAAAACTTCTTCTCGTGGCTTATAGGCTCCCCTGCCGGTACACTGAAAATACTGCGGAGGCCGCTTCTGCTGTATTCTATGGCCTGAAATTGTCACTGAATGTAGGATTGCAGGTTTTCCGGGCCAGGCAGCTGGCAGTTGCGCAAAATGGCTAGTTAACAGTGGCTGGTTCTATCCATCTATCAGCTACCTATCTACACACATACACATGCAATCCTTAAAAACAGTAGGTTAAAACCATCTTTATGAAACTGGAAGTTAATCTATCTGCACTTTGCTGTCTTTCAGGCCATTCTCATGGATCACAACTGCCCCATTAAGACAAAGATGTACACTCAGAATAACATCCAGTCGTATCCACTAGGTGATGAAGGATCTGATAGTGACTGAGAGCCTCAAAAGTCATCCAAGTATTTAATTGTATAAAACAGTGTTTCCAGTGAAATGACTCATCCAGAACCTTCTTAGTCATTCCATTCATCCCTGGCGAAAGAGTAAACAACCAAAGGTTCTCATTTCTTTTCCATGGTTATGATCGATTGCCAATAGCCTTATAAAGAAAAAGCAGCTTTTCCAGGGGTTTGTATACAGTGTTGAAAACTTTATTTTATGGATTTGCTTTTATTAAATATTACACAATCTATTTTGATGAAATAGTGTAAATCTATAAATATGTGAATCCAAATCAGATATAATTTTTTAACTTCCATTCACCAATACCTGGGCAAAAAAAAAAAATCTTGTATTTTTTCCTGAATATTGATAATGAGTGTTTAAAACGAAAGCACACATTATCTCTGAAACACTTCCAGCAGTAAGAACTTAGAAGGAAGTCTGAAAAATAGGATCAAGTAAGACAGCATATGGTTATGTAGTGACAGAGTGTGGAGTTATTCAACGTACAATTATTATTGGTATACTTAGGAGTGAGGAGCTAGTGATCTCACGTACAGAAGACAAGACCTTGAGTTAGTGATCTTTGGGATTTACCCATAAATCTTAGCTGGTGTTGCTTATTTCTATGTAATCACCTTCCTGGAAACAGCTGGTTGTAAAAGTCATGTGGTTGGGAGCAAACATTAAACTCAATGAGGGAAAATGTAGTAAATGTTCTGAAAGCAGAGGAAAGCACCCAAATGCATAGTTTTGAGCAACTAGAAGCTTTCTCTTTAAGATACACTTGATCATCTTATTGGGTGAAAGAAAATTGAGGGTACAAATACCTTATATACTGTCAAGGTTGTTTAAAGTAAATGTAAAAGGCTACTAGCTGCCATGACATAAAAAAAAAAAAAATTCAGATCATTATCGTCTTTGACCTGTTTGGAGGTCATCCAAGTGTTTTCTAGGGAGCTATTAATTTTGAGTTGTCTGAAACTATTTTCTAAACTTCTGAAAGTTGTTCATGTCCATGTGAAAAAATTTAAAAGGTGATGAAAAAGGAATGAAAATTTAAGTCTTGAATCATGGTAGGAAAACAGATACAAGTAATAGGGTAGTCAGAACACACCCCCTTTTACAGGAAGGAAAACCCCCAAGCATCTAAAAGCGTCTCATGTATTGCTGTATCATCTGCTGTGTAATGTGCCTTTTTGGTGTAACAAGTGATGTGTTAGTGAACATTGTCAAGTTTACATCAGATTTTCTATTAGGTATGACTGGAGTGTGACAACAGTGTGGAGTGTCTCAAATACTTGTTGATTCCGTAGTTCTGTGTAAACAAAAATTACCTAATGGCAGTTCTTTTATGTTAAGCTACAATTGTGTTAACGAACGTTATTTAAGCACAAGGACTCCTGGACCTCTTAATTCTCTAGGGAAGTTAGTACTTCAATGACGTTTGCTTTAGGAGGCTTTTCCATGGGGCTGCTGATCTCGGGCCTGGCTGTCGGGTGCAGTGTGGGGGGCGCAGCGTGCTTCCTGCTCACCAGTGTGTGCTGGGCAACCTACGCCAGCCTGCGACTTTGGGACGTGGTCTGGAGACACTGTGTGGTTCTTCACTTCCATCTGGGAGAGCCTCAAAAAAAGAATGTGCTCCAAATCAGCTCTCAGAGGGTTGTGGTTCTCCCCGCCCCAATACCATATAATTTATTCCTGTTCTAGTCTTAAGGCTTCAGTCTCTTCAAGACCCACTGGTAAAGGCCTGCCTGCTACTGATGCCTAGAGGTAACATAAAAACCTAAGTGGAATGGTTCAGAACTGTTTTAGGAGCAAAAGATAGCACTTGTATCTGAGGGGCAAAAAGGAATTGTCGGGTCTTTTATACAGCTAATGTTCTGGGATTAGTCAAGACTGGAAAGAGAGGCTTAAAATAAAGTATGTCAGAACACAGAACATACAGCTCTCTGAACATTTCCTTTTTGAGCAGAGGTGGTTTTTGTCTGTAGCTGGCAGATGGGAAAAAGCCTTAATGAGGTAGCAATGACTATTCAATTCTTTCTTTTGATTGCTAAGTGTACCCAAGTCATGTTTTAGCTGTTTACTTAATAAATCTTCTGAACACCACTGTGCCTGCCTCTTTGTATTCCTTTACACACCAGATATCGCTGGGATCAAGTACATAAGAAGGTATTGTTTTGACTTGATATTTAATTAAAAACTGTTCCTTTTCTGCTTGCAGGTAGCAGGTAAAATCCAAGCCAAGCTAGTTTGCAAGTTTTAAATTGGTGTATGTAACTAGTCACACGTCGTCAGTGTGGAAAAACCCGTAAGTTACCCTTGCATCTCTAAAGCTGTATTCCTCCTTTCCCGATTGCTGTGAACAAATACACCTACCTGATAGATCTAACTCAACTATGCAGCTGCTTGATATAGTGGGCCCATCCTTTGAATTTCCACGTGACTTACGGTTATGCGTGTGCATCTTTAGGGAAGAGTCTGCAAGGGGATCAGTGGCTGAAAAAGAATTGGGGGCCTCTCCCCCTGTAAAAGGAAAACTAGTATCTCCATTTAGAAAAATACAATACATTTTTAAAGTGATTTTAAATTTATTCACATTTAGGGGACCTAAAATGTTATCATCTTTATTATCATACTTGTTAGAGCCAAACATTTTCAAAGATACCTTTCAAAAAACGCAAAATGCTTTTAGCAGTTGACAGTACCCTCCAATTTTGAGCTGTTTTAGTTTCTCAAAATCACACATGGCCACATAGTATTCAATTAGTTCCGATATTAAAGGCTGGAGATTAAGAAATGTAGCATATTAATTCTAATTGCGAAACCGCTGAAGTGTTGCTCAGCTTGATTAGCTAACCCGATTATGAACTACCAAGGCAGAAAAAAGACTTAAGTAGTCTAATTACTAATAAGTAGGTAGCAGAGGCAGACCCACCCATCTGGTATTTCAAAGCTAAAATGAGTAAAACCATAATTTCCATCTTTTTCGGCAGTTTTCAGAATAGCCATTTTGTTTAGCAAAAATGGACTATTGAGCGTGTCTGCACAGCCAGATGATAGCAGGCAGTAACTCCAGAGATGCAACGTTCACCCTTTTCAGATGTCCCCAAGCAAAGATGTCCTTGTTCTCTGTGGTAGTTTTTATTGATTATTTTAAAGCTATTGATAACATAGCATGGCAGCAAGATTACATCAGGAATGTAATACAATGCAGCTGATTCCACCGAAGGCTTACACCTTCCTATTTGCTAGGCTGTGTGGAGCGCGCCCCTGCACTAAAGTACAACCATGATGCCTCTACTGCTTCTCCCAATATAGATATAAAACATTGCACTACATGAAAGGTATATTTTACAAATATCATGAACAGCATTACTGAGCTTCCCATAACTGTGGTTCTACAGAGTTAAATACGTTTAAAACATGAGATTTTTATGAAACCAAGTTCTGCATTATTTCGACAGCTCTTTCAAATGCATCTGCTTCAGCAGCATGCTTGGATGTCACTAAAACTTCCACGGTACGATCCGTAAACAGCCACTTACAGACAGTCCACCTTCCAGGTTAGCAATGGTAAGTTGTTATTATTACTCTTTTTAATAAGATGAAAGTTGGTTATCACATTGGGCAGATTGTTTCAAGCATATGTTACAGAACAGTGTTTTAACTTTCAGAGAATTTTGTGTATAAAGAATTCTGTAGCAGCGTTCTTTTAAAATGCAAGCATGCCTAAGTAAACAAAGGGGGGTGTACACAGTTGTATTTTTGTTCATAACTTGGCCAAGAAAGTATCATTTCCTGATATTTCACTTAGTAGCAGAAATGAGAATTGGCTATTGATTTTAAAGGTGGAATAACTTTTTACCCTCAAAAATGTTATTACCGCCTATAGAAGTCACACCTTTTACTTGAATAGTGTTTTACTACTCAGAGCATTTAGTTATGCTCCTTTCCCTCACAACGAGCCTGTGAGGTAGAGAAACCTTGTTTGTTCCTACTTTGGAGCTGGGGCACAAAGCCCTTTTGTGGCTTGTCTGTGGATATAAGTTTGTTCATGGCCAATGGAAGAGCTTGAACTTAAAACTCTTGTGTGGCATCCTGGTCTATAGATATGGGCCAGAATTCATACTATTATACTGTGCCCTTTTCTGCAAGCCATACAAACTGTATGTTTCGAATGTAAGTTTTAGTAAGTATTCTATTCTATTATCATAGTAGTTACCTACAAAAGGGGAAAACATACGGATCTTTACATAGGCGTAGGATAGGCCAAAACATCTATGGTACCAGCAGAGGTCATGTTCACGTTTTCCCTCAATCATGGGTTACTGGTATCCACATATTGGACCCAAGTATCACAGACCTTCATTTTCAGAAAACTGGTCCCAATTCCTATTATCTATACTGTCTATTTTTATTTCTTTTTCCTTTTTTCTCAGGTATGAAAATAGTCTGAACTACAGAAGCATTAGGAATGATCACCATTCCTTTAAGCCAGTAGGATGTCAGACAAAGCAATAAATCTATTTTGCATGATTCCTTTCCCTTCACAACATTCTCCTGCATGAAAAGGTTTCTAAAACAAAATAGTCAAAAGCAGTTATCAACATGGTCATTTTAAGAACAGTCCTCTGAAACTTTAAATATCCTTACACGTGCTTTATTTCCGATAGGAGAACTGAAGATGAAAAATAATCATAAATGTTTAGGACTTTCACTTAAAGGGAAAGCAACATTTTGAAAGATTACATTTCAAAATCGTACTGGTGGTTGACTTTTAGTAATCTCATTACCTTGCTACAAAATTCTTTACTGTGTTCCACATTTACTCATTACATTTTGTTTTTCAGTGCAAGCTCTTCAGATTTACTATATTCTTATTATACTTCAACTGCACAAAAACTTGAGAAACAAAATTTCAGAGCCATATAAAGCAATATATGTAAAACATTTTTAAAAACTAAATCAGCATAACTAAAGCCACAGTATCTGCTTTTATATTACATTTGGCAAAAACAAGACAAAAAGCACCCCCTCCCGAACCCCAAAATAATAAAAACCTCCAGCAAGTAGAGATGACAAACTTCTAACACAAAGTAAGATTCAAAACCTGTTCCCTCAGTGACTGCTGCTGTCAATGTGGGCCAGCAGCAGTCTGTTCTAACCATGATAGAAATGAAAACATTACAAGAATACGGACAGTATCCTATTGAACACTAATTCAAAAACTCAGAGGAAGGGAAACAGCACAATGAGACATCACATACGCAAACATGAAAAGTCAGCTGACATAATTCCATAATTAGAAAAAGTTAAAAATAAATTAGTAAAAATAAATTCAAAGTATAAACCTAAAAAGCATAGCTATAAATCTGAAATAACCAATTTAGTGGGCTGGTCATGTTTTTGCTAGAAAACAACCTTTTCGTTCTTGTTCTTAACATAAGCAAGGAACTCTGGAGAAGCAGACCAAAGTGCTTTAGAACGGTGTAAAGGCGGCTATACCCATGGTACTTTAGATGCAACTTTCCCCCAGCACTTGCAAGTTTAACAGACTGTTACACAGACTCAGATGGGCCAAACAAGTCATCTGATATGCTGCTGAATGGCTGCGAGTCTATTAATTGAGTTATTTCATTATCAAGGTCTTCTTCCGTATCATCTGCGTACTTGCTTATTTTTTTGGTGTGCTGGTCTAAGGAGAGACTTTCTAAAGATTCGATGTCTTCGATGCCTGCCCTGTAGTGGATCATAAGCAGTGTCAGCGCTTGTAGTCTTTCACCTGATTTGACCAAAGCGGCAGAAAGAAGGGATTTTTTCCTCGTGTCGGTCGTCTCTTTTTCTTCTCTAACAAGGGAATTATTATGTTCCAGCTCTTGATCAATTTCATTTTGCAGCTTGTCCAGCATGAACTCTAGTTTCTGGATCCTTTCCTCTGTAGGCAAGCCCCTGTACAGATCCCGGCCGATTTCTTTAACTGCGATGAAGACGCTGTCATCCAGACCACCCTCCTTCCTCACTAACTTGATCCCTGTGTTGTTCACCCGTTTGGAAGGACTGTGTGGGCCGCACACCTCCGTGTCGCTGCCTTCGTTGTCTGATGTGTTGGGTGTGTGTTTCGGTGAAGGTTCTACTAGATCAGTCCCTGGTTCCGAAAGGCGGGTTTTAGACACTTGACGCAAGTTTAACAAACGAGAGCTAGTATTGATAATATGCCTGGTCAAGCCTGTTGTTTTATTGACCGACTTGCCAGCATCAACGTCAGCACGAACAGGCAGGCCTAGGAGGGTTTCTTGTCCTTCCAGCCTGAGGTTTTTCAGGGTCCGGTCTACCCGCCTGTCAGCTGCCCCACAAAGAGGAGTCTCAGCTAGACACTTTTCCTGGCATTTTTTATGGCAAACGTAAGCACAGAACAAACACTGGGAAGCAGCTTTAGTCCAAACCTTCTTCTTGCAGTAATCACACCAAGTTGGGTTCTGGAACTGAGTATCTTGGAAACTATGTTTATTCTCCGTTAAACCCATCTGTCCAACCAAGTGCTCCTCTTTTGGTAAGGCAGACAACTCTTCGATCAAGTGACATTCTTTTTCTTTCTCCAGGTTAGTAATTATATGGTGGTCCGGTTCGCCTTCTTTCAAATATTTGAAGTGAACAGTAATGTCACCGAAGCAAAATTTGTCATTGAACCCCTTTTGCACACTCAGATTGCGCAGTGCGGTTCTCGTGACCATGGCCTTAGGGGAGGGTGCGTCCAGTCTGAACTTGGAAAGGTACTCCATGTTGGATGTAGCCAGGCACCCTAAGGCCACCTCTTCAAGTTTTAGGCTGACATGCCCCAAACAGACGAACCCTCCCAACTTGAAAGGGTCCCTGCACCACAGCGCAATGTTTAGGTGCCTGTGGCAGGCTTCTATGTCAAAGACATGGGTTGCTCTGGTTCTTGTCCATTTTCCTAGCTTATTACGATAGGGAATTTCCAACGATTCCCATGTTTGAGGGTCATCTGAACTGTCCTTAGGAGGGCAGGAACTTTCCGAAGTCAAGTCTTTCACCACTTCTTGCTTGGTTAACACCTGCTTCGATGCAGCCACATCTTCTACGTGATCCGTACTTTTCGCTTGCTTTTCAGCAGGTTTCTCTGCGGGAGGAGGTGGCGGCGGCGGTGGCGGCAGCACCTTTTCTGGCTTTTCCACTGGAACGTCTGGTTCCGCCTGACTTGGGGCGTCAGCAGGAGGCAAAGGGACTTTCAGCTGCGGTCGAGGTGGCACAGGCGGTTTGAAAGTGGATCCTTGTGTGGGTTTTGACACTTGTGCGGGGTCTGTTACAATCTCAGAGGGTTTTGGGGTTAAGGGTCTGTTTCCTTCTTTGGATGCAAGTTTTGGTGGTGGTGGATGACTTCCTACCGCTAATTTGCGGTTTAAAACCGGTGATATCGTTCCAAGGGGTCTCACAGAAAGTGTCGTGGGAGCTCGTTTGGGACTGTGACTTGCAGATTGGGCCTCATCTTTGAACTCAGCGGTAGCTCTAACATCACTTGCCAAGTCTTCAAACTCTGAATCCAGATCTCTGTTTTCAGTATCTACTGCCAACCCAGCTGTTTCTTCTTCGTAGTTCGGTTGGCACGAGCTTGGCAGGAAGCTCTCTTCCAGCTGTCCAAAGTGGTCTTGCAGAGTGGCCCCTTGACTACTCTGGCCGACAGGCCTCTCATAATACACCAGCACCCGGTCCCCAGCCTGCTTGATCAGCTTCAACACTTGCAGTGTAGATGTGATTTTCACACCTGTGTTAAGATTTTAAAAGAGAAAACGTAAATTACTGCAATAAGGATGACTTGAATTGCTAAATATAATTGCCATTAATTCATGATTATTTAATTAATGAAAAAGTAATACAGAAACCTTTAAAATGTATCATGGGCTTTTGGATGCTTTAGTGTGCTGATTCTCAAACCCTGAACGTGCTGAACGTCCTAGAAATGTGTACATTTTCAAACCAAATGATGACAAAAACCCTTAGAAAGGTGCCAGGCCGGAAACTCCTGCTTCCCGTTCGTTCCGAGGTTTCAATGACACTGCATCGCAGTTTCAGCGAGCGGAACGAGACCTAGGGCCATGCTTATGCTCCAGCTTCAGCAAGGTGTTCAGTGCTGCTTTAGCATTTCATTCAACACCGGCTTCAAACCTCCTCTAGTCCCCTGAAGGCCCCCGTCCTGCTCCTTTGTTCTGTAGATGACGTCACCTAACTTACTGAAGCGGTCACAAGAAGCCACCGTTTCCCCCGCCAGTGACTAGTAGCCCACCTCGGGGAGGGGGAACCCCATTCCCTGCACTTGGATCCCACTCTCCCCCCGAATCACCACCTTCAGCACTTTGCTCCATCCATTATCCTTGATTGTATTTTTATTCCCTTCCACCATCTGCTTTAAAACTGTTTTCATGACTGTACTAATTTGGTTCAGATCATCTCTTTTCTGCTTTTCCTCCACCTCCACCTGCCTTGTCTGCACACATTCCCAGGGTTTGGCTGTCACTAGTTTTCTCTCTTCCTGGGCTACATCCACTTCAGTACTTGCAACCGTCACCTTTCCTTTGGTCTCTCCCCTCTGGTCCTGCATTCCCAGCTCCGCCTGGACATCACCACCCGGATGTTTCTTTGACACTACAAATTCAGGGTAGGTAAAAGCCCTCTGTGACCTTCTCACGCTCCTGTCCTCACTAAGATGTGAGTCAGCTGCCACCCTCTCAGTTAACCTGACATGAATCCAGAGGCAGCTGACTGCCTGCTCAGTGGCCGACTGTCCAGGCACCAGCCCACTCTCATCTCCTTTCAGGATCCTCCAGATTGCTGGCTTCAGCTACAGTCATAAAGCTGAATACAGCTCTTTCCTGGGACCACCCCACTCACACCTTCCCTACTTTAATCACCCGATGTGTTGCTCAAAAATTGTTGCCCTAGAAACTTGTCACACTGAAATCTGCAGCTTTCTAACATGACTCTTCACACTCCATCCAGCTTTCACTTCCACTTCCCTTTAACCACATCTGTCCCAGCAAAATGGGTCTGACATATGCGTAAGTGAAAAATCAGTCCTCCTCATCATCTGCAGTAGGCAGAAACATCAGCTGAGTCTAGGCCTAGTCTCTGGGATTCAGCACCTGCCCTCATCTCTTCCTCAAGCATCAGGAGCTGCCTGGCGACACCGCTGTGCCTCTCGGGCCTGGAGGTGGCCACAGTCATCAATCCCATTACTAGACATTTAAAAATTTATTACAGACTCACATAAATGAATTACTGCTATAAAATATTAACGTATATCACACCTGCCCTTTATCTCAATATTTTTATAAATGTTAGATATCATTTTCTACACTGCATACATTTATATTGCTTAGGTTTGTTTTTGATAATAGATATATTTATTACTCATGTAATAAAACAAAAACCTTTCAAAACAAGTATATAAGAAAAAAATTAATTTTATCCTGTTCATAAAACCAAAACGGTACGTGTGAATATAAAAAAAATTTATATTGAGTTGTAGTTTTTAGATGAGAAAGAGTGATGGTTATGTTTATATGAAACAATTAAGTACCTAACAGGTGAGATTTATTTTATGGCTTTGCTATCCTAATGGCACATGTGTTTTACATTAAATTTTAAGGCTTCCTTCAGATTTTTATTTTTATAAAGTTATTACTGTCTTTCCATTATAACAGTAACATGTGCTAATAAAAATAAAGACAGAAGAAAATTCCCACATCTACTCTGTGCGGTCCCTGTAAATGTCAAGTCTGCCGTGTATCAGCATGATCACCTCCGATAGCGATCAGTCGATCCCCTCGCTGAAGGTCAGCAATTGCAGCAGGTGAGTTTGGGGCCACGGTTTCAATGATGACATGCCCAGCGTATCCATCCGTTGACTGGACAAAACGAAGTGTAAGTCCGACACTTTGTAAATTCCCCTTAATTAATTCAACCTTTGATAGAGAAAAAAAAAAAAAGAAGACAGTCAATGGATTCATAGTAGTTGAGTGAGAAACATTAACATACTGAGAACACACTAGGTGATGCTGGCTTTTGCACCATGCTATTATTATAGACAAGGAAGAAGGCAATCTTTTTAAAAAAACGATTTTATTATTTTTATTTTTTGGGGGGGGCGAGGGGGAGAGACAGAGAGACAGAGACAGAGACAGAGAGACATCAATGTATGGTTGCCTTTTTTCACCTGCATCCAGCTACAGATCTAGTTGGAGACCTGGCTTGCAACCTCATTATGTGCCCTGGCTGGGGAATCGAACTGGGGACCCCTGGGTTCGCAGGCTGGCACCTTATCCACTGTGCCACTAGCCAGGGCTTGAAGAAGACAATCTTTATTATGACAATAAATTTACATATGCTCTGACTGCAAATACAAGTCATCACAAAAAAATCACCTAATCTTCAGTGTGTCTTATACATGCTCACTATGGAAAATTTGGAAATAAACAGAAAGGCAAAGTAAAAACTATTCCTAATCATTTTACCAAGAACTACACTGTCAATATTTTGTACTTTCTAATGTATATATTTTAACTCAAAGTTGAGATCCCATTATGAATATAATTCTGAATCTTGCTTTTTGGAAACATAATGGGAAATCTCTATCATTAGATGTACTTTTAATTAAAAAAAAAAAAATCCTCACCGGAGAATGTTTATTGAACATTTCTTTAGGGAACGAAAGAGAGAGCCATCGATACGAGAAACATCAATCAATCAATTGCCTCCTATATGCACCCCAACCGGGACCAAACCCATAACCTTTTTGGTGTACAAGATGATGCTCTAACCAACCAAGTCACCAGGACAGGCCTAGATATACTTTTGAACCTCCATTTCTTACGTATTGTTAAATCCACTTTTTGTAGGGAGGTGGCAAAGGGAAAGGATTTACATTTATGTTTTAGTAAGTCATCTTATAAAATATCTTATTCTAACTCATAAAGATAATTTTGTTTTCTAAATTGTCATTCTATTTATCAATAGTACATATCCCAGGTTCACATAATCTGTGATTTTAAGACACAATACATGCTATCTGTCTGCATTCAAATCAAAGGAGAGAGCGCCACATCCCTTGGCAAGAATTCAATCTGGGTTTACTGAGCTAAATTACATTATTAGTCTAATTGTATTATCATTCAGCTTAAGTTTCTAGTTCTGTTCTTCAAGATAATCTCATGAAGAACTTTGCCAAATAACCTGCTAATATCCAAACATATCACTATCTGTATTGCTTTAATACATACAGCCCACTTAAAGGCCAGACATTCAGTTCCCCTAGCTAATGTTGGTGAGCAAAACTAGAAGTTGTTCTTTAATGGTTGCCTTTCACCTGCCTCCAGCTACAGACCTGGCTGGAGACCTGGCTTGCAACCTGGTCAGGTGCCCTGGCTGGGGAATCCAACCAGTGACCTTTGGGTTCACAGGCCCGCACCTTATCCACTGTGCCACCAGCAGGGTAAATTTGTTTTTAAATGAAGGAAAACCTTAGTCCTATTATGCTTAAGAAAAGGGAAATGCAGTCAAGTTTTTGTGCCTAAAAGTTTATAAAAAACAAAAACAACTCTTCCAAAAATACTGGAAGCAGATCAGTACTTGCCAAGGACTAGGGGTTGGGGGCTGAATGTTGAGGGCAGGTAACACGCATATTTTCAAGGTGAAGAAATATTCTATCTTTTGGTTGGGGTGAAGGTTATATGACTGTATACTTGCACAATGACCAAAATTCACTGACTGTACATTCAGTAAATTTACTGTATTTAAGTGATACCTTATTAAAGCTATTAAAAATAAAGTGAAAAAACCTTGAATATGCCATTTTTGTCTTAATAAGATAATTAAATGAACACACCACTGGTAATTCATTCAGCTAGCCCTTAGTTTTTCAATATACTTAATTTAATAAAACAACTTGGGATACACCTAAATGGTTCTTAAGTCAATCAGAAAGGAGAGCAACATTTAGACAGTTTTTCAGTTTAACCTATGTCAATCAAATGCACGCTGACTCTTAACTACATGTAACAGGAATCGCTAGACTGTAGTTACAGGATAAATCAGACAATTATAAAAAGAACAGTGAGTTTCAAAGAAAAAAACACTTGAAAATGTAACCCAGATTTTAATTTTACAGTTAAATAACAAATAAAGAATAAACCTTTAAATTTTCGTCAGATACTTTCGTGTAATTATAAGATAAAATGCACAAAAGAACGAATAACGGGACACAGAGCCATGGCCTCCTGCCTCTCCAAGGCCTCCACACCGCAGCCATCACCTTAGCCTGTTCTCAGCTGCTGTTCAGATGACCTTCCCCCGCGCTGGATAATGCCTCCCTACTATATCAAATTTTAGACAGTCCGCTGACTTCTTACTGTAACAGATAAGGATGTTAGCTCATTCTCCTTCCCCCAAATTAGTTACAGCACTGTTTTTAGTTCCTCTACGTAATCTCTTTATAACTAATATCCATATACCCCTATTTCTTATTTTATCAGCCGTAAGACAATAATATCCCTCTTGATATTAGGACTTCTATCCTAATCTACCACCTCTTGTCTTTGCACATGATCCCTTCTAAACTATAACATTGACGTTGGTAACTATTATATTTAAGGCTAAAAATGAACAATGTCTATATTATGACCACATAAATATTACTTGTTGCAAATCAGGGCATCATTACATTTTTGGTCTTGTAAAGCCTTTTCTCCTTGGGGTTTTGTTTTCTTTCAACAACAAAGCTTTCACTATTATTTTTTTCAAAGATTTTATTATTTTTAGAAAGAGGGAAAGGGAGAGAGGCTGAGAGAGAGACATCAATGTATGGTTGCCCCCACCTGCCTCCAGCTATGGACCTGGCTGGAGACCTACCTGGCTTGCAACCTGGTTATGTGCCCTGGTTGGGAATTGAACCAGCGACCTTTGGGTTTGCAGGCTGGCACCTTATCCATTGTGCCACCAGCCAGGGGCTAAAGCTTTCATTTTAAATGTAGGATTTATATAAGTACTGCAGCAGTTTAGTTCCTAAATTCATCTATTCACTTGTTTACGTATTTTTATTTAGCACCCAGTAGAAGGGAGCTTCTATTTCCAATGCCACTCCAGCCAAAAAGCCAATTAATAAATGTAGAAGGAATGATCAGGTTAGAAAAATCACCCATTTATGCCTGGCTGGGTGGTTCAGTTGCTTGGAGTGTCCTCCCGTACACCAGTTCAGGAATTGCGGGTTCAATTCCCAGTCAGAGCACAATATATGGGAGGCAGTAGATTGATGCTTCTCTTTTTCCCTCCCTCCCTCTCTAAAATCAATAATAAAAAAATATACTTGGGTGAAGATTAAAACCAACAAACAAAAAATAAAATAAAATAACTAAAAATCACCCTTTTATAACCCCTACCCAAAGCTAGGAGGACTGTTTTAGATTTTTAAAATAGACAAGGTCAACCCAATGTAATATATGAATCTTGTTGAGATCCTAGTTAGAAGAAAAAGCTATAAAAAAATTTATGGGACATCTGGAACAATAGAGACTGAAAATTAAGTGAAATTAGGGAAATATGTGTGAATGATTATGTAAAAGTTCTATTTTTATAAGGTTCATACTGAAATATTTAGGGAAATAGGATTTCTACAACAAACCTTGCCTATAATTTCAGGCAAATGTTAACTTCTCTGAAAATAATTGGTGAAATAAGATCTGTCTCAGATGTGGAGTTATGAAAAGGTTCAGTATTTATTGCTACTATTGTTATTAATAAGACTGAGCACTACTAGTCAAAGATGAGGATACAAAAGCAAATTTAAAAACCAGACTGCTATGAAAGAGCTCAGTGTACAGCTAAAAAAATAAAGGATGACCCATGGATATGAACTAAGCAGAGTTCATGGAGGGAGGGGGGTGCTGGGTGGAGGAGAGCAAAGGGAAAAGAAAATGGGACAAATATAACAGCATAATAAAAAATATAAAGAAAGAAATAAGGCAACATGAAACAAACATCAATTAAAGACAGAATATTTAAACTACCTTATACCATTCAAATATTAATTTACTTTTATAGGGTCAAGATTGAGAAGCTAGAAGTAACTTCTAGGAAAGACAAAGGTGGTGACTAATGTCAATATTTAGTCAGAGAAGTGTAGCTCATTCAAACTCACTAGAAGGATAATGAGCTCAAGCATGGTCTTTACCTCTAAAGAGTAGAGATTATACTAGTGAAATAAGTATCTACTTTTCCCCCAAATTAAAAGTTTTTATCCCTTTAGAAAGTCTCCCCTGTGCAGTAGATTAAAGAAGTATCCAATGAAAGGAAAAAGAAGGGGCCATAAGAGAAACAGCAGGAAGAGAAAAATTGTATTTCTTTTGGACAAATCAAAGTATAGTAATGAACAAATGAACATGAAACAATATTACAATGTATTGTCCTTTGGGGTGCTGATCATGAAATCTTTCTTTAAAAACGGCGGGGCAGGGGGCAGTAGGTGAAAGTGGCAGAATCCTGTAGTGACAAATGCAGGCACAGATTATGGATGGGAGGCTTCCAGTCAATCCCAACAACCACGTAACACTTCCTCTCTCCTAATGAACAGGTGGACGCAGTTTGCTACTCGAGTTAGCCCTTGTTTGCACTTGCATTAGCTTTGTCTAAAATTGCTGGTCAACAAATGTGTTAAGAAGCCAACTGGATGTTTTTAGGTTCTATCAAAATCTGGGCGTTCTCCTGCTCTAAAAGGTAAGCTATGATTAAGGAAAGGTTAACATCTATACAACATTTCACTCAAAATCTTTGTAAATGGTTAAAGTCTGCTTTCTAAGCTTCTGTTAGAGAATAAGGAAAACCTGGCTCCTCAGTGCCCCAAACGAGGCTTCAGGTTTCTGCCGCAGGGGCTGTGGCCAGGGGGGTCACACCAGTCATCTGGCTGCACCCATGGAATGTGCCTGGAAGCTCCCCGCCCAGTCGGTCCACCCCCAACACGCGGCTACAGGAGCTGCCTGAGGCCGGGCCGAGACTGCTCAGACCCAAGGATCCTGCCGCGGGGCTGAAAGCTTCTGGGCAGCATCTAAATATTGGCTGACACTGTTTCAGAGAGTATGCAGACTGTATTCTAAGACTGAAGACTGACGTGGCTCGGACATGTGTGAAGAGAACTCAGGGAAGGGAGGGCCCCTCTGGGTGAGTGGCCTGGGGAAGGCTTCATCCGAAGAGATGACTTGTATATAGGTTATGTGTTAAAGCATGAGGAGCCCTGGAACAGATCGTCTTGGAGTTGCGGAAATGGGTGTGGGGTAGGGTAGGAGGCTATCATCTGTGGGCCACGGTAACACTGTTTAAGTCATGAGAGTTCATGGCACTGTGAAAATGAAAACCATCATGATACCAGTTGAAATTTAATAGGAGAGAAAGTTCCTAACACGATTATGACAGAACAGGAGCCTTTTACAAATCATATCAGAATCCCACATACTGATTACCTGATAGAGAAATAAATGTACAGAATTTGCAAATATCCACCAATATCTGCAATAACATATTCTTTAAACTTGTACTTTGTGACACGGCTGCTATTTTACAAAAGAAATGAAATTGATAATACTTACTCAACACCTACACTAGTGCTTGCCAAGTTCTTCCCCTCTAAGCCTCGGTGTGGTTACAGGGGGAACAGCCTGGCTGTTCTGCCTCATTAGACGGGCAAGGGACATACCCTGACCCCAGCTGGACCGACTGGAGTTCCTTCCTACATGGTGGGGATCCAGAGATCCCTGAAACAGAATAAAGATAAACGTAGCTGTAGGCATCCGGATACCTTGTCAGAAACTGGAAAGTGGAGAAGGACAGTCAGCAGAGTGAAAAATAAAGCACATAAACAGCCAGAAGCAGGGAGATAAGAGAGGCCTGGCTGCAACCCCGCTAAGAGCCTAACCTGTGCACCAGGGACGGCGGTCCTGACACCCCGAGATACCTCGGTATCTTCTGGGTAAGTGCCCTTCTCTGGGTCCTGTCTCAACCAAGTTCTAGCTTACCAAACATTATGGTACAGACTGTTACACAGGATCTCATTAAACTCAAAACGCCATATTTATCAAACTAGAAAGCTACAAAAATATTATAAATGTAAAGTACATTATAAAGGATGGTAAGTGTTTTCTGTGGCTTAGCCTGTGTCAGCTGGCCTGAATGTTGTTGAAATCGAAAGCCAGCTTTCTACTGAAGTAGAAATATTACTTCTAGTAGTTTTGGATACAACATGCATAAAAAAGTTTATCAATCGTGAAGAATTTCTGACACGTAATAAATAGCAATTACAAGAGCTGAACCGTGAGTCAATACGTACAAGATTGCAGACAGCCTGCATTTAACTTCACCAATAATGTCGGGCGCAGGTTAAAACCTCCTAGCTATATCATCTGTCTTGTGGAGAGCAATTTAGTAAAAACACCAAGATAGCCTGTAAGAGCTCTCACACTTGGACATCCCTTTTAGCCTTTCTTGGACCAGCTAGGATGCCTTATTTTCACCTGAGGAAAAAACATTGATTTTTTAAAATCCTCTCCTAACATGGATATAATTTTATTCAATGGACAAAAAGAGGGTATATTTTAGTAACACATCAGTGTAACTCTTACAAACTGTCCTCTCCGACACACGCTTGTATCATTGAGCAAAAGACCAAAAATGCAAGGAAGAATAAAAGGATCACTAAAAGACCTGAAATTACTGTGACTGGTATGCTTTTGAGCATTCTTTCATTAAATTTCTGAAAGGACATCATAAAGACTATGTACTCTGGCAGAGTAGTGGGGAAGGGAAGGGAGAAATGAAACAGGAACCTGTATACATATGTACACAATGCCAGGATAAAACAGAACTTTAAACAGCAGGTGTTTAAATGCAGATAACTATTCCCAGTCTTCCTGGCCCATAATGTAAATCAATACCTATTCTATCATAATTCTCATTATACTACACTAAAAAAGGATGCCCATGATCTTCAGACACATAGGTGTGTACAACATCTTTTAGTAAACCAGTGGCAATATTTTCACATCAATGATGACCTAAGAAACACACTTTTAACCTAACCTACAGCAAAGCTACTAAGAAAAGTAATGGACGGAAATGTACTAACTGACTGACTTACTCAAATGCTTAGGCGTGTGTGCTGGGTGTGCAGGTCGAGCTGTGAACATCACCGATGAGCTTCCCTGGCTTCACATAACTGCAAAGGCAGACATGAACAAATAACTACGATAATGCTTGTGTGACTACATAGGAGTCACAACATGTACAGAGCAGAGACTGTCCTGAAACACAAGCCTAATTTATGACACCCGGAAGATGAGGAGGAATTCGCCAGGCCAGGTCAGAAGTGGAAGTAACACATCTAACCAAGAGCGAAGCTGGTTTGAAGGGAGGAGAGGAGAGCTGGCCTGGCATCTGTGCAGAAGTGAAGTAAGTTCAGTCAATGTGAAGAGGGAGAGAATCTGGGTTCATTTAACTTAAAAGATCTTTCAAAAGAAAGAAGCATAATATCAAGTCCACCACCACTTTCATGCCCAAGATAAAATAAATGGTAACTGTGGCCTGGAATAACTGCAGAGCTTTCTGTAGGAACTTTCTTTTTTTGAGAAGCAATGACATGAGACAACTAAGTGACAGAGAGCATTTGACATTAGCAGAGGGGAGCCCCAAAGTTCAATCCTCATCATCAACCTTCTTTGGAAAGGCATTTCCCACTCATAGTATTTGAGTTGCTGGGGCTCACTTGGGAAACAGAAACTTACAGCCCCTCACGAGCCAGGCTAAACCTGTAAGTCCTGACCAGAAGACCAGGAATGCTGGGTACATACATGTTTACATACATGTTTCCATGTTAAATCCAGTGGCCCTGGGGGAGGGGGACTAGGTAATGGGAAAATACTTTAGTTACTTATGAAGCTCACTCAGCCTGATCTCTCACCTGCAGAAATATCGATTGCAGAAGTTTTTAGAATTTGAATGCACATCCCGACCTGAGTGAGATCTCCCTGCCCCCTCACTTGTTTTTCTGCTTCCCTGAAATTAGCATTGATTAGCACTGATTGATCAGCTACAAGCCTCCAAGCCTACCCCTTTCAATAAAAGATCTTTGGGAACAAAGAACTGGGCCTTTGGCCTTGAACCACTGGCGAGATTTTCTTCCCTTTACACAGAGCTGTTTGGACCGGCGTTATTTCATCCACTGTACCGGGGGATTTTACTGCGGGTTGGGGTCCCCCACAAGGAGTATTGCACTGAATCTCCAGTGCTTTAAAACGGGGGGCGGGGGGGGGGGGCAGGTGGGGGAGGGAACAGATGAAAAAGGTGAAAGGAAAGGACTAGCCAAAGAACATGTCTGTATAACCCAGACACAGACAGGCAACGACAACATTGAAAAAAACTGAAACTCTCTCAGCTCTAATCCTGTAGAATGGCTAAGGAACCTATGTAGGCATCTCCATGCTCCTGTCAATCCCTCTACCCTTTCTTCCTCCTCCAGGCCTCTTGTCAGTACCAGGCCAGCTCTCTAGCTTCACCTACTTTCTCATAGTTGCAGAGATCTGGTCTGCTTTCCCCGCCTTTTCAAAAACTGCCACCAACCACCTAGGTTTTGTCCTGGCTTCCTCATTCCAATGATCATTCTTGTTGAAGGGCCCTCTGCAGGGGTAGAATTAGAGTAACAAGTACAGAGAGTCTAAATACAATTAGCTCGTAAATTTAAATTTTTAAAAGTACATGACTGGAGTAGAACTATTTATGCCAATCAAATATCCTGGATATTCTGAATTATTCAAATTTAAAAAATAGTCTTCAAAAACCATCGTATTAATTCAAAGCATTTGTCAGAAGGCTGCTTGTGTTATAAAATTAGCCTGTTGTGTTCATGAGAATATAATAGTTTCGCTGCTCAAAGTAACCAAAACTCTACATGCTAAGGATTTCCAGAAGGTGATTAAAAATCATTGTTTTTGATGGGCCATTATACAAACCACCTTTACTTGGCTTGCTTTGGGATGTGGAATTGAATTTTGAATATCACGGACCCAGGAAATTATGACTAGAGCAGCTATTTTCAACTGGTTGTGCTGCAGGAATTTTTAAAACATGCAAAACCTGATATTTTAGTCAGAAGCACTGATCTCTTTTCCCTTAGACTGTCAAATTAAGAAAATGACAACAGCCAACTCAGCAACAGCTATCCAGTGTGAATGAATCAAAATTATACCTACTTTTCTGGTCAAATCAGCAAAACATATTTTTTTGGTGTGTGGCAGAGTTTTAGTCATTAATTTACGTGTGCCATAAGATGAAATGGTTGAAAATTGCTGGACTAGTGCAGTAAAGATTTATCCTCAAACTTTGAATTACAATTGATATCTTAAGATTTCTAAAACTAGAACAACTTTTATATTAAGTAAGTTATTGAGCTGTTGCAAAGGGAACTTTTTTTTTTTCTTTATAGTTGAACGTATTTTAATAACATGCAAAGGGAACTTCTATGTACAACATGCTCCGCACAGAATGTGTCAAGGGATGTAACTGTTTGGCCATTTCACTGAACAGCAGATAATGAATCAATTTGATTACGGTTACTGGTAGATTAATGCCAGCCTGGGGACCAACAGCTCACGGTCTATCCCGATTAGAAGCATCAACAAGGCTGCTGAAAATCAAGGGCCAGATTTCATATATTACCATCCATCATCTTTCTTTTTTTTAATAATTTTATTTAGTGATTGATTTTTCAGAGAGAGACAGAGAGAGACAGAGAGACAGAGAGAGAGGCAATGCTTTGTTGTTCCATTTGTTTATACATCCATTGGTTGATTCTTGTATATGCCATGGACCAGGGATCAAACCTGCAACCCTGGTTTATCACAACGATGCTCTAAACAACTGAGCTACCTGGCCAGGGCTGCTGTCCATCACCTTCAAAAACCAGAACCATAATTGATCTTTAGCTATGCTAAACTCTGTCCAAAAACACTGAAATCAGCCTCTTCTCAGCATTATAGCAGATTAATAATTCTTTTTTGAAGAAAAACGGCAATGTCTGGGCTGACTTGCAGTTAGTATTGGGTTTGAATTCTGACTAACATTTACTAGTTTTGTGTAGTCTCAGGCAAAGGTTTTAGTCTCTCTGAGTCTTATCTGTAAAAGGAGATGCTAATATCTACCACACTGGGTTGCTGTCATGTTAAATGAAACTGTGGGAATGAATGTCTAGCACAATCTAGGCACTTGCATCATCTCTTCTCAAGTGGGTTAGGAACTTTCTGGGGTGGAAACACAAGAGAGGCAGCGCCTCCATCTTTGAATCAGAATGCCAGCCTGGCCGTCTGATTACGTGGTCCCTAAAGCAACTGGACAATAAATTAGGACTGCATCCTGTGGTGTCTCACCTGAGAGCCAAAGAACACATAGATATATGCTGAAAAAGTCAAGTCCATTATACAAATACAACTGACCTAAGAGGTCTAAACAATAAAAATGACCCTCTGCCCAGGTTCAAAGGCTGTTGGGAAAGTAATCACATCCAAATGATTACCTTGTAATACACTTAGGTATCTTCTCTCTCTCTCTCTCTTTTTAAATCTGATCTAAGTCTCCACTAATGTTCTGATTTGAAACTAATTTAAATTTTATACAACCATTCCAGTGAAATAAAAGCTCTGAAAAGTCTGTGGTTGTTATGGAAACAGAGTGGAACACATGCCCTTTAATTTTGTCAGACAGAAACAGCTCCGACTCTGAATTACCAAGCCCACCCTCAGCTTCTTACATTATCACTGTTTCTTCAGCGTGATTTTCATCTTCCTCAGAAGTGTGAGAGCCCTAGGGACAGCTTGTTGTTTCCATTTTTTAAATAACTTTTTATCTTGAAATAATTTCAAACATAGAAAAGTTGCAAAATGATACAAAGAATTTCAATTTATCCTGAATCCAGATTTCCCAATAGCTTAATGTTTTGCTACATTTGTTTATCTACCTCTCTCTCTGTGCATTGTTTTCTGAACCACTTGAAAATATCTAAGTATGTATTTCCTAAAAAGGACATTATCTTATATAACTATAGTACAATGATCAAAGTCAGAAAATTAACATTGATGCAATACTATTAGCTATTCTAAAGACTTGATTTTAGCTGAAATGCAATTTTAAAATATGTACCAGTTATTTTTGCAAAATCTTTGACCAAGGAATCTCTTAGATCAAGGGTTGGCAAACTATAGCCTGTGGACTGTTTTTAAAGATGTTTTATTGGAAAACACTCACGCTCATTTGTTTACCTGTTGTGTCTGGCTGCTTTAAGAATGTAAAACAGCAGTTGCGTAATTGTGACAGTGGCTCGTCCACAAAGTCTAAAATTTTTAGTATAAAAAGCATGCTAAACCATGACTTAAAATGTGCATTAATAAACACACATTGGCATTCTGGATTTCTTTAAACATAAAAGTTGCAAAAAGTCTAAATGTTCATCACTAAGTGATTGGTTAAATGAATTACGGTACACAATGGCATACCATGCCAACATGAAAACAATGACACGTGTATGGAGATAGAATCATAAACCCTGTGAGTAATGTGTATGCTGTGTTTATAAAGTTTCCCTATGAAGTTAATAGTGGTTTGTTTCTCTGAGTAGTGAGATTATGGTTGGTTGCCTTTTGCAATTTTCACCATTGCTTTCTGAAGTTTTCTTTAATTGGGTAAAAAATATATAGCTTATGCCAATTTCCAAACATGTATCACTTTTCTCTTAGAGAGATTGCTAATTCTGTTAGAATTTGCAAGTTTCCTCAAATTTCACAAGTGAATTATCGTCATAAAAATTAAAACTCTGCTTCATGACACCTATTTCCTTATGCTCAATGGTTTCCTACTTAGACTTCTAACATTTTCAGTGCTGCTCAATTTATTAAAGAAAATTCACACATCCTTTATCGAAGAGAAAACATGCCATCTGTCCATACTGAGCTCATTTGATAGCCTTTAAAGAAATATAATGAATTACCCAGAAGTAGTCTTATTTACAATGATTAATAAAACCTTATCTCTGGTATAGAGCATACTGTTTATATAAAACAGCTTTCAAATATAACCACCTAGTAAAATCCAGTATCGATGTAAATCAACAAGCTTACAAATGGAAAACACAGCTGTCCCCAAATCCACTTAAACTCTAGCCATGTGCAGTATTTATATAAATACTCAACACCTAATAGAAAAAGAACTGATTTAATAGGACACATGAATTAAGTGTTGCGGCTGCCCTTTCCAGCTGCCCGTTAATAAAAAATTTCACCTTATTTTACTTTAGCCTGCTCATTTTAAAGTACCTTTAATTTACACTTATAGTAAAATGCAAAGGTGAGTGCTAGAGATTTCAAAGTTTAGTACCATGAACTACTTCCTAAATGTTCTAAAACTATGTTATTAATTACAAATATATAGGTTTTTTGTATGCTGCACTAATACTCTTTATTCCTAAGAAGTTCTTATTTTATTGTAAATCTTACCAAAATTTAAATGCTTGTTCATGCTTTAGCCAGGTTGAGATGAGCTAATTAATCTCCATCCGTCTTATAAAAGGCCCCTATAAAAACTTGCCGATGTTCTTAAAAGTCACTATTTGGCCTCCTGTATTTTATTTTCATTGTTTGAAAGATTTTATTCACTATTTTCAGAGAGAAGGGTGGGGAGGGGGGAGGAGGAAGAAAGGGAGAGAAACATCACTGTATGGTTGCCTTTCACCTGCCTCCAGCTACAGACCTGGCTGGAGACCTGGCTTGCAACCTGGTTATGTGCCCTGACTGGGAATTGAACCAGCGACCTTTGGATTCCCAGGCCAGTGCCTATCCACTGGAGACACCAGCCAGGGGATGGCCTCCTGCCTTTAAGAACAAACAGAGGGTGGGGAAGGGGAGAGCAGAGGGGAGGAAATGAGATGAATGTAATGTAATAATAAAATAAAGTTTTAAAAATAAAAACAAACATTACCTTAGGACTGAGGAAGCTCTCCTCTGTCCTCTTCATCTAGTCACCTAGTCACAGGAAGGATTTAAAATGGAGTGGGGACAGGGAATTGATAGAATATAAAAACATCAGCTATCATTAGAAACAGGAGCGTGGCATGTAGGCCACGCTCAACAGTAACAGTTACTATATGCCAGATGCTGGGCTAAGTGTTCTGCAGACATTTAGCTAGTACACTGTTACTGTTATCTCTGGTTAGAGATTACGGAAATGGCTTGCTCTCCAGTGCAGAACTAGAGCAGAAGAACCTCCCATTCAGGAGATGACTCAGCAACTGACAAGGGCCAGAGCTCTGGAGCCGCACTGCCTGGCTTTGCAGGCAGAATCAAGGCTGGTACAAAGAAGTTGCTATCTTGTTATTGCTCCTATCTTTGATTGGACTGAACACCTATGAGCGGGATTGGAGACTCTCTGATAACACTCTCCAGCATTTTCCTAAATTGTTTATTTCCTAGTTCTGCACCCTGCATCTATCTGAGTGTATGACTCATAAAGTGAGCTTTCTGACTAAACGGATTTCTATGGGAAGGTGCTACTAGGCCTTTGAATAGGACGTTTAGTCCATGACAAAGAATGTACTAAGTCGGTTTTATCGGGACTGCAGAATACTGGAAGGGTGCTAAGCAATCCAAAACGATGTTTAAGTTTTACGAATGTCATTTCCTTAACTTGTTCTCAAAAGCTCTTTTAAAAGAATATTTGGAATCTTACGACTTCATTGTAAAACCACTGTTTCTTTGAATTCTATCTCAATAAAAAAGGTAGAAAATAGAGCATATACCCCAAATAAAGTGTTCAATTACTAGATATTACAACTTCACAAGTAGCAACACTGAAAATATAAAAAATAAAGAAGAAAAGGAATATCAAAGCAGCACATGAAGAGAATTCTACCTCCAGACTAATTATGGACAATCAATGTGCGTCAAACCAATGTGTCCAGAATGAGATCATTCCCTCATCTTCCTCCCTCCCCATGGCTCCAGCCTTTCTGGTCCCTCTCACTCTCCAAAGATCCCACCATTCCCAGCTGTACCTAAGTCAGTGTGGCTGTTTAGGGGAAAATGACTGCTTCCCCCTTTTATTACCAAAATCCTGGTTTCAGCTTTCACCACCCCTCACCTCTACTATTTCTAGAATACCTTCCCCTTGTCACATTTTTCTTGACTTTACCCATCCTGCTACTAGACTTGGTGAAAATATTACTTATTACCTACTATATGCCAGGCGCCATACTAGATTTATGAGATCATTTTCATTCTAAAAGCCCCCACTATTTCTACCATCTTGTAGTATGAGCCAAACTTCTTAGCCTGGTACTTTTATAATATGATCCAACACTTTTATTTTGTTTTCCATAATCTTCCTACACTACTGTATTCTTCAGTCAACCAGGACAACTCACCATCTTAAACTACTCAAATATTCTCCCTTTTTATTTGGGTTTACCCCATGCCTTCCACTTTGAAATGTCCTCCCTACCATCTCAAACTCCTGCACATGAGGTCTATCTGGAGAAAGTCCAGCCACTGTTAATATAATGAGCACAGTTTATGCAACATCTATGTAACCTGGCATTCAAGGAGAGTGAATTGGAATGTGCGTGTGTGAATGACAACTTCACTGTACTAGTCAGTGGGGGTGGCAGACGCTACTGAGTGAGCATGTGTACTGTGTGGCTGTTGCATTAAAAATAACTAAGCGAGTAGAGCAATGAATCTGCATCAAATTTTGCCTTAAGCTTGAACATTCCTTTCCTGAAAATATTCAGATGATTCAGAAGGCCACAGCTAAGGGCAACTGGTGACGGGCAGCTTCATCACAACAATGCATCTCCTTGTGCAACAAGTCTTCTGCAGAGTTTTCTTTGGTGAAACATCCAATCACCCAGGTGACTCAGCCCTTCTACAACCCAGATTTAGCACCCTGTGACTTCTGGCTTTTCCTAAAACTAAAATTACTTTTGAAGGAAAGAGATTTCAGACTGTCAATGAGATTTAGAAAAATACGATGGGGTGGATGGTGATCGGAAGAACTGTGTGCGGTCCCAAGATGCCTACTTTGAAGGGGACTGAGGTGTCATTGTCCTATGTATGTATAATGTTTCTTGTATTTTCTTCAGTACTGTCTCTATTTTTCATATTATATGGCTGGATACCTTCTGGACAGACCTTGTATACTGTGAGGCTTGGCTCTTTAACATATTCTTTTCTGATTTCCCCCCCAAAATGCTCTCTCCCCTTCATTGGAACCTCATAGTACTTTATTCCGAAATTCTCCCATCGCATTCATATGCTAACAGCGATACTGAGGCTCACTGTTCTGTTGATCTTGTTTCCTCACTGCTTGTTTTCCTTGAAGGAAAGACTCATACCCACAATGCCTTGCACCTCACACTCAGTTTCTTCTGCCTCATACTCACAGTGCCTTACACGTAATTTGGAGCGTTGTTTTCTAAATTCTAACCAGAGTTCCTACTCCTTTACACAGTATTTCAAAATCATATTAAATACACTTAGAAAATATGAGACTGAGAACTGCATTCCTCATTTTTAACCAAAATAAGCTTTTAGCATGGAAATACCTCATGGGATTTACTACTAAAGCTCAAAAACTTTTAGCTTATTTAAGAAGCCAAACATAGAACATTGTATGTGTTTAAAATTTCTCGAGTCCTTGGTGTATTCATAAACATTATCAAACTGAACTAAAGCAGAGTTTTCATAAAGATTGACATTTTCAAAAAAGCTGTATTTGCTTTAATCTTTCTCTTCCTTTGGGAAGATCAGGACTGTAAATGGCAAGTGGTGAAACAGGAGCACCGAGGTGCTATCTGCAAGGCATCTGGCCTTAAACAAATGCCAAAATGCCAGCTCAGAAACATCGCATTTAATGTATTTATAAATTTGTATGTCTTTGATGTTCTTACTTGAAACCAAAATTCTTCAGTGAGCATTTTTAGGCCCTTTGTATGTATGTTCAACAATGTGTAGTTAGATCTAAATAGATTTTCAGTAAGACTTTGAGAACTCTCCAAAACTAAAAGGGAAGTAAAATTTTAGATCAAAGGCATTTTATTTAGGCTACATTAAACTATGCCCATCGAGTTAGAGGATACTTTGATGTATTTAATAATAATGGAATTCAATAATGGTATTTTAAATACATCACCATAACCCTTAACATAATTACTATTAGCAACATAATATTTATGTATCATATTTAAAAACAAATATTTACAAATTATTAAACAAAAATGAACAACAAAAACTTTTTAGAGAGAGGTGAAGGGAGAAAGGCAGAGAAGGAGAGAGACATGAATGTATGGTTGCCTTTCACCTGCCTCCAGCTACAGACCTGGCTGGAGACCTGGCTTGCAGCCTGGTTATGTGCACTGGCTGGGAATCGAACTAGTAACCTTTGGGTTCACAGGCTGGCACCTTATCTACTGTGCCATCAGCCAGGGCTATGTACCATACTTATAAACTAAAATCCTTACTTTACAAACAAGGTTTTACATATTTTTTAACAAAAGAAATATTGAGCAGTAAATTTCCTTCTGTGGACTTCCTCAACCTAAACATTTTTATTTAGTTAAGACATACATCAGAGGCAGCTTGAAGGGAGAAAGAGAGAGCAGTGTGACTAAGTCACATTGAAACCTAAATGTCTAAAAGGAAAAAGGGTTGAGGATAAATGTAGGCTCATAGCCAGATAGCCAGTCTGTCTCCCTGGACACATTTATTAAATACCCACTAAATGCCAAGTACTGTGAGCCAAAACAATCATGGTATATGCTGTAAAGGAAGATATTGGTGGAAATAACACTGATCAAACTTTCATACATGTATAAATGTGAATTCCCAACTGTGGTAAATATTATCAAAGAGTTTTATGCCCATTAGGGAAAGTTTCCCAGAAGAGTAATAATTGGTTGCTGCATCAGTCTGGGTCTGATGAAGTAGAAAACACCCAAGTGTGTGAGACAGAGGAACTTGAAGATAGGGAGCTGTCTACTCAGCGATGGAAGAACTGAGAGCCAAACAGGACACAGTGAAGCAAATCAAATATTAGCAACGGTCAAAAGTCCCTTGGGCTGGAAGGTGTGTAGTAGTAGAGGCCACGGGCTAGAGCATCAGGCAGAAGCTGGATGCAGGGTGGACCTTTCCTGTGAGAAGCATCGAGGAGAAACAGTGGCTGTCAGACTTGCTGTCCAAGGCAGCAGAGAAGAGGAAGAATGCCCTGGCTTCTCCAGTACACTCCCATTTCCACCAGAGCTTCCCGTAGGTCCAGCTCAGTTGAAAGTCGCCTGACAGTGAAGCTCTGGAAATAGAGCCAGCAGAGTTAAGGCTTCTCATGATGCAGTCAGTGCAGGGGACGGGCCCAAGAATGTTGAAGGGTAAACAGGATGAGGCCTCGCACAGGCAGAGACCTGAGGAATGGGGGTAGAAATAGCTCATGCCTGGAGAACTGTGCTGGGAGGGGGCAAATGTACAGGGTGCGTGCGATAAAGTGGCAAAATTTTGGTAAAATAAACAACATATGCTCTGGCTGGTAGCACAGTGGATAAGGTGCCGGCCTGCAAACCCAAAGGTCGCAGGTTCAATTCCCCAGCCAGGGCCCATAACCAGGTTGCAAACCAGGTCTCCAGCCAGGTCTGTGGCTGGAGGCAGGTGAAAAGCAACCATACATCGATATCTCTCTCCCTCTCTCCCTTCCCCTCTTTCTGAAAATAATGAAATAAAATCTTAAACAAACAAACAAAAAAACATACAAGTGTTATATTTTAAAATAAATTTATTCTTATATGTAAATATATAAACATAGTCATTATTTTTTAAATTGTTCAAAAAAGTCTCCATTTGCTGCAGTAATAGACTCGATTCAACTTCAGAATCTTGAGCATGCTTTAATTCACTTTTCTTTATCCATGGCCATCATCATGTTTTCAATCTTAGCTTTAACAGCCTCTTTATTGGAATGAGGTTGTTAACTTCTCTCTCATAAGAGCTGTATACATAATAGTCTAAAGGATTTGCATCACATGAACTAGGTGGCTAGATTTCCTTTGACCAGAATTCAGGAACATTGACACTGAGACATTCTTGCACCTTTTTGGTGTTATGTGCTGGTGCATCATCTTGTTGGAAGATAAAATAATGTCCATTTGTGACTTGCTTCATCCACGGTACAACTACTTCTCAAAACGTCAAGGTAAACATCAGCAGTCACCTTCAAGTCTTGTGGGAAAAAATGCAGGGTCATGATATCTCCTTCATTGCTGACAACACGTAATACCATCACTGTAGCAGGAAATTTCATTTTCATGACAATTGGGACTTCATAACAGAGCCACCTGTTATTTCTTCTGTTGACTATTTGGTCCTGCTGAAACTTCTGTGCATCAGAGAAGAAAACCAGAGGGTTTTTTCCTTGGAATTTTTCAATTTTGTTAGCAGGGTCCTTGCTTTTTTTTGTCTGCTGTGTCATAAATGGCCTCTTCTAAGAACATATGATCTACATCTGATATCTTCAGCAATAATCTTGTGAACCATTGCATCCAACATCTGCAGTGCTCTTGCCATGGAATGCATTGACTTTCCTGGATCTTCACTGATGATCTCCTGGATGCTGTGTACAATATCTGGCATTGTGGGATCTTTGCGTACGTACCTTATGCATTTTCCTTTTTGGTGTGGCGACATCAAGATCAGCATCATACACCTTCTTGATGTTGTAAACTGTATGTAAAGATATATTATTGAAGTCTGCAATTTCCTTAGCAGTTCGTCCTTCATGCAGCCCAGAAATGATGGTTGCTCTAACATCATATTACCTCGACATGATGGGTGCTCCAGAATTTAATACTTTATATCTGAAACAATGATGCTGAATCATAACCTCAGAAACATAGTTTTTCAAAGTCAGTGAGAAGCACGTGAAATAAGGAGAGGCAAAGTTATTGCCATTTATCGTGCACACCCTGTACAAAGGCTGCACAGCGGACAGGGTAGGGCAAGTTCAAAGGCATGAAAGAAGGCCAGCACAGCTGAAGTGGAATGGGGGAGGAGGGAAAGGTGGGGCTGGAGAAACACAGACAGACAAGGCCAGAGGCTTTGTAGGACACATCAAGGAATTTGTCCTTATTCTAGGAGCTATAAGTCAGCTGCAACATGCCAGAAATTCTGCCAGGTACAGGACACTTAGCATAAAAAGAATGTAACATGTTTGTGCCCCTGTGAAGTCTACCAACAAGTCTGTACTGTGCAGTATTTATTATTAAAGACCTTTTAAGTATCCTCCTTTTAGCATCTATCATCTGATATCATCAGAAACATGATTTATCTTTATAGCCTCATTGACTTAGTTCCCTGCTCCATAAATTTGTTGATTATCCTACTGTTTACCTTTTGTATTTCTATGCTTCCATCAATCATTCACCCACCTTTGTCTTTTCAGCTGAAGAGCACTAATTTTTCCCCATCCATTTATCTTTATACAGCTGTCTCACTTCCATGTTAATGTTAGTTCTTTCTTCCCACCTGATGCAGCTGTTACAAATTTCCTGTATTGCGGAAACTTGAGATGCACAAACAATCCTCTCTGAGAAGAATTTCATGGTTTTCAAATAAACATATTCATTTTATGACACCTACACTCATGAAATGTTGACTGATTCAGGATATTGCACCTGGTCAAATGTACTGTTTCCCAAATACTTAGAGAGAGATCTATCAGGTGATCTGAAGAGCTTTGCTGTGGATCTTCATCATAAAAATTTTGAAAACTGAAAATGCATTTACTATTTTCATTCTTTTTACTGGTTGTTTAGCATCTTCATATTAGACAGGAATGATTTCTCTAAATTATTGGGTTGGTAAAAAAATCCATGTTTTTTTCTGTAAAATGAAAGACACTATTCTATTTTCACCAATAACTATCAATTTGGATATTTTGAGTATGTTGGCTATCTCCTGTGTGGTAGAATGTTGATTGTTCTCAACTGATGTCTCAATTTGATTGCTATCAACTTCAAATGGTTTACCCGACCATGGAGCATCATCCAATGAGTAATTGCCAGCATGGAACTTCACAAACCATTTGTGACACTTTCCATCAGTCACAGCACCTTCTCTGTGAACTACACAAATCTTTCACATTTCAGTTGCATTTTTACCTTTCTTGAAGCATAATATACCGAAAATGCTGCATATTTTTTTCCATCTTTAACATTAAAGTAGCTACATAAAAATTCACCAATTTTGATAACTTTCTTTTTAAATGAATGTTGATATAAGAGCTGTCATAATACAATCTAACCAAATTGTTTTGAATGAAGTTAGACAACTAAGTGCTACTAGAGCCATCTTATGGGAAAAAAACCCAAACATTTTGGCCAACCCAATATATGTATTTTTCTCAACTGATTACCTTTCCTCTCCCAATTTTTTTTCTACTCAGTTGCTCTAACCTTTACTCTGTAAGTAAAGGAAGACTCACTGGGCTCTATAATAAGGCAGACTGCCTCTGAATTAGGTTGTCTTCGGCAATTGAACATACCCTTCAATTCAAATCCTGTTTACCCATAATTTCAGACCTGTCATTGCCTCTGTTCTGAAATGATTCCACTATCACCACTCCTACACTCTCTCCTAATTCTTGGAATACCATTCACAGTCCAGTTTTTGTTAGAAGAAGTGGGATTTAATGGAACAAAACAAGTAAGTACAGATTCTACAAGCAGAAGACAATGGCTGTCTGTATAGGGCAAAGTATTGCACAGACTCTAGGCATTATTTCCTCAAATATCTTTTTAATTGTAAATGTATGTTTAAAAGAATTGAAGGAAGCCTGATACGAATTATTTATCTCTTAGAATAAGACCTTTCCAAAAGTGAGGGAAGCAACAGTGGAAAGAAAGAAAGGATCAAGTCCGGAATCCAGGAGGTGAATCCTAACTTCCTAATTTTGGGTACCGCAGACCCTACCAAAAGCCCTTAGCAGTTGCCCCTGGGAGTGGGACGTTGCCAATTGATACTATATAATCCTCTGAACAGAATATACCCATTCTGATTAAGAGTTCCAAATGATCGCTTATAGATTCTCCCCAATTGTTAGCTGAATGCTCTTTAGGGATTTGTTACATATTTTTCAGGTAGGTCTGAAATATCATGACATCTAGTACCTTTCACCACAATTCTGTCTGGTACCTGCCTACTAGGCTACGTAAGACATGAAGCACTTCTGCCTGTTTACACTGAACACCTGACGATCTTAGAGAGATCCCAGTATCTCTCTTCCAATCTACTGGGTATATCCAAGTGACCCAAGAGATTCCGAATTCTGTCTTCATTTCCAAACAGACAGAAACCTATATTCTTCCTTCCTCCTTAATGTAGTGACATACTTATACCAATGTACTAACTTAGTAGTTATTAGGACTTTTAACATTCTGTTTCTAATCACCGAAGGAAAGACGTGGTCTTTTATAAAGAACAATCGCTTTCAAATGTCTGAATGGTTGGCTGGAAGGGAAGAGTAGGGTCAGGATCAGAAATGTACATTAAGAAACTTGTTCCTAAAATGGAAACTCATTTGATCCTTTTATTAAAAATGAAGAACAAGGGAAAGAACCAGACAGAACTGCTGGGTGCCAGCTGGCCCCAGTGCCTTTTCCTCCACCCCAGAACCCCCAGATTTAGAGGTTCCACGGCTCTGGTGTCTCCTCTTCTCTCCAAATGGCTTCAAGCATTCCAGATTGCACAGAGAACAAAATCTGTCTGAAAAATGAAGGGGTAGTGTGGATAAATGACAGAAGAGATGACACAGGTGGCACAGGAAGGATAGCTTAAACGGGCAGAGAAGGTAAGAGAAAGAACATTTCCCCATGGCTAATTTTAGGCCTGGACGCATGGGTAAGTTAGGAAGTGGGTGGCAGTGGTGAGGGGGCTCCACATATGGGGAGGGTCACACTCCGGATCTGTCTCTTTAACATTGTGCGTTTATGTGATATTTATATGATCTGTTTGCTTTGCCACACACACAATGATTATGTATGCTAACATGTTTACTACATCAGGTGCGTTTTATTGTGAACTTTACTTGCTAAGGACTAAAAATTCTAGAGATATATAGTTGTTTTTCAAGTTTCCTACTGATCAATTACGGACTGAAATTTTTTAAACGCCTGAACTTCTTAAATTTGTTCATTAGTGAAAGGGAAGCAAATTATCCTCACCAAACTTGCATCTTGCAATGGAATGAAAATAAACTGCCCTGTCTCTTTTGGTGTAGGTGAACCTATTTTTAGTATTGACTGTGGCATCTCTTGCAAGATAATCCTCTAATTTTTGTTTAAACCTAGTATATAATTTATTTGCAACCCAGCTGTCACATTAAATGGGATTTTCATGACGAATCTTTCCTTATTATTTTTAAAGAACAATACAAAGTACTTCATTGGGCCTATGTATGCTTTTATTTTGCAAGTGAAAGAACAAGCAGGGCCCTGACCTGAGTGGACTTTTAACAAGGTAGAAAGCAGGCTTTATGAAAGCCTACTTTCAATTTAAATTAGTCTTTTCAATCATTCCCTGACATTCCAAGTTAAGAAACGTTCTCTTAAAAATTAAAAGTCATCAAATAGATTAAAAATTTTTCTTGTGGCAAGACTGTGAACTCACCACCTAAAAGATATTTATAACACTTTTCTCGTACCTTCTACTTCTCAAAAGGCTAAAAACTACCTTGATTCCTCATCCTTCCTTGCTGCTGGGGGAGGCCATATGACTCAGTCCTAACATGGGAGATAAGAGAGTAGAAATCCCGTGATGGAGCTTCCAGGAAAGAAAGTAAAAAGAACAAAACCTGCTGACATTTGTCTCCAGCATGCCTTAGACCTCCCTTGTTTTCTGGAATGGTGCACATGAGGGGTGCATTAGATGCGTTGCATCCATGAGAATAAACCCCCCAGGCTAAGGATGACAGGAGAGAAAGCCAGTAAGAGTCAGGCTCCTTGATTATATACCAACCCAAGGCTTAATGCAAGGCAAGTTTCTTTTTTGGTAATTCATTAGAACTGACAGCTAATGCATTACAACCTCCACCCCAGCATTTGTGCAAGTACTACAAATCTAAAGCTTTCCATCTATTATCGATCTTCCCCTATTAATGGCATGATAAGGAAAATTACAGTGCTTTAATAACACAAAGGAATATTTAAAATATTCCTTTAACGGAAGGAATTAAGTTTCTTTCATTCTGCATATTCATTGCAATTAGTGACTGAGTAAATTACAACAGTTAAAAAACTAATTTAAACCTGACGATTGTATTTACAAAAAGATTGCTTCCAAACTCATTGAATACTTTAGCATACTTATTTTTAATGATGCTCATTTTTCCAAATTTTCAAATCCTATTCTGCAATGTTTTATGTACTCTTGAAGAACACTCTAATTCTCCTCCCTAGTTATTAAATTCAGACATATGTAATTTAATGCTTGAAGACACTTAACTGCTGCTGACATTTTTGACACCAGATGTAATTAGTAACTAGAGTTATTTCTCCAAAACTACTGATGACATATGCTAAGATCTAAAATTATGACAAGATTAAAGTCTTATTAACCTTTGCTGTAAAATATTAAAGGTGTCTAATATCATATAAGGGAAACTGAAAATGTCAATACCAATGACAAGTTATGACTATTTCACACCCAGACAAAGCAATAATGCTCTTTCATGTATTTATGGATTTTAGAACAATTGTAAAGCTGGTAACTTTATTCCTCTGAGGAATAAACTGCTTCAAACTGGCTGAGATGTAATGTAAAACAAGGTAAGGCATGAGCAGTCACCAAAAGGGGGGAGAATTTCCTAAAAACCACTATTTTGACTGTATCTCCCATGTTCACCATTTTCAATAGTTCCCATGTACCTTCATAAATTCAAACTCTATGAGTCAACCCATCTTCCCTTCCTAGCTTTACTTTTTCCTATGTTCCCACTCTGATCAGCATTATTTATTCCAAAAGAATTTCACACTGTTCAATTTTTATGTTAAGTACAGTTCACGCAACAGTTACTGTATAAAGAAATTGGAAACAATTTTAAAAAGTCAAGGGAACATCTATAAAAAATACCACATAATCATTAAAAGTCATGTTCTTCAAGAATATGACAATATGCTTATAGCCTATTTTAAAAATTGAGAATTGTGTCCTGATTGGTGTAGCTCAGTGGGCTGAGTGCTAGCCGGCAAAATCAAAGGGTCACAGGTTCCCAGTCAGGGCACATTCCTGGGTTGTGGGCCAGGTCCCCAGTTGGGGGTGTGTAAGAGGCAACCACACACTGATGTTCCTCTCCCTCTCTTTCTCCCTCCCTTCCTCTCTCTTTATTTAAAGATTTAATAAAATCTTTTAAAAACTAAATTAAAAATTGAGAATTGTGATTATTTTTTAAAATGTTACAAAGAATAAAAATAGACTATTTTAGGAATGCCAAAAGGCACATTACTAGTACTATAAAACAGCTAGGTAAATATAGTTCAAAAATACCTATTCACCAGTTTACTGACGACATAATAGAGGAATAGTTTTTCCTAAATATTGGCTATAAATAATAATCACGCAATTGGCTATACTGAGATAAATGTGATAGAACAAACTAAATGTGATACAACAGCTAAATACCCTAAGTTATTAACTGTATCTTTAGAAGAATATCCCTAGAATTTATTCCTGTAAAAAACAACTATGTGAATAGATCTTTTTTAAAAAATTTTATTGTTGTTATATTACATCCATCCCCTTTTTACTCCCTTCTGTCCCCTTCCCCACCCACCCACTCCCCCACAAAGTCAATCCCATTTGTTGTCCATGTCCATGGTTCTTCCAGAATAGACCTTATCTTTAAAAATACTAGAAGTAACCCCAGAGAGGTCTGGAAGTTCCAAGAAGCATTCCTGGAGTTTTATTATTACCAAAACCAAAACATTTCCAGTATGTGTTTAGTATATAAAACAAATCTTCTTATAAAGTAAAAATAGGCTACAGGTTTTTTTCTATTTCAGACATAAAACTCTGGGATTTTATATCCAATGCAAAACTTCATGGGATTAATAAAGAAATTCTGTAGACAAGTTTAATAAATGCTCTAAATCTTTAATAGTCTACTAGATTTATGCAAATTCCAAGAAGCATATCAAAATTTCTATTAAAATTTCTATGTGGAACATTCAGGAAATCCCAACTCTACTTTGGAAAAACATTAACTAATAACTAGTGACAACTTTTACTTATTTAAGAACCCAAGTCAAATTAAAACATGTTGAGAATAAAGTAATTTTTATTATTAGTTCTAGTACTTAAAATATTTTAAAAGCCTTTAAAGTCTCACAATTTAGGTAACAGTCTCTCTTGAAATATCAAAAAAGAAACCAGAACATGAAGTCCTTCACACACCAAAAGTACAATGTCTGTCCAGAAAAAGTCTAGCCATTGTTAATATAATGAGAAGGATTTGCACAACATAATGCAACCTGGCAGCCAAGGAGAGAGGACTGGAATGTGCATGTGTGAACAGTGACAACTTCACTGTACCAGTCAGTAGGGGTGACAGACGATGTTGAGTGAGCATGTGTACTGTGTGGCTGTTGCATTAAAAATAACTAAGCGAGTAGAACAATGAATCTGCATCAAATTTTGCCTTAAGCTTGAACATTCCTTTCCTGAAAATATTCAGATGATTCAGAAGGCCACAGCTTATGGGCAACTGGTGACAGGCAGCTTCATCACAACAATGCATCTCCTTGTGCAACAAGTCTTATGCAAAGGTTTTTTTTTTGGTAAAACATCAAATCATCCAGGTGACTCGGCCCTCCTACAGTCCCAATTTGGAGCTCTATGACTTCTGGTTTTTCCCAAAACTGAAATCACCTTTGAAAGGGAAGAGGTTTCAGACCATTGATGAGATTCAGGAAAATACGACAGGGCAGCTGATGGAGATTGGGAGAATTGTGTGAGGTCCCAAGGTGCCTACTTTGAAGGGGACTGAGGCATCATTGTCCTATGTACAATGTTTCTTATATCTTCTTCAATAAATGGCTCAATTTTTCATAATAAATGGCTGGATACTTTCTGGACAGATCTCATATATCCCAACTCCATTCACTTCCTTCCATTTCCTCCCTACCACCTAAAGCAACTCATACCTCACCTGAATGCCTCCTAACTGATCCCTCTTTAGGTTCACTCTTATCCTCCTATAATCCTTTCTTTACAGGCAGATCACTTTTTACAGAATGTACACAAGATCCTGTCATTCTTTATCTTAAAACTACTCTCCCACAAATAATACAATTCAAACTCCTTGCCATGCCCTATGTGAATAAACATGACCCCACCTCCCCCGAGCCTACTTTCCTTCTCTGCTTCACCTCTGCTCTTCCCTTTGCTTGAAGAGCCTTCCACCCTCCTCACTCCCCCAAACTCTTCACAGGGCTCACTCCTGATTCTGGCCCCATCTCCAGCGCAAGGTTTCTGAGTTAGTGAATAAAAGTAGGTGACATACTAAAAAAAATGATTCATTGTTTATCTTAAATTCAAATTTAACTGGGCACCCACTCCAGGGTCATGGGTGGCAGGCCTGCTCCCACGTCATCTGTCATCTCTTTAGAGAATTTTCTGATTATCACCAGATCTAATGAGTCTCTTTTGTCTTAACTCATTACTCCTTTATCATAATCATATTTTCTTCATCATCCTTGTCAATCTCTGGAAATTTCTTCGCTCACTTCTTTGATTTACTCATTTGTTGCCATGTTCTTCCTCCATCCTCTGATGTGCAAGTCACGTTCCCCATCACCCAGCCCTCACACCAAACCTCTTCCCTGTATTGGCACAGTAACAGGGTCTTTTCTCGTCTTGAGTGGTTTCCTTAGCATCTAACACAATGCCTGGCACAAAGTTAAGCACTCATAAATACCTGTTGAATGAATGAACGCTCTGAATTTGTATGTTTTCTAAGGTGTTTAAAATGATTTCTAACTCCATACCTGTGAAACAATTTTAAAGTTCTGGATGGAAAATTAGTCAGGCTAAGTTTCTTAGGCAAGCAAACAATCTGAATAACTAGTTTTATGTAAATCATTTAATTACTGATATTGCACTGTAACAGGACAAATAAAAGCTGTTTATAATTATTTGCACATGACCAAAAATAACTAGGAATATAAAAATATTAATAAAAGCATGCAAATCAATTTTACCGTCTTAATAGAACTCCTCTGTTTTTCTTCCCAAGCACCGCTGCTCAATTCAAGTGTGCAATGAATATTTGCCTCCCTGTCATAGGATCCAAAGATGAGTAACCTGTAGTATAAAAATACATCAAAAAGACTATTATACCAGTTATGGGCATTAAAATTTTTCTTTCAGATCATTATACCAAGAAGTGATAAATTAATTTATTACTATTGTAATTTTGACAACAAAAATAAAATTAAATCAAATACTTGGTACACCCTCTAGTGGAAAAGTGAAGTAAAGCTAAAATTAGGTGAAATTCCAGGGCAAGTTGTTTTTCATCAGCTAAATCAAACAGACCGTAACATCTATTAATGAAGTATAAGTAGTTACCAGGTATCTATATAAGAGCTATCGATCTTCAAATCAATTTGCTGAATTTACAAAGTTGTAGAATAATACCTATAGTATTGCAGTGTTCACCTGGTGTGCTGCAAGAGTCTTTAAAATATGTAATACCCCACTATTTAGACAGGCGCACTGACCTCTGTTCCCTTAGACTGTCAAGTAAAAAAAGACAACAGCCAACACAAATAGCCATCCGGTATGAATGAACCAAAATTACACCTATTTTTCTTGTTTGATTTGCAAAAAACAGTATTTTTTTGGTGTGCTGCTGAATTTTAGTAATTAGATTGTGTCCCATGTGATAAAAGGGGTTGAAAACTGCTGCTATAGTATACCATCTCTGTAAGTCGCACAAATATAAAATAGTACAATACAGTTGTTTATGAACACACACGCACGCACGCACGCACACCTGTTAAACAGCGCTTAACAACCTACTGCCAAAAACATTAGGACTCGTGATTATAAAACACCGCTGAGAGGAATGAGAATTCCGACTCAGTAGAGCTCTGCTGCCACCATCTGTTAGGGAGAGCGAGCTCCCCAAGGGCCTTCACTACTACGCAGAGGCAGCTCCCCCAGCCTGGCTCCCAAACTCCTCAAAGATACTGATCTTCAGGATTCAGGAACAAGAGAGCACAATTCTTGGAATCCTCCCCTGAAATAGTAAGTTAGTCTATATTTTTCATATCATCATTTTATGTTTTTAAAAATAACAACATTTAACAGAATATTAACTCAAAATGAGTCACAGACGTAAATGTATGAGAAAACATAGAAGTAAACATAACTTTGGAGGACACAACGGTCTCTTAAGATAGGACACTAAAAGCACAAGTAACAAAGGGAAAAGAGATAAATGGGACTTCACTAAAGTGAAAAACTGTGTGCTTCAAGGGCGACCACCAAGTGAAAAAAAAAGGCAATCCGCAGAATGGGAGAAAATTATTTGCAAATCATGTAGGCCTGTGTCCTTGTTAAGGATCATAAGCCTCAACAAAGAATGAATAGCAATGTTCTCTGAAGACTATCAGGCTAGATCTGGGAGGGCTCTAGACCTCTAACATGGAGTGATGGGCGACAGGCCCTTCCGTGCTAAAAGAGGTCAGTGACTGACTGACTGGGATGTAACCCGAGCACTCATAATTGAGGTGCTCTGAAGGCCCATCATTGATCGAAATGCAGTTACACTGTATAGCATGTAACTGTACTGCAGTTGACCAATCTCCCGTCCTTGATAGTGCAGAGAACACTCCAAATAAACCCTGAATTCCTTTTAGTAAGTATGTTTTCTGAATCTGTATGAACAAAGCAATTCTGCAATCACTTGAGATGTATTATGGAACTGAACTAAAGTGCTAATGTTATTGGAGCCAGGGCTCAAGGGACATAAAATTAGGAAACAGGAAGAAGAAAGAAGCAAGGCAAGGAAAAATCCTAAGATGAACTGGAATTGGAAGTATCAGGTGAACTCAGGATTTCTAAATTGTGTACATGTATGGATATATGTGTAAGTATTTATACATATAAGTATTTCACAACTCTGTCCATTGAAGGGACCTATGGATATATGAAGTAGCAATGAACAACCAACCCAACACCCAGATTTTAATTTCTAATATTATTCTCTATTAAAAGGGATCAGGGCTTTTGATAAAATAGCTGATTTTAGAACTGCAGCAGAGAAGATACAAAATGAACTCAGAACAGCTTGTTATATCAGAAATTAATGAAGATCTCAAAAAAAAAAAAAAGGGGGGGGGGAGAAAGAAAGAAAAGAAAGGGCCATGTCACAAGCATATAGAGCCAGTTAAAAGGGTTCCTAGTGGACAAATTAGAGACAATTCACACACAAAATAATTAAGAACAGTAAAATCCCTGGCTGGTGGCTCAGTAGATTGAATCCAGTCTGTGAACCCAAAGGTTGCTGGTTCGATTCCCCAGCCAGAGCACATAACCAGGTTGCAAGCCAGGTCTCCAGCCAGATCTGTAGCTGGAGTCAGGTGAAAGGCAACCATACATTGATGCTTCTCTCCCTTTCTTCCTCCCTCCCTGCCCTTCTCTCTAAAATAATCAATAAAATCTTTAAAGAAAGAATAGTAAAGACTTATAACCATTGAAAACTATAGAAATCCATGTGTGTGCTGATAATAGGTCATTGGGCAATAAGGTAACAGAGCTGAATGTCAACTACTGTAACTTTCTGTATTTGTGTTAACATTAAAACAATTTTAAGTAACTTATTTTTGGAACCAAGTTAAAAAAAATGATATTGTAAAAGCTGCTACAAAAAACTACAGGCTTTAGAACAGTGTAAATGTGACTCAGTAAAGAAGTGACCTTAATTAGAATCTTCTATCTATAATTAAGAGAGACTAAAACCTAAATATACTACTTTGGAGTACAAAACTCTCACAAAACAAAACGTTATAAGCTTTGCCTTTCACTGACTGTAATCTTGTTTGTTTTTAAAAATATAACTGGTTGATAATACCAGCCAACAAAAAGCAAAGAAAATGTATCTATTACATAAATGGATACATAAAGTGTCACAGAAAGGTGTATGTGACAAATCTCACCTAGAATTTGATGCCAAATTTCTTTTCCCCTGAAAAACATGCCCAGTTTATCACGGGAGCTAAATAACTCACTGTTTCCTTTGCTGCCAGAACACTGCTCTTCTCTTCTTTATATGGTTGTTTCTATCTATCTTCTATTTAACTGTGCGTGGCCATGTGTTCTTTGCATAATACTTCCAATCCGTTAAGACTAAAAATTATAAATTAAAAATAGTCTTAATATTAAATGACTAATACTAATGTGCAATAATTTCATTTTCTAATAGCAGCACTACAAATACAGCAACTGAGTTAATCAGTGGTTCAAAGAATCAACTTTACTTCAACACTAAAAACAATGCTAGAACCAATTTTTAAAAATAAAATTGTTTCCATCCCCCAACTTAAAAAAAAAAAGTATTTTCTTTATTTTTAGAGAGAGGGGGAGGGTGTAGAAAGAGAGGGAGAGAAACATCGATGTGGGAGATACATGGATCAGTTGCCTCTCTCAGGTCCCCACCTGGGCCCCAGGCCCTTTGCAGGTCGGCACTCAACTCACAGCCACACTAGCATGGCCCATTCCCAAACCTTAAATTGCAAAGTTCAAAACTACTTCAAATAATTAGGAAGTAACCTCCCCTTATAGTATGAGACCTATTTAAACTAATAAAATTTACATTCCCGTACACACAACTAAATATGCAAAAAATAACAGGTTTGTTCCAAGATTTTTTTTGTGTGTGTGACAAACACTAAAATGATTACATTAAGGCATAATAATAATATTGCAGAAGCTACATTATTGAACGCTTGCAATGTGGTAGGCTCTATGGTTTATTTACCTCTGATCAAACCACCAACAAGGTAGCAGCCCTGCCTATTTTAGAGACATGTCACTTGCCTAAGAACATACAACAAACAGTAAGGGTACACAGTTAGGATGTAAAGACAGCACTTTCTAATTCAAAAGTCAGTATTATTTCACTTCTTGTTGCCATCTTGAAGAACGAAGCTTCCAGTTACAGCAACTCCAATATTTTCAATAAACAGTTTTTTTTCTGTGAATACTTGTAACTTTTTCTTCATTGGCAAAGTTCATTTTAAAGTTTTACAACAAACAGGTAAGTGTGATGAATGAATGAATGAATGGATGAATAAATAAATCTCACTGGTAAAGGTTATCTTTACCAGTTTGGGGGTGAGTGGATAAGTAAATCAATAGGAATTAACAACAGTGGAGCCAAGAAATTTTGTGTAAAACTGCTCTTCAAATGTTTACAAGTTGCTGTAGTTATTTTGGAAAGGGTAATCCAGTAAGTATAATTCTGATGCTTGTGGATCTAGAGGAAAATTAACTGAAAGAAAAATAAGGCATCAGTTTCAAAGTTTCCCTTGATAGGAAACTTGAAAAATGTCCTAAATAGCCCTGGCTGGTGTGGCTCTGTGGATTGAGTGCTGGCCTTCGAACCAAAGGGTTGCAGGTTTGAATCCCAGTCATGGCACAAGCCTGGGTTGCAGGCCAGGTCCCTAGTAGAGGGCATGAGAGAGGCAACCACACACTGATGTTTTCTTCTTTCTCTACCTTGCTCCTTTCCCCACTCTCAATCAATCAATCAATCAATCAATCAATCAAATAAAATATAAATATGTTGTAAATATTAATTTAACTAGCCCAAATTATAATGACATATTGAACACTCAGGCTTACCACAGCATATTAACTCAGCAACTTCAGATTCAAAGTTGTGCAGAGCCATGTTTTATTGCAGGACATTTTGCTGTGCACTAAAGTTCCTTTTTACAAAATTTACAGTATATTTAGTCTTTGATAAAAGAATTCCTTTCCAACCAGCTATCTGACATAATGATGAATAATAATGAGTCACTCCAAGACAAAAAAAAATATTTAGCATGTTAAGATAGTAATTAATTTAATTACTAACAAGGACACAAACATATTAGTACAAAAATATAACCTTTGTACTCAAGCACTTGTTTTCATTGAGTTGGAAATAAAAATAGAAGTGATAAGTATCAAATGGTACAAACAAGCGCCATAGAAATGCAGCAAAGACAGGATACTTGTACTTGGAATGATGAGGAGACACACTAAAGATGTAGCTTTTGAGAGGAACCAAGAAAGGCTGGCTTCAAGGAGCAGAAAATGGGGTAGGACCTTCAGCAGAGAAACAGCAGGGGTCCACACAAGGGGCTTGGGACTTTAAAACAGCCAGGGCAGGACATGGTGAACTGTGGCTGTCATGGGCCCAACCCAGTCTACTGCTTGTTTTCTTTTTGGATGGCCTGTTGACTACCAGCAGCCTTTACATTTTTAATGATTAAAAAAAAAAACTATTTCATGACACACATGGATCATGAAATTACCTAGTTTATGAACACATGTCCACGTCACACCATTTGTTTACCTACTACTGCCCATCTCCGACTGTTTTCACACTACAAGGCAGAGTTAAGTGGTTGCAACAGAGACCATGTGAATCATACAGCCTAAAATACTTACAATCTGGCCTTTTAGAGAAAGAAGCTGCCAACCTCTACATGGCTCAAGTACTGTGAGCAAGGGGCCGGGCAGAGGAAGAAGCCAGGAAGGTAAGAGGGACATGGAGGCCCTGGCAAAGATTTGAGTCTGTATTCTGAGAGTAATGGAGAAGACATTAAAGAACATTAAGTAAGAGAGTGACAATTAGATACACATTTTGAAAAGTTCTTTCCGGTCATTATAACCAGTGTTATGAAGCAAGTGTGGATAAAGAGGCTCTATAATCTACCTGAAGTAAACTCATAGGCTAATCAAAAGGTTTGTCTTTGCCTTAAAGCCCTGCAATTGCTCTTGTGCACCTAGGCTAACACACCTTTGAAGGCCAGAGTAATCCTCTTTTTAAGGGCCCCCTCCCCTGCCCATGGCACAGCCACCTTTTAGAGGGGCATATGAGTATAATCTTGTTAACTATCCCCAACCTTGTTTTTCCTTCCAGCTTCATGTAATCCTCCCTACTTTCCCTCCTTAATTCCAACTGTAGTATAAAAGACAACGGAAACTGTCATCTTCAGAAGCATCTGAGAGCTTGCTTCTGGCATGCCATTAGTTTGGCTCAAATAAACACATAAAAATTCTCTACAGTGCTGGCCTGCAAACCCAAAGGTCGCTGGTTTGATTCCCAGCCAGGGCACATAACCGGGTTGCAAGCCAGGTCTCCAGCCAGGTCCGTAGCTGGAGGCAGGTGAAAAAGGCAACCACACATTGATGTCTCTCTCCCTTCCCCTCTCTCTAAAAACAATAAAATAAAATCTTTAAAAAAATAAAAATTCTCTACAGGTTTGAATGTTCTTAGGTCAACATAAGTAAAAAAGGCTGATGTCCTAAGTAGTTCAGAATATGCACACAGGTTAGACCTTGGAGCTGGTAAACTAAAATAAGGAAGCTGAGCAGTATTATACCTGAGATTCCTTCAGAAAGCTCTAAAATTTTAAGAATCAAGTCTGATTTTTCAACTTCGCAGGGCATTTTCAATGATCACAAACAATTCTCAAAACTGTTATGCCCTGAACAGCCCTCCTATAGGTAGGAAGTCAGAGATGCCAACAGGACATCATACATATATAAAAACTTTGGGAATTACTGAAGAATAAATAACAACCTCTCCTGCCTTTACAAAGTTTTCTAAAGTATGGTTTATATATATATTTTCAACCTGGAAAGAACTATTTTTATAAAATTTATGATTAAAGATTTAGAGATAATACAATATAAATTAAGAGAGAGGATATAAACACAAATACTGTATTGCTTAAGCACATTTCACTGCATTTTCTTTCCCATCATGTAGTAATGACAAAACAAAGAACATACCTGCTACATTCTAACAATGTAACTTTAAGGCGGCCTTCAGTAAGTGCCCATTGTTGAATATGGATATGCTCTTCTTCATCTTCTTCAAATCCTTGCAAGGTTTGGAATGGAAAAAATGGCTTAAACCTGAAAAAGTAAAGATAAGTCTAAATTTCTGAATAGTAAAGACTACAGTTTGAAGCATAACAACAAAGCCTACCTAGAGGAAAACAACACAACACAACACACCTGACACTGCAGGTGCCCAGCAAACCAATGCTTGCCACGCGCCCCACACGTGGCAGCAAGTGGCGCCTTCTCTGTGGCCCCAGACCTCCTGGATTTTGGCATGCCCTCATTGACGACGCAGGATGCTCAGAACAAAGCAAATGAAAATCTAGAGGTGACTAGGTGGTCCTGAACTTTGGGTGGGGCAGGAGAGAGATTCTTTCTGGACCAGATGGGAAGAGTGATCCTATAACACATGAACTCAGAACGCACCATTCTATGGAAACAATATAATTGATAGTGACTAGTCCCTCACATACCCAGAAGGTACCATGTATATTCCTACTGTCAAAAAGAACTGACAGGCTCCCAGTGGAGTCACTTTGCCAGGCCCCACAGAGACTTCACACCTAACTTTTCAACTGTAGTTTCAGCCCCTCCCATGAGTGGAATTTTAAACCAATCAATCTGGAGTTTCCCAGTCAACATTAGTGAGGCACCATGCTTGATAAGACCTCTTGCTTCCCTAAGAGAAGGTATCCTGAAATAGTCCACTCTAAACATCCTTGCTGTAACCTTTTTCTGCCTATAAACACCTTGTATTTGTAAATTCCTCCAAGGACCTTTCTATTTGTGAGAGTGGGTGCTGCAGATTCAGGAGTAAAGCCAACGAGATCTCTACATTTAGTTAGTTGAACTTTCACTCTTTCACAGTACCAAGTGGAGGTTTTTCCCCTCCTCAAAGCCTATCCAAACCCTAAACACTGTCTATAATGGGCTTTAGGGCCCCAATCACAGCAGACCACAGTCCTGCCTTCCCTCTTCTTCGCCCTGCAGTCACCAATTGCTGGGCATTTATGCCTTGAAATCTCACACGTGACCTGGTCTCACAATTGTCTGTATTCCTCAAACACCGCTCAGGACTCAAGGGTTTGTTGAGTTAATAAAAATCCAACACTAAAAATGAAATAAACACAGAAAGTAAGAACAGCCCCTACAACTTAGACTTAGGCGGGAAAATACTGTTTTATGGTATCCCAAACAGGATTAAAGGAGAGACGCTTTAGGGAAAGACAAATAGCTATACAGGCAATGCTCAGTGCTTTTCTTCTGCTTCTGAAATAGATGAAAAACAGGAAGCCCCATTCAGTTTCTTAATTTGCATTTGAAGTCATCTGATTCAGAAAGAGGGGCACCACATTTTTGAAAGGAAAAACATGAGGAGCTAAATATATCATGTTAGTACAACATTGTAGCTGAGTGCATATAAGCCTTAAGGCTCCTGGGGAACATATTACTCTCTCACTCTGTAAAAAATTTTAAATGTCACTACATACACTAGTAACTGAATAAAATAATCCAAGTTTCCTTGTCCACAAGACACAGGAACACCCTTATTTGTTCTAGCCGCCATTTGTGGAATGAAGACTTTTTTTTTTCTAAAAAGATTTTATTTATTGTTTTCAGAGAGAGAGAGGAAGTGAGAGAGGCAGAGAGGGAGAGCGAATCAATGTATGGTTGTCTTTCACCTGCCTCCATCCATGGACCTGCCTTGAAACCTGGTTAGGTGCCCCTGCTGGGGAATCGAACCAGCGACCTTTGGGTTTGCAGGCCAGCGCCTTAACCACTGTGCCACCAGCCAGGGCTTGGAATGAAGACTCTTAACCTTGGATTTAGCACACTGAGATTATTTGTCCTTGCCCTGATTCATGAGGCAATGGCTCTACGCCAAGAAAGGCAAGCCATGAAGACCTCAGGTGGCTGCCACCCCCACCCCACCTCCACCTAGCACCCAACTACTAAACAAAAACACTTGCATTCTTCTCACCGCTAGCTCCAGGGCCCTAGCTCAAAGATTTGGCTGAGGGGAAGAAAAGGAAGGAAAGGCAGCCCACAAAACAGCTCCTCATCTCTTCCCAAATGAACTAACTTCACTTACAATGCCAACTCAAGAAGTTCAAACCTAAGGGTTCTCTCAAGGGCAATGGGGTGAAAGGCAATTGGGATGCAGGATTTAATGAACTTATTTTACCCTACCATTAAAGGCTGCACAGGTTGTGAGAGCAAACCAGAAAATACAACTGCTGGAAGGGGCTTTGCTGGGGTCAGAACAAGTATCACACACACTGCTCTTAGAAAATATTCCTTCCAAGGAGCCACAATCATAGGATTAGTTTGTAAAACAATTTAAGCCTCAGGGAACTGTTAAAAATAGGCACAACATTCAAGACTTAACAGGGCAGGGGGTGGCCTTCTCTAAATAATGCAGGCCATCACTAAAAAACAAACAAATAATAAGCCTGAGAGACAGGGACCAGTACCCAGAGTTGCTAAAATATATTATCTAAACTATTTGGTTTCCAACAATAATTATGAGGTATGCAAGGAAACAGGAAAACATGGTCCAGAAGGCAGGAAAAACAAAAACAAAAAGAGGCAACACAAACTGGCAATGCGAATGACCAGGAGCTAGGTTTTATAAAAAGACTTTAAAACAGCTATTATAAATATGTGCACAAAATTTTTAATATAATTTAATTTAGAAAAAGAGCCAAGTGGGAATTTTGGAGTTGAATAGTATAGTAACTGAATATATATAGTAACAATTCACCAAAAGGGCTTTCAACAGTAGACATGAAATGGCAGGAGAAAAGAATTAGTGGTTTTGAACTCAAAAGAGGTTATGCAAGTCAAAAGAACAAATTAAAGAATGAAGAGAGCTTCAGAAAAATGTAGGATACCATTAAGTACTCCAACATACACATAAAGGGAATGCCAGGGGTAGGGAAAGAAAGAGGGATAGAGAAATGTCTCTGAAAAAATATTCAGAGAAACAACACAGCAGCCAGTAAGCCCCAATGCCACAAATACTGAGATTCCGTATGAAAATCCAGAAGAGGCAGAAAGCACACCAGTGGGTGCTTAGGGTTGGTGGCAGTATGTGAGTTAGGAGGATCACAGCTGAAAGGTATGGGGTTTTCTTCTGAGGTATGTTGTAAAATTGCCTGTGAAGATGGCTGTACATATCTGTGAATCTACTAAAAACCATTGTATTGTAAGCTTTTTGTGTGGAATATGAACTGTTAGCTCCATAAAGCCATTAAAAAAAGATCCAACCAGTTACCCAGAAATAAATTTTTCTTGTCATTGCTTTGACTTGTAAAAATGTTTGGTTAAACTGTGTGACTAAATAAAGAACAAAATCATAAATAACACGGCTCCATTAAAATACCTTATAGGCCCTTGTAAGACTAGGAAACCAAAGATTTAGGAAATGGCCACCGTCCCAGTACCAGCCTTATAACGCACGTACAGCGGTCACCCTAACCTGCAGCTTCACTTCCAATGGTTTCAGTGACCTGTGGCCACCCGTGGCCCCACAATATGAAAAGCAAGAATTCCAGAGGTAAACGACTCCTAAGTTTTCGGTTGTGCACTGTGGTGAGGGAGGCATACGACCTTGTGCTGCCTGGCTCCCTCTGCCACACGCACGCGCTGTCAATGCTCCCCTCCCCACTATCAGCCGTAGACTGTGGACGTACTGCAGTGCTTGCGTTCTAGCGGCCCTTATTAGGCTTACTCACGGTCCCAAAGGAAGAGATTAGTGATGCTGGCAAATCAAATATGCCAAAAGGAAGCCATAAAGTGCTTCCTGTAAGTCAGAAGGTTAAAGTTATTGACTTAATAAGGAAAGAAAACAAATCATATTCCAAGGTTGCTAAGATCTATAGTAAGAACAAATCTTCTATGTGTGAAATTGTGAAGAAGGAAAAAGAAATTTATACTAGTTTTGCAGTCCCACTCCAAACTGCAAGTTGCCGCACGCCTTAGGTGCTCAGTTAAGATGGCAGATGTTCAAGTTCACCACGGGCGTATGCACACAGGAAAACAGTCCAGTCCCCATACTGTTTGGTGCTACCAGCTGCCTCAGGCTTCCCTGAGGGTCTTGGAACATACCCCCATTAGTAAGTGGGGGCATGGTATTTGCTCACTTAATCCTACAAGAACCTCCAAACTATGGGCGCACTGATCATAAAAAAGGTTGGCGAGGTCTCACAAATACTACACACTGAAGCCACAACTGGAAACCACATTAGCCTTCTAGGGCTGCCATGACGAAATACCACAGATGGGGTGGCTCAAGAAACAGAAATTAATTTTCTTAGTTTCAGAGGCTAGAAATCCAAGATCAAGGTGCCTGGACAGCTGGTTTCCAGTGAGGCCTTGCTCCTTGTCTTGCAGACGGCCACCTTCTTGCTGTACCCTCTCATGACTTTTTTCCTCTACACATACTTCTGACATCTTTCCTCTTTTTTTTTCTTTTTTAAGATTTTATTTATTATTTTTAGAGAGGGGGAAGGGAGAGAGGTGGAGAGGGAGAGAGACATCAATGTATGGTTGTCTTTCACCTGCCTCCAGCTACAGACCTGGCTGGAGACCTGGCTTGCAACCTGGTTATGTGCCCTGACTGGGAATCGAACCAGAGACCTTTGGGTTCATAGGCATCTTGTCCACTGTGCCACCAGCCAGGGCATCTTTCCTCTTCTTATGGCACCAGTTCTAAAGAATTAGGGTTCCCTCCATGCATTTGCAAGGACACAATTCAGCCGACAAGAGAACTCAAATGTAACCCCAGAGCCTGGTCTATACAGTCTGCAGGGCTGATTTGATTACCACCCTGTTTTCTGCTGCAACATACATTCTAAACCCAGTTTGAAGGTATCTGACAAGGACACTCATGGCTTTACATATGTTATTGTGCCTGGCCCTCACAGTAACATGGTGATGGGTGGCTGCAAATCATCTGCTCATTTCACAAGGATAAGCAAACAGGTTCAGAGAGAACAAAGAGCCTGCTGGAGAAGGCATCCTTTATTAAAACATTACAAAATATGTATGGTACACGCCAGCAAAATAAAGGCATGAAGCAAGAAGAAGTAACCCAGAAAACAGTGGATCCAATGATATTCACACCCAAATGACAGGTGTGTGATAAGCCAAGAGAAAAGCCCAGCTAGGGGCAGGTGATGAAAGCTCCAAGCAGACCTCCAGGAGGTAAGGGGAGTACGCAGCACAGGCAGAAGGAAAAACTTGCAGAAAGAAAACTCCAAGCAGACCTCCAGGAGGTAAGGGGAGTACGCAGCACAGGCAGAAGGAAAAACTTGCGGAAGGAAAACTAAGAGAAAGTTAATTTTCAAACTGAACCTTGAAAATTTAGTTAAGGCAATTAGGTAAGAGAATTAAAAAAGTTCAAACTGGACTCTAGGAATGTGCTGCTTTGAATGACACAAAGATTTTCAAATAGGAACATAGAGAAGAAAACACAAATCTGCTAACATTCATTCAGAACTTACCATGTGAGAGGCATTACATTTATTATCCCAAGAATTCTCTAATGTACGTACTCGAATTAATCCCCATTTTGTAGACAAAGAAACTGAGACAGAGAGGTTAAATAAGGTGCTCAAGGTTATACAACCTAGTAAGTGGTAGAGTCAAGATTAGAGTGGCAGCGTGTCTCCAAAATTTGTGTTCTAAATCACTGCCTCTTAAAAGTTGTTAAAAACACTAATAGTTATTATACTAGTGGTTGTTTCGGAAGACTGTTGTTTAGGGGAAGAAAGCAGAGGGTTTAAAGTAACTGCTGATTTCCATTTTAAGTCCTTTTATAATATTTGATTTTAAAAAAGATTTAATTCATTATTTTTAGAGAGAGGGGAGGGGACGGAGGAAGAGAAGGAGAGGAACATCATTGTATGGGTTGCCTTTCACCTGCCTCCAACTGGGGACCTGGCTGGAGACCTGGCTTGCAACCTGAGCTCGTGCCCTGACTAGGAATCAAACCAACAACCCTTGGTTTTGCAGGCCAGCGCTCAATCTGCTGAACCACACCAGCCAGGGCTCAGTATTTGATTTTTTAATTTGATTTTTAAATTATGTACATTAACTAAAATAAAAAGACAGACTATACCAAATGCTGAAGAGGATGTGAAACTGTTAGTGTAGGCTATTATCACAACTTTGAAAACTCTTCTAAGCCCGAATAGATGCATAACTGATGACCTAATAATCCTACTCCTAGATATATCCCACAGAAATATTGTACAAATATTCACCAAAAGATTACTGTGGTAATATTCTCATAAGAATATTCATAACAGAAACCTGTATAATTTTGTTAACCAGTGTCACCCCAGTAAGGAATATTCGTAACAGCACTAACCCAACTGCCCATCAATAACAGAATAAACTGAAATACATTCACACAATGGAATACTCTATAGCAAATGCAATACACCACATCTATACATAATCAATTTATCAACTACATTTATACATAGTACACATGGATTAATCTCACAAAAACATTAAGCTAAAGAAGCTAGAAAAACAATGTTACATATATAGTAGGACTTGATTTATATAAAGGCCAAAAATGAGGCAAAAAAAAAAAATTGAAAAGAAAGAAAATGACAAAACCCAACAGCAATGGTGGTAGAAGTCAGGACAGGAGTTACTCTAAGGCAGAGCAGTGACTAGGTAGAGTGGGTGGCATGAGGGACCTCCTGGGTTGTTGGTAATATTCTATTGTTCTGAATACTGCTCTGTTCACTTTGTAAAAATTCAATGAAGTGAGTTTTTATTAGTATACTGTAGTAATAAAAGAAAAAATAATTATTTAAAAATATAACTTTGGCCCTGGCTGGTGGCTCAGTGGGTAGGGTGCCGGCCTGTGAACACAAAGGTTGCTAGTTCGATCCTCAGCCAGGGCACATAACCAGGTTGCAAGCCAGGTCCTTAGCTGGAGGCATGTGAAAGGCAACCATACATTGATGTTTCTCTCCCTCTCTGCCTCTCTCCCTTCCCCTCTCTCTGGAAATAATAAATAAAATCTTTAATTTATATATATATATATATATATATATATATATATATATATATCTTTGGTAACATTTTAAAATATTTAAGTAAATTTTACATCTCTAAGAGTAGCTAAGCCTTCTACTCCTATGTGGATAAATCTTTTTTTTAATACGTTTTATTGATTATACTATTACAATTGTCCTAATTTTTCTCCCTTTGTCCCCCTCCACCTGGTACCCCCATTCCCTCTGGTAATACCCCCTTCCTTAGTTCATGTCCATGGGTCATATGTACAAGTTCTTTAGCAACTCCATTTCCTATACTGTTCTTAACATCCCCGTCTATTACGTCCCTCCAATTTGTATTCCTACTTAATCCCTGCACCTTTTCCCCCATTCTTTCTCTTCACCTTCCCAATTGATAACCCTCCAAATAATCTCCATATCTATGATTCTGTTTCTGTTCTGCCTGTTTGCTTAGTTTGTTTTTTAGATTCAATTATTAATAGTTGTGAATTTGTTGTCATTTTAATGTCCATAGTTTTAATCTTCTTTTCCTTAGATAAGTCCTTTTAACATTTCATATAAGGGCTTGGTGATGATGAACTCCTTAGCTTTACCTTGTCTGGGAATCACTTTATCTGCCCTCCCATTCTAAATAAATGCTGGATAGAGTAATCTTGGTTGCACGTCCTTGTTTTTCATCACTTTGAATACTTCTCGCCAGCCCCTTCTTGTCTGCAAAGTTTCTTTTGAGAAATCAGCTGACAGTCATAGAAATCCCTTTGTAGGTACCGCTCTTCTTTTATCTTGCTGCTTTTAAGATTCTCTCTTAATCTTTAAGCTTTGGCATTTTACTTATGATGTGTCTTAGGGTGGCTCTCTTTGGGTCTAGCTTGTTTCAGACTGTGCTTCTTGGACTTGTATGTCCATTTTCTTTGCCAAATTTGGGAAGTTTTCCTTAATTATTTCTTCACACAAGTTCTCAATTTCTTGCTCTTCCTCTTCTTCTGGCATCCCTATGATTCAGATGTTGGCACATTTAAAGTTGTCCTAGAGGTTCCTAAGCCTCTCCTCATTTTTTTCAATTCTTGTTACCTCATTCTGTACTGGGTGACTGTTTATTTCTTCCTTATGTTCCAAATCATTGATTTGAACCCTGGTTTCCTTCCCTTCACCATTGGTTTTATGTGGCTTTTCCTTCATTTCACTTAGCATAGCCTTTACTTCTTCCCTTCTGCTTTTGCTGTACTCAAGCATATGTGTCACGTCTGTGAGCATCTTTATCACCAGGTTATCAACCTTTTCTCTTAGGTTGACTATCTTCTCATCACTTAGTTCTCCCACCGGAACCTTGATCTGCTTTTTGGTGTGGGCCACACTTCTCTGTCTCAGCTTGAGAGGCTCCTCTTTGCTTGTGTCTTAGGCAGAGCTGTTGCACCTGTCACATTGCAAGGGGTAGAGCCTTAGGTAATTGTCAATCCCGAGTAACCTATTTCATATTTGTGGTGCTGTGTGTGGGGGAGGGATCTGACAGGGAACAATGCTGCTTGCTCAGCACTCACCCCTTTCCAGGCCCTTCTCTTAATTCTCGTATGAGACTGGCTCCTCTCTAGCTGTTGCCCTGGTCCTGGTTCCCAGAGTGGGTGGCTCTGTGGCCGTTCTAGGACTGCGGGGGCCTCTATAAACAAATGGACTCTGCTGAGAGACTGGCAGTTTCTTCCTCCACCCCAACCCCGCTGATTTTCACAGTCAGAATCTTTATTCCTCCTCCCACCCCCACTCTGCCCCGATGCTGGAATTGCAAGCTGTACAGTCTGGTCTGGTGCCAGGAGCACTCAGCAGGTGTCCCTACTTTTTTTAAACGTGTAATTGCACTTTCCACTGGTTGGCCACAGCCTCAGTCTTGCCGCAACTACCTTGCTGCCAAACCTCACAGCCAAACTGTATCCTCTCTGTCCTGCCTCCCACCTGCCTGGATGAGTGTTTCTTCTTTATTTCCATCTTCTGAAGTTCTGGTTGTCTCTAGTTCTGAGGGAAATGTGTTCCGGAGGGAGATGCAGTGTGTTTACCTAGGCCTCACCTTGGCTGGAAGTTTAGCTGTGATTTTTGCTGTGGTTGTGTGAGAAGGCATGCTGTCTTGGCCAGAAGTCTTCCACCAGAATCTCTTTTTTTAACATCTAAAATATATTTTTGTTCTAAGAAATTTTTCAAGACTGCTCTATGAGCACCCTGAATGCCAGCTGGTGAAAATTCCATCACATGGCAGCAGAAAAGCTGTTTGCAAACACTGTGATCTTTAGAAAAAAAGGGTTTACTACAAACCAAATATAAAAAGTGGTCCAAATCTACTCTTCGGGGTGAGTAAAGTAATAAATTTGCTAGAGCTTTCAGCTCTATAAAAGGGAACTTTCTAATCATGAGAGCTAGTCGAAAAAGGACACAGCTACCTCCTTGCGTTACGTGCCTCCTACCTCCAGAAATATTCAGGCAGGTTGGATAATGCTTTGTCAAGGAGGGACGGTGTTGGGAAAAGAACACAAAACGTAAAATCACAAAATAGAGATTATAGACCCAACTTCTAGAGATTTATTTCAAAATAATCATGGAGGGGACTGTGGGGACCTATAGATGATCAAAAGTAGCCACAAGTTTACTATCTGCCTAAGGATAATGGGGGTTCACTGAACTATTCTAACTTCTGAGTAAGTTTGAAATCTTTCATAATGAAGAATTAGAAGAGGCATGTTCTATACACTGAAACAGCCTGGGTTCTCTCTTCCTCTTTCTCTTCTACACTTTCTTTAGCAACAGCACTTACTGTTACTGTTTCTCTAAGTTCCAAACATTAATGCTTAAAAGTCAAATAAACCATTTTTCTTCAAACTTTTTCCTCCTCTCCTGTTTTCTATTACTGGCACCACCAATTTCATAGACATTTGGAAACCTGAAGTCACCTTTTACTCCTTCTCACAACCAATGAACTCCACCTCCATTCCCTTCCACAATATTGATAATATGTCTCTTCTGCTGTTCTGTGTTTCCCAACAGCCTGGTTCAGCTTCTCATGATTAGTTAGGATACTGTGGTCTCTGAAATGATGTTTCCTCTTCTTAAAAGTACTATTTTGAAACCAAAAACAAGAGTCCTTATTTTTTCAATAAATAGCTATCTTACACGACCATTACAAAGGTTTAGATAGCTCGCAGGTGTTCAGCACCTAGTAGAGGTCTTCACACAAAATGGGCGCACAAATCCTGATTTTCTGCCTTCTCACTGCTCAGCTTTCATCAAACTTACTTCTTCACTGAACCTCTCAAGGTACCGCACAACACCCTGATTCTGTCCCTGTGCTACGTCTTCCACATACACTACACTTCCATCCCACCTCTCTGCGTCTAACGCTAAACTGTCCTTTGACAGAGCTCGAATGTCATTTCCTCTCTTCAATAAATATGCTTACCTGGGAATAGAGAGACCGATCAGTTAGGCGCTCGGAGGCTACAGTCTTATTTCAGGCTCAGGAATACACATGACAGGAACACAAACATTACGCCCTGCCTAGGAGCTAAACAGGCAACCAGCAGTCTGTGCGGTTTTGCCAGCAAACACAAGTGTGTGCCATATTCTCCTAAACCATATATTTTCAAATATTTTCAAAGTTTCTGTATTCTTCTAAATAATGAGTTCCCTGTTGTAGTTAAATATAATTAAAAACCGCAATTAGCCATAATTTTAAAGTGCACATTAATATGTCAAGTACAAAACTAGATATAACCATAAAAAGAAAACAAAGTACAAATGGTTCGAATACTCTGAATTTTCTGTATGTATTGGCAATCCGTGGGTCTAAATTTTAAATCTTCAATTTTATTTAGACAATCCAATGAATACTACACCAAAATGAGGATTCCTACACCAAGCTGCTCCATGCTTACTAAGGTTAGTATTGCTATGCTATTTCCCCTAGGAGTCTGATTCTATGACGAGCTCCACATGGTAAGCTCCTTTTCACTCTTCAAGTTCCATTTCAAAGTCACCTCCCTTCTGTAACCTGTTCCCTTCCACTACCATCTGGTAACTGCTTCCTCATCTGTGTTCTAAAAGCCCTTTATATACATTTCTGTTATGCTACTAATCACCCTGTTTACATGTTTATCTCCCTTAGCTCTCCCCAGATCCCCCCACCGCACCCACCAACTACAGTGTGAGATGCCTGAGGAAAAGAAACACCGGACATTTGGTACAGATAGTTCACAGTGGGTAAAAGCAGGCTAGCAGAGCCAAACAGCTGGGCTGGGAATCCCGCCTGTCCTACCCCAGCACTATAACCCGGGGCAAGCTGACCATAAGCCTCAGTTCCCTCATTTGCAAAAGGAGGATGAGAATTACACCTCCACCCCACAGTACTGTTATCGGGATTACATGAAATAATAAAAAGTTCTTAGCCCCCTTACCTTTGCAGCTCCTTTCTGGTGAGAAAATTTAAATAAGTGTTAGGCACGTAGGTTTTAGAGGCAGTTTTTGAGGCCTGGTTCTGAATTTTGGTTCTAACACTTACTAGTTTTGAGATCCTGGGCAAACTAACTGTACCTTTGAAGTACAGTACTGTACACAGTGAAGTACAGTGTCCCTCCTCATCTGTAGAAGATAGTTATTGTAAGGTTTAGATGAGAGCGTTCATAAGAGTTGGCACAGTGAGGGGCTCTAGAGATATTTCCTGTCACATTTCTATTTATCTATTTTAAGGCTTATCTCCTGGAGACATGTTAGACAGCAAATGCCTTGCCCTCCACAAGGAATCATTTCAGAACTCAGCGTTCAACTCAGCTGTTTGTCTTCCTCAGACTTCAGATTCCATGTGGCCATAATTTGTCACCATGCTAGCTGATTTTTCAAAAATAAGGTCTTTGTGGGGATATCAAATTAACACTAGGCAACATGCCTCCCTACCGTAAGCATCACCTTTCTATCTCTAAATCATTCATCTTTATTACCAAGGCTTAGTTTAAGTGAAATATATTAAGAAACTGACTTATAGAAACGAATGGAGAACTGTTCCATTTATGGAATTCCTTTGTGTGCACTACACTGACAAAGTCCATACTTGGGAATAGCATTTAAATTTCTGTACTCCTAAGGAGAAAAAAGTGCTCCAGAATAGTTATAAAACTTAGAACAATGATAATATAATACCATTACAAAAAAGCCTCACCCCCGCTCTTACATACATTCCGTGCCTAATAAGAAATGTTCCCTTTTATCTAAACTCCTAATTCTGCACAGAATAATTAATACCTAAAATGCTTCACAATTTTCTGAAGTGGTTTTATATACACAGGGAACAAAAGAGTGGTAATAGAGGTTACAGGTCCCTCATAATAGAACTCAATAGCTGGTGACTCAAAGGTGAGTCAATGTTAACTGATATCCTGTGCACCAGAGATAAAGTATCAAATGAGTCGCTCAAGGAACCAAAGTAATCCTCTGGACCATGTCTAATAAATCTCCTATCTTTTTATATTCTTCATGACCCATAATATGAGGGTTCCTTACCATAGTCTATGATGAATTAAATTAAAACTCTCACTTTTCTCAAAGCTTGAAAAGAAAGTTGGGAGTGGGGCAGAGAAATGTGAGAACAGTTCTCAAATCCAAACTCCTTATATTCCTCTTTTCCAGCTCCCCCAACACATGCCTTTAAATAAGAGAATATAAGTATCACTTTATACATTTCTAGCACATCTGTCAATTATACTTTCATATACATCCTTGATTCTCATGATTCATAACAATGCATAACTTTATAAATATATTACATATGAAGAAACTAAAGATGAGAAAGATCAAGGGGCCTTCGATGATGATAACAAAGTAAATGGTATAGTCAAAACTATAATGGTCCCTGTGTTCTTTACAAAAGCAATGTTATAAGTCAACTTAATATTATGTATCTGATATTTATGAAAGCTGACTCAACAAGTGAGGCAACAGGAGCACCTCCTTTACATAGGTAAAGGGTTAGACCAGCAGTTCTCAAATATTTTGTTCACAGAATCCCTACACATTTTTAGAGATTAGTAAGGACTCCAAAAGTCTTTTGTTTCTGTGGGTTATTTCTATTGACATTTACCAGGTTAGAAATTTAAAATAATATTTTTAAATATAAGAATTACACAAGCTCACATTCTATAGCCATCAGGGTAATAATGCCACTTTTATATCATGTAACTCCTGGAAAATCCCAGAATACACTTGTAAGAGAATAAGGGTGAAAAAGACAAACAGTATTTTTGTATTATGAGAATAGTCTTGATTGGTAGACAATCCCAGCCCAAGGGTCTTAGAGATCCAAAAAGAGTTCCCAAGCCACACCTTGGAAATCACTGAATTAGACAGTACCAACTGTTAGCTATGGCAACTCTTAAATTCTAAGTGTAACCCATTTCTCACTATTAGATTAAAAATAAGTCTTGAAGGAAAGACTTTTATTTATTCCCCTTTAGCACTAATTGTCTTTGCAGTGCACAGTGCCCGGGACAAAAATGGTACCAAACATTTACTGAGTACATTAAATCACTTTTGAAGTCTAAGTGAATGGAGAAAAAGAAAACCATCATAAGTCAAAATCACCGCTCTACTATGGTAAAGATAATGAACAATAAAGTTTATAGTACAGAGGTCTGGTCTTCCACAGCCAGTTAGATATATGGACAAAAACTTCATTCCAGGTATGAAGAGAGCAAAATATCTGAACAAGAGAAACAAGAAAAAGTTAATACTTAACTGTCCAGCTTTCTTCTCATTTTTCTCTATCCAAATAAAAGCAGCAAAGCTTCTTTTGAAGTATGATTTTTCACTTTATCTGTATTTTGCTTCTCTTAGTTTAGTTACCTAATATCAGAACTTATTAAATGAAAATATTTTTAAAGTGATTTGTACCTGTATATTTGAGAAAAATCCCTGCATTAAACCTATGCAAAAATAACAGAGAAGTGAATTAACTACCTTAATTTACATAATTCTTCAAGAACTTTAGCAACTTTAGATTTGTATTTCATTCCATCTCAAAATAACAAGTTGTGCAATTTGCCCAAGGATACACTGAATCAACAAATCAATAGCAATTCCAGAAATAAAAATAAAAATTCCTAATGATGCAATCCTACTGTTTCAGAACAAGATGCTAAGTTACTTTAAAGAGAAACCTTAAGAGCACAGAGCATCCCAAGGGTCCCACAATTATTATCATAGTGTAGTCTAATAAATTCTTGCTGACTGACATGAATCTCGGAATAACTGAGTCCAAATTCTAATTCTCTAGTACTAAAAAAATTCAAATATTTTGAATAACTTATCCAAATACTTTAAGTAATTTACTAAAAAACGGCCTATAATTTAGATAAATTGTATTTGTGGGCTTTATTACAGCCTAAAACTGTCACAAATTTCCTCCTTAATCTCAAAAATATCTGAATTAAATTCAATTGTTTTATCTACTACTCTAGCATTATTTTTTAAAAAGACACATTTTGCTACAAACATATTTTAAATTCTTTCAGGTCAAGAGTTTGCATTTCTAGTTCAGATTAAAATCCAAAATTAAATACTGAGAACTAACAACCTTTTCAAATATTAAAACAAGTAAGACATTATCTCTTCTAAATTTTACAGAAAACAATATTATATCTAATAATGATGAGAATTACTCTTTTCCCTTCAATGAGTATACAAATTTCTAAAGCAAAGATTAAGTTGAACAATTCACTATTTTCTATCTAAATGGTTTAAATGCCTAAATCACAATACTCCAAATTAGCTTTAAGAAAACTCAACTGGCCCGGTGGCTCAATTGGTCGGAGTGTCATCCGGTACACCAAAAGGTCACAGGTTCAATCCCCAGTCAGGGCACATACCTTAGTTGTGGGTTCAATCCTGGCCAGGGTACAAAGTGGAGGTAAAAAATGGATGTTTCTCTCATCTCCCTCCTCCTTTCCTATCATATCTTAAGGTGAGAATTGAAAAAACGAATTGCAAAAAGTAAAACCAGCAACAAATTGGAGTGTGATCAGGTATACCAAAGAACCTAAGGTCACAAAACAGTATACAACACATGGTAATAAGGCATTGCCTTAGCAGGGATACTGTCTCTCATCTTCCTGTTTCTCACAAAGCTAAAGGTCTTAGGTATATCCAAACCCACCATGACTGGTGGGACTCAACCTGCAAACCTAAAGGTCATTGGTTTAATTCCCTGTCAGGGCACATGCCAGGGTTGTGGATGAGGTCGGGCACCGTCTCCCGTTGGGGGCATAAGACACACAACTAATCAATTTTTCTCTTGCAAAGCAATGTTTTTCTCTCTTTCTCAATCCCTTCCCCTTTCTCTAAAAATAAAAAATATGTATCCCTATATCTATTATCTGTATCTACTTATAAATTTATATCCAAATACCAGTTTAAATTGTTGTTTGTTTCCCCCAGAAAGACTATCCTGAGAGCATAAACTGTGTTACAAGCATTTTTATCACTTTCCTCGTATCTGCCACAATAGTAGGTATTGCCAGCCTTCAGAAAGTAACTAATGAAAAGAAATGACTTTAAAAAAATTATTTATTTATTATTTTTAGAGAGATGGGAAAGGAGAGAGAGGCAGAGAGGAAAAGAAACATCAACGTGTGGTTCCCTTCCACCTGCCTCCAGCTAAGGACCTGGCGGGAGACCTGGCCTGCAACCTGGTTAAGTGCCCTGGCTGAAAATCAAACCAGTGACCTTTGGGTTTTGCAGTACCTTATCCACTGTGCCACCAGCCAGGGCTAATAAATGACTTTTTAAAACAACTTATTTAGCTCTAATAAAATGATCTTTCAATTCCTTTCATATGGATATTGGTCTGCATAGGACAAGAAAAATCAAGGGATAAACATTAGCTGCTGCATTACGTCATCACTCCAGAATAGCTGGAGGGCTACGCTATGTCCTTGTGTCTATTCTCATAGAGTTCTTAGCGCTGGTAAGTGAAACTATGATTCCTACAAGAACCAAAAATTGTAGGAGCTTTTAAAAAGTATCTTCCAGCCTAAGACATTTTAAAAAGTTGTCCATATGTAGAAATAAAAGTATGAAAGAGTAAGTGAATAAATACAGTACATTTCACTTAACTTTACAAATGATTTTGTCAGCTTCCAGCAAATTTACTTGAAAAGTTTCTATGATGTGAATTAGTCAAAACCATCTTTATCTCAAATAATTATAAAAAAGTGATAATTAATATTAAGAATAAAGGTTGCATTTCCCCATCTCAGAAAACCAAAGAAGTAATAACTCAACAGCAATCCACATTATAGAATATGATCTTTCCAGACCAAGCCTAATTTAGTTCTCTGAAATGCTGTATTTAGAAAACCTATAAATGTAAGTATGAAAAAAGCTCTATATAATTAAATACTAAAAGCCTTGTCCTTGCCTTTACTGAGATGGTCTTTCTCCATCTTTAATCACCAAAAATATTTTTTTTAACTTTTTTTCTTTTGTTTTAAAGATTTTATTCATTATTTTCAGAAAGAAGGGCAGGGAGGGAGGAAGAGAGGGAGAGACGCATCCAGGTATGGTTGCCTTTCACCTGTCTCCAGCTACAGACCTGGCTGGAGACCTGTCTTGCAACCTGGTTATGTGCTCTGGCTGGGAATTGAACCAGTGCCACCAGCCAGGGCTAAATTCAACAATATATGGATAATGTCTTTTATGAAATAAAGTTGCTCAATGAAAGCCCCTTCAAAAATATGTGTAAAGAGGGATAAAAATGATCACCCTCAACTATCGCTGTGAATCCATCCCACTTTCACTGATTAGCAACAGTTAACGCTACCCATTTAGCAAGGGTCTCAAGTTCACAAGAAGACAGCCCGGGCAAGCAGCATCAGGAGGTGAAATGAGCAAGTGGGAACTATAAACTATGAATAAGAGCTTCCTGCAGCTGCTACTAGGCTCCATCTCTCCATCCTGTTACTGCAACCCTAGTGGCACAAGCCATTCCAATTTTTCCTATGAGAAGCCAGAAATCTAAATCATGTAGAATCTTCTGCTTTTAAGTATTGGCAATTAAGAAACAAACAGTAAAACACAGCACAGACCGAATAAAATGTACCTGCAAAGTGAATTTGGCCTTACAGTATGTAACCAGGGCTAGCTGCCCAGCAAGAATATTCTAGGACAAGAAGCCTCAGTAAGGATCTCAAATGCACGTGTGCCAGGCCTTAAACTCCTCGGGACTGTGGCACTCAGATTTCATGTTGAAGATGGATTCACCATGCAGTCAAGAACATTAGTGGTATCTTTCTCTCTTGAAGACTAATTTTTGGGTTAATTTTTTAAAAATACCTCTTTTCTTTTTGATGCTTTATGGACACTTTATTCAGATGCCCGTGATCTGAGAAGGTGGCGGATTATGTACCCTCAAAAACTGTTTTAACATCTCATCTGAAGCTGACATTTTTATAAGAAGAAGAAAGGGTAGGTAAGGGGTAGGAAAGAAAGTTAACTGGAAAAGAGTTGCAGCTAAAAATACCGCTATTTTAACTTCCTGTTTTAAAATATACATTCTAAGAAAAAGTCAGAACACCATGGAGGTGGCTACATTTAGAGTTACATAAGTAATGTTAGAATGATAATATGTAGAAATGTATATATATTAAAACTTTAAAAAAATGTTTTACAAGCTGTGTTAGTTGATTAAAGCCATCAGCTGGTAGAAAGCAACCACTTGAGTGCCTGCACATCTCTGTATGAGGCCCCAGGAACCGGCAGTCCTGACGGGCCACCTTCATCTCAGCCACATGAAAAATGGAAAAACCAATGAAAGAAGGGTGAGGTGACAATCATGTTAACTGACAAGATTTAAAAAAAAATTATTTCCAGAGAGAGAGGAAGGGAGAGAGGCAGGCAGAGAGGGAGAGAAACATCAATGTATGGTTGCCTTCCACCCGCCTCCAGCCACAGATCTAGCTGGAGACCTGTCTTGCAACCTGTCTTATGTGCCCCGGTTCGGGAATCGAACCAGTGACCCCAGGGTTCAAAGGCTGGCGCCTCATCCACTGTGCCACCAGCCAGGGCCAAGATATTTTTGTTATATAATAACAGTGCCAAAGGATCCTAAGATTCAATACAATTTTCTTTACTACTTTAGCTCTAAGTAGATTACATCAGGGGTCCCCCACCCCCTGGGGCCACCAGGAAAGTTCACCTTTGCCCCCACCCCTATCTTCCATGAAACTGATCCCTGGTGCCAAAAAGGTGGGGGACTGCTGGATTACATCGCTAAAAAGAATAAACCAGTAAGACCTTCTATCTGGAACAAAATCTGCTGGATTAAAAAAGAAGCCCTATGTGGGGTAGCACCCAAAGATTTAATCCCTTAAAATCAAGGTGGGATAGTTGAAGGGAAAGGCAGCCTGGCTTTAACAGAGCTGGATTTCACCACTTGACAGCTGTGTGACTTTGGGCAAGTTGTTTAACTACTCTGAGCACTATATTCCCTTATCTATTAAAAAAAAAAAAAAAAAGGATAAACACTACTTTAATTTTCATGAGATGTGTGATACATCTTAAATGTTTTAATTCATTCTCTTAACTGAAACTTGACTCTGATCCACAACATCAGTAGTTTAAAACCCTTCTGGGACAAGAGAACGCCACATTTCCTAAAACAATCCTTTCCATCCTCACACTTCCATCATTTTCCTTCACTAAACTAAAATTAGCTTCCTACTTACTTCAACCCCATCAATCACATTCGAATTTAAATCTTGCTAAGTATAGCTAATTCAAATCTCACTAAGCTCCAAGCTCCCACAAAGGTTGAGGCTGTTCAGTATGGAAGCCCCAGTGCCTACAACAATGATAATAAGCACATACATTAATCTTTACAGATTGAGAGATACAATTTGTGCAGCATTTACTGACTGACCATTGAAATGTCTTCTAATATTGAGTACATGTGTCTACATTTCTGGATGTGACCATTTAATGTTTAAAGTGTAAAAATTGAAAATATATAACCAAATGCATGTTGTTTTTTAAAAATCCCTTCAGATAATGTCAATGAAAGCAATTTAGTTGTATTTTTAAATGATGATGATACTCAATAATAGAGGATAAAGTTTTATCAAAGCAATACACCTATTCATGGCTATATAACTCCAATTAATAATTTCCTTCAAATGTAACTGAATTCTAAGTTTAACTTTTAAAAAACCCTCAAAATGGTATGTAATCTCACTGTCACTGAGACTATTCTGCAAACATTCTCCAAGTAACAAATCAAATTTTATGATCTGAAAGTTATGCAGAGAATACTAGAATCGCAGTTGTGACAGAGTATTAAAATGTGTAGCTTTTCCGGTGATTTTCTTAGCAACATACTGCTGTAAAACCTCTTACCACATAAACACTCCCACTCATTTGTCACTTATGTATGATCCAGGGCAGCTCCCTAACCTACCGTCCTACTGGCCAGAACAGGAAATCAAACAGCGGACAAGCAGGCCACCCTCCTCTGCAAATCTATGGAAATATTTCCATTGCAGAGTAAACCGCTCCTGCCCTCTGACAGCGTAAGTTTTAAGCTGTTACTCTGGGCTATTAGCCTAAACAAAGCACAATTAGTCAGGCAATTTAGTCACATACACAAGTCAATAACCCACCCCAAACCCAAACATCAAATATTTCTGGATGATCTGGGTCGCTGCTGCCCGAGACCGCCGGAAAAGGACGATCTCGACAGAAAGAGGCAACTTCCACTACCGAGCACTAGGTAAGGAAATATCAGATGGACATAACTGTATAATCAAGGACAAAATCCAAAAGGGTCAAACATCTCAATAAACACAACATTAAAGGAGGACACAAAGCAAAATTAAATATTCAGCCATTTCCGAAGAAGCAATCACGTGTGACCCTTTCTACTTCAAAGACAACCCTTCCCAGACCAAAGTCTGGCCCTACAAAACTTCCTCCTTCCACTTCTCCTGTGATAGTAAAACAAAAAGGAAACAACACACACACACACACACGCACACAGAGGACCCAAAACAAAACAAAACCTCGTCCACGAATCAGAAGAGTATATGCTCTCTAAAACTAAGCCACGAGATAGAGGGGGCTCCGGACAGAATCACCACCCGGCGTTAAAATACTCCCCGCAGGGTGACTCCAGGGCCTGAGCAGGAACTTTGGGCGGCGCGCGGAGCTGACCCGGGGGGCCTGTCCCAGCAGGGCAGGCGCCGCGCCCCCAGCGCTGCGGCGCCCACAGCCCGTCCGCCCCGGGCCGGCAGCAGCGATCCCCTCCCGCGGCCGCCGCCCCCGCCCCCGCCCCCGCCCCCGCCGGGCGCCGTGCCCGCGACCTGGAGCTGCGGCGCCCGGGAAGTGCCCCGCGGCGGCAGCCCGGGTTCCTCCACCCCGGAGCCAGCCCTGCGGACCAGAGCCGCCCCTCGCCCTTCCACGCGCCGCTTCCACCCGCCCACCCTCCGCGGCGGCCAAGAGCTCGCGAAACGGTCTCCGGCGCCGATCCGGGCCCCGCGGAAGCACAGGGGCACCACCACCGCCCCTGGGGCCCGGCCGGGGCAGGAAGACCCGCTGGCACGCAGGCTCCCGCAGCAGCCTCGGCGCGCCCCACCCCGGCGCGGGCGGCAGACCCCCGCCCCCCGCCGCTCACCGGATCTTGTAACTCGGGAGCGTGTGCTTGCGCTTGATGATCTTCTTGAGCTGGTTGACGATGATGGAGGTGAGCTGCGGCATGGGCCGCCCTTCGAACTGCGAGCGCACCTCGAAGTCGATCAGCGGGTCCTCCACGAAGGAGAAGAACCAGTGGGTGAACGGCACGCGCGTGAGGACGAAGCGCAGCCTCCCCACCACGCGCGACAGCTTGACGAACAGGTAGGCGGACTTGCCGAAGACCAGGTCCACGTCGATGGCCAGGTGGAAGCCGCCGTGGTACTCCACCTCCGCCTCGAAGGCCAGCTCCTCCGGGGACGCGGCGGGCGGCGCCTCCCCCTCGGGGCCGTCGGGCTCGCCGCCGGCCGAGGGCACCACGGGCCGCAGCAGCCGGATGGTCTTAATGAAGGGCACGGCCTCGCCCAGGAACACGTCCCGCAGGCTCAGCCCCTCCAGCAGGCGCCCGGCCGTCTTGGTCTGCAGCAGCTCCTCGAACTCCACCTTGATCTTCTTGGTGACCCAGCGGCGGGCCAGCGCCGTGTCCCGCAGCTCCCGGAACAGGAACAGGATGATGGCGTTGAGGAAATAGCAGGTCTCCCGCGCCGGCGGGGCGGGGGTCTCGGGGGGCGGGGTGGCGCCGCCCTCGGGGGCCCCGCCGGAGGGCTCCTCGGCCCCGCCGCCGCCATAGAGGTACTCCCGCAGGGCCAGGCCCGGCACCGGCCTGGGGTAGCGGAAGCCGTCGCGCGCGCGGGCGGCCTCGTCCGGCGGCGGCTCGGGCTGCCGGCGGTACAGCAGCAGGAACTGCGTGAGGAGCGTGAGGAAGGAGCCCAGGACGGCCGACGCCAGGATCATGAGCAGCAGCCCCATCCCGCCGCCGTCTCCGCCCGGACAGCCCGGGCCGCAGCTCCCGCGCGCTCGGCGCGGCTTTCTTCACGCCGCCGTCCCCGCTGCCTCCATCTTGAGGACATCGGGCGGCGCGGTCGGGCGAGCGCTCCCTGGGCCTCGTCCGGTGGCTCCGGCCAGGGCCGCGCGACGCCCTAGCCTGCGACGGCCCACGGGCTCCCCAGAAGCTCCGGGAGGCGGCTGCTCTGGCCTCGGCGGCGGGGGCGGGAGGGGCGGGACGACGCGGCCCTTCGGCCTTTGCTCATTGGGTGAACGGTGCGTGACGTGGGCAGCGTGCTCGCTCCCGGCGGTGTCGCCTGGCGGCCGGCGCCGGGGCGCGCGTATGCGGGTCCTTCCTCGCGTTTGCAGCGCCCTCCCAGCCCCGCCCCCCACACCCGCTGTCGGAGCGCCGCGACCCACGTGGCTGTCACTCTTGAAGCCTCAGTCGGGCTCGGAGACGGCACCCGGGGCCACCGGCTGGAAGCTAGGAGGCCGGCCGGAGCTGGCGTGGCGCTCTCCGATCCTGCTCCTCCCGTTCTCTCCGGCGCGCCCATCCCCCGTCCGGGGCCGCGGTCCCCGGCGGGTACCTCCGCCGCCGTGCGGTTCTTCCGCTCGCGCCCCTGAGACGGGGGCTGGCGGGGGCTTCCCCTGCAGGGCGGTGCGGCGGAGACTCAGGAGTGGCCTTTCGGAGGCTTCCTACACCCAGGGCGAGAAGACTGGCCGCTTCGCAGACCGCTGTCACCGACCAACCAGCCCGCCAGCAGACGCGCTGCGTCCGCGGAGGGTGGGCCCTGGGAAGGAGGGACAGAGAAAAACAGTACGAGCTCAAGGAAAAGAAAGGGAGTAAACGAGCTGGGCCAGGAAAGGTGAGTGGGATTGGAAGGTGGATAGGGGTTCACTGTCAAGCGCCTGCAGCGGGTTAAACCCGCGGTGTATGACCATCTTTAGGCCACCGGTGAGACCACTTTTGGTCAGCTCCCGCCCATTTTACAGATACAAACGCTGCGGGGAGGCGAACAAAGTTGCCTGGGGTGGGGGTGGGGGTGGAGGGACACAATGGGGCCTGGTTTGTCCAACACGGAATAAACCCCAAGCCCTTGGTCATTTCTCTGCACCATGACACCAAGATGGCTAGAGTTGGAAGGGGGCCTACTGGTTCCCTGGTGCACAGAAAGGGGGAGTTGGTGGGGGGCGGGGGAGAGGCCAGGAAAGACCTGGTGCACAGGGTAGCACCTTAACCCAAGCGATAGAGGTACTTAAGCCAGGCTGCCAGCCACATTGTAATTCCTCATGTCCTCTTGCCACTTGGTGGTCACCTCACAGCTGCTCCAATCACATGGACACCACAACAGCTCAACCTCTTCCTACAAGGATCAGATACTACATACCCCAAAGTCAGACCAGTTCTGGTTGACCCTGAGGAGCGAGGGCAGGGTGCCTCGCTAACTCCAAGATCCCCAGGCCTGTGTTTGTGTTGACTCTGGGCGGTTCTAGAACAAAAACAGTTTGGCCGCTTCCCGACCCAGCTGGAGCAGGTGCAGAACTTTGGCACCAGGACCATCTTGTCTCACTCATGCCCAGGTGCGAGACCAGATGGGTCCTTTACTACAAAAAGGTAAGACAGGTGTCTGCTGAGGAACTGGCTCAACCCCACACTGCATAGCCTAAGAAAGTCTCAGGCCTTACTGAGATTTCTGGGAGCTCAGGGCACTATCTGCTCTTGCGGTCACCCCTGGCTCCCAGCCGCTGCATCTGGACCGCTGCCTCAGTTCAGCCCTGTTTCAGCCCAAATGGAAAATGTAGACCCTTCTTCAATTTCCACCCAAAACCTTGTTTATAAAATGTATGTACCATTGTAGAAAATGTCACAGAAGCTGGAGATAGGGTGGAACAAAAGAATAGTCTCATGTTACTGAGGTACAAAATCCTCCAACTGTGTATTGACCTGGCCTGCATCTTAAAATGCTCTCCATCACCTCCTCACCCACAAGGGAAGTTGCTGTTCTTCACGGAGTGAGTCCTCAACATCACACGCCATCCCACAGGATCTTCCCTCTCCTCCTTCCCTGTCTTTCTTACTCATCAGAGAACCACTGGGAATCCCACATCTTTGCAATGCATTAGCATTATTTGATTCTCTGCAAAACTTGTCTCCTGAGAGGTACACTTCAAATCCATGAAGGAGCTCAGCACACCTTTTGTTAAGATAAAAGAAAAATATTTTTCCCTTGGGTGAGAAATGGTAACGTTAGTTGAACACTTACAATAATAATGTTAATATTTATAGAGAATAGATTGCCTGCCAGGCACAGTGCCTTTAAGCATTTTACGTGCCTGATGCCATTTAAAAATCAGAGTGTTAGCGAGTGTTGGCTCCACCCTGACACCCCACCCAGGCCTCTCGGTAGCTGGTGCAGCCCCCAGCTGGCCAACCCCATGACAGCCCACCCAGGCAGTCCATTCCATGGTTTCAACCTGCAAATGTCAGCCAGGTTGGGGGGTTTGGCTGCTTTTCTCTTTCACTAGCTCATCAGCTAACCCAGGGTTTCTTAACCTCAGCACTCTTGCCATTTGCAGCTGGAAAATTCCTCATTGTTGGGGCTGCCCTGTGCATTGCAGGAGGTAATGCTGTGCTAATAGAAGCTTATTATTTTTCATGGAATTCCTTGGAAGAATAGAAATTCAGAAACCGTTTCTTTCCCTTTAATGTTAATGCTGGAATATGAGAACTCAACAGTCGGAGAACCTTTGGCTCCAGATCTGAAAAATCCATGATCTGAATAGGCATTTGAAGGAAGAAGGAAATTAGCTTGCCTATGGACCTTTCAAGGAATTTTAAACGACATCATCGAAATGAAGCTGCCCCAACTGCCTTGGTGGGAAATACTCATTTCAAGGGTAAAGGCTGTTGAGTCCTGGAAGATGTAAGACAAGCATTCTCACCAGCTAGAGAGAGGCATGGCCCACCTCTGCTGCTAAACTCTGCTAAACCGGCAAGTAGGACAAGAAAGCCACAGCCGGTGAATATGGAGAGTTTGGAAGCAAGGTAAAAACCAACTTAATAAAAATGATACAGTGATATACAATCATGCAAATATAGCAGAGTATGGTAAGAAGCAGAGAAGTTTAGAACGATTGCTTTAAAATGCTACGTTAAACCATTTTGTGAACTGTCAGGATTCAAGTTCAACATTGTTGAGCAGCTAGCTTGTGCCAGGCGCTGGGGATGTTGAATGGTTAGGACAGAATCCCTGCCTTTGGGGGTGCCATGTCCAAGTGGATGCAGACACATACCTACCTGACCAATGTTACGGGATAGTACCCAGTGTATTGTAGGAGCATAGCCTTCTGAAATTGGATTTATGTGAAAGAGACTGCAGAATTTCCAGGAAGCCAGCTGCAAAATTTTCAGCTGGTGAACGCTCTCTCCCTCTTTCCCCCTCTCTCATTCCTGTAGCTGCACCTCCACCCAGTACCTTGTCTTCATCTCTCTGCAGATCTGTCCCATATTCCTCCATAAGGCTCTTGAGTCCGATTTCCTCACAGCCTCAGCGTTCAGGCAGCTTTTAAAGGCACCAGCTCTATACCCAAATCTAGAGGGCCCTGTGTTTCTGTTGCCTGCTGTGACCTGCTATTTCAGTTTCAAGTGCCGGAGGGGAAACCCCAGATGAGTTCTTCTAATCCTGTCATTTCTGCCCAACAGCCTTGCCTCTTCTGGGCTGCTGGTGGGAGGAGCAATTCCTCCAAAGACCGGGAGAGGATTGAGAATGAGGACAGACGGCCAATTGTAGGTCAATAGGAGAGGGAAGTGTTCCTTGTGGCGGGGGAAGGTGGGAAGATTCTAGGGGCAAGTGGAATTTGCACTGGCCTTCCATGATCAGAAGGGCATTGTCATCAGGAGGCCAAAGTTCAGAAGGTGGCAACCCAACAGAGTTTAGGGAAATGGAGAACAGGTCAGCTGGAGGGTGGTTTGAAAAGGGCCAGGCCAGGAGGAAAAGAGATGGAGATAAAAGAGCAAAGTAGGATTGAGCCGATTTATGTAGGGTTTGAAAGTCGAGGCAGGTTTGGCTTCTGTTTTGCAGTTTTTGTAAAGTCACCAAAAGTTTTTAAGCAAGAACATGACTTTAATCCTGTGCCTTCCACCATCCAAGCCACACTGTGGCTAGTGCAATCTTTCTCCAGTACAAATCTGATTTGTCACTTCATGGCTAAAGTTTTTCAATGCTCCCCGCAGCCATATTAATAATAAGGGCTGTAGTACCTTGAGAGCATTATAAATGAAAAGCATTGCGCTCAGCACTGCCCAAGAATTTTCATTCTCACCATTGCCTTTCGGGACAGGTAACATCATCTCTGTTTTATAGGTAAGGAAACACATGTCATGTAGATAAATAACCTGATAAAGGTCACTAAGTGACTAAGCAGAGGAGCAGAGATTTGAATACGCTCTGTCTAACCCCAAAGCCTCTCATTTTAGAGTACAGTCCAAACTCATTAGCAGGGAGAACCAGTTTCTTTGAGATCTGGTCTTTGCTCACACTTCAGCCTCCCTCTCCCAGGCACTCTGTCAACAAATCCCATTGGCTCTACCTTCAAAATACACTTGGAATTTCACCACTTCCACATTCACTGTCCCAGTTCAAGTGCCATCTTGGGCCTGGATTACTGGAGTCACTTAACTGGGCTCTGAGCTTCTGTCCCCACCACCTGATGTCTGTTTAAACACAGAAGCCAAAGTGACCATGGTATACGCAAGTTTGCTCATGTCATTCATCTGCTCAAAAACACCAGTGGTTCCTGTGATGGGCAAAATAATGCCCTTCCTTTCCCAAAGATGTCCCCGTCTCAATCCTTGTGAGTATGTTATCCCTTTGAGTTTGTTATGTTACCTGGCAAAGGGGAATTAATGTTGCAGATAGTTACTAAGTAAAGGTTGCTAATTGGCTGACCTTAAACTAGGGCGATTATTCTGGATTAACCAATTATACCCAATGTAATCTCGAGAGCCCTTAAAAGTGGAAGAGGGAGGCAGAAGGGATGATTGGAATGATAGGAGGAAAAGGCTCAACCCAGCATTGCTAGCTTTGGAGATGGAAGGGGACTGGGAGCAAGAATGTTCCAAACAGCAAAGAAATGGCTGCACTAGAGCCCCAAGAAGGGGCTGCCGCCCTGTCACCTTGTTTGTCCAGTGTGATCTGCTGGAGGTAGGGCTTTTGACTTCCAGAACTGTAAAACCGTGAACTGTGTGTTATTTAAACCTCTAAGTTGGTGATTGTTTGTTGCAGCAGCCACAAGAAATGAATACAGCTCCCACTCTCAAGCAAGGAGAAAGCCAAATGACAAGTCCCACGTAGCCTCTGGGGCCTCACCTGCCCATTTATAAAAATGGAGTACACCTGTAATACTGTCAGGTATGACAGTATCACCCCATATGACAGGTGTACCCCATTTCCCCCCTCTTTGCCCACCCTCTTCCAGCTCCTCCTCTCCGCTTCCCTGGCCTTCACCACACTATTGTCTATGTCCATGGACTATTCATATATGTTCTTTGGCTGATCGCTCCACCTCATTCACCCTGCAGCCACACTGGCCTCTTGGTCCAGCCACACAGCCCTGTGGAATCAACGCATGATTTTGAAACTTTATTTTCCAGAAGGAGAAGAGAGGTGACTTGCCCACAGTCACCACAGCAAGGACTTGAACCCAGGACTCTCACCTGGTTACCAGTAGGTTATTATTTTTGTGTTTAGCTGTCACTTCAGCTTCCTCCCCCAGAAAGTCTTGTGATTAAATCTCTCTTGGCCACCTAGCAAAGTGTTTAAATTCTCCTCCACTGAGGGAATCTTTATGTTGACTAATATTCTTTGTCAGAAGAGTAGCTCATTTATTTCTGTGTGAAATTCAATGGTGGAAACAGTTCTTTTAAAAGACAGGAGGAGGTGGGGATTGACTGTGGGAGAAGGGAGGGGGGACAGGGAGAGCAACGGGGGAAAATGAATCAATTGCAATACAAGAATAAATCAATAAAACAAAATTTTTTTTAAGACACAAGAAGAAATTTCCAGAGCATCAGATTATACTGACTAAGACAGGCAACTGTCTTAGGAGAATAGCTGGACCTGGCTTTCCTTCAGCCAGGGGGGTTTACTGTGTGGATTTCTATTTATACCCTGGGACATAGAGTGAGCTACACGGAAACCTGGACACAGTTCTAAGTATTGTTGGCAATATCAATCTGAGTGCAAACAACCCTCCCTTTTTGCTGCTTTGGCTGGCATTTCTGTTTCCTAGGGGAAGGTTTGATGCGTAAGCTTTCGGCCACTTTGTGCAGGGCTCCCACTGGACATTTGTGCCGAGTCACTACAGAACTGATCGGCTTCCCTGTGTCCAGCTGATATGTGTCGCCTGCTGCTCCAGGACGGAGCTCTGGTTCAGTCAGTTCTGGTCACAAGAGCAGAGGTGGCTTTCCCTACAAAGCTTGTGAGGACCAGCCTGGCAGGGATAAGCAGCCCTATTATGTTATTTGGATTTTTTTTTGGTCTGCCTAGCATTTCTTTTGGGAAATTCCCCTTCTAGGTTGTGTTCTCAGGGTTCTCATTTCTAGGGCCACCTCCTGGCCTCAGGAATAGGCATGTGATCATGTCTGGCCAGTTTATATTGCCCAATCCCTTTTGACATTGATTGTTCTAGAGAGGGTGGACAGACCTGGTACTCAATCAGGGCCCACCAGGATCCCAACCCAAGAATAATATACAGGCTACAGGAGGCAGACTGTGTCCTTCTGCTGGGTTGGCTAACCTGGGGAGAATGTGATTCTGGAGGTGCCCAGTGGAAAATGATTGTGCAGGAAGCTGAGCAGAGTCAAGCAAAGGTGAAAAGTGAATGAAAAAGTGGTTCTTGAGCTGGTGAGTCCCTGACTCTAGTCTGCAGGCTCTGCTTTCTGTTCTTCTTGCACTCTCTGAGCCTCCCTGCTGACCTTCCCAGCTGTATGAACCGATACTTGCCTTTCCTGCTGGATAGAAGGCTTAGATTGTGTTTCTGTCACATGCCCCTGGCCAGTCCAAGGGGCTTAGGTAGGAAGAAACGGATAGGGATCCCTGCCACAGGCAAGAGAGGGCGTAGAACCCATTCTCGCAGAGATTATTGCCAGTTTCCTCAAAGGGGTCTTTAGGAGAGCCTGGCCTGGGGCATCCCAAAATTAAGAATATACTGGCTCCTGAGTGTCTTCATGAAGACTAGATCCTATTATTTCCTACCCCCTTCCCTCTTAAAACTCTTCGGTGGCTTCTCACAGCTGGGAGGATAAAGGGCACAATCCTTAACAGTCCTACAAGGCCTGACTTCTGTGGTCTGGGTCAGGCGCTTTGTGGGTCATGAGGTCTCTATCTTAACTACTCAGCTCTGCCATTGTAGCCAAGGCAGCTGTAGGCAGTAAGTACACAAACGAGTATGGCTTTGCTCCAATAAAACTTAATTTGGGAACATAGGCAGTGGGCCACAGTTTGCCCACTTCTTGGTCTGGAAGGTCTGGAACCTTGCCCTCCATGCGCAGGTCCAGCCTCACTGGCCTTCCATCAGAATCTTCGAGCTTCACCACGTAGACTTCCTCCTCCCAGGGCTCTCAGCCCGGCATGCTGTCCTCACCCTGCGTGCTTAGCCCCTACCCCACCCAGGTCACTGCTCAGATGTCGCTTTCTCAGGGAAGTCTTCCCTGATGCCCTGAGATGGGGCCAGATTCCCTGGTGCGCTTTCCTGATGCACACCGTCTTTGCATGTTATTTGTGTTGTAGTTGCAATTTTCCGGGATTTCGTGTGGATTTTCTGACTCCCCACTAGATAATTTCCATATGTATAAGGTCCTGTCTGTTTTGTTCACTACCTAGTGTAGTGCTCAGTGCACTGTAGTAACATAACATATATTTACTAAAAGAGAAGGAGGAGGAGTGGGGGAGTGAGGGAGGATGGGAGAGGAGGAGAGAGAAAGAAAAATGGAAGGAGGAACCAAGAAGTCAGCCCTCTGAATCTGGCTGTAAAATGAGCATTCAAGAGCAAAAAATAAACAGATGGGTATTTTTTTTTTATCTGCTCACTGTTGTAATCAGTGGGGCACGAAGACTTGGCAGTCCTTGTCCATTCAGACATTTGATAGCCTTTGGTGCTTGGGCCTGTTCCCTGCAGGTGACATTGGATTTTGGGCTTGACTGTGGAGTTGGGGACTTTTTTTGGCAGCCCTTTTCCCCCAATATTGTGACCGTCCCACATGGCCTTCTGCATGTCTAAGTTCTCCGTATGGTGCCGATCGAGGTCAGCTCTCCCAAAGCACCCTTGCCCGAAGTTACTCAGATCTCCTGGGGTCAGATCCCAGCTCCAGAATCTAACGGTTATATGACCTTGAGCAAGTCACTTAAATACACCAAAGCTCAGTTTCCTTTCTGTAATGTGAGGAAAATAAAATTGCCTATGACACAGGGTAATTGAGAGGAATTAATGAGATAATGTGTAGACATTACCTAATTTAAAGTCTGGCATACTTAGTGTCAATTTGTTAACTATTAGTAGCTAAACTTCAGAAAAAGAACAATCTGATTATCTAATTGAAGCAATCAGACCCATCCTTAAAATATGTGGGGTCAAGGTTAAAGTACAAATCATCTACATGCTTAAAAATTTTAAGTCAAGCTATTAGTTGAATTTGTCTTTCCCTACATCAACAAATATGGCTTCATAATGGCAAAATTATTTTAAAAATTGGAAAACTGTAGTTTTAAATGACTAAAAGTTACCAAAATATCAAAAACAAATGGATTTAATTATTATTGTACATGTACTATTGATGGCCCAGAAATATTTGCATGAGTGATAAAATAAAGGCATATTTTATGATTTATGTATTTCATACAACTTTTTTTTGGCTTTCATGCCAGAAAAAAATCACTAGCTATATAATTATTATCAAAATATACACATAATTCATATGCCATTGACAATAAGAATCTAAAGGATTAAAATTAACATGTAATTATCTCCAAAGAGTATCAAATTTGAATGTATTTCAGCATGAAACTCTTAACATCATAATAAATAAAAATTATAAATAAACTTATTTAGCAGTTTTTTGTTTGTTTGTTTGTTTTGTTTTTAAAGATTTTATTCATTATTTTCAGAGAGGGTTGGGGAGGGAGAGAGGCAGAGAAGGAGAGAGACATCAATGTATGGGTGCCTTTCACCTGCCTCCAGCTACAGACCTGACTGGAGACCTGGCTTGCAACCTGGTTACGTGCCCTGGCTGGGAATCGAACCAGTGACCTTTGGGTTCTCAGGCCAGCACCTATCCACTGAGCCACCAGTTATTTGGCAGTTTTTATCTGACATTTTAAAAATGGAATTAATTCTTAATAAACATTTTTACATAAACGAAACTTTTTATGCCCTGACTGATGAGGCTCAGTTGGTTGCAGTGTCATCCCATAGACCATTCAAAAGGTCGTGAGGAGTAATAATATTTTTTAGAGGAAAGCACAAGTGCAGCCCCCCACTACCACAAATTAGGAAATTTCCACATTTGGGGAAAACATGGGTCCGCACAAGCAGAATGCAGTGGGTGAGCCTCCCCTCGGAGAACAAGCTTCATGATCATGGTATTCCCCTAGCAGGTACGTAAGAATTGTTTAATATTACAGTATGTTTCTCAACCGTCCATGTGTACCTTTTTGTGATTATGCCAACTTATCATTACTTCAGAAACTACAACTGGAACACAAATAAAAGAAAAAGATGGTCAGGCTCAGCAGGAATGATACTGTACTATACAAAAACCTGATTCATACTGTCTTGGGTGGGGGTGCTGGCTGGAAGGAACTGACAAGTTAATTCATTTGCCTTTTCTGTTGCAAAAGGCTCCTATCACTTCAGTCGCCTGTGTCCTCTGGAACATTTATCTCAGGTGTTGGCAGCAGCAACTCACAAGCCTTCCTGGTATTGGGATCCAGTAGCCTTGGTTTTGAGGCTAAAAGGCAAAACGTGGAAAAGTTTTCCCTGGGGCCTGAGTGTGTTGGTCATGAGAGTAGATGTTTAATTGAGGATTGGGGTAGCTGGTTCTGATCGCCAGGTCCCAAGTGACAGAAGTGTAGCATGTTCTTTCATGTGTGTGTGCATGCATGCATGTGTGTGATAATGTGGGGTCCTTATGGTCTGCTTAGGTCTTAGAATAGTAAGAAAAAGAATTGCCTGGATGGTTGACTCATAGATCAGTTGGGGCGTTTTCTTTACCCTCAAAGAATTTCTGGATCAAATGGCATCTTGGAAGGCAATTTGGAGCCAACGATACGTACAATGCCCCTTGCCCTCACTTCCTTACTGCCCACTGCACATCAGAAGAATGGGGTTTTTCAGCTAAGCAGAGTCATTCTGACTCTGCACTCTATATGGTTTAGCTAAACAACCATAAAGCCACAATTAAGTTACGAAATACTTAGCAAGCAACTGTTTTCTCTTTCCTGATTGAGAGCAGAGTTTCAGGCAAAGCACTTCAAAGTAAAATAGAACTAATGAAGTATCTTCAGAAAATGCCAACACTTTTTTAAATCAGGGAAACATTACCAAGACATACTGTTCCTAAGTGCCTACTAAAAGCCTTTTAAAAATAAAGGTACTATCAATGGGTACCCTACTGCGGGTACCCACTAAATGGGTACCCTACTGCGGGTACTTCACTAAAAGTGAAGGTAAATGTAGAATTCCCACTTGACAAAGAGGAAAGGGAGGCACAGGGAGGCTAACCAGCTTACATGAAGTCTTAAGTGGCAGGGACACTGTCCCAAGCCAGGTTCATCTGTGCCCAGATTCTGACCTGGTGGCCACCGTGACATATCAACGTTAGCAGAGATTCAGTAGGGCCCTGGCTAAGTACCTTTCTTCTGCTTACTCTTCCGGTTCTCCCCAAAGAAAAAGATGTCTTATTAACCCTGCAGATAGTTAATAAGCATGTGTTGAAGTGTTAGGCTGTAAGATGTTGTAAAGCAACTCTCCCTGACTACCCTTTCCGATGAGGTAAAAATCTGACCACTGGATTTTGAAGTATCTTTTTCCTGTAATTACAAAATATTAACTTGCTTCAGCTTACTTTCCAAGTTTAGTGAACTTTACAAGGTACCTACAGGTTGACAAAGTGCCAGCATGGACTTGAATTACCTAGGTTTAAAATGTGTGGGTCCACTATTATGTGGATTTTTATTCAGTAACTATGCAGAACACTATAAATGTGTTCTCCTCATGATTTTCTTAGTAACATTTTCTTTTCTCTAGCTTACTTTGTTGTAAGAGTATAGTGTGTAATACATATAAATACAAAATATATTAATTGACTGTTTATGTTACCATAATTAATAAAATATATTAATTGACTGGAGCCAACAGTAGGCTATTAAGTGTTTGAAGAGCCGGAACTAATACACTGGGTTTTGCCTATGTGGGTGACAGCATCTCCAATCCCCGCAAAATTCAAGGATCAACTGTAGTAAGACGGCAAACGTGGTAATGCTGTAAAGATATTGACAGTATCTTTATGTTTTGTCATTAACTTTATGATGAATAAGATTTTAACAGCTTTATTAAGATCTTTTTCACAAAGCATCAAATTCACCCATTTATAGTGTACAGTTGATTAGATTTTTAAAAAAGATTTTATTCATTATTTTCAGAGAGATGGGAAGGGAAGGAAGCAGCGAGGGAAAGAAACATCAATGTCTGGTTGCCTTTGACCTGCCTCTGGCTGGGGACCTGACTGGAGACCTGGCTTGCAACCTGGGTATGTACCCTGACTAGGAATTGAACCAGTGACACTTGGGTTTGCAGGCAGGCGCCAATCCACTGAGCCACATCAGCCTGGACCTGATTAGATTTTTAATATATTCACAGTTGTGCTACTATTACTACACTCTTATTTTAGTACATTTTTAACACGCTAAAAGGAAACCATGAGACCTATTAGCAGTTATTCCCTATTTCCTCCCAACCTTACCCTAGGCAATTCCTAATCACTTTTTGTCTGTGTTTACCTACTCCTGATATTTCATGTAAAAGGAATCATACAATATGAGACTTCTGTTGTTGCTGTTGTTATTACTGGCTTCTTGTACTTAGTATAATGCTTTCAAGGGTTATTCATGTTATAGCGTGTATCAACATTTCTTTTTGTTGTTTTGTTTTGGTTTTTTTTTTAAGATTTTATTTTATTTTTCAGAGAGAGGGGAAGGGAAAGAAGCAGAGAGGGACAGAGACATCCATGTATGGTTGCCTTTCACCTGCCTCCAGCTACGGACCTGGCTGGAGACCTGGCTTGCAACCTGGTTATGTGCCCTGGCTGGGAATCTAACCAGTGACCTTTGGGTTTGCAGGCTGGCACTTTATGTGCTGTGCCACCAGCCAGGATGTATTAACGTTTCTTTTTATGGCCAAATGATATCCCATTGTATGGATATATAATTCACTTATACAGTTATCCATTGTTAGACATCTAAATTTTTCCACTCTTTGGCTATGGTGAATATGCTGCTATGAAAATTTGTGTACAAGTTTTTGCGTGAACATATTTTTACTTCTCTTGGGTATGTATCTATGAGTACAATTACTGGACCATATGGTAGCTCTGTATAACTTTTTGAGGAACTGCCAGACTGCTTTTCAGAGCAGTTGCACCACTTAACATTCCCAACATCAATGTACGAGGGTTCCAGTTCTCCATTAGTTGTCTTGATTTTAGCCATCCTAGTGGATAATGGCGGTGTCTCATTGTGGTTTTGATGTGCAGTTCCCTAATGTCTAATGATCTGTGTTGAAATGTCTATTCAAATCTTTGCCCATTTTTAAATTAGGTTACTTGTCTTATTATCAACTTGGAAGAGTTCTTTATATTTCTGGATCTCAGTTCATTCTCAGATATATGATTTGCAAATATTTTCTCCCACTCTGTGAATGATCTTTTCAGTATCTTGACAGTATCCTTTGAAGCACGAAGTTTTGAAATTTTGATAAAGTCAGATTTATCCAGCTTTATTCTAGAAACTTTATAGTTTTAGATTTTACATTTTGGTCTAACCCATCTTGAGTTAATTTTGTGTATGATGTGAGGTAGGGGGTCCAACTTCATTTGTTTTCATGTAGATATCCAGTTGTTCCTGACCATTTGTTGTTGGAAAGATTCGTCTTTCCCTCAGTGAATTGTCTTGTACCCTTTTCAAAAATTAATTCACTACAAATGTGAGAGTTTATTGCTGGACTATTAGTTCAAGACCTCAGGGTCTTTGCATAAACAATTATTTCATAATGAAGTTTCCTTGCCATTCTGCCAGATTGCCCCTTTATTCTTTTTTTTTTTTTTTTTTTAATATTTTATTTATTATTTCCAGAGAGAGAGGAAGGGAGAGAGGCAGAGAGGGAAAGAAACATGAATGTATGGTTGCCTTTCACCTGCCTCTAGTAACAGACCTGGCTGGAGACCCGGCTTGCAACCTGATTATGTGCCCTGGCTAGGGAATCGAGCCCCCTTATTCTTAAAGACTCTTATTCTCTCCCCCCGGCATTATGACACCCCTTCTTTGGACCTCATTATTCTTGATACATACATCTATCCTTGACCTTGTCACGCCACAGGCACTTGCATTTGCTAATATGCCTATCACTCCAATGTACTGTGCTCCTTAAAGGCAGGGACCATATCCCATCACACCAGGCCCAGGATTGAATAATGACTTGGATACATTAGCTATATGTAAACTATGAGTAGAGGAGTAACTAAAATTTTACAACTATTAACCCTGGAACGCACACCTGTGGGCATGTTTTTTAATGCAAATTGAAGAGGAGTTTTGACAACTATTGGATTCATTGAAAGGTTTTGGATTACTAAGAGCCTTGTCAGGCTTTATACATACATATTTAAAGGAAATTCATTTGAGGCATTGGTCAAATAAACCAATGGTTGTCAAATTTTCTGTTTTCCTGGAATTCTATAGAAATTGACCTAGATGATCAACTCCTAGCAAGTTCTGTTTTCCTTTGTGCTAAAGCTATTTCCTCAAACCCCACTGGGATTTATTGTGTCCTCTGGCACCTTGGAATCAATAGATAGAAGATAGTCATGTGTTTCAGATGTTTTTTACCCTCTCTGTTGTACTTCCTGGCTCAGATCAAAATGTCTTTGGACTAAAGATAATTCAAGAGCAGGCAAAGACTATTGATCCTGCCCAGTTTAGACCACATCGCTTTTTATAGTCATTGCATAAGAGTGAGTGTAATTAAGACTCTGGAATGATGAGTGTGCAGCCCTTTCCCCAGAATTGCTTAGCTAGGCAAACCTTTCTTCTTCACCCACGTTCTTCAGTTACCTCGAAGTTCTCTGAGGTGGGGTTGGGGATGGATCCCTTCCTTAAAGAAGTGGAGCCAAATTATCATTGACCAAGGACAGTTTTCTACATAGCATTTACTACTCCATTCCTGTATTCTAATGAACAAAACTGACACATTTTTCCAATGTAATACGAAGGTTGAAAATCTACTTTGACACTGTTCCACATGTCTCAACTATGACAAGGACCCTTCAAAGAACTTCATATTACTTTAACCACAAAGCCACTACGAATGGCTTTGCCTTTGTTTTCGAGTTCAGAGGTCATACACAGAGCTTGAATGAATTCCATTTTGTTTGTGAAATCAGTAATTCTCCGCCCTCTAGTTGAGTCCTGAACTTTTTTTATTAAAGCATTCCCAACTGCTTATTCTACCATCAAAACAGCAAAGTCTCAGAAGAGACACTACAGCTACCATCTATTAGAAGCAACAAAAATGGACAACAAAGGTCCACTCATGGAAAGCCCAGGTGAAGGGTGGAGGAAAGGCTTCAGTTAAACACTCCCATCCTTCATTGGTCAGGGGCAGAGCGAGGCCAGCAGCCTTACCCTGATGGAGTTTCCTGTCCATGGGAACACAGAGACTCGCCACTCCCAAAGTGCTTTGGTTTTTTTTTAAGTCAAGTAATTTTGGGGAGCCAAGTCCAGTACTTGAGCCCTAGAAAGTGGTCAGTACACCGCAGTAGCCATTTAACTACATTATCATGAATACAAATTCAAAGGAGACTATAGGAGACAGTTCCTTCAGGTGTGATGGACCAGACTTGACTCCATCCCAGAAAATTCAAAAACAAAATGCTGTGAAACTCTTTTCCCACATGCGCAAATTGCTTTATTTATTCATCCACCCTTTGAAATCTCTACACAAAGGCTGTGCATCAGCTGGTCACCATACTTTGCAAGGCTAATCAGGAATACTTGGTAAACTTGTTTTAGAGCTCTGTGTAATGCAAGGTATAATGAAGTGAATGGTGGTCCCCCAAAGTCCTAACCCAAAAAGTTACCTCATTTGGAAAAGGGGTCTGCAGATATAATTAAGTTAATGACATTGATCTTACATTATCCTGAATTAACCACATGAACTCTCAATTCAGTAACTAATGTCCTTAGAAGAGACAGAAGAAGAGAAGACATAAGAAGGGAAAAGAGGGTCCTGTGAAGATGCAAGCAGAGATTGGAGGGATGCTGTCACAAGCCTAAGAATGCCAGGAGCCACCAGAAGCTGCAGTAAGCAACAGGAGATTTTCCCCAGAGAGCTGCGGAAGCATGGCCCAGCCGACACCTTGGTTTCAGACTTCGCTCCAGAACTGTGAGAGAGACGTTTCTATTGTTCTAAGCCACTCGGTCTGTGGCAATTTGCCACAGCAGCCAGAGAAAACAGAAATGTACTTGAACAAACTTTGGCAGCGAGAGGAGGGAACGGCATTTTTTAGAAGGACACAAGAGGATGCCATGGATTCTAGGGGAAAATATTCAGGCCGGGACAAGGACCAGGCCTAGACAGTTGGGAATAAGGTGGCTCTCTTACCCTTGAGCACTTGGCCTCTCTCCTCCTGCCATTCTTCTGTTTCTGTCTGCATACTGGCTCTCTGTGTCCTTCCTACACGTGGCCAAGTTGACCTGTCTTCACATTGCATTTCAGGTGCATAACAGACCAACAACATGGCTCTGGGGCCTGATTCCAAACTCTAGAGACAAAGACTCCCTCAGCCTCCATAGGATCAGCTCTTGCCCAGGGGTGAGACCTTGTGTCTGTGGCCTTAGTTTGGGGCTGATGAGGTTGCTGGCAGCATCCATGGAGGTTTCTACTGGAACGCCAAAGATAGTCTGAAGGGCAGATAGCATTCACCTGTCCACCAACTTGACAAGTCAGGGAGAATCTGACCTTCTTCCCAAACTGCCTTCTTGTATTTGGCAGTGTCCTTAGCCTTCTACCCTTTGGTCACCTCAAAGACCTCTCAGGTGGAACCTTATCATATTGCTGAGGAAGAAAAGCAGGTGAACAGCCATTTATTAGATTCTCTTCCTATTCTAAATGTGAAGTTCACCCACTGGAACAAAAACATTCTTGATTTTTGTCTATTACAGTCTTCTGGAACAAGACGTTTGTGCTACTCTTGGTAAAATATTTGTCTTTCTTTCTGGACTTAGAGCTTGCATTTTTAAAAAATACCTGCTTGTTTGTTTATTTTCATGCTGCCTTTGACGGGCTTCTTTAGGCCCCATGACACAGGAGGTGTTTGGCAACTGAAGTGGGGACTTGGTCATGCCTTTGATCAGCAAAACAAAGCCTCAAATCAAAGGGAGACCCAAGCCAGGCAGGGCTGCGGTAGAACAAGAGAAACGGGTTCCGGGGAGCATCCATTCCTGGAACTTTATTCTATAACCTGGGAGAATTTGTTGAGTGCATACTAACTGCTGGACATTGGCTAGAGCTAGGACACTGAGCGCAACAGGCTGGACACTGTGGGTCCTGAGTGGGGCATGCAACGATCACAAGGGTCATGGAGAAGAGGCGCCTGGCATGGTGAGAGAGTGAGTCAACAATTAGCCCATTGGGTCAGGGAAGGCTTTTCTGGGGAAGGCAGATTCCCTTGAGATCTGAAGGGCGAGTAGGTGTTTAATTAGATGAAGCTGACAGGAGTGGGCAAGCAAAGGAAATATTACTTACAGATGTTCATTATGCCATCCAGGCGGAAACCCATAAAATGTGAGTTAGAGATATATACATGCAGGCCCACAGACTTGGGAAAGGATGAGATGGCAGGCAGCTATGCTATGCTTTTTTGCCATCTGCAGATGCCCTAGGCTGAGTGACCCCATGGAGCTGTCCCGAGGGCATTGTAAGAGGCTCCCGGAATCCTTGGCCTTATTGGGGACCCTTGGGGCTCCCTACGTCAGCACCCTGTAGAATGGATCAAGGAGCTCTCAGCCTGAAGGAGCCTAGGCAGTCAGCGAGGAAATGAATTATTGAAAGAGGAGCTATTTGGTTTTCTTTTCTTTTGTCTCTAAAGGGAGAAGATAGGATTCTTGGGTTGAGAGGAGGTGCCCACCCTGAGATTTTCCCACCTGAGATGGGCCCATGTGAGGTCTGCCCACCTGAGGCCTGCCCCCCTCCTGAGAAGGCCACCTGGCAATGCCACAGGGAAAAAGTAGAGGCCGTGAGTAGGGGCATGTGGCTTTTCCCCAGGACACTTTCTTGGCCTTCCACTTCCTGTGTGTCCCGGAGCCAGGGTGCCTCTCCTTCTCATGGCCTACTTTATAATGCTTTACCAGCCTCTCTGTCTTCCCAGCCGGCTTTGGGCCACTCAAGGGACTGCAGCTTTTTCAGCTATTGTGTGTGCCTAACACCTGGCATTCACATGACAAGCACTTGATACAGATTTATTGAAGGAATGCATACATGGGCCTTACTAATTTATACTCTGCTTTGGTCCCAAACATTTTGAGGCTGAATCATGGTGCTAAGAATTAGATGAATGAGATTAAATGAAGGGTATTGTGCACATTGCCTTGTCCATTAGAAGGCGCTCAATTGTGACTTACCAAATGGGTGCTTATAAATATCTCCAGTTAATGCTCCAGTATTTATACGTAGCATAATTCATGTCTTAATGGCATCGATCTTGTAACAAAGCAGCACTTTAGCGTGGCCTTCACACATCCCTAAGCTAGTTATTTCAGTGAGGCGGAGATCTGCCCATTGCTATCCTCTTTGTACTGTACATGCGACTGTATACTTCTGCCCTTGGATTAAGGATAGGACATAGGTTTTTTGGTCCTATCCCCGACCCTTGTAGGGTCAGGTCAGCCGGTTCCCCTATTGAGTGTGTGTGTGTTAAGGAAACAAAAGCTGGACAACATTCAGCAAAGGCAGTTGGGGTTCCTGTATCTCCTCGTTGCACAGTGAGTCCTGCCAGTTGAGGCTGCGCAGGGTGGGAGCAGGTGGCAGCCTGCCAGCAGGGCCTGTAGCCTTGGATAAACAAACATCAATATTTAGCAGAGCTGCTCCGGTGTGCTTCCGCGGCTGCTGGCACAGGGAGACCTCCCTGTGCTTGTATATAGTTTTCTCCATATGAGATAAACGTTTGGAGCCATTAAGGGGAAAAAATGTTTGTGCTCTGCTCCCCAGTTACCTAGGCTAATTTACTGCACTAGGAGGCCCCGTAATTCGCTAATAATGTACAAATGCAAACCAACGGAAGAAATTGCCTTGTTAATTGACTTTGGCGATGCTAACCTAAGACTCTGGCTTTAAACATTGCCCAGCAGCTATGTTCATACCACACACATTAGAGAAAGCAGAGAGCCACCAATGCAAATGCTCAAAATCATTGCTTCTGGGCTTTGTAAACACTCATCACTCAACTCTACCGTGTCTCCCAGTTCATTACTAATGAATTGACAAAAATTCCATGTCTTTTCTATAGGCAATGACCACAAAGCACAAGGAGCAGAAGCTCAGCCTAGTGATGTCAGTGGACAAGGCTGAGTCAGACCAATGAACTTTGCTCCTAATTGGACCAGTCAGCTAAGCATCACGATACTCATTCTCATCAAGCCTTGCGGCCTCTGGCGACACCCAACACAGCCCAGCACAATCCAGCATGGCCCAGCGTGGCCTAGCCTTCCCTTGTAGTGCGTCTGATAGTATTCTCGGATGGTTGGATCTCTCCGTCTCTTTGTTTCTTTCCCTTGCTCCTCTGCCTCCAGATTCCTAAGAGAACCCATGGCATGGGAAGCCATGCAGATTTCACCGCAAGTGTCCCAGGAGGGGCATAGGGGAGACTGCTGTGTCTGTCCCACAGAGCCCAGCCTCGATCCCCTGCTTGGTGTGTCTTCTTCCTGTGGTCCGCTTCGGTTGCTTTGCCTCTGGGGCTTTTTCTCTGACCTGGCCCTTTGGAGTCTTCTAACTCCTCTCATTCTTGCTTTTCGTGCTTAAAAGAATAAAAGAAGGCCCTGGCTGGTGGCACAATGGATAAGGTGCCGGCCTGCAAACCCAAAGGTCGCCGGTTCGATTCCCCAGCCAGGGCACATAACCAGGTTGCAAGCCAGGTCTCCAGCCAGGTCCGTGGCTGGAGGCAGGTGAAAGGCAACCATACATTGATGTCTCTCTCCCTCTCTCTAAAACTAATAAAATCTTTTTAAAAAGAATAAAAGAAGCCCTGGCTGATGTGGCTCAGGGGACTGAGCACTGGCCTGTGAAAGGGTCGCTGGTTTGATTCCCACTTAGGGCACATGCCTAGGTTGCAAGCCAGGTCCCCAGTTGGGGGCGTGCAAGAGGCAACTACACTTGATGTTTCTCTCCCTCCTTTCTCTCTCCCTCTCTCTCTAAAATAAATAAAATATTTTTTAAAAAGAATAAAAGAAAGAATATTGGATCTGTATGAAGCTTGAGATTCATTTTTCTTGTCTGTAAAATGGAAATGATGGAAATGATCATAATTCCTACCTCATGAGGTGAGAGAGAGAATTAAATGAGACTTAAGTAAAGACGAACTTGAAAGCAATGTTTCTCCAACATGACCTAGGGAATCAGCTTAATGGGTTGTCATCAACCTTAAAAAAAATGCAGTAGGGTAAAAGAGAATAGAAAATATCAGAGGGCATCACTTGCAGTAGGGGTAAGATTTATCTTGTGAATCTTTTGTTTCAGTTTTATATATGTCCGTGCAGCACTGGGAAATAGATTTCTTTACTGTCAGTAATGGTCAAACATGTTTGAAGTGTTTGTTATTAACTTCATCTTCAGCTTTGTGTCGGTGGCCTCCGGGGCTCAGAGGGTCACAAACCCTGCTTTTGAAAGATCCGAGACTCCAGTCTTGTCCCCAGCCAGGAGGCCCTACATCACACAAACGACATATTCTGGCAGCCCAGGGACTCAATTCTGTTTGCAAATATTTTTGTTAGGCTCACAAAGCATTTCTAGAAATGGTTGAATTAATTACTATCATTTGGAAATCAGGAGCTAGGACATAAAAATCTAGATTTTTCGCCTGCCTGGAGAACTTGGAAGGCCTGACCACACCAAGCACCCTTTCTGCAGCCTTTCTCACCTGCGAACTCACCCATCTCCTGCCTGGGCGCGGGAGGCCTGATGGCTACTCCTTGCCCAGGAGTCCTTCCCACCTAGGACTCTATTTATTTGAAAGAATCACAAAGCTGGAGGTTCCTTTGGTCCAAACTCTCATCTGTGGGTGGAGAATAGAGGCCCAGGGAGCATGTGACTAGTCAGTCGTAATCCCCAAGGCCATGGGGATCATCAGTGATGAAAAGCTCCCAGGTCTGCATCCTCCTGGGTCAGGCTCCTGTTCAGCCGTTGGGAACAAGTGGCCGTCGTCCTCATCCGCTGGAGATGGTTTCAGAGATGTGCTTGATTCACCTGACAGGTCATCAGCCCTCACTGTGTCCCTTTGTGTAGGCCAAGGCAAATGTTTACACTGCGAAAGTGAAATTAGATTCAGAGTGGTTCCTGCTCACCTTACGCAGTACTTACATGTCTCTGTCTTTGCCCTCCTTGTGGCTCTCTGTGGCTGCCGCTGCTTTGAGTGAAGCTCCTGCCCGAGGAAGATAGACAGACAGAGGAATTGACCAGAGTGGATGTTTAGAAAGAACATGTCTCCCTAGTGTTGTCTGAATATTGGCTTCACCCTGCTATAACTGAAGGACAGAGAAAACCAGCCTGGTGTACATTTTCTGTTCTGTGGTCACAGGCGATGCCAGTATCTGCAGCCTGACATATGTGTAACTCCCTGGTCACCCAAGACAGGGTGCAGGGTGGCCCTGAAGGGGCCATTCTCAGAGGGGGAGGCCATGCTGTGCTGGGCACAGGGTCAAAAAACTTGATAAATATTTTGGTAGTTTTAAATTTTTTAAAATTTGTTTTGCATTCTAAAAAGTCAAACATACACAAAAGTAGAAAGACTAGTACATGAAGCTCCATTACCTATCACTCATTTTGCTACATATGCTGCCTAACCACCCACCCCTTTTAATTTTAACTTTGGTATATCATTTCCATATAGTACAATGCACAGCTCTTAGAAAGCTTGATGAATTTTTAAACTTTTATTTTGAAATAATTTCATACTTACAGAAGTTTCAAAAATACTACACTAAAATTCCCATGTGCTCTTCAGTGACATTCACCACATATTAACAAATTACCACATTGGCTTTATCATGCATTATACACATACACACACATTACTATTATTTCCCTGGACTGTCCTTAGGCCAGTGAGTTATACCAGATATTTATGCCCGTGTAATCATCGCTCAGACCAAGCTATCGAACATTCAATTCAGTATCCCAGAAAATTCTCTGGTGTTCTCTTCCACTTCTCATTTTTCATTTCTTTCCATTCATTTCATTTCATTTTCATTTCACTTTTCATCCTCAGTTTTATCACTACAGATTAGTTTTGTCTGTTCTGGAACCTGATGTAAATGAAATCATCCTCACGTTATTTCTGCTGAGTTAGTTTAAAGCAAGCTCCACATCTTAAGTTGTTACATCTCTGCATACCCTGTAAGTGTCTCTAAAAGTTATGGGCGTTTTTTCCCTGCATAATTACAGTGCCAGTGGGATTATGTAAAATGTCTTCGTAACAAGCTAGAATGATGATCTCTGTTTCCCAGGTGGGCACACAGCCTCAAGGAGGCACCAGGTCTTGCCCATGGATGCCCAGCTGGTAGCCCATGGAGAAGACCGTCCTTCAGAGCCTGTGCTCTTACCTCTTAGCCTCTGGTCGTGGCCCCAGTGCAGGGTCCGCGGAGCAGTGCTATTGGTTGCCTGTGGGGAAGGAAAGCCTGGCACCTCTACAGACCCTTTCAGGACTCTCGGCTGGGCCCTCCAGCACATGTCAGTCCCCACAAGCACGCACAGTGACCCTGGGAGCACCCCTGCCCTTGTACATACTTACTCACACTAGCATGTTTTCTGAGGGCTCCCTGATGCTCCTGGCTGCCTGGCTTTGAAGACAGAAGAAAGGACACGGCCCCCAGTGGCGGGACAGCCTAGATGGCCGGTCTGTCTGAAGGCTGCTGAGACCTTTCCACCCCCCAGGACCTAGATCTCAGAAAGGTGCTAAGACAAATCATCAAAATGCAGAAAAGACACATGCCTTTAAACTTGTAGATCATATTTGCAAAAGAGTTCTAAAAATACCCAGACCCACGTTTATTAAAAAGAACATTAAAAACCCAAAACAAAAATCTAAACCCACAGCAATCTGTTCTTCTGGAAGACAATTGGTCAGAAATCTAAAAATGTATTCCCGACTCCCCATCCCCCACCCTGAAGCTGCGCACAGAACTCACCAGGAACAAATAATTTATTGTAAGCCTGAATCAACTGCTAGTAATCACGATTTTATTCAATCTCGTAAATTGTAGGGTCCGAGTAGCATCTACACTTAAACGTAGTCACAAATCAGATTTTACATTCTTCCCTGAGGACATCTTTGTTGGGTAAAAACACCCTTATTGCTAGTTTCTAAAACAGAACTGGATAGAGCTATTTAAATGGAAATGGATTTTCAGCAAAAACATATTTACGTAGAAATAGCATCCTCGCCACTTCCCCACCATCAGAATATTGCAAGGTTTTCAAGCTGTGTTTCCCTTTTAGGCAGAGAGATCAAAAGATGGGCCTCATGGACCGGGTGGTGGGGAATGGGGGTACTCAGGGGGTGTCTGAGGCTCCAGCACCCCTCCTTCCTTCCCCCCTCCTAAGCTGCCTGGCTCCTTTGTAGCCTGTCCGATGCACTGAACTTCTGTATAAGATTGCCTTGGAAAGCCACTGGTCTCAGTGATCTTTTTCTTTTTCTTTCTAAGAAAGCCCGCATGAGGGTATGTAATTCCCTGGATTGTCAGTGCCCCATAGTCCTGGGAATTCTAGTCTGCTGCCCATGGACTTGTCACCGTGGTGCTGTGTCCTTGGTTCCTCCCAACCCTTCCCCCGTCACTTATTATCCCAAGAGGGAAAGTGTGATTTATCATGGGAACTGGCAATACACAGAGGCTTGAGAGGCCTTTAAAAGTTCTTTATCTTCGCCCTTTCCTCCTCCTTGTCATTATTATTATTATAAAGGTATGTGCTTATTGAAAAATTAGTAAAACAGAACGATAGGACAAAGACAAGTTCATCAGTCCTGGCTGGCGGCACAGTGCCTGGATAAGGCACTGGCCTGGGAACCCAAAGGTCGCTGGTTCGATTCCCAGCCAGGGCACGTAACCAGGTTGCAAGCCATGTCTCCAGCCAGGTTCGTAGCTGGAGGCAGGTGAAAGGCAACTAAACATCGATGTCTCTCTCCCTCTCTGCCTCTCTCCTTCCCCGTCTCTCTAAAAATAATACGTAAAATCTTAAAAAAAAAAAAAAAAAAAAAAAAAGCAAATTCTTCATCTATTGCTCAGAGATAAGAAGGTGTGTTTTTGTCTTAAACATTTTATGATGCGTTTCATCATAGCTTAGATCAATGAGTGTCCGCAACTTTGTACCCTGCTCATTTCACAGACACTGTTCAAAGCAATCCTTTTTGCTGACTGTCTAATATTTCACCGCAGGGATGTACCAAGCTATCCATACAAGTGCAGGTCTGCAGGAGGATTTTTCTTTCTATGACATTTGCTGAAAACTCCACCTAACCTTTCCCCGGGGAACTCACTGCTGTGGCGTGAATCGAGGAGTGTGTCACGAGGCACACAGCAAATGCTCACAGTGACGGAGCAGTCAGCCGCAGAGAAGCTAAGTACAGAATAGACTTATACTGGCTACTCCTGTGTTGCCTGGCGAGTGCAGGGCTGAAGCCTGTTACTCGGCAAAGTTCTCTGTTCCTCTGTGTTCCACTCGAGTCCTCCCCAGTGAGCAGAGCTGAAGCACCTCTGCTTCTTGGTAATAAATCCCTTCCCTGGAGCGCTGCAGGATGCCTTTCTCTCATCTCACTAACCGCACGTGTGCTTCAGGCTCTTGAAGCCTTTTCCAAACCTTTGGCATTTCCTCCAGAGGACCAGAAAATGCCCCCTGTCCTCGCTGCAGCACCAGATGCCCTGCCCTCACGCAGCAGTCCCCAACCCTTCTGGCACCAGGGGCTGGTCTCACGGAAGACAGTTTTCCATGACTGGGGAGATTGGGGGACAGATTTATAGCCTGCCACCAGGTGCAGCTTCATTGTCACTTGCTGCACCGATAGGGTTTTGATGTGAGTCTGCAAGCAATTGAATTACGGTCTCTGCAGTCCAGCCTCTCCGCTAACGATCATCTGTATTTGCAGCCGCTCCACCTCGGATCATCAGGCATTAGGTTCTCATAAGGAGAGCGCAGCCCAGCTCCCTCCCACAAACAGTTCACTGCAGGGTTTGTGCCCTGTGACCATCCCAAGCTGCTGATGTGACGGGAGGTGGGGCTCCAGCGGCAATGGCAGCGCCATGGGGAGCAGCTGTAAATACAGATGAAGCTTTGCTCGCTCACCTGTCGATCACCTTGTACTGTGCAGCCTGGTTCCTAACAGGGTTGGACTCCTGCTCTCACATACAGCACTAGAGGATGCAACCTCCAAAAGGAATGACCGAAACAGTTGTTGGATGTCGTCCTTGCACCGGGCCTGCTGCCAAGGATTTATGCGTATGAGATTTCATTTAATCCTTACGGTCACCTTATGAGGCGGAGGTGGTTCTCCCCCGCTTTGCAAGTGAAGAAATCGAGACTTGGGGCTTGAATTACTTGCTCAAGGCCACCAGGGAGCAAGGACAGAACTGGGCTGGAACCCATCCCTGGGCCTTGAGCCCGGAGTCCTGCACTGCAGCCTCTTGCGCAGAGCACCTGACCCCCTTGCTCTGTTGATGAGGGATCTTTTCCGCCACCCTCACCACGATCCCGGCTTCAAGAAAGGCAGGGACGGCTCCCATCTGCTGGCCCCTGGCTGGAGAGGCCAGCAGTACCTCCTCCCGGGCCTTCTGAGCGCCAGAGTAGCACCCCTGGCCCCCCTGAAAAGACCTCATGACCTCCCCAGGACCTGGCAGTGTTCAGGGAAACGGGGCAGGGAGAACTCTCTGGAGACTCTGGGTCTTTTCATTTTATTCAATTTCACAAACACAGGAGAACAAAATCCTGCTAATACGATCGCCAACTCAGCAGGCCTCAGCCAGCAGTTCCTGGTAAACACAGAGCATCCAGGCACACCTTGAGATTGGTGACAAGTCTGGGACAATGACAGGCAACGACAAATTAGTGAGGAGAACTGTCCTTTACTAAAGGGATGGTTTGGGGAGAGACAACAAGGGTGAGGCTGCAGCCATTATGACCAACTTCAGTTGATTTTGTGTCCATTTTTCTTGGGGCCCCCTCGGCCCCCAGGAGCACAGGAAGCAGCCAGGTGGGTCTCTGGGCCATCTGAGTGCTTGCTGCTCGGAGCTCACCAGCCTCTCCTCCTCCGGGACTCTAGTGCCCGTGACAGAGGGCTGCTTCTGGTCCAGCAGTCATAACCCTCCATGGTCCTGAGCCCTGCCTGCCCTCCGGGCCTCACTGTCAGGCACAGTGGCTTTGGGTCAGCAGCTCCAACCTGGGGCTGAGGGACCGCCGCCAGCTTCTGCACCGCTCTCTGCCATCTCCTGGGTTGGGCTGATCTCGTGTGCATCTTTCGCACATTGTCCTTCCTGGTCTTATCTCTCACCTCTGCTAACTTCGGTAAGGGAACCGGTGGGTGCCTGGCTGGAGTCCATGGCAGGGGGGAGGGGAGATGAGGAGAAGCACAGCCTGGGCTCCACCCACTGCTGCATCGCAGGCGAGGAGTTTCCTCCCATGGGCCATAAGGCCTGAGGCTCATCCTCTCCAGCCAACTTCATCCTCCTGTCCCGTGAGGCTGTCTGGGTGGTTGATTTTCTGGCTGTATGAGGTGAGAGCAGAGGGACACTCCGGTTTGCTGGGGAAGGTGGGGCTAGAGAAATGGCCACCCTAAACCACAGATGGACAGGAGCTGGCAGGGACTTGAGAGGCCCATCAGCCCGTTTCTAGCTTAACCACTGAATTCAGAGAGTGGGGCGCGGGGAGGGGTGTTGTGTTCATTTGTGAAGAGGGTGAACCCCCTAGCACCAGGAGAGTACTCGAAGAGGCAGCATGGAAATCAAAATGATCAGGCACTGAACTGTAGTAGAGATGGTCAAGTGCATTAACTGAACAAGGCATGAGTAGGGCAGACATGCCCACTCCAAGCTGGTGTCCCTTCACTGTCTTCGGCATTTCTTTCCTGTGGATAATATCTTGAAGCTCTTCCAGGCCAACACTGATTTGGCATCCGTTTTTCTCTTGGACAACTGGGTCCCATTGAGTCCAGGGTACAACATTATGAAATATCCAGCCACTGACATCCTTAGGGAAGACTTTCATAATCAGGCTTTTAAATTCTTCTATAATGGGTGCTAGGCACGGGACATCGTGTGATCCTAAGAGGATTGAATGTGACTCATCCTAGGTCACAACCCTAGTTACAACCCAGTCATGCTTGTCTTTAAGTCCTGGGTTGGTTGTCCTTCCACTTGGCCTCTTAGCTTGACCAGTGACTCTCTGCCCACAAATGACAGCAAGCACCCCATTGCAAGCTATTTTATGGGTGATCTTTTGCACCCATTATCAGTGATCTGCACAACAGCCATGAGATGTCGTGGACATTTGTATTATGACTGTCAGCACCCTTCACTCTCTTTCTCAGCTTTGCTCTCCTTTTTTAAGGAACCACATCTTCCTTATTCCAGTGAATTGGCAATAGCTCCTGCCTTCCATCCCAGAAGCAGATCAAGTGAAAAACAGGGCCAGTTATGGTACCTCCATCCTGTGGTTGCAATGATTGTTTCAGGAATGTACGTGTGACCGCAGCTGGGCAGATCAGCGTTGAACTCAGGGATTTTGAACTTTGATCAGGGGGATTGACCCATTTCTTCTTGGACAGCCACTGCACACACATGAGACCAGAGCTGAGGGCAGCCAGCTCCCATGTCATGGAGAGAGCAGGTCTGGGGCATGGAGCCAGAGGCCAAGAAGAGAGAGAGTCCTGAACTGTTGAAGGCCCTCATTTGGATTCCTCCTGCTCTTCCTGCCGGAATGATTCTCCTTTTCATCTAAGCCAGTTTGTTACCTTTTTAGGACATGCATTCAGAGAGCTCTCAGTGAGAGACCAGTAGGAGCAATTCCTGCAGCAGCAACCATAGTAGTGGTGGAGGCTGCACATAGACTGTTTTCAGAGGCTGTTAAAGGAAATGCCTCTGTGGATAATATGCACAAATGTGCCTATCTCTGTAAAGCAAGTGGTGGAAAATTCCAACTTAACCTCATTTAGACAGTAGAGTTCATAGCTAATGTAATTTAGAAGTCTAGGGAAAAGTCTACCTTCAGGCGATGCTTGATCCAGCCTCTAATGATGTCCCTAAAGTCATTTTTAAAAATCATCCCTCATCTGTCTTCCCTGTTGTTCACTGTGTGATCCTTGAATCATCAGGCTTTAGCCTTTCCCTTATGGTGGCAGCGTGCCTCAATTTCTGACCTTCAGAGAAAGAGAGGATATTTTTACCACAGGTTTTGCACAAGTGCTGGATTTGCTCTTTCTTGATGACCCAGTCTATCTCAGAATCCCAGCTTCTGGCCCAGGAAGGGGATTATAGTGAACGGAGGATGGGTGGCAATGCCATCTAGATTCAATGGCAGAGAATGGAGGAGGGAGAATTCTCTGAAGAGAAGTAGAATGTTGTTGGTGAGAGAAACGGTGACTGGATGTGACGGGCATAGTAGCACATGTCCACAGCCACCCTTCCTGCTGCGGTCACCATGTTCCACAGACTTAGGCTGCAGACTGGCCGAGATGCTGGGGGCAGCCCAGCTCAGGAACAGACACGCTGCAATGAAGGTGTTAAAACTGAATGCTGAGGAAACACACTTTGGAGTGATTTTCAGGCCTTTGTCAAAGGATATCACATATCCTAGGTGGCCATCGGGGACCTAGGAGATGATACGTGACCCAGCCTTTCTCCTGATCCCCATCACCCCGTGGGGTAGAGCAGGTTCTTCACCTGAGCTCTCTGACACTCCGACTCTAGGGCTCATAGCCATGTCCTGTCTCCAGCTCTGCCAGGCTTCTGCTCCGCACTAAGCAGCTGTGCGCAGGCCTGTGGGGCTGTGGCCGAGCGAAGGCCCTTTGATGCTTGTGAACCCTTCGTGCTAACAACCAGGGCTCCAGCAGTGTGCGCTAAACCAACACGTGGAAGGTCCAGGCTAATTTTCTGAGTTCTAAATTTTGGTTAGCTAAACCGAATCGAGTTTTCTGATTGTGTCCTGATTTAGAAAACACAGCTTCAAAAAAAATGGTCCAGATTTTCCACTTCTGGAAACCTGACCTTTCCAAATGCCTGAGCAGCTGCTGTTCCTTTTGCATTATGCGTAACAGGGAATAATTAGAGGTATCCTCAATGTCTACTGGTAGGGGGTCTCCCCTGTGGGATGCTCAGCAGCTCTTTCAAAAACGTAAGTTAGAATCACATCTCTTCTTATGAAAACATGACCAAGATAAGTGTTCAAGTGACAAAACAAATTACAGAACAGTAAGCAGTGCGATCTTCCTGAGTCCCTTAAGTGCACAAAAAAACACTGATAGGCTCCAATCCAAACTGTGAACAATGATTTCCTTGGGATCAGGGGTCCTCAGTCTCTGGGTCCCGGTCCAGGCCTGTCAGGAACTGGGCTGCATGGTAGGAGGTAAGCTTCAATGTAATGTACTTGAATTACCCCAAAACCATCCCCTCCTTTCCCCATCTGTAGAGAAATTGTCTTCCACAAAACCGGCCCCTGGTACCAAAAAGGTTGGGGACCGCTGCTTTGGAGAATGAAATGGGGCAGGACACTTTTATTTTTCACTTTATTTCTGTATTGTTTGTTATCTTTGACAGTGAGCGTGTATTCTTTTTATAATTAAAAAAGATTAAAATAACAAACTAACTCTAAAGTAAAATAAAAATAAACTATTGTAGAGTGAATGGTTGATTGGTGCTAATCAGTCATTTTACTCTCCTGGTCTTCTTTTCATATTGCATCATTGAAAACTTAAAAACTGCATTTCCTAGACTCCCTTGCAGCTAGGATTCTGGGTGTGATTTACATTTAGCCAGTCAGACACACCTTAGGTGAGATTTGGAAGGAGAATACGAAGCAGACACTACTCTGCTGTCGCTTGTGCTGAGAAGCATAGCTGAGGGGGGATTCAGCTCTATTGGAACAGTGTCAGTAGAAGTCTCCATGTTCGATCACTCACCTTGTGGGGTGAGGGGCGGAGCACCAGTGCTGGTCTGGATTGGGGCTTTCCAGTTCAGCAGGTAGCTTCCTAGTGGTCGAAGAGTCAGCAGCTCCCTTGTTGCCCAATTCTGCTGTGTGACCAGAAATTGTGCTCCTTTACAACCCTTCCTATAATACTATAAACTCCAATAAACCCTTTTCTGTTTAAACTAGCTAGGGTGGATTTTTTTTTCTTGATGAGTATGTTTATATGGAAATCTTGAAAAAGCAGCATAATATTTCTTGGGTTTGGTGCTTTCTAATACCTTTAGGAAGCATGAGAAAATTGGTTGTTCCTTTTAAATTAACTTTAATTAGCCCTGGCTGGTGACACAGTGGATAAGGGGTCAGCCTGCAAACCCAGGAGTTGCTGGTTCGATTCCCAGCCAGGGCACATAACCAGGTTGCAAGCCAAGTCTCCAGCCAGGTCTGTAGCTGGAGGTAGGTGGGAGGCAACCACACATTGATGCCTCTCTCCCTCTTTGCCTCTCTCCCGTTTCCTCTCTCTCTAGAAAAAATAGTAAAATCTTAAAAAATAAAATAAATTAACTTTAATTAGGAAAACTAGATTAAACTTCTTTAGAAAAAGAGTTTTGGATTTTATTTATTTTTAGAGAGAAGGGCAGGGAGAGCGAAAGAGAAAGAGTGAAACATCAATGTCCTAGAGAAACATTGATTGATTGTCTCTTACACGTCCCCAACTGGGGACCTGGCCCACAACCCAGGCATGTGCCCTGACTGGAAACCAAACTGTGACTTTTTGGTTCTCAGGCCTGTGCTTAATCCACTGAGCCACACCAACCAGGGCTGGACTTCTTAAAGTTCCACCCTTGTAACTTATGACTTTGGATGGCACAAACTAAAAGCGTCAGGAATATGGTCTCTGAGTCTCCAAAATCACCTCTGTACCTTTTTTCTCCTGTGCACATACCACTCCACTGTTTCTGGTCACCTCCTAATTTCATTTACCTGCACTTTGCAAGACTGGTCTTCCTAGGCAGACTCTAGGCCACAAGCAAATGGAATGCAAGAAAAACATTATAGGGAAATAAATAAGAGTGTCGTCTACTGGTCCAACTAATATTAAGAGTAGATCCCTTTGACAGAAGAACGAAGAGTGCTTCATATTTTTCCTTTGGGTTATGCTTCTATTTTTAAACCCTTTTGACATATAATTTTTGGAGCTGGATGGCCCTTGAAGCTGCTCACTGATGTGTATCACAGAGACTTCCATCCAGAGGAAAATGCAGGCTTCCCTTTCCTGATGAGGTCACCCTGGCAGTCCAAGGTTGGGTCTCCAAAGCTTGCATGAAATTGGAAATTAGAAGCGTTATCTGTCATCTGGCCAAGCCCTCAGAGTCATACCACCTCCGCACCGGAGCCGCTTGGCCCCACCTACCCACCTCCACCCTCATCCTAGCTGTCCCAACTGCGCAGCTCTTCGCAGATGACAACGCGCTTCGCCTTACATTTGACTTCGTCTCATTTCAGGGATGAGGAAACTGAAGCACAGAGAACTTCAGGGCCTTGCTCAAGGTGACACAGACGCAGCGGGTGTGGAATCAAAGTTTCTAACTTAAAGTCTGGCGTGTTTTCCAGAAGGCCGCATGGCCCTTTTATGTTTAATTCTTTATGGTCTTACCACACTGCCAGTGATGGCCCCATTTTCCTCTCTGATGAAGCTCCAAGTCACCATGGGTATCTTGCAAACTGGTCTAAGTGACTTGGCCTCTGGCTGTGAGCCACACGGTTCTCCACAGTGAACACACCCATTGGTAGCTCTCACCCTCCCTCCCTCCTTTCTCTGGGTGAGGGCCCAAGGGGATTCTGGGAAGAGAGAGATGAGATGGAGGGTTCCTGGCAGTTAATGCGCTGTGACCACTGGATGTCAGTACTGATCTACGCCTGACAACTGCACCTCTTCCTGAGCTGCGCAGAGCCATCTGCCCCAGGATTTAAAGTGGAACAGGGATGACACAAAGCAAAGTGTCCAACGACGACATGTTTTAATTGAACAGTTGGCTTTCTGTGGCCGCCAGCCTTTCTGCACAGGTTTATCAGCTCGAAGCCCATTGCAGCTCATTACTCCCAGATCTTCCTGAAGAAACTTGCTCTCTGCTAGGACTTCAGGCTTTCCTTACTTGACCGCAGCCTCCCAGCTGCCACCTCTGTTGCCTTTTGCTGCCTGTCACCCTGCCACACACACGTGTGCACAAACACATGCTCACACACTCCATGCGGGGCGCCACACTTTCGCCTGTGTTGTCGCCAATCTGCGGCTCTTTCGCCTTCCCATCAACTTATCCCCGTTTTCCTCTGTCTTCAAAAAATATCTTTATTGACATATAAGTCACACAATACAATTCACTTAAAGTGTAAGGCTCAATGGTAGTTAGTATATTCGCAGATAATTTTCAAACACTTTCATCACCTCCAAAAGAAACCCTTTACCCTTTAGCTATCACCTCTGAATCTTCCAACCCCCTCTCTCCTCTATCAGACCCAGGAATCTACTTTCTTCCGCTATAGAGTTCCCTTTTGGGGGCATTTTGTAGGAATGGAACTGTACGTGTGGTCTTTGTGACTGGCTTCTTTCACTTACCATGTTTCCAACGTTCATCCATGATGTAGCATGTGTTGGTACTTCAATTTTTTTTTTTTTTAGCCAAATAATATTATAATTCTCCCTGTCTTTTGAGGTTTAGCTTAATGTCAGCTTAAACCTCACCTCCTCCAGGCAGCCTCTGTAACTCCTGGGGCCTTTGTGGCCTCTCCCGGGGATATTTATGGCGCACATGGGTTCAATCTTGATTCCTGAGTGAGAGCCTTTCTTCCCCCTTAGACTGTGTCGCAGGCCAGTTCCCTGGGAAACAGGCTCCGAGAGAGAGATTTGTGCACAAGAAATGTCCTGGGGAGTGTTCCCAGGATTAGTGTCATGGAGGAGTGATAGCTGCAGGAATGCAAAGAGGGAGGAGTGTGCTGCATGCATCACAGCCAGGGTCTCAGCCAGCCTCTTGGAGCTCTGGAGGGGGAGGGACCTCACAGCTGGGCGAGGGCTGGGCCTTTATACCCCATGTCAATAGTCATTGGATGCAGCTGCCCTAGGAAGAGGGCATGACCTAGGCAAGTTGTGTCTCCTTAGCCCAGAGCAAGACCTGGAGAGGAATTCAGCTAAGAGCTGATGATAATGGGCTGAGAGATGTGAAGTGACCTGCTAAGAGTAAGTGACATCCCTGAGACTTGAACTGCCTCCTCATTCCAAATTCTGTGGCCTTTAGCCACCGAGTTGGCTTCCCAAACTTCTACCAGTCATTTTCAGCCTGTGTGTTCTTGTTCGGGGACAGGGGTGGGACCCTGAAGGCTGAGAAAGGATGAAAAGCAGTTTTCAGGGCCACTCCACTGTCAAAGGCATGCCTACTGTTGGCCTTGTATCCTCAGCCATCAGATGGCACAAAGCTGCTTTAGAACTAGAGGTTGTTTCTTGTTTTTTTTTTTCTTTGACTTTCCTTGAGGACTTCAGTCAAGCAGTCAAAATGTACTCTGTGAATCCTGTAAGCTGACTAGCAAATCCTCTAGGAAGCAGGGTGGGTGTTGGAAGGGGCCTCTGGGTGGTGGTGAGTGTGGAGGCAGATGGTGGTCAGCTGGTATGGCTTGCGTTCATCCGGAGATCTAAGTTCTGGCTTGTCTCACCTTGAAATGGAGTTGTCACAGAGCAAGGCATGTCAAGGTAGACAGATTCTCTTCTGAGATGCGATATGACTATTCTTGCATGCAGCTATTCTTTTAAAATAACTCACAATGACAGAGCTCGCGGCCATAATCAGCTCCTGTTTCCATTATAAATCTAATTTTGGAGGGTGAGTGTGTCTGCATTTCATCTTCCTCAGCACTTAAGACTTTATACCGTATTTTTTTCTTTTAAAAAAGGAGGCAGTTTGTGTGTATGTTTTAAGAAACTAAGGGCCTGGGCATTTGGAGGATGGTTTAGTAATAGGAACTTAGGCAGGAACAAAGATATCAAATAGGTTTCGATTTCTATGCCACCTTGAAACAATTAATAGTGGATGACTGGAGTGTCATGTTGAGAAGAAGGTCAGGCATCACTGGGGAAGAGCTGTCATGGATGTCTGTCATGAATCTGCATGTGGGTGGGGACAAACAGCTTGGAAGGAACCCTGCAAACATTCAGGGATAAACTAGAGCAAGCCCATGTCTTCTTCTAACAGGAACCCCTTACCTTTGTACTGTTTCAAAAGCATTTTTCATGTGCTTTATTTTCATTCAGCCATTACATCAACTGTGTGAACTCAGTCTGGCTAATCTGTTGGCACATTAATTAATTTATCCATTAAATAGATATTTAAGCAATCATTGTACCAGACTGTGGCAGATCATCTCTAAGGGGGGCCACCACCAGTTTCTTCCCTTCCTGTCCATGCATGCTGCCCCTCACCAAGGACCAGAAACTGATCCCCTTCCCCAAGAATCTGGGCTGTTTTTGGTGATTTGCTTGACTCACAGGATGCAGCTAAAATAACGTTCGGGGACTTCAAATGAGAGGCATTAAGAAGCCTTTCAGTTTCAGACTATGTTTTCTTGAAATATTTGCTTTCAGAGCCCCGGTCTGCTACATAAGCAAGTGACTGTCTTGTGGAGAAGTTGTGAGGCTAGAGAGAGGGGCCCAGTTGAGCCCAGAGCTCCAGTTGTCCCACTAAGACACCAGAGATGAGAGAAGCCATCCTAGGCCCTCTGGACCAGTCCAATTACCGACTAAATGTCACTGAGTCACCCCAGTTGAGTCCATGTGCAACTGAAGAATTACCAAGCTAGCACCAAGCCTAGGTTCCTGACTCAGGAAATCATGAGGTGAACTGGCTGTTGTTTCAGGTGCATACATTTTGGGGTAATTTGTTATGTAGCAGGAAGTAACTGGAGCACTGACACTAGGCGTCCAGAGCTGAGTAACACCCAGTTTCTGGCCATAAAAAGCTCCAGGTCTCCTGGGAGAGGTGGACACATGAACGAACAAATTATAATTCAGTGAGTCAAACATGCACAAGATGGATTGGAAGCCTGATGGGCAGACAGATGATTCCATCTTAAAGGGCCCAGGGAGCCTTCCCGAAGCAGCGATGAACCTGTCTGGGCTCCGGTCCCACTGCTGCTGGGGCGGATGGCCCACAAGAAGTCAACTGGGTGGAGGCAGATGCTTCCAGTTCAGAGAGAAGGATCCCAATGGCCAAGCCTCTCTCTGGTGACGCTTTTCCCGCCTGCAGCTGATAGACGCAGGGTTGAGCAAGGACTCGGAGTGGGCCAATCAAGTTTCCTCTCCCAAATAAACCGAACTTGGGAATAAAGGAGTCTCCAAGGCTGAATCATTGCAGCCAAGTCATGGGCATGGTGGCCCTGCAGAACAGGGTTTCTCTTCCTTGGCTCTACTGATAACTTGGGCTGCTGGGGTTGGGTGGCCGTCCTACGCATCGCAGAGTGTCTACCAGCATCCCTGGCCTCCGAACAGCTGGTGCCGCTAGCATCTCATCTCCAGCCATTGCCAAATGTCCCCAGCTGAGAATCACTTCCCTGGAGCGGCAGCCCCCCAAATTCATGAGCTGTCCCATTCCTGTCCTTACTGAGATATGGTCACTAAACTCTTCTTTCGAATCTGAGAGACATCCCTGAGCCTTCTAATAATTCGATACCAATGTCCATAGCTTAGAACCCAAAGAATCATTATATCTACAGTTTTGAAAGTTAGAATGGAGTTTGTTCCCCATATAAAACTTGGAAGGGTGTCTGGGGTAGAGGAGCTCTGTGTACACATGCCCAAGCAGGAGCGGGTGGCAGGCTGGAAGGGCACAAAGACTGGCCCATGCTTTGAAGGCCACGCTCAAGTTTGCAGGCCAGGGACTGTAGCTCTGAGCTCCTCCATAACTTGCTAAGATCCCTGCTTTCCACTGAGCCAAAGGCTTCCCGCCATCATCCCTTGTATTGAGATGGAAGGCTATGGAAGGCTTGCGGAACGTAAAGGATCATGATCCACCGAGATTACTTCTCTTTGCCGAAGAATCGATAGCTCCTAGCTTTTCACCCTGTCCATGCTTTGCAGACACACTGAAATGAGAAGCCCAAGGCAGGGCTTGAGCTCCGCTGGGCCCCACGTGGCTTCTTGGTATGAGGCCAACGTCAAATCCCCTGGGCTTGAGTCAGCCCGTGAAAGTGTCCCGTTGTCCACTCGGCTGGGTGTGGGTCTGGGTGTGTGCATGAAGACCTTTTGGGTCATGGAGACACTCTCCGATTGTTTCAAGTTCCAGGGCACATTTCGAGGTGCTCCACTTCTTCCCAAGCAGCCAGGCCGCAGGAAACTTCTGTGCCGCTCAGAAGAGGAGCAGCGCTCAGCTTCAGCTTCTGCCTCTCTTGCTACTGGCCAGGAACAGATTTCCTGCAGCTCTCAAGTGCAAGTTCTTAGGAGAGAGTCTTGTTGGGTTGGGCACTGACCTAGGACAGAGCTTTGGCTCCTGGCAAACTATACGCCACTGCCTTTGGGGGTTGTGTCCATCTCCAGGTGAGTGAGGCACATGCAACTTTGGCCCCTTTGAAGAAAGCGAGTCTCAGAAGAAGCTTGGGAGGAAGCAGGACTCCTAAACTGCCCCAGAAGGGGACGTGTCCTTGGCAGCCACAGTAATGAGAGCTGGAGTCAGGACTGAGCTGTACTGCTGATCTCCCCTTGCAAATTACAGGCCGTGGCTCGGAATCCAGAACCTCGTTTCCAACCAACTGGCCAAATCCAGCAGCCCTGGTTCAGGTCTGCCTAGGGGAGGCCCCTTTTGAGACATTAGCGCCCAAGAATAAATTCCCTTGGGCAACGTGGCAGCTTGACCCTCAAAAATGAAGGAAGGAAAGAAGGAAGGAAGGAAGGAAGGAAAAACTCGTTAGGAGCCTGGGCAGCTGTTAATTGCCCTGCCCAGCCAAGACGCAGTGCTGCGTGATGAAAAAGAACGAAGTTACCAGAAGCCCCAGCTCTTCCCCTGTGTACCCAGGTTCCTTCTGCTGCTTCTTCCTCCTCATACCCCAGTCACTGTGGCCCCCGCTGCACCCTGCCCAGAGGCCTGTCTCAGAAAAAACACCCAGAACGAAATTGTTTCACCGAATTATAAGTGCATTCACCTGAAAGTTATGTTTACAAAGGTATAAACAGCTCTGTTTACAGAGTTGCTACTCACCTTTTCTTAGAAAATTTTGAAAGCTCAAGAAAGTCATGGAGACTTGGTCGGTAAAACTGTGACCTTCGGCTGCCATGGTCCTACGCTGGAATGGGCCAGTTTGAAGCCGAGGACAGTGGGGTGGGGCCGACGGAGCACTGGAGTGGGACTGGGGTCCCTGTACTTGTGTCCCAGCTCCCATACTAACCGGCTTCTGAAACTGGGGTGTTAAACTGTGGACCTCAAAAGACTTTTGTAGCAGGCACATGCCTTCTCAACACATGCCTTTAAGGGCCTAAGGTACTATGGGGCTGAGGGGATCTAGCATGTGACACCACTTAGTACTAGGGGCTGTCCTCTCACAGAGTTGGTTCAGGTGGAAGGCCAGGTGCCCAGCTTCTTGAGGAAGGGGGAACCGGGCACACACCTGCTCTCTGGCTTCTTGCCACCAGGGGGCAGCACCTGCCTTCCGCTCAGGCAACAGGCTCAGTCTCCCGGGATTTGTGATCCCCCAGCTGGGCTCAGGTCCAGCTTCTTCAGAGTGGTAGCAGTTGAGCGGCCTATGGTGGGGAGTGGCCGTTGGTGCCAAAGGCGATGTCTCAATCAAGCTTTTCCTGTGGCGGAAACACGACTGTGCTCTCACCGTTAACTTCCATGGTCTTGCCTTTTCTCTCCACTTCTTGTTCAAGTGTGTGAGCCATACAAGACCTCCATCCACAGCTCTCATCAGATTCTCAAATGAGTCTGCGGACAGCAAAGTGTTAAATGGCACAGCTGTGTAAGCTTTTTTCCTTTAAGAGCCAAGTTAGCCAAGACTCTCTGGGTTGCAAGTGACAGAAACCCAACTTAAATTGACTTGAACAAATGGAAATTTAATGACTTACATGCCAAAGAAGCTGAAAGACCTGAAGGAAGCCCAGAAGCTTTTGGGGTCTTGGGGACTGGATTCAGGAACACTTTGCTATCAGGATTCTCTCTCGATTAGGCTTGGCTTGTTCTCTTCAGCAACTTAGTTTTCTTCACATGCCACAGAGGGTGCCACCTGGAGCCCTTGATTCCTTCCCACCTCCAACTCCACATTAAAGATCCTGAGGGTTTGGAGCACCTGTGTCTGACCTTACGCTAATCATTGGAGCAACCACAGGGCTAAGGGAATTGTGGGCTGGGGTCCAGTGGGCTGAGGCTGGTTGTCTACCCTTGTGTTCTATGGGTGGAGCACAGTGATGGTGGTCCTGCCAGGCGCCCATCGTAGGAGCAATGGAGGAGCAATTCTCCAAGGGACTGTGTGTGTATGTGAGCGTGTGTGGATGCTGGTCAGTGAAAAATGTCAGATGTCTCCTACCAGTGTTATTCTTTTACAGGTTAGGAAAGTGAGCCTCTGTACATTCAGGAGGAGGCAGGGGTGGCAGAAGAAGGATTTCAACTTGGGCATCCAGTTCCAAGTGGAGTGTCCTTTCTGGTTCCCCTCCTCTGCCTTTTCAAATAGTTACTGAAGAATGTATGAAAGATTGCATCGTGCACCATCTGCCTCCTGGCTCACACAGGTGTTCAGAAAGCTTTGTGGTTTACAACTAAGAGTCCTTAGGCAGCGTGTGCCTGGCCCATCAGGCACAAAGGGAAGTGCTGCTCCCACGGGGTGGAGGAGGAAAGCCAGTTTCTGAAAAGAGTTAAGTAGAAGGATCCAGTGTTAAGCACTTAACACCAGACACTTGATAACAAGTAAACATCTGATATGATTACCTATCAAGTAACTACTTACTGTCATATGATAGTTCATCATAGTTCTAAATCAGAGCCCAGGGATGTGTGCTTGCAAGGTCCCAGCTGCCCCTGGAGGGGGTACAATGGGCTTCCTCTAGGCCACTTCCACAGGCTCCCTCATTTGTCTACTTGTTTACATGTTTGTTTTCAGTGTGTCCAAGTGAGGACTTTGCCTGTCTTTTTCTGGACCAGTGCTAGGCACATAAGCGCTCAATAAATATTTGTTGGATGGACAGATGGATGGATGGAGAGATGAGGAAGAGTTTCTAGTTAAAGCCTTAGAATGAGATACTTTGAATTGTCATTACACCTGGTAATTCCATTCAAGTGGCAATCTATTCTCTACCTAGTAGGCCAGGTGTGCCCAAACAGAGCAAACCAGGAAGGACATGGACTCTAAACACTTACAGAAGGCTCCAAGATAAAGTTGCTGCCAGCTGCCCCTCCCGCAGTAACTTCCTGCAATAGAACTCTAGGCTACTCTGATTGACCTTGAACGTAGGTGGTGTTTACAACTGCAGCTTAGCAACCATTGATCTTGAATTGATGAAGCCAGGGTTTTGAAAAAGAAAACTTACAGGAACAGGGACAAAGAACCCCATGCATTGAGGATTTCGCACCATCCATTCAACCCCTTTGCTCCACACATTTAGTGTGTGTGTGCTTTTAAAAATAATAAACAAACAATTAATGAATTAATGTGGAGGGAGAAGAGGAAATGGGTCCAACTTTCTCCCAGCAGGAGGGAGCATTGACTGCCCAGGCCCCGTCCTCATTAGTTTTAACTGGAGGGTCTGCCCAGGCCCTGGAGTGTGGGCAGTTGATCCTGGCTTGGTGGGTTGGGCCTTTGATAATGACCGTAAATTCTTTGGATCTGCTTTTTTTGTGTGGCAGTTCCAATACTTGGCAGGGTCCCCGGAAAGAGCAGAAAACTTGGGTTCTCATCTTGGCTCTGCCTGGCTGAGCTTGACTGTGCAAGTGGCTTAGCTTTTGTGGCCTCAGATCACTCATCTGTGAAACGAGTGGGCTGGGCAACCACAGTGGTTTCCAAACCTGGTATTTATTTCATTAATTTTTCTGTTGCCTGGAATCTGTTCTTGAGAAAAGAGCTCACTGTCCCCCTCCCTCATTATAATACTTGAAAACAAGAGTTGAAAAAAACGGATGGGGCGGGGAGAGGCAGTGTGGGCCTGTGCTCCCCGACCCCTGGTCTTCGGTCTGAGAGAGGGGTTCCATGGAACCCCTGCCCCCCAACTTCTGCAGTACACACTTTGAAAACCACTTCAGGTTCCCATTCAACTTTAATTGGAGTTGACCCTCCTCAGAAGGAACCCAATGCTCATAGCAGTTAGTAATAGGAGCCTGACATATAAGGGCATGAACAGATTAGGAGGTGATTTTCTCATTTACTTGGTAACCCAAGTCTGAAGGCAGGCACTCCACGGCTGGTACAGCAGCTCCGCAGCAGCATCTGGGAGAAGAGGTTCAGGGTCCTTTTATCTTTCTGTTGTGTTACTTTGAACACATGGCTGTCATCCTCAAATTTGGCTCATGGTCAAAATATGGCTGCTGAAGCACCAGACATCACCTTCATATTCTAAACAAGAAAATGGAGGCAGAAGAGGGCAGACAGGCACATGCCGATTCAGTATGCTCCCTTTGAAAAGCTTTCCTGGGAACGTCATGAGAGATTCCAGATGATGGCTCCTTGGCGAAAACTGTGACATACGATTACCTCTAGTTACAAGGGAAGCCAGGAAACATTAGCATCACTATTTTCTAAACCCAGAAATGCTGGCACCTGGCATGATTGCCAATAATGACAATGGTTGGGTCCTGGGGAGGCCACGGGAAAAACCCAGCATAATAGCTAACATCTACTGACCACTTTCCCAGATCCAGACACCACGCTGAGAACTTCATATGCACCATCTCATGTAATTCTCCTAACTGCCCAGTGAGGTAAACACTCACCATTTCCACTTTCTAGCTGAGGCTGTTGGGACTCAGAGGAGTTGGGTTGGCCAAGATCCTGCAGCTGATACGTGATGAAGCCTGGATACGCACCGGGCCCTCGATGCCGCAGTCCAGACTTACCCACTAGATGACTTACCCTCAAGCAAATTGCACCCGGGGCCTTTCAATGCAGTTGCAGCATCCTTTAAAGTGCCCTCCCCAGGGTGTCGGAGCCTGCCCTTTGCGCGCCTCTGCAGTTTCTGTACTCCCGGTAACCAAGGCAGTGGCGACAGAGTTGGCTCCGCTGCGTTTCCCAGAAGGTAAGAATTTGAGATAACGATTTGGAGGGAGTTCAGGGGAAACATTTTCAGGGACTTGACTTGCAGGAATGATTTATGAAGCAAGATTAAAAGGGCTGCATCTATGTGGGCTGGCACAGAATGAAAAGTGAGAGAGGGAGGGAGGGAGGTGGCACAAAAGCAGAACACGCAGACAGCCCTGAGTGTTCCAGACATCCCAGGGAGGGCTGCAGCCGTGAGCGGCGAGGGGGTCAAGACTCAGATCCAGGGAAAGAGGGAAAACCAGCTCCTGGCTCTACCTACCAGGTATTTATTCGGTGCTCACTCTGCCCGCAGCTCTGCAATGGGAGGCAGGGTTGGCTTTTGCCTTCCTTGCACTCAGAGGCCAAGAGGTAACATGTTCCTCTTTTAATCACCACAATCATCTTATCCCCATTTCGCAGGTGAGAAACCTAAGGCAGAGCTGGCTCGAATGGCTGCAGGTTCAGTCAGTGTCAGGTCCAGGAATGGGGATGGCATCCACAGGAGCACCTTCACCCAGTGCGGCGGTTGGCACATAATAGATGCACACTGAATGCCGTCTCTCTGCATCTGCTGTAGCTCATAGCCCGAATCCTTGGGTCTAGCGCCTTGTCAGGACTTCCCTAAAGGGGAGTCCCGCTTCAGTTTTAGATCGCTCATCGGGAACAATACTTCCCAAAGAGAACATGGCCATGGTCCTCTGAGATCAAGGAGTCCTGCAACTCAATTCTCACGAGCTGACAGGGATTGAGACAGCTGATAGCCTCGGGTTTTATTTTGTAATTGAATTTATTTTTGTTATAAGGGGGTACTTTCTGGGGTGTTGGCCACATTCTATATCTTCATCCATTTGTGAAAACCCATTGAGCTTTCTTCTGCGCGTGCTTTGTATTGACATACACTAACAGACATTTCTTTTGCAAACAAGTGGTGTCTTCAGTGATCTGAGGTCCTAAATTGACATTCTGGGCAAGACTGTGATATGGTGGGGCCCCAATTTCACTTTCCCTTTGCTCTTTAGAAGGAGATTCCTGGTTTTTAATGGGGCACAGGGACAGCTAGACTAAAAACTACATCTTCCAGTTCCTGTTGCCGCTGGGTGTGGCCTTATGACTCCACCAAGGCAGTTGGGATGTATGGGAACTAGAGTGTGCGACTTCCAAGAAGTTATGTGAGGCAGGTGGCCTGCCCGTCCGTCTCTCTGTGCTGGGTTGAAAGTAGTCAGGATGGCTGGAGCTGTTTTAGCCCGGGGGGTGGACACCGGAAGCAGTTGGCGGCACAGGGAACAGCTGGTCCTGGACCATCACGGAGCCCCCGCAGCAGCCCTGAAGTCTTTCCCCCGGACCTCTTTTTACAAAGGTCAACAAGCTTCCATTTCGAGCAAATGCTGTGGGTCTTCTGTGTCATTGAAGCCCAAATTAATCCCAATTGACATGTGTCATTGGCCAGGCAGGGGAAGGAAACTAGGCTCAGCTACAACTCTCTTGGTAAAACTTTTGTTTCTCAAGCGGGTAGCAGGCACACAGGGGTCAATTATGTTCCAATTATTCATTCTTTTGGTGAATCTAAGTACACATATTGAGCCTCTACAAAAAGATACCAGTAGGAAAGCTATCAGAGCAAGGCCATGAGGTACAGCAACTTTTTCACCCAAGCTGTGTCAGGATAGTGGTGTTAGGGGCTGAGTGCAGACTCTGAGCAAGCCTCATGGACAGAATAAGCAAGGCTTGAAGGGGCAAGAGTGGGCTCAGCCTGTGGGTACCGAGCTCGGTGTTTGGTAGCCTAGAGAAAAGGAAGAACACCAGGCTGGGCACCACTCCCCTCCACGGGCTGCCCAGACCCCAGTCTGGCCCCGGTCAGCAGGAACCAGCAGGAAGCACTTGCTGCAGACACATCAAAGGAAGACCCCTGACCCCACCTACCTGCCCCATCCCTCTCTTATCCATCAGCTCTCACCTTCATTTTAGGAGGGAAAAGTGTCTCAAAAAACACATTTCATGACAGTGAGTTTGACCAGATGTGATTAACGTAAGGCATGGATATAAAGCCTCTTCAGACCTAGTCCCACACCTCAGAGCTAGCCATGCGGCTGTTACTGAAGCTAAATTAAAAGCTGGCACCCCAGGGAGACCAGGCTGACGTCTTCCAACCCCAGTGTCTTCTGCTGGGTAACGGCTGCAGGGACTGCGGGCCGCAGTGGCTGGGGAAGGGCCTCTGCAGCAGCGAGCGTAGGCCTAGAAACTACTGGAACCTGAAACTCTGCAGCAACCCTGCCGTGAGGACAGTTGGGAAGAAGCTGGGGAAGGCTGCTCCTCAGCCTACTGGCCACATCTCACCAGCACAGGCCCCGGACCCCAACAACCTGTCACCTCTGTGTGATTCTCTTTCAAAAATGGCAGCAACTCCAAGCATTCCTGTGTACCGTGGTGACAGATGTCACAGAAACACAAGGACAGGCTGGCATCTTCATGGGACATCTGGAGTCTAATGAATCATGTGTCAGAAACTGGCACCCCGGACTCCTGAGCAGTCAAGGTTGCAGCAGCACAAAGAGCTTTTGGTGGCACGTATGCCCACGCTGTGCCTGGGCGACTGTCCAGCGGGCCATGTCGCCTCACCTCTGTTGTGGTAGAGGATGCGAAATGCTGCATTCCCTGGAGGAGCCGTGGAGACCATGTGGCTTGAAATAAGAATTAAGACAGAGTGTGGCAAAGGCTTTTTCTTGACTCTTCCAATTATGAACCTGGAATGGCATCTGGTTTTACTACTGAATTGCCTTCACGGAAAAGTTGAGAATGTTCTAGTAAATGCAGACTCCCTGTGTTTGACTGAATCCTGAGTAGTAACATTTACATGCACCAAGAATGTTGTTAAATGGATTGTTCTGTGAGTTGTCTTAGTAAATTCATAGATTTAACCCAAAAATCTGGTAACTAGGTTATAGGAAATTAATGAGATTATCCCCAAATTGCAGGCAAGGAAACTGAGGCTTATGAAGGGCTTAATTAACTACTGGAAATCACACAACTATAAGGGAGAAGTACATAACTGAACCCAGGCAGGTTGTTTTTAGTTCCAGAGGCCATGCGCTTAGTCAGTATGCTATCCTGCCTTTTTAGAGTCCTAAGGGAGCCTGATTCAGTTTAAATATATAGAAGGGAGTTGTGGGCATTCATTACAGAAAGATCTGAAGGGCATCATTACAAGGGCAACTGCAACCAAGATATAACCTTACAGAATGTTTGTCTTCTTGTGTAAGATAAAATGCTTTTTGCTAGTGAAACAACAAAACAACCAACCTAAAACAACAAAGACCTAAACAATGACTGAACCAATCAAAGACATTTACTATCTTACATAACAGATCCAGAGATGAGGCTGCTCCAGGGTTGACTGACATAGCAGTTCAAGGCCAAATGCAAGACCCAGGTTCCCACCCTGTTTTTGCTCTGCCATCCTCAGCACTCGGACCTTTCAAGGCTGTCCCTCATGGTCACAAGATGGCTGTCATCAATCTCACAGATCACTGTCCAAAGGCAGAAGGGCCCATTTGAAGAATATGGAGCAGATTTCCCTCTTAGGTCACCTTTTATACTATAACCGTGCCACATATCTGTTCCTAAGTCAGTCACTGGCAAGGAGAATAGAATTACCCCTTTGACTGGTTCTTAACCATGGGTGCGTATTAGAATCGTTAGGAAAGGAGGGTTTTTTTTCTTTTTAAGTAGCTATGCGAGGATCTCAGTCCTAGAGACTCTGCTTTCACTGATCTCAGGCAGGATCCAGTCACAGTATCTTTAAAATCTCCCAGACACTCTTGTGTGCAGCCAGGGTTGAAAACCCCTCATTTGGACCAAGATTCCTCCCTGGAAAACTACATCTCATGGCCCAGCCTGCTGTGAAACACATGTTACCTGATTCCTGAATAGGACTGAGGTTCTACTTAGCAAGAAAGAACATAGAGGGGTGGACCAGGGAGGGGGACGGCTGTTGGGCAGGTGGCCAACATCTGCCACACCCCGGCACGTCTCCCTGCACATGGAGACTGGGGTTCTGGCAGGGTTACAGCCCAGTGGGGAAACTTCTTCTTTCCTGGCTCATCAGGGGCCTTCGGTGATGCAACCTCTAGCTGAGGTCACACGAGGAAAGTAGAAAATGGGGGCGGAAGAGAAAGGCCCCTTAGGTTCAATGCTTTTGTGAATAACAGGGGTGCCGAGCCATAGTTCTCTCAAAGTGTGGTCTCTGACCACTAGGGCAACTTAAACTTCAGATTCATGGGCTCTACTGGAATGTCTGAAGCTGGGATCTGGGTATCGGCGTTCCAATAGATGCCACAAGTGGTTTCCTATATACCGCCGTGCTTCAGAACAATTGCGTTCGATGCAGCAGAAGAAAGAAAAGGTGGTCCAAGGTTTTCATTTCTCCAGGAGAAGGGAGATTGAATCTTGGCCTTCTTATTTTGTTTTGCATTCCGGTGATTAGGATGATGGAAGTGCTTGTTTTACACTTGGCTCATAGGTCCCAAAAGACTCAGCTCTGAAAATGAACATGGTGAGGACTGTGGAGTTGCCTCGAGGTGCCGGCAACACCAGGCCCAGTTGTCCCTCTGAGGAGGCAGGCGGAGCAGGGTGGCGACACTGAGGAGGGTGCAGGGCTGGCTTCTGGGGTTGCCCTTGGCCATAGGAAACTGGTTCTGTGCATGCGTGTACGCATGTGCATGTAGCGGTGTGTGCTTGTTTGTGGGGTCTGGTCCTTCTTGAGGGTATGGGAAGAACTATTAATCGAGCCCCACTCTTCTGATAAGTGGATTCTTATCCTGGGCCAAGTGAAATGGAAGCAGGTGGCCGAACACAGTGACTTCCCAGGGCAGGCCTGGCCCAGCTGCGACCCTCCAGGTTCAAGGCCGCCAGCTTCCCCTTGTCTATGCTGCATGAGAGATGACTCTGATCATGCTGTCGCTGAGCCCCAGGCTCTCCTGGCTCAGGACAGCGTAAGTTCTCCAACATCTGCTTTCTTTGACTTCCCAACCACACAGCACACCTGGGGTTCCCCAAATGCCTCTGCGCCACTGCATTCACTTCCCTGTCTGCCTGGGCGGCTCTGACATTCTTTCATTCTTCCCTGAAGATGCCCATCCAGGAAGCCCGTCCCAACCCTTTGTCCCCATGCAGGCACTCCCACTCCCACTTTTAGGCTGCAACACAGGAGTCTTCCATGAAGCACTTGCAGCCCTTCATTGCGTGGACATGAGGACGTGTCTCCTCTGTCCCAGAGAGGAAGCACTTGCAGCCCTTCATTGTGTGGACATGAGGACGTGTCTCCTCTGGCCCGGAGAGGAAGCACTTGCAGCCCTTCATTGCATGGACATGAGGACGTGTGTCCTCTGGCCCGGAGGGGCCCCTGGGGAAGGGCTTCTCTCTGTATTCCCTGGGCCTTTATCTGCTGGGAAGGCCGAAGGCAGCCTCTTCCTTGAGAGCCCGGGACTCAACGTGGGAGAGGGGGCAGGAAGGATGAAGGGCGGGAGAGCAGGCAGGGAAGGTGTTCTAGGAGCTGTGTGCTTTGTAGCAATGTTTTCTCTCTCCTCCCCGAGAAAGTACCTCCAGGTGGGTGACAGCCTTTTCCCCACCTCAGAGAACACCAGCTCAGTAAGAGGACCTGCCTGACGTTCCACAGTAGGAAGAAGAGGTCTGGCTTGGGCCAGTCTGTGTTTTTAAAATAAGTGGAAGGTTGGGTCAAGTATGTCAGGAGCTCCACTTGAGGGGGCTGGCTGGCCAGGAGGCTGCCAACCAGAGCAGAAGGACGGCTGAGATGCTCCCAGAACTTGGTCTCAGCCTGGCAGGATAGGTCAAGGCTCCCAAGGCTTCACCCCAAGCTTGTCAGGTCAGCTGGGGCCACCTGGGGCTTGGGGACAAGTCACACAGTGAGCGGTGCGGGCGGAGCCGACGGTCCTGACTGATTTGTTGTGAGCTCTGGCTCATTGTGTGCAGAGCTGGACCGAGCCGCAGGCCTCCCCCTCCACCCGGAGTCCTCTCAGCGGCTCACGGTGTGACAAGTACCACAAAGTCACCCTCCGCTCCTTCACGGGGAGGGTCATTGTTTCAGCTCTCTTGAGCAGAAGGAAGGACAACAAAGGAAATACGCGAAGAAGTACAAAATGAGCTCCAGAGTCCACGTCTAGGATTTGTGTCTCAATAGCCCCATGTTTGTGCCCAGCCTCCTTCTTGGAGCCACGCAGCTTGCGCAGGGCAGGGGCAGCCTGGAGGGGGTGAGGGTTTTGTGTTCCGGGGTCCAGCCTCTGATGTGGCCTGGAACAAACCCCTCCGACGTCACCACGTGGAGCCGGGGCTGGAAGCTCTGCTGGAGGAAGTCCCACCTCAGCTGACGGAGGACACCCTGCCAGCTCCATCCTCCTTGCTCCCTCTTGGTTCGGAGGTTTTCTTCAGAGCGTCCCCCACCCACCCCACCCACCCCAGGCCGTTGGTGGCTGCGCAGTCTCGGTGGATTTTGAGTGCTGTGCTCTGCAGCCACCAGGCCTGCGAGGAGAATTCCCTGGGCAGAACTGCCCACAGGGAGGGCTCTGTGTTCACTCCAGCAGCTGCCCGCCCCACCCCGCCCCAGTCACTGCCCACCCTCGCTGGGGCAGGGCGACCTGATCTGGCACAGTGGAGGGAGGCTGTACTCAGTTTTAAGGTCATCCCCAGAGGCGGGAATTCAGAAAGGACAAAGGCAGGAGGCAGAGAGGAAAGAGGAGGAGGAGGTGAGGGGTGACCTTGGCAAACAAATTCACCCTCTGCTCCTCAGTCTCCCATCTGCAACATGAAAACAGCAATGCCTGCCTTCTGTAGCTGTTCAAGGGTTAGAGGTACAGAAAGGGCTCAGCCTGGGCCACAGCCAGCGCGCGGGAGTGAGCTGTTGCTACTAATGGTGTCAGTGTGGCCACGGGCATACACGCTGTCCCCTCCGAGCACACAGCAGAGTGCTGGGCCCTCTCGGGTGGCAGCTGGACCTCTCTCTCTTCTCTGCTTCTCTGGTGCCCAGACAGTGCCCGGCATGAAACTGACACTTGGTAAATGTCTGTTGGGTTGAACTCAAGGCTTGTTTTTTAAAAAAGATTTTTTATTCATTACTTTTAGAAGGGCAGGGAGGGAGGAAGAAAGGGAGAGAAACATCAATGTAGAGTTACCTTTCACCTGCCTCCAGCTACGGACCTGGCTGGAGACCTGGCTTGCAACCTAGTTATGTGCCCTGGCTGGGAATCAAGCCAGCAAATCTTTGGGTTTGCAGGCGGTGCCTTATCCACTGTGCCACCAGCCAAAGCAAGCCTTGTCATTTTTTAACAATATGTTTTATTTATTTTTAGAGAGAGGGGAAGGGAAGGCAAAAAAAAAAAAAAGAGGGGAAGAAACATTGATGTGAGAGAGAAGCACGAACCGGCTACCCCTCAAATGTGTCCTGATCAGGGACTGAACCTGAAATCGGGACATGTGCCCTGCTCGGGAAACAAACAAGCGACCTTCCGCCTTGTGGAACAATGTCCAACTTGCTGAGCCACACTGGTCAGGGCAAGACTTGTTATTCTTCATTTTCACGTGGCACTTTGCTCTTTCTCAAATCTTCTGAATACATTATGCTACTTGCCAAATGCCTGGGGGGCAGGCAAGGCAGGTGATACTATCATTCCCAGTTTATAGCTAAAAAATGTTGGGGCTTAGAGAGATAAGGCTTCCTGTCCAAGTCTTGTGGCTGAGCTAAGCTGAGGTCAGGCTCCTGACTATGGGTTTCATGGCTACTGTGTATGAAAACCACTCCCAGGAAATGGAAGCGACTGCAACGGGCTGAGCTGAAAATCCCCAGGGAGACTGGCCTTTTACCAGGTCCCAGGGTTTCTTGCCTATAGGTTCAGAAGTGGCTTCAGAGAATGACTAGGTCATCTGGTCACAATGAACGTGGCCCCTCTACCTCTCCAGGCTCAGCTCTGTTGTGCGATTGATCGTTCTAAGGCAGATTCCTGCTGGATGCTCCTGGCCCATCAGAAAGGACCTGGGAAGCCGTAGAACCCTGGGAGGGAGCACTGTGGATTCCAGGCAGGGGCTGCCCAGAGCGGTTGGAGGAGCTGGAAGCAAAAGGCCTTGCCAGTTGCAGAAGACACCAAGGGTTTGTATCCTGGCCTGGCTGACAGCCTCACTGACAGGTTTATGACCAGGTTTTATGACTTCCAAACTTAGTCACTGCTAAAGCCAGCCCGCTGAGAAACAAACACTTTGCAGAGCCCTGGCCTAGATACTAGGCAGAGATGGACACACCCGTCCTCAGCAGAACTGGCCTCTGGACCGGGCCTGGGGACTCTGGGAGGCAGCAAGGCTGCAGTCATAGTACATTTCTGTGACCCACGCAGCTGTCCTTTATTTTCCTGAAGTCTTCACTACTGAGTTTATTGAGTGTCAGAAGCAGATGCCTGGTGCCCCTGGAGACAGACTGACACCTGACACATGCCTGGGGGTCTGATGCCCTGTCCCCAGGCTTTCCTGAAGAGCTGAGCTGCAGGAGTGAAGGAGAGAGGGTTGGTTATCTTCTGATGAAGAAATCCAACTGCCCCCTAGGGTGGGAGCCCAGACTCTGACCCAAAGCAATTCAACCCCAGATTCTTGTTGTGTTGTTTTCATCCACATGGACTCGATTAAAACCGGAAACTTCTCCAGAACCTCTCTAGTCTCAACTCAGGTCTGCAACCCTTCATCCACCCGGGGCCAGCACAGGCCCAGGTACAGCAGCAACTCAGGTGGGCCCAGCTCTGCATGGCAGGGCCCTGGCTGTGGAGCCATCCCTCTGTCCTAAGGACATAAGACCCTGTTGGTGGCCCTCCCTCCAGCTCCTTTAGGGTTCCCTCCCCAGCCGGGAGAAGAGATGATATGCCCAGTTCACTGGAAACTGGCTCTGACCTAGTGTTGAACTCTATGGCCCATAACTTTGGCTGGGGAAGAAGAATTTGCAGGGTTACATAGGCCTTGAGTTGGTTCACTTGCACAGGTCCTTTAGAGGATGGCCTTAGGGGACTGGCTCACATCCTGTGTTTTCATTCTGCAGGGACTCACTTAACTCTTTTCACCTGGATCAAGTCACCATTGTCTCTTGTCTGATTGTGACCGCCAGAGCCTCCACGCTGATCCCCTGATGGGAGTGACCGCTCACTCCAACTCCTGGGAATAAAAGTAGTAATCAAGTTTTTCCTTCTCTCGCTGGGATTTTTATCTTCTTTTTAAAACTATTTTTAATGGTAATTTTTATCTTCTTAAACATAATCCATTTCCTTCACTTTTCTTGCTTTCCCCAGCATACACTGAAATTGGGAATTGGATTGTAAAACTTGCTCTTGATCTCTAGCTGATTGTGATACTATAAGACCTGGAACACTATTAAGTGGGGACTGGAAATTCACACACGTGAAATGTGGGGCGGTATCACCAATAAGCTCACAAAAGGACAGGGGTAGCTGGGGCAGCTGCAGAGCTCCAGGCTGCTGGGCCCAGTTGTCAATGATACCACAACCAAATTTACCTCTCGCAGGAGTGCTTCACTGTAGGATTTTACTAAAGCAGCACCAATACCCATCCTTTGGACTTTTAGCCCTAGGAAGTCTTAGATTTAAATTTCAACTCTGCCACTTGCTCATTTTATGACAGGTCTGTGTATAAACCTCCATTCTAGTTTCTTCATCTGTAAAAATGATAGAGAATAAGACTTGCCTCATAAAGCTGTGAGGTTTCAGTGCTGTATCAGTTAGCTACTGCTGCGTAACAATTGGTCTCCATATTTCAGTGACATAGAATAATGAAATATTTATCCCTAAAGTTCCTGAGGGTGGGCTGGGTCCAGCTGTTGTTTCTGGGCTTGGCTGGGCATCTCTGCTTCAAGCTGCATGTCTGATTCCTCCACAAATCTCATCGTGGGCTCTGGCTGAAGAGGCAGCAGCTACAAGGGGACTCCCTTCTCATAGCAATGGCACAGGCACAGGAAGAGAGCAAATGCCACCATCAAGCACATTTCAAGCCCCTGTTTATCTACTTGTTTACTAACATTCCATTGGCTAAAGCAAGTCACATGGCTGAACCCAGCGACAGGGATCAGAAAGCATAATCTACACATAATTGGTCAATGGCAAGAGTGTGGGTGCAGGGATGAGTGAAGAATCAGGGCTGATGGGCAATCAATTGCAGGTGATAATGCTCGTTCATGCAGCTATTCAGCTCCTGACACGAGGTACGGGCTTAGTAAACGGTAACTATAATTGCTGCAGACTTCTTACAGTTTGGGTAAAGCAAAATGTTTTTGTCTCATCCTTAAGCAGCAAAGTCAGGCATGGGAATCCGGGCCTCACATCATCTTGCCACTGCTCAACGTTTTCTTAATGGTCCCATCACACTCCATGTCTGACTTTCCCCAACCTCACTGACTGAAGGAGGGAGGTAGATAAGAAGTGGGAGTGTAAAGCCCTGGCTGGTGGCACAGTGGATGAGGCTCCAGCCTGTGAACCCAAAGGTCGCTGGTTCGATTCCCAGCCAGGGTATATAACCAGGTAGCAAGTCAGGTCTCCAGCCAGGTCTGTAGCTGGAGGCAGGTGAAAGGCAACCATACATTGACGTCTTTCTCCCTTTCTGCCTCTATGCCTTCCCCCCTCTCTAAAAACAATAAATAACATCTTTAAAAAAAAAAAAAAGAAAGAAAGAAAGAAAAGGGAGGGAAATGCCTTCTATAAGGTACATGCAGGGCACATGTACCACTCTGCCCTTAATGCTCGCCGTCAGCTGGTTAAGTGCACAGAGTTGGAAAGATTTTCAAGGCAAGCCACCGTTTCTAGCTTCTCTTCTCAGCTCATTTCCCAGCTGTGCAGCGGACATAAGGACCCTTCGTGCTAGATATCCGGGCTGCCCTGCTCAGCTGCTCCTGTCTAGGCAGCAGGGAAACCCCTCCTCTTTGGCCCCCCTCCGTCTCCACCCTCTTCTTCAGGCCCCTACAGCCCTTCTGACTCAGGATTGTTATTTGGTGAGGACATACCGAGAAGTCCTCATTGTGGTTAAAATACCAAAACCCTCTTCTACCAGATGGTAAAAAAAAGTATAAGTTTCCGAGGCTGTAAACCACCAGAAGACATTGGCCCTGGCACTCCAGAGGAGGTTATCCGAGTTGAGGGTGATGCTGGAGAGGATACTGGCAGCGTTGGTGGCACTGAGAGGCCAGGGGCAGTGGGGGTGAGCACTTTCTCTGCCCACTGCTCCAGAGCCACCTGCATTGGTGGCTGAGCAGGCGACTACCACAGCAGACGGTCTTCTTACCCAGACCAGGTGCCAGGTGTGTGTGTCCCTGGCCATGATGGCTGGGCAGGATGTAGCCATGCTGGCCTGGCTACAACACACCAGCAACCTAGTGACTGTCACTCCAGTGGGGATGCCCTTGGAAGACTGGAGTTAACCATGGTTCAGACAGGGGCTTCCTAGTGGGAGCCAGAACAAAGAAAAACATTACCCCACAAATGAGTTGGTAATTAATTAGAAGGATTGGATGAATGGCTTGTGCTATAAGGTTCATCCCTAAAAGGAATTTCAGTATAGTCATGCTAAAGGATAGAAGGCAATAGCCTTTAAAATTTGAATGAACATATTAGTGACTTTTTACCACTCGATTGTACATATCTTGTGGACCCCCTGGCCCTGGGCTTCTCCCAGGAACCTTCTTCCCCCAGGGTTCCTCTTCACTTCCGTGCTCACTCAGCACCCAGCTGGGTTTGCACCTGCTCTGGCCTCAGGCTGGGGCACCTGTCAGGCAAGCAGGCCTTTGCTGGATCAAAGGTGACTTCTCTTGCATAGCATGTATGTGTTTTTGTGGTTAAGTATATGCTGCCTTGGGCCCTGTGATGGTCAACTTTAGGTGCCTACTTGAGGGCACCATGGGACACCCAGATGTTTGGTCAAACACTACGTTGGGCATGTCTGTGAGGGTGGTTTTGTATGACAGCAATGTCTGAACCGAACCCTGAGTAAAGCGGATGGCTCTCCCTCCCGGGGGTGCGTTTTACCTGACCAGTTGAAGGCCCGAAAAGAACCAAAAAGTTGACCGTTTCACAAATAAGAGATAATTCCTCCTGCCTCACTGTTGAGCTGGGACAGCCGTCCTTTCTTGCCTTTGGATTCAAATGGAAATGTCAGCTGTTCTGGGGTCTTGAGCCCGCCATATTTTAGACTGAATCTATCCCCTCTCGGTTCTGTTTTTGCTGTTCTCCCGGTCTGGTGTGTGCTGGTGCCTAGCAAAGACCGTGGAGGAGTCTCTCCCACCCAGGAATCCAGGGCCATTGGAAGTATGTGTACGTCTTTTTCCTGCTGTGTCCTTCCCTGCTCGCTGCCTCCCACCATGTTGCGGAGTCCTGCTCCTGGGTGGGCTGTGATTGCGAAAAGATGGTGAATGGTGCAGAGGGGTCAGTCCCCAGAAGCACTACCTGAGTCACCGGGAGATACCCACAACGGTTGGGCCTGGTGGCTGATCATTTATGTCACTTTTCCCAGAGACTGAAGGCTGAATGTCGGAGCTGCTAATCCGCCTCTGAACGGCTCCTCGCTCAACCCACATGGAATTAAATCCAGAATTAAAATTCAGCGCTTGTTCTGGACTCCAAAGGCAGGCGTAGCTGCTGTTCTCAGGGGGAAAGAGAAGCCCACGCCTGACTTAGAAAGAGGGGCTGCGGCAGCTTGGAGTGGAAGGGCTGCTGTGATGAGAGGTGACAGAGGCCCTGTCATGGTGGAGTCTGTGGATGTAATTGGGGAGCCAGGAGGGGACACAAGAGGCTACAGGTCCTCAGACAGGAGCTAGCTTCCCAGCCCCTGAGCTCCCCTGTAGCCTGGGGCATCCATGCCACTCTGTTTCCAGAGTTGCCACCTCCCCCTTGGCCTTGGCGTGAGGTGGCTGTCTCACTTTCCCTAACTTTCTAGTGGTCTGCCTTCAGAGGCCACCCGAGGCCATGGCGGGAAGGAGGTGGAGCCAGTCGGAGCCAGGTGGATTCCTCTTCACTCCTCTCAGCTACGACCTCAGGCTCAGTTCCCCCCGCAGCCAGTGTCTCCCCCACATCCCGGGACCCCCCGCCCTATGGGGATTCCAACTCATGGGAGGAGATGGCAGAGTGGAGTGGTTAATTCTGGAGGGGCTGTTAGGGTTCCAATCCCAGCTGTGCCCCTCAGTTGCTGTGTGGCCCCATGTCAGTTCACGCCTATGTGCCTCACTGTCTTCATCTATAAAATGGGAAGGATCGTGGCTCTTACTTTCTGAGATTGTTCTTCCCATTACTGTCATTAACAATTTCAGTGAGTTAAGACTGTAAAGCACAGGGTCAGGCTTATTGTAGGAACTGTTATGTTTATTGTGATATAATTAGTTGTGATTAATCATCTGTTAAATGGAATGATCCTTGCAAGGTGTTGCCTGGTCCATGGTCCCAAGCAGACTCTCTGAATGTTCATTCCTTCTTTTTCTCTTTGGGAAGTGTCCTTTATTGTCATTTCTGGTTGTTCAGAGACTCAGCATTAATCCGTAAAATCAAAGGAATGTAATCAGGAGCGGAGACACCTTGATCTAAAATGTGACCTTGTCCTGAAAGGCCCCGCAGCTGGGGCAGGTTCTGCTTATTCCCAGGGTTGGGGGTGGTGATTGTTACCCAAGGTCTGGCCTTCTCACGGTCTAGGCCCTACCATGTAAGTTTAGCTTTGTGTCACAGTCCCCTCCACTGTGGGACTCAGGACTAATACACAAAGGAAAGTCCCCCATCCTGACAGCACCGCCATCCTGAGGCAGGACACCCCGTTTCCAGCTCTCCCTGGCTTCAGAGCAAGTGCCGCCTTTCCCCTTCTGATGCAGAGAGTCTTGGTGTTCCTTTTCCTTTGGCTGCCTATGCTGATTAATTTTATGTGTCAACATGGCTAGCCAGAGGGGGCTCAGCTATTTGGTCAGACATCATTCTGGGTGCTCTGTGAGGGTGTTTTGGCATGAGAATTACGTATTTAAGTCGGTAGCCCGAGTAGAGCAAAGCAAGAATTGCTACCCATCGTGAGGGTGGGCCTCATCCTCATCCTGTTGGCCGGAGGGCTGAGTGGAACAAAAAGGTGGGCCCTCCCCTGGGTAAGAGGTAACTCCTCCTGCCCGGATGCCTTCACACTGGAACGGAGGTGTCAGTTCTTGGACTAGAATTTAGTGCACCCACTGTCCTGGTTCTCAGTCACTCGGACACGACCCAGACACGACTAGGGCTACCCCTACCCCATCACCCCATCTGAGTCTCCAGCTTGCCCGCTCACCCTGAAGATCCTGGGGAACCCCGACAAACACAGCACCCTACTCTGGCGGTCCAGGGCCTTCCTTTCAGGCTGCCCAGTCCTGTCCACCATTTCTCCCAGAAGGTCCAGGAGCCAACTGCATACAAGGTTTCTGCAGCATCCCAGCACTCCCAAAGAGCCACATCGTTTGACACACCCGTGCCTGTGACCCCTCCTGACCCATAAATGCATGCGTGTTCAGGAAGCTCCACTTGGCATCACTGCCATCCACCCCACTCCCACCCCCCACTACATCCTGGCTTTGCTGGCCAGCGGGAGGCAGAGAATCTGATAAATAAAACCCACCAGAGAGCCTTGACATGGGTGCTGGTCAGGAGACAGTGCGAGAAGCAGCCCTGTTACAATTAAATAAACGAGTGACCTCAATTCGGAGACAATGTTTGTCGAATTGAATCTTCAGCAGGTTCACCTTCCTCGGACGAGTAAAAAATGATATTTGGGATTAAGTTTTCACTGCGAGGAATGCATTACTGGATTTCTGCTCCTTGTCATTAGAGCTGGGACGTAACCTTCACTAAGGCGGTCTGCGGGGACCGGGACCACTGGCGTAACTGCGGAGTGCCGGCCGACCACAGGGGACTAAGGCCAAACACAACTCATTTCACACCGAGAATAAGCTGATTTGTTTTTGTTTTTAAATAAGCCTTATTAAAACTGGCGGCATGGGCTGGAATGGGCGGCAGCATCCCCAGGCGAGGCCCTAGAAAGCTTTCAGACAACTTCTTCCTGCTTCAAACATGGGGGTCACTTGGAGCGCCTCCCTATTGCTTGGGGCCCCGGGGGAGGTGCCCAGGCGTCCTTCCGGGGAGCAGCTGAACGTGGGGTGCGCTGGGACATGGTGCACAGGTCCAGTGGGGTGGCTGAGTCTCTCTGTCGGGCTTCCTGCATCCCTGGGCCTTTCCGTAGCTCCTTGTAGGTGAGTCCGTCTCCTGCTGCCTGTGACTTCTTTTCAGGTAACCTCCCTCGGTCCCTCCTCTGCGTCGGCGCCCCTGCCTTCGTTCTAGAATAGATCCGCCTTCTTCTCAAAGTGTGTTCTGAGGGTGTTTGGGAGTCCGCTGGACCCGTTCAAGAGATCTACACATTTTTTATTTTTCACCAATAATGTCATTGATTTGGGTATTCTGAGCATGTCTCAATTTGATCGCTACCCACTTCAACTGGTCAACCCAACCTCGGAGCAAGAAACCTTCAGCCCGAAATTCAGAAACCACTCTTGACACGCTTGGTCAGTCCCAGCGCTGTCTCCATACGCTGCACGCATCGTTTTTCTCTGTGTGTTTCGGTGGCGTTTTTACCGTTCTCGAAGGAATAAAGCAGAATACGGCATGCTGAAAATGTTATGTATTTTATCCACCTTCAGCATTTTGATGCTGAGTTAAAAATGCATGTTGATGTGACACTGTCACCATACAATCTAACAAAATAGTTTCGAATGAAGTTAAAGATAGCTAAGTATTACCAGAGCCATGGTATGGAAAAAAAGAAACTTTTTGGCCAGATCCACTATTGTCATAATAGAATATTATGACATTATTTGCCTTTCCCCACCTCATTCTTTCCCCACGTGGGGTGAGGCTTTGCAGAGGCTGTGTGACGTGGGGTGATGTCATCACTCCGATAGCTGATGACATGTGCACTTGTGAGCTTTCGTTTGTTAAATATTTCTCAGTTTGAATGATGACTATGAAAAGTACTGAGAGATCTAGAGACCGAAAGGTTGGAGAACCTCTATTCTGGATCTATTTTTTTTTTTCCTTCGAGGTGAGACACTGTAGCTTTTGTAGTCGTTTGTATTTTTTAACCGTGTAATGTGTAAAACTGTGCTACCATTTTTGTTAGGTTTTTACCTTTACCTCTTTTTTTTTTTTAATGTATGATTAACTAAGATGTTGAGCGTCATGCTCCAATTCCATTTTCCCCATACATTTTGTCATTCTTATTGCGTGACTTACGGAAGATTTTTAAAAATTCTGGTTTTAAGATTCATCATTGTGAAACGCACGGCTCGGTAGTGAATAATTGACGCTGTTGTGTTCCCATCCCCGCCATCTGTCTCCAGAACTCTTTCCATCTTGCAGAACCGAAACCCTGTGCCTCACCATCAATGCCCCACGAACTCTCCTAGCAACCACCTTCCTTCTTTCCCTCTCTAAGAATTTGACTCCTCTAGGGACTTCATGTCAGTGGAATCCCATAATATTTGTTTGTCTGGATCCTTCTGGATTTTTTCCCTTCCACATAACTGCCTGACCTCAAGGTCCTGTAAAGTGACACAGGAACTGGAGCTGAGTTTTCTTGTCCTATAAAGGTGTATCATGATGTTCCTCCTGCCCATCACTGGTGCTGTAGCTTCGGGCCCCATGGCCGTGGGGTGTTGGAGAAAAGCACAGATAGGAGGCAGGCCTCCTTTTAAAACCTTGCTCCTCTGCTTTGAAATTCATGGGGCCTCAGCACGAAACTGCAGTGCATCTCGCCTTGGTATCCTCTCTAACGCAAGTATGAAAAAGTCCCTCCTCTGGGTGGCTGCGAGAATTTAAAACGCTTATGGAGAAAGCAGGGGCTTCAGCAGGAGGCCTAGGGTAGTGCAAAGGCCCAGCAGTGAGGGAGAGAGTGTGGGATGTGAGGGCCCTGGGGAGGCTAAGGAAAGGCAGCAGCTCAGTTTGCCAAGTGAAGGGGCCGAGGTGAGAAGCAGAGAGAAAAGAGGCTGAATGGCTGCGTCTGATGAATTTTATTTTAGACTTGATTCGGAGGGCAGCAGGGAGCCACCGAAGGCTTTACACGAAAAGGGGATAATCAGATGTACATTTCGGAAAGGTCACTCTCCCAGTATGAGGGGACTGCTGTGGTAGGGGACACAGTGGGAGACCAGTAAGGACACTATCCCTGCGGCCCAGAAAGACACGGAAGAAATTGTGAAACAGCAAAATGCCAGATCCATCCTCTGGAAACATCTCTGTTCTTTCCTCAGAGTTTCTCCTCCCTGCTTGATAATTCTTTCTTTTAAGTCTCTACTTCTTCCCACTTCCACTCTCCGCACTCACACCTCCTCCAGGGAAGCCATGTGGTTAGCCAGACACCGCCCCTTGTCCCTCAGCCAGGCCCCTGCGGGGGGTCTCTGCCCACCCCTCCTCCAGGAGATTAGCCCAGTATTCACTGAAAGAAGCGGCTATCTTGTGGGAATGTTCTCGCCAAGATAACATGAACTAATAGAGTCATTAAAATGTTTGCTTCTGGTCTTTTCTGCCAGCCTGTGCCCCCCCTTCATTTTGGACAGCTGGGCTACCCCCTCAAGACAGGGTGCTTGCTACACAGTGCAGAGAACAGGAGTTCCTGTGCATGTTGGAAGCAGGAAGAGGGAACACAGGGGGACATACCTTAAAGTAGGTGTGCAGACCTGAGGGTAGAGGCAGATGTGTGCCCAGGAGCCGGGCCCAGGAAAGAGGGCAAGTGTGTGTATGTGTGTATGTGTCAGGAAAGGGGTCTGAATTCTATTCTAATGGCTTCGGGAGGCCAGTGAGGACAGAGCCAGGCTGGGATATAATCTGCTTTCCATTTTTAAATTAAAAAAAAATTTTTTTCCTGGTTTCATAATTTTTTAAAATTTAATTTTATTGTTGTTGTATTACATCCATTCCCTTTTTACTCCCCGCTGTCCCCCTCCCCACCCACCCACTGCCCCCAAAGTCAATGCTGCTTGTCCATGTCCATGGTTCTCTCATACTAGTCCCTTGACTAAACTGCTCCCCTTCTTTGCCTCCTCCTCCCCCCTTCCCCCTCCCCCTTGCCCACTGAAGGTCTATTTATTGTATTCATGTATCTGGTTCTGTTTTGCTTGTTTGTTTGTTTTGTTCATTATTTTCCTGTAATGGGTAAGATCATATGGCATTTGTCTTTTACTGACTGGCTTATTTCACTAAGCATAATACTTTCCAATTCCATTCATGTTGTTGCAAAGGATACGAGTTCTTTCTTTCTGCTGTGTAAATGTGTAAATGTACACATTTGGTACATTTACATTGTGTAAATGTACCAAAGTTTTTGATCCAATCATCCACTGATGGGCACTTAGGCTATTTCTGCTTTCCATTTTTAAAAGAACACTCTTCTCAGGGTGAAGAATCGATGAACGGATGAACCTTTTTGGTGTAAAAAGGAGTGAAGGCTTTTTGCTACTTTCAACTCCAGCTCCTTTCTAAGAGGGAGGCTCCCACTATAGGAAAGGTTCCTTTGACCTGTTCCAGCAACATGGAGGAGCAGAAGCTGGGGAGAAGTGAATTGGGGTGTATTGGAAACGGGAAGGGTTTTATTGTTTTTGGCAGTCATTGTGTTTCTGGAGAAGGCTGAAATAGGGGGAGAAAGAGAGACCAAGTGAAAATCAGAAGTCTAGAGTCCCTTTTCGGAAATGTCTGGGGGAGTATTTGGGCAGTAGGCATACTGAGTTGTGTGCATCCTAAGATGTGAATCCTTCCAGTTCCCCCAGAGTTTCAGTAGTCCATGTACTTATGAATAAGTGTATGTGTGTGTATGTGTTTAGTTAAGAAAAGAGCTCAGCCTCAATCTAAATTAATGTGGCATGGGACAGAACAACATGTGTGTCATTACAAGATGACCTAAACAGAATAGTTTCAAGGGTGGCACAGGGAGGAACTGAGGTAACCCCAAATTGCAAACTCAACCCCCCCGCTCCAGGAATTTCCAGAAACTGTGACTGGGCAGTGACATTGGAAAATCTGTGGAGTGGGGATTAAAAGCACTATCACTTAGAATTTAAGGAGCAAGTCCTCACCAGCTGATGTCTGGGGCTATTCATGCTTCGGATCTCACAAAAGCCATTTTACATGTTTTACCAAAAAGTACAATGAAATCAGCTTTCCCTGAGAACTGATCTCTGTCTGGTTTTGGCATTGAAGATTGTTCTGAAAGTGTGACTTGCAGGACCTTCTTGAGAAGCGACCTGGCAGTACCCCCTGCAATTTAGACACGTGTCCTCTGACTCAGCAATCCCACTCCCGGACTCTATCCCGTGGAACCAATGCCCCGGGGAGACACAGAAATTATTACAGGGCTGTTTATAATAACAGGAAAACAATAACAGCAGCAGCAAAAGCCCAACCTGGGAACAAACTGGATAGGAGACTGGTCACTAAAATCACGGTTACTATGGACTGAATGGTTGTGTGCCCTACATTTGTGTGTTGAAATTCTAACCCCCTGATGGGATGGTGTTCGGAGGAGGGACCTTTGGTAGGTGACTAGGTTACGGGGCAGAGCCCTCATGTATGGGATTAGGGTCATTATAAAAGAGACCCCAGAGCTCTCCCTGGCCCCTCTGCCACATGAGGACACAGTGGAGAGGCAGTGTTTACAAATCAGAGATGGGCCCTCGCCAGACACCAAATCTTCCAGCACCTTGATCTTTGGACTCTCCAGCCTCCAGAGCTGTGGGAAAGAAATTGTTGTGTTTATACACAACCCAGTCTGATATTTTTGTTACAACAGCCCAAACTGACTAAGACAATGGTACATCCCCACCAGGGGAAGCAACACAGCTGTTAAAAAACAAAACAAAACAAAACTAGTCAGATCTATAGCTCATGAGCTGGAACAATACCCAGGACATATTTCTAATGTTCCTTTTTTTTTTTTTAAGCAAATTTAGGAATCATATGTGTCCTAGTTTTGTCTGGGGGGAAAGAAAGCCAGTAGGTCAATGTGTTTTTATAAGTATTTAAAAAATCAGTTATACACATCGCAATAATAACACTCAGGAGGGTTAGAAGGAGAGAAAGAAAGACACTGGGCTGAAGAAGATACATGGTGTCATTTGGTTCTGTATTTACACAATAAAATAGGGGAAATAATCCCGACTTGCTCTGAGGAGCTGCCATTATAAACAGTCAGGAATGTGTCCTGGCCTCTCCAGATGCCTGGCATTTTTTAGGGGTCAAAGCAGGACATCCCAATACCTAATTCTTTGCCTCATCCAATAAGTGCCTTCTGAACAAGAGTGTTCATGTATGTGGGTGGGTGAGCTAGGGGCATGGGGGGAAGGGGTAGAGCCCCAGCCAGTCCTTATAAATCCCTTACCCCACAGCTTCATGCACAAACTGTCCCGAAGACCCCAAAAATTGGAAGGAGCAACTGTTGACAATGGAGTTTCTACGAGGGAGGCTGAGTTTCCATTTGTGAAGGGAGTAGGTGGAAAATTTGACAACACCCTAGAGATGGCTGGCAGAATCCCATGAAAGCTTAAATTATCTCCAGGCTCGAATGTTTTCTGGTAGAAGCTGAGATTCTCCTCACCCCCTGGCATGGGAGTCCAGCTGGCCACGGAATGTCCAGTAACATGGGCCCCGGCTGGCCAGTGCCACTTCCACTGACCGAGACTCCCCACTCTCCGTTTACTTCCTGTCTCTCTGTGCCCTGCTAGCGTTTATTTCCTGCCTCCCCCCTTCCTTCCTCAGTCTCCACCCTCTGTCCCTACTGCTTGCTTGTCTCTCCTTGTCCAACCTGTACCTTAAGCGGCCACTGCATGTCCAGGGAGCCCAGACCCCTCTTGTTCTCAGCCCACCACGCCTCTGGCACCTAAGAGGAAGAATTGGGCCCAGAAGGGCCCCCTTTGCTTCCACAAAGCGGCATGGCTTGGAGTTTTATTAGCTGGAATCCTTTCCTGGTTTAGTGTTCTCTTTCTACCCTTTTTAATTCCAGGGTGAGGTCAGGCTGGGAGCCAGGAGAGGCTGGTTTCTCTACCAGGTGAGCTAGAACTTGGGCTGGAAGGAAGGGGCTAAGGAGGGAGTCCAGGCTCTGCAGTCGAGGCTGGGCAGTGGAGAGCAGATTGCTCAAGTGTCCCTGAGGTTTAGCAAGAGGTGACCGACCACCACTCACCCCTCAAACAGGGCCTGCCAGGAAGGTTTCTAAATCCCGCTCTGTCGGGCCCCCGGCCAGGGCCTCAATCGACTGGGGCTTGGGTCATCCCACATTTAAAAAATATTAAGTGAACAACAACTCTCTCTTTCTGCACATAAGTGGCAGCTTTCCACTGGGCAGAATTTATTTTTCCATTTGAAAAGCTAATGAAAACCAGTCGTGGTGAAAAACCCAGCTAAAGAATTTAGGCTTTCTTTTCACCAGTAGGAGAATAACACCAGGTTCTGGGGGATTCTTTGTGGAATCTAGACCCAGGGAGAAGAAGGGGCTGTGACCCTTGGGGTCCCCCAGGTTCCTGTCAGAGACAGGCAGCTGAGTGGGTTGTCAACGGCTGGGAAGCAGGGAACACGCTGCCTCTTCAGAGTAGGTATGAGGAATGCCTAAGCAGAGAATTCCAGAGCATCCGAATCTAGCAGGAAAGTCAGAGGTTGAAGGTCCACAAGAGATGGGAACTCAGCTTAATACGTTGCTTTTCGAGGTGTTTCTTTCCCAGTACTTCTTCATGCTGAGGTGGTGGCAAGGAAAATCTGGCTGAGTTTCAAATGCTCCAGGTGTCACATATCTGTCCATGGCTGAATTGGACAACTGTTCTTCCCTTTCAACAAGCTGCCTTCATGGGAGTGTTGGGCCTTGTTGGATCCTCCTTTCCATGTAGGGCACTGCCTCCAGGAAGCTTCTTGGCTTACTCCACCCAGTGCACTGACAATATGGCTCACTTCCCCTGGCCTGTGATCTTTCAGATGCTCTCTCCCCTACTTAACAACCTTCAATGGCTCCCTATTGCTGCCAGGAGTTCCACTTCCTAGGGTGCCATTCAAAGCTCCTTGGGTTCTTGCCCCTGCCTCTCTTTACAGCTGCATCTCCCACCACTTGAAAACCTCCTAGATTCCAGAATTCCACAAAGGATGCTTGTCCCCCTCTTTCACCCTCAGGGGCTTCTATATGCACTGCTTCTGCTCCCGGAATTCCTTCCTCTTCTGCTTTGCTGGCAACATTTGGTGCTCCTTGCCTTGTAGACTCATCGCCTTGATTTCTGCTTTCACTTAAAAAAAAAAAATCCCTATTGAGCCCTGGCTGGTGTGGCTCAGTGGATTGAGGGCTGGCCTATGAACGAAAGGGTCCCCGGTTTGATTCCCAGTCAGGGCACATGCCTGGGTTGCAGGCCAGGTCCCGAACTGGGGGCATGTGAGAGGCCAACACACATTAATGTTTCTCTCCCTCTCTTTCTCTCCCCCTTCCCCTCTCTCTCTCTTAAAACAAACAAACAAACAAACAAAAAACATCTTTTAAAAAATCTATTGACTGATTGATTATTAGACAGAGAGACATCAATTTGTTGTTCTACTTATTTATGCATCATTGCATGTGCCCTGACTGGGGATCAAACCTGTAACCTTGGCGTATCAGGACGACACTCTAACCCACTGAGCTCCCCAGCCAGAGCTCTGCTGTCACTTTCTTGTGGCATTTCCCTACGTGCGCGTCTGTCTTCAAATTTCCCCTTTTTATAAGGGCATTGATCATATTGATTAGGGGCCCACATTACTCCAGTATGACCGCATCTTACCTAATTTTATCTGTAATAACCCCGTTTCCAAGTAAGGTCACATGCTAAGGAATTGGGAGTTAGGACTTCAACGTGAATTTTAGGGACATCATTCAATCTGTAACAAAGGCCCATCAGAAATCTCGCCTCCTCCAGGAAGCCTCCTGCACCCACTCAAGCTCATACAATCTCCCCGCTCTGGAGCTCCTGCAGCCCATAGTGTCTGTGGAACTCCGGGGCCCCAGGCCTCTTTGGGGGCTTATGTTCTGTCTCTCTAAGGCCGGACCTCACTCTGGGTTGACAGCATTTGCAATTTTTACCAACAAGCACAACGCAGCAGAACGCCTCGTAGCTGAGGTCCTTGGGACTGGTCGTTAGGTGATAAACGGAAAGGAATGGCAGCAGAAGTCTTGCTGGCTGCACGGGCCCAGCACGGGGCAGGAAGCAGACCGTGAGGAAGTCACTGCCCTGGTTCCCCAGAAGCTGGCCAGGAGAGCTTCTGGACAAAACCAAACAGCAGCTCCTCAACCCCAAGGTGGACAAAAACTGGGTGCCACGTTCTTCTACCTCCCATTGAAAGTGCCTTGTTTAAAAAGAAACCAACACTCTGGACCACTCAAGGCTCTTTCTATCTGTTTTGAATGTCAAGGGAAATGGCCATACAGGGCCACGGGGGGCTGCAGAAGTAGAAAGGAGTTCTGGGCCAGAGCAAGGGGCCCCTAAAGGACCTGGATGCAGAGCAAGAAGGCGGTCTTCTGAGAGTGAAACTATAAAACGACCATTAATAGGTTAGAGCAGAGAATGGCAAAGTCTTTGCTTAGCCTGAAGCACAGTATTAACATATCAAAAAGAGAATGTGGTCGTCAGAAGTGTGTGTGTGAATGTGTATTTGTCATTGTTCATGGTTATACAAGTGTGCATGTGGGTGTGGGTATGTGAGCTTGTGTGATGGTGCATGGTCATGTGTGTGTGTGTGTGTGTGTGTGTGTGTGTATGGTGTGTGTGTAGCCACAGAAGCCCAGGGAGGAGAAGCGAGTGTAGTACCTTTGGCTAGTGAGACTTGGCAAAGCCAAGCAATGTGTCCCAAGGGAAAAGGGGAGGCGCCGGGCCAGGACCTCCAGCAAATCAATGAGTGGCAAGTCAAGCTTTTGGGCCCACTGGTCCACATCTGATAAATCTGCGCGGGTGAGCTGCCCCATACACTGTGTCCGGTGACCAGCCCTCCTTGCCTGGGGACAGATGGCCCCACCCAGCTCCGGGTGAAGCCACAGGTGAATTTGGAACAGGTGATCCTGGTACGGTAGCCACTCAGTCACCAGGCCAAGGCGGTCGCTCCCATCTGCTCTGTTCTAACGGCAGTTTGGCGGGAAGCAGCAGTGTCCTGAGGCCTGGTGGCTTTCTCTGGCACCTGCTCTGTGCTCCGCGGGTGGTGCCATCGACTTCTGCTGGGAGCCTCTCAGAAACTCAAGTTCTCCGGCCTGACCTAGGGAGTCAGAACCTGCGTTTCCACCAGATCGCCGGGTCCACGGGCACGTTAAAGGGGGAGCGGACACTCTAGCGCCACTGGTTCAGGGAACCTACAGCCTGGCCATCTCCGGGGCAATATCTAGCATCAAGGGGTTGCTGCTTCTCCTCGCTCCCACGTCTGGCAGGGAGGACCAGGGTACCCTGGCCTGCGCTCACTCCTGCTCCCTCCTGCCTCCTTACCCTCCTCTCCTTCTCTGAAACCCACAGACCCCTCAGCAACCCTGCCTTTCTTCAGCGTTGTAATGAGAGACCTCTGCTGTTGGCTGATTGAGCCAGTTTTCATTCAAGGGAGTCATGCAGCAGCTATGCTTCTGGGAGTTTCATCACCCCTCTGGGGCTTCCTGCAGGGTGCCACCCTGGGCCCTGGCATGCACCCTCTGGCCCTGAAGGAGCACATAGGATCCTTAGGATTCCAAGGAATCCCACCTTTGCCCCCAGTTCCCCGCACTTGGGTTTTCCCTCATCTGCCAGCTGTGCGGACCAGGCACAGAGGCCTACCCTCCCATCCTCTCCCTCCCTCTCCTACCTGCTCTGGGGGGATACAAACATAAGTCAATGACAACACAGTAAATCCAGTGACAGCTCAAGAACTCCTAAATCTTGCAAACAGCCCCTGCACTTCCGCTGACTTTATACCCTGGCGTGCCTGAGCGGGCGGACCCGGATCCCGCCCCTGCAGCCGCCGTCCAGTGCCTGCTCATTCCAGCTGTTTTGGGAAGTACTGGGGCTCCAGGTGCCAGCCTCTTCCAGCCTCTCCCATCCTCTCCCCAGAGTGGGGTACAGCTAAGGAACCAGGGCCCTGAGATAGGGGGGGACAAGGGCGAATAGGGCCCAGAACGCTCCCAAATCTAACTCTTTCACAAGTTCCTTTGGTTTCCCACATAGAAAAAGCAACCAACCGACCAACCAATGAATAGATCTAGTGAATTTACCAAATGAATCCCAAGGCAGGACAAAGGACTCCCAGTGGTTAGGGTTGTGGCAAAGAGAGGGTATCTCTGTCCCAAGCAGCTCTATGCTATCTAGGGGAACTCAAAAGAAAGGTATAGAACTTTCCTTGAGCCCCTAGAAATGAGGCTTCTGCCCTCTGGTTCACGTTAAAAACCATGGTTGGAATTCCAGTGTCAACTTTGCCAGTGAAAGGGCTTTGGGGAAACTCGTTGGAAGTGATGTGACATCCTGGCCGGCCCCTGTGGCCCCGGCGTTTTCAGAAGGCTCTGTGTGACGATGGCTTCTGAGGCCCACTCACCTGTCACAGTTGCAAAGGGGCCCACCCAGGCTTTGTCGCCAGCCCCTTCCCGCTTCAGGGTGGAATCTTCCAGTTGGGGTGCGAGAAGCAAAGCTGCTCGATCGCTCATTTCTTCATGAAGAATTAATCATTTTAAAGCTTTCTGTCTCTTTCACCAGCGGACCCCATAATTAGAGGAAGCAGGACCGTTTCCTTTTCCCTGCTGGCTTTCCGCCGTGAGATCAATTACTGGGATCTATCAGGAAGCAGATGGCACCCTCAAACCGGGGTCATACAAGGGCTCCTTAAGAAAAGGGAAGCCAAATGGGACAGCATAGGATACTGGAGCTGATAACTGACGATGGGGCTCTTGCCTGCCCTGGGCCTCAGTTGGGGGTGCTTACGGGAATCTCGAAGGGGACAGTCAGGTGGAGAGGGTCATTTTGCAAGGGGTACACCAGCCAGAGTGACCTTTTGTGGTGGCAGCCAGTGGTTAAACCTTTAAGCTTCACTCCCCTCCTTCCCCCCAAACTTCTGCCAGCCCTCCTCATCCCCAACTTCCATGGACGGGCCAACCCAGGAGCCAGGAGCCAGGAGCCAGACCAGGGAAGGGGGTGTGTTCACGTAGCCCAGGTAGGTCAGCCTCATGGGACAGAGGGCGGGGCGGAGGCAGCTGAAGAGTGAGTCTGGAGAGGCCAAGAGGAGGTAGCTGGCACTTGAGACTTTCTGACATGCAGTGGGGACCCCACCTGATCAATTCCTTCTTAAGGCTGCAGTACACAAACATTTTATCACTTTGCTCTTGAATTATCCACTCGTGTGTCATTGTCATTTTCCATTGTCTGCAGGTCTCACCTGCCAAACCAGACTGTTGGCTCTCCAGGGAAAGAGATTGCATCTTACCTTGCATTCCCACCTTGACCCTGGGGCCCCCTAACCCCAACCCCACACCCACAGGTATTCGGTGTGTGTGTGTCCACATCAGTGAGGACAGGTCAGGTTAGGACGCAGTAACCAATAGCAGCTTTACCAATAAATGGTTTCTCTTGTTCCCATTACCCATCTATTGCCAGGCAGGAAGGGGCATTCTGCTTGTCACAGTTATTTTGGGACCCAGGATGTCTTTGTCTTAATACTTGCACCCATAATCACAACAGAAGGGGGAAGAAGAGGGACTAAAGTATACACTGGCCTGAAGCCTCCACCCCAAACTGTCACTTCTGTACACGTTCCAATGGCCAAAGTGAGACTCATGGCTACTCCCAACTTGACCAGCAGGGAAGCATTCTGCATATGCTCAGAAAGCAGAGAGCTGGAAATATTTCACAACAGCCCCCATGCTGACCAAGGGTAGTTTCCACCATGGAGCCCTGGAGCGGCGATGGATGGTTTTGAATTTAATTGAATGGTAGGTATCAGTAAAAATTAAATGAAAAAATAAGCCTATGCATTGTGACCTGCTAAAATTAGTCATATCAGCCACAGCAGCAAGAAGTCATCAAATCAGGGGCCCAGGATTCATAGCAAGCAAATCATGGTTTAAACAGAAGGACTGGTTTATGTTACAGTGTTCTATTTGTGACTGGTTTCAGGGTAGCCTGTTTTATTTGATATGAATGGTTTCTGGGATATAGATTCTTGTTCCTCTCACCCATCAGGTTATGTCATTATTTTCTCGGTTCTCGTGCTCTTGGCTGTTCTGGAAGACACTGACAAATCGATATGGATATGTTTTGGCTCTGCCCCAAGGAGAATGTGGCCTCTGCCACGCTCTCTTCCTGCTGTTTGTGGGGTGTCCCACTGGGATGGTACCCCATGCCATTCTGAGGCACCAGGTCATACACTTGCCCAGTTCTGAGCCCTCAGAAAATCCCTGGACCTTCCAGTGAGTTATTTCACCTCAAAACTCGAAACAAGTGAAGAAGAGATTCCCTATCTAAGCAAACACTAATGTTGAATGAAAATACTTAAAAATGTTCAACCATGTTCTCAGCATTATTTTCAACTGTAGAAAGGCATATTCACTCCCCTTGAGGAATTGTCCACACCTAAGAAGTATTTGGGTATAACCCTGGCCAGCTGGGGTTACCATCCAATTGTCTTATCACTCAGTTTCCCAAAGAAATTGCTTTGAAAAACTATGAAGGGACTGTGACTAAAGTTGTAAAAGATGATTATATACATACATTTCTAATAAAGATTTTATTCATCATTTTTAGAGAGAAGAGAAGGAAGAGAGGCAGAAAAGGAGAGAAGCATCAATGTATGGTTGCCTTCCACTTGCCTCCAAACCTGGCTGGAGACCTGGCTTGCAACCTGGTTATGTGCCCTGGCTGGGAATCAAACAAGCGACCTTTGGGTTTGCAGGCAGGTGCCTTATCCACTGTGTCACCAGCCAGGGCATATATACGTACATTTTTAAACCAACACTACAGCATCTCTTTTCTGCTTCCTCTTACTATTATTTTTTGCTATCATTTGCACACCATCAACCCTGAATGCAGACACCAATGCTGCTTCCTTGAGGTATGTTGTCAAAGGAATTTTGGCGTCTGGACATAGGCAGATGGATGTGTTGTTTCCAATGGCAAACCAGATCTCCTGGGATGAGCATCAACTCCTGAGCTCTCAGGAGGCTTCTGGGCAAAAGAGGGACAAAGTGGACCCTTGTAATGCAAAATGCACATGGTCTTGCTGATAAAGTGACTTATTACACAGCAATCTTAGAAGCTTTTAGCAGAAGGTGGTAGCAGGGTCCCTCTTTGTCTCCTTGAGGGTGTCTGGGTCAGGTCAGCTCTGGGGCCATCCCAGAGTTTAAATGCCAAAACAAACCACCAAACAAACAAACACTATACCCAGGCTATGCCTATATCATATTTAAAGTCCAGAAAGTCAAAGAAAAAGTCTTTAAAGAAGCCAGAGAGGGAAGACACACCTTACCTATAGAAAACAAAGGTAAGGATGATATCCAACTATTCCTCAGAAACCATAAAAGCAAGAAGAGAATAGAGTGAAATATTTTAAAGTGTTGAGAGGGAACCTCCCACCAACCTAGAATTCTGTGCTTCTACAAATTATCTTTTAAAACTAAAGGTGAACTAAAAACTTCTCAGACAAACAAAAATTGCTAGAATTTGTTGCCAGCAGACCTACCTTGCAAGAAGTGTTAAAGGAAGTCCTTCAGAAAGAAAGAAAATAATGGAGGTCAGAAACTCAAATCTATAAAAGGAAAAGAAGAGCACAGAAGAAGGAATAAATGAAGGTAAAAATTAAAAAAAAAACAAACCCTTTTTCTTTTCTTTAATTGCTCTAATGGGTATGGGTATTTTTCAAATCACAACAATGTATCTGATCATGTATGCTTACTCTGTGTGTCTGCTTATGTACAGTGAACTGGTAGAATGAATAACAGCAATAATATAAGGGATGGGAGGGAGGAATTAAGATTTATTTTAATTTTTTGTTATTATAAAGTACTTGCACCACCTGCGAAATGGTGTAGCGTAAAGGGACTTGGAGTAGTTGTAAATGTATATTGTAAACTCTAATTTTCTTAGGGCAACTGCTAAGCTAAAGTTTTGTTTTTTTTTTTAAAGTATAATTGATATGCTAACCAAGGAGAAAATGAAATCATATAAAATGTTCCATTAAAACCACAAAAAGCAATCAGCACTATAGATAATCAAGTTCTTGACAGAAAACACCAGATGTAAGATCCTCTATTCCACCCAGTTTATAGAGGGATATAGAGCTTACTCAGGATTTTAAAAGAATTCCTAATCTAAAAAAACACCACAAAAGGCAGAAACATTGTGAGAGACAGAAATAGGAACATAAAACAAAGGCAACAAATAGAAAGCAGATAGTAATCTAATTATATCAATAATTAGATAGTAATCTAATTATATCAATTGTCTCTTTAAATGTCAATGGCCTAAATATCCCAATGTTTAGAGGCTGTCAGAGCAGTACTTTTTTTTTAAAAAGCCCCAACTGTATGTTTTCTACAAGAAACCCACTTAAGATCAATATAAAGTCCTGGCTGGTGGCACAGTGGACAAGGCACTGTCCTGCAAACCCAAAGGTCACTGGTTCAATTCCTAGCCAGGGTGCATAACCAGGCTGCAAGCCAGGTCTCCAGCCAGGTCTGTAGCTGGAGGCAGGTAAAAGGCAACCATATGCTGATGTCTCTCTCCTTCTCTGCCTCTCTCCTTTCCCCTCTCTCTAAAAATAATGAATAAAATCTTTTTAAAAAAGATCAATATAAAGATGTATACAAATTAAAAGTAAAGGGATGGAGGAGGCTGGCTATATATCATGCTGACATTAATCATAAGAAAGCAGGAGTAGCTATATGATTTCAGACAGCAGACTTCGAAGCAAGAACAGTTGTTAGAGGGGCATTACCTAATAGGGGCAATACTCCAAGAAGATGTAAGAATTTTTCATGTGTATAGGCCTAACAACAGAGTATCAATACATATGAAGCAAAAAAGGACAGAACTGTAAGGAGAGGTAGAAGAAACACCCCTCTATTAGACATGAACAGATCCAACAGGCAGAAAACCAGTAATGACATAGTTGAACACAACAGCACCATCAATCAACTGGATCTAATGGATATTTATAGACTAGTTCATCCAACAACAGGGGAATGCACATTCTTCTCAAGCTCACATGGAACAGTCATCAAGATTGACCATATTTGGGGCCACAAAGCACACTTTAACAAATTAAAAAATGGAAATCATGCAGCGTCTGTTTTCAGACAACAGTGGAATTAAACTAGAAATCAATAACAGACAGAGAGCTGGAAAATCCCCAAACACTGAGAGATTAAACAACACACTTGTAAATAACACATGGGTCAAGTAAGAAATCTCAAGAGAAATTAAAAAATGTTTTGAACTAAATGAAAATGAGAAGGCAATTTATCAAAATTTATGGGATACAGTAAAGCAGTGCTTAGAGGGAGATTTATTACACTGAATGCATATATTAGAAAAGAGGAAATGTCTAAAGTCAATAGTCTAAGCTTCCACATTAGGAAACTAGAAAAATAAGAGAAAATAAATATAGAAGGAAACCTAGATAATCTTGGGTACAGCACTGACTTTTATACACAACACCAAAGGTGCCATTCATAAAAGAAGTAATTGATAAGCTAGACTTTATTAAAATTAAAAACTTCCACTCTGTCATGCTACAGAACGGGAGAGAATATTTGCAAAAGATGCATTTGATAAAGGACTGTTGTCCAAAATATACAAGGAACTCTTAACATTCAACTATAAAAAAACCCAAACAACCTGATTAAAACATGGGCAAAAGATCTAAACAGACTTCACCAAAGAAGATATACGGGGGAAGGGGGCATGAGGGGAGACTTAAAATTTCTGGAATTATCTTCTGGAGGGCAGACTCCTGTCCTGCAGTACAAGATTCCTCTGCTACATGAGTGTTCCAGGAACCCATTTGTATCAGTGCACCAGCTGGCGTTGTTGTGAGAGGCTGTGTTCAGGCTCAGTGAAAAATGTTTTGAAGACTCTTTCAATGTATTTACCCATTTCATGATGGATGATTTATGAGCGCACCTGCCCACACTGCGCTGAGTGTTTAGCGGTTTTTGACCAAAAACATAACCTCCATGCCCCACCCCCATTCACCAGATGTAATCCAAGCAACTTTTTCTTTTGTTTCCTGGGTGGAAAAAATCCTCAAAAGGAATTGTTTTGCTGATGTGGAAGAAGCACAAAAAATGGCAGAAGCACTTACATCAAAATCAACGAGTTCAGAAAGTGTTTTGAGCAGTGGAAAATAATGTCTCAATAGGTATATTGCATTAAATGGTAAGTACTTTGGCCGTGACTAAAGTTTAAACAGGTAAGGAAAAATACACAATTAAAAAAAAATAAATTCTAGGTTTGGGTGGGAGTGGGGGGGTCCCTGATCATACAGATGACAAAACAGCTTATGAAGAAGCTATGCCTCACATATGTGTCTCTACAGAAATGCAAATCAAAACAAGATACCACCACACACCTATTGTAATGGCCAAAATCCAAACACTGAAAAGCCCAAGTGCTAACGAGGATATGGAACAAAAGAAACTCTGATTCATCTGCTGGTGAGAATGCAAAATGGCACAGCCACTTTGCAAGCCAGTGTGGCAGTTGCTTACAAAACTGAAAATAGCCTTTCTATATGATCCAGCAATCACATTCCTCAGTATTTAACCAAGCAAACTGAAAACTTTTATCTACACCAAAAACTTACACACAGACAGTACAGCAGCTTTGCTCGTAATTACAAAAACTTGGGAGTAGCCAAGATATCCTTCAGTAAATGAACAAATAAACAAACTGCAGTACATCCAGACAATGGAATATTATTCAGTGCTGAGAAGAAATGAGCTATCAAGCTATAGAAAGATATGGAGGAGCCCTAAATGCATATCAGTAAGTGAAAAAAAGTCAATCTGAAAAAGGCTACATAATGTATGATTTCAACTATGTGACATTCTTGGAAATGCAAAACTATGAAGAGAATAAAAAGGTCAGGGGTTACCAGGGTTTAGGGAAGGAGCAGAGATAAATAGGAGGAACACTGAGGATTTTTAGGGCCATAAAACTATTGTGTATGTTACCGAAATGATGAGTACAGGCCATTTATTCATTTGTCCCTTTCCCTCTCCAGGAACCATTATACTGAAATTGTTAGTGTATATATTCCTAGTAAATATTTTAATAGTATTACTACTAAGATCATTAAAAATGATAGAGTATGAGTTGTGTTTTTAAAATAACCATAAATGGTATGATGCAGTAGCTCAGCATTCATTGGGAGTCTCCATTCTTTAAACATACGCACGTGTATGTACGTACACACAGAGACATGCACACACTCAGGATTTGAATAGCTGGGGGCATAGTGGCTCTGTGCTTTTAGACACTTGGACATATGCTTTGAAAAGGTGTCCTTACACAATGCCAGTGAACACGACATCCCACGGGAATGTAACACACGAGAGTTCATGATCGTGCCCGCAGCACAGAGACCAGGACCTGGCACAAAGCAGGTGCCCCATAAACATCAGGAACATGAACGACAGAACACTTTGGTCTCTTCAAATACTCCGTGAGATGGGTACTGACCTTCCCGTTGGAGCAGCAGCTCAGAGCATGAAAGCTGTCACCTCCAATCCCCGGCTGGGAAGAGGCAGCGCAGGATGAAAGCCGCACACTCAGCCTCCAGCGCTCAGAAGCTTCTTCCCTGTCCCCACACTGAGTAACTGAGTCTAGTCCTGACTTTGAGGTGTCAGGGGATGGTCATCTCCAGGCACGTCTTATCCAGCTCTGCACCCTCTGCAGAAGGCTAGGTGAAGGGTGGGTTCCACTCCCAAGAAGGAGGGTGCATTTGCAGGCCTGAGGGAAAAGAAAGTACAGCCTGCTACAGGTAAATATAAGAAGAGGACTGCGTCCTTGGGTCTGGCACTGATGTGGGTGGGGAGGGAAGAGGGGGGGCTGTGGCAGAAAAGTCTCTTGTCTTGGCAAACAAGTACTTAGAGAGCAGGCTGGTGGCTCAAGTGGTTTGTTGTTGTTTGAGGGGCACCGGCATTAAAGAATGAAGCAGTCAGTCACTCAGCAAGTGCTGGCTCAGGGCAGATTCACACGCGCGCACACACCAAACACACCTTCATGTACTCACCCCCTGCACGCTCACAGCCTCTCTCTCTCTCTCATCACCTTCAGCACACATGGTTTGGCTTTACTTTTCCCATTCTATTACATGTTCGCTGAATGGATGGAGAATGGCTTGTGATTTTGAGAGCGTTTCCCAGATGTCTTGGCATTGTGCTAAAGCCTTGGCTTCTTCTCCAACCCCCAGAACAGCATCTCTGAATTAAAAGCCAGTATTAGGGACTGCGTATTTGTGTCCCCTCCCAGCCCAGAATTTATATGCTGAAGCCCTCACTCCCACTGTGATAGCATTTGGAGACGGAGCCTTTGGGAGGTAATAGGGTTCAAGTTAGGGCATAAGGATGGGGCCCTCATGATGGAATTAGTGGCCTTAAAAGAAGAAGATAGAAAGAAACTGAGAAAAGCTCATACGGGCACAGCAACAAGTGAGCCCTTTACAGGCCAGGAAGTGGACTCTCACCTGAAACTGAATGTGCTGGTACCGTGATCTTGGCCTTCCCAGGGCCCAGAACTATGAGAAATAAAGGTGTGCTGTGCAAGCCCCCCAGTCTATGGAATTCTGTAATGAAGGCTGAGCCAATCATGGCAGCCAAGATCCTCAAACCATAGCTCACAGGACCCTGCACTGTCCTGCCCTCCTCCCTCTTTCTGATCACTGCCCTGACTTCTCTTCCTTGGCTCACTTTCACCAGCCACCCTGGTCTTCTGGGTATTCCCTGAGTGCACAGAGCACTTCTACCCATTCTGCCAGGTTTAGAAGTGGTAAAATCCTCCATGGTAAAGGTCTTTATGTCCTTCAAGCCTTTATTCAAAAGTCACCTCCTCAATGAGGTTGATCTTGAAAATGATTTAAAAGTTAAATTCATTTCCCCCTAGCCAGAACTTTCCATTCCTCTTACATGTTCTACTTTTTAATTTTTTCCCACATGCCCTTATCACTCTAACATATATTCCGTATTTATTAGGTTTGTTGTTGATTGCCTGTTATCTTCTGCAAGAACGTAAGCTCCAGAAGAACAGAGATAGTTGTCTGTTTTGTTTGCTGTTGAACCCCAAGTGCCCGGGACTATGCCTGGCACACAGATTCTGCTCAATACATATTGTTTGAGGGAGGAATGACCCTCTTCACCCCTGGTGAAATAGCCTGCCTGCCAAGGAGACCCTGCCATACCAGGATTAGCCAGCAGATGGCAGTCGATGAACGCCAGAGACCGCTGGGAGCCTCTACTTTGAACTCAAGGTTCCTCCCAATTAAGGCTAAGATAAGACAGGAGGGAAAAAAAAAATCAAGTTCAACTTCACTCTTCTTGCAGACTTGCATTCGTGAGAAAGAGCTTGGATGTAGGAGGTGAGCTGCGGAGCTGATAAAGCCTTTATCTAGTACAACAGGCTGTTTACCCACAATTCAGGGGCGAGAAAATGAAAACAGCTGTTAAGAAGAACTGAGGTCAGGGTGTTCCCACGGTGGGAAAAGGGGGTGAAGAAGGCCTGTGGCCATGGATCTGCATCACTCCTGCAAATGTTGGAGAAGTGACATTTGGCCACTATCACGGAGGGGAAGAAGCCACACTAGGAACTAATGCATCGCCTGCGGGGTGAAAGTTCCCTGTCCTCCTCTGAACAGGCTGGAAGACGCTCTGTTTCAAGGATCTCAAGTCTCCCACTGCAACACTGTCCGCTGGGCTCCAGCCCAACCACCCGCGTCCCCAGCGCTTCAGTTACCTGTGCCGTCAGGCTATTGAGTTGCAGCTGTAACGAACCCTTCGGAGCCACCTCCAGGGGAACCTGCCTTAGATCAAAGTTGGCATTTGAGTGTGCCAGGCGAGGGGAGCTCCGGGGCAGATGCAGCTCGCCAATCTGAACCTACTGACCCAGAACTACCCAAGCCGGCTGGTCAACCCGGACACCGCTTCAGTGACGACAGCAGCTAGCGTCTATTGTGTGCTTCCTGCGAACCGGGCACAGGCTGAGCACGTCGCGGGCATTATTTCATCAATCCTCAGAGCAACTACCTGAAGCCCACGCTTTTCTTGTCCCCATCTCACAGAGGACATGGAGGTTGGAGAGCCATCGCCCGAGGGAGGGAGGAATCTGCTGATCGCACCATGGACCCTCCTGTACCTCAGAGATCACTTAGTCCAGGGCCTTCTGTGCTCGGATGGAGAAGCAGAGGCCCAGAGATGGGCCTAAGTTTATGCAGAGAGCTGAACAGCCCACCCAAGCGCTATGCACTAAGAATCATCCAGCACCCTAACATTCCTGGGGAGTGTCGGGAAGTCATCCTATCATCCAACCCCTGAGCCACACATAGGCTTTTACTTTGCTTTCCCAGATTCCAAATTTGCTGCCGTCCTTGCTAGCCCTCAACGCTTCTGCATAAGAGCTTGTCAAAAACAACAGCACATCTCACATCTCTTGTTTTTGGAGTTTCATCCAACAGGAGACCTTTCAGTTGGGATCATTGACCTCTCGTGATGTGAATTTGAACTTCTGCAGTGCATTAGCTGGTGTCCGTGGTCAAGCTGCTCAGCCTCTGAGCTGGTTTGTTCCTCAGTAGAGTGGGAACAACAGCATTCACAGAAGGGAGTATGAAATTCCAGGTCCACACTGTCCAACACAAATATAATGGGAGCCATGAATGCAAGCCACGTATGTAATTTAGTTTCCTAGCAGTCACATTAAAACAAGGTAAAGGGCCCTGGCTGGTGGCACAGTGGATAAAGCGCCAGCCTGTGAACCCAAAGGTCACCGTGTTCGATTCCCCAGCCAGGGCACATAGCCAGGTTGCAAGCCAGGTCCCCAGCCAGGTCTGTAGCTGGAGGCAGGTGAAAGGCAACCATACATTGATGTCCCTCTCCCTCCCTGCCTCTCTCCCTTTCCTGCTCTTTAAAAATAATAAATAAACATTTTAAAAAGAAATAACTTTAAAAAATAAAATAAAACAAGGTAAAGGAACTAGATGAGCCAAAGCATTTGACATGCATGCACCATCATCATTGTTCATAGTTTGTTTCATTTAACCAGCATGTTCAAAATATTATCATTTTAATATCAAAGTAATATGCAGTGATTAATGGGATACTTCACAGTCGATTTTCATACAAGCCTTCATCCTCTGGCGTGTATTTTGCGTGAACAGCCCATCTCAGTTTGGAGTAGCCACCTTTCAAATGCTCAGTCACCACACGTGGCCAAGTGTCTACTGTATTGGGCAGCACATTCTCAGCTCTGATACACATTCTGAGCTCATGGCCCTGTGACCTAAGAGCCTGTGCATATCCACTTTGTCTGGGGCATGCCATCTTCACGGCAGATAACCTGTTGGCACCTGACAGGTCTGGAGGGCTTGAGTTTGGACTTAGCATGGGGAGGTGATCAATCCTGGACCCTTCCTGCTCTGAGCTGGTCACAAGTGCCTTTGAACACCTTCCCTCCCCTCAGCCATTCCCTCCAGCATCACAAAAGGGATGCTTACATCCTCTGCAAATATTTGGGTCCATTTGTCTTTGGTGCCATACAACAGACTGAGATCTAATGAACATGAAGAGTGAGAATGGGGTGAGGTCATAGGAGAGCAGGAGACGCTATGTCCTCCCTGCCCTGTGGGGTCCTGGGGTCAGGGATGGGCCTGGTCACCGTGGCACCTGGGTGTTGTCCGGGCTTTCCAGTTAGTTAATTTGACAAATTCAAAACGCAGTATTAATGTAACTCTATGCTGCTGGAGAACAAAAGTCTGAGATATTTTGGTAAGTGAAAGAAGCAAAGAGCAAACTATTAGGAGCCAGTGTGGCCCATGAACGGCTGGCTTACATTTGGAAGGCTGCAAAAGTGACTGGTACAGGTGACTTGGAAGGGGACCGGAGTCAGGCATGCAAGAGGCTGAACATTCACGATCTAGCCCCTTTCATATTCACATGGTATGAGGAGTGTGTATGATTGCTTTTCTTCTGTTTTGAGTACACAGGATATTTTCAATTAAAAAATAAACTTATTAAAATATCCACAAAGGGATGCGTGGTCATTGAAGATCATTTCCAAACCTTGAAGGAAGGGCGCGAACATGCTGTCATCTCATTGCTGGCTGTTTGAGGACCTGAGGTCTGTACCTGGGGAGATAGATGGTCTGCTCTGAAATTAAATTTCCGTGGATCACCATGTAAGCATCTGTTGGGATTTAATTGGGTGAGAGGAAAAGACCAAAGGAGCTACTAATCCATGTGAACACACATGCATGCAATAAACAAAGCACCACACACGCACACATGCACACACTCTCATACCCTCAACAACCAAACCACTTCATACCCACGTACCAGCCGCTGAAGGGTTTTCGCCCAACACTGTGACCACATCCCAGTGCCCAAAATGTTTCACACCCACAAGCACATGTACCCCAAGAGCCAAAGTTCTTTACACACATGCCCCAACACGAGTAGACTTCACACACACACGTGGGCACATACCAAGTTTTCATCCTCCTACCAACCAAAGAACTTTATACACACACACCACACACAACCCCTCAATAATCAAAGCCCTTGCTAGACACAGTCCGACAACCAAAGTGTTCACCCACCCACTCACGCGGTCCCCAACAACCGAAGTACCTCACACACCCAAACGTTCTACTCCCCCGACCAAGGTGTTTCCTTCACTGTTTCCTACACTCTCCCATGGACCCTGCCAACCAGAACTCTCCCCCTCCACAAAAGGAACTCCCAGAGCCCTCGGGTTTGTTTGCTGCAGCAGCAGACACTTGAATATGAAGCCATCTGACTGCGACTTTCTTTTCAGATTAATGAGCAGAGAAAGATGGGGGGGGGGGGTGGCGGGAGAGAGCAATTACACTCAAATCTTTTCTCTGTTGATTAGGGATTCCTTCTCCAGCCTGCTTTGGTTCCAGCTAAATCTTTTTCTAATGAGATGTGGCTTATCCAGATCAGAGCGCTGAGAAAAAAGTTGCAATTAACTTTAAGAAGAAAGGAGTGAGAAAGAGAAGAAGGAGGTGGGGAGAGGAAACTGGGGGTGGGGGCAGGGAAAGGGCTGGGGCTGGCAGCGAGGAGGGCTGGGTGCATGTTGTAGGGAGGGCGAAAGGGCCTAAGGGCATCCGACCCTCTTAGGCTGCGGTCCCTGCTCCCAGGATTCCAGAGGTGAGGGAACGCCCATCACAATCTCTATGTCTGCCTGGGTCAGGCCTCCAGCCACTCCAGGCTCAAGTGCATGGCTGGGAGTGGTGGGTATGTGCTGGGCTCCGGTGCACACCTGACACCTGGCGGGGTTGGTGGGGAGAGGACCCTCTCAACTGTGCCTTCTACACCTGAGCGCTTCCTGCTGGCTTACTCCTCCAAAGACACGGGGCCCTTGACCACCCGCCAGGAACTTCCATGCCCCCCCGTGTCCAGTCTGCACTCAGTGATTTCTCAGGACTGCTGGGCTCAGCTCCCCGCGGGGCGGGCGACCAGAAAGGATGGTCCTGGAGCCCGCCAGGCAGATCCGCCAGGCAGGGCTGGGGTTTCCCTAACTCCCCTTCCAGTTCCCGTGGGCACGTGGGGTCCCGAGTTATCTCCATGTGGGCCACTTAGAAGGGAGAAGAGGGTCTGCGATGGAAAGAGACATTTCCTGTGGAAATGGTTGAAAGGCCTCAAGTTTCTAGAAGCAACGTAGGTTTACGTTCACTTACCTCTCTATCCACATGCTCAAGCTTGACTGAGAGGCACGTTCCTCTCCCTGGTGCTCAATGTCTTCATCTGTGAAGACAAATAAGGGGGTGGGGGCATCAAATCGCCAGGGTCTCTGCCAACCCTGCTGCTCTGAGATAGGGCGAAAGGCACAGCCTCCAGATGTCCTGATGTGAGTATTGACACCTATCCCCTGCTACCCATGCTCTGCTTTGCCCCTGCAGGACACTTACACATCCATGCCAATTTGTACCCACGTGGAGACCAGTTTTTATCCTGGATGGCAGTAACTACCCAGCAATGCCTAAGGGCAGCCTTCACACATCCTGAGGCTTGTGGCCCAGCGCTTGTGGTGGGGGTCTCAGATAATAAGACATCTGCATGCCAGCCGTGCCCAGGCTGGGGTCAGATGGAACTGGAGGACAGGGGTGGACTGCAGGCGTGGAGCAGGGCAAAGACTCCCTCCTCTCCCGTCACACGTACCAATACAAGCTCAAGGTGACCAGGCGGACCCTCCAAACTTTTTACCTCTTACTCTCTTGTCCACAGCACTTCCTGTTCTCCAGACACGTACCTCCCTGGGCACATTGGAAAGGATTTTCATTGAGCGGCTGGAGACTCAATGGAAAACATGAGTCTGGGGCCTCTGGACGTGGCCCCACCTAACGAGCCTGCTTGGCCCCCAGAAAAGGGCCCCTGAGTGTCGGTGGCCACCCAGAAACAGGGTCCCCTCAGTGGGATGTTTGGTGACCCCTTACCAAATAAGCCCTAGTGAAGACACCAGCCAAGGGACAGATGAGCGAAGCCCTTTTTTTTCTGTGTCTAAGTTCCAGGGAGGTCAACCTATTCCCCAACCTCAAGGCCCAGGAATTTCCTTAGCACCTGGTTCCCCAGGCCCCTGGTCAGCCCTCCTTCCTGCCTCGGCCTCTACCGTGGGAGCTTTTACAGACAACCTTGGCTTTCTCCTGTCTCCCTCTCTCTCCTGCTGTCGCCAGCCGAACGAGCATATGTGCTGCAAACGCTAGCTGGAGTGCTAAGTTAGACATTCTTCTGAAACGTATAGTAAGGTCAGATGAAGGGGGGGAAAACCAGAAAACAAAACAGAAACCCCCCGAAACAGAAATTGGACACAGGAGGGCAGATGTAGACTGAACAGGAAGTGCTGGCCTTAGGCTAAATGAAACAGCTGTCACCATTGTTCGGGGCTGAAAACTGCCTTTGCAAACTCCACGTTGTCCTGGCTCAGAAAGCAGATGTTAATAATTACAGCACATGAAACGAAGGGCACAGGATTAGGCAAGTGACGAAAAAGAAATGGTACCGGTAGATTTATAACTCGCTCAGGCAAACCTGTTTGGGCTGGTGGGGGTGGGCAGGGTGGCCTTTGCTGCAAATGATCCCCACCCGCCCTGCAAATCTCCTTCCTCGTTTGGCATGTTGGCTTCCGGGATTGTCTCAGAATTGGGGGATTGTGTAGATCGTTTTAGGGTGGTGGGTGGTGGAGGCCTGTCCTTGCTGCCTTTCTGGGGATCCCAGGCCTAGAGGGCCACAGCCCATGGCTGTTGATCAAAAGGAAAAAGACAAAATTTCCAATCCCGACGCACGTACCCGAAGGGGATGGCTGAACAAACTAATCCTGGGATGGGGTGGTTTGCCGGTAAACAGGGGCTCACGGATGCCAAGCTGGGCAGCCTTCCTTGGAGCTCTGGCTTTATCGAAGGGCTCACATCAAAAATCCACAAACCCAAGTTCTCTGCGGCTGAAACGGATTCACACTTTGAAGTCAGCCCGCCCCCAGCACTTTGGAAGAGGCGAGGGAGAGCTGGGAGAGCGTTGGAGCAGGGGAAGAGAGTCCGGCCCGCAGGTTTCCGGGGCTGAGAACAGAAATGGGAGGGTGAGAGAGTCTTCACATGTTTTCTGGGCCTTTCTGGTGCCAATTCCGCGGGAGCCAGCGTTGCGAAAGGCGAAGGCGAACAGCACAGGCTCCTCGCGCCCCCCCAAACCCTCCCATCCCACTGCCCCCTCGAAAGGACGTCTCCAGGAAAGGTTAGAAAGAAGGTAAGCCATGTGTTTGCCATCTTTACGCCTGATATGGAAACCATATGCTTAAATACACTCGCAAACATACTTAATATAACACTCTTTTATTAAATGTGGTTTTATAAAAGCTCTCCCCAGCCAGGGCACCTTTGCTGCGCTGGAGGCTGGAACTTGGCGAAATAATCTTCCCGCTGTTCCATCTATTGATACACATTTTTTGAAAATGAGTCTCGGACCCTTGGAAAATAGACTGGTTCTGATTATTATTGCAAGCGGGAAGGGGCACACGAGGGCATCTTTTTTCCTCTGATAAATTAAAAGAACTGTAACGGGTGCTTTCTGCAACCTGTAAAAGGGCAGAGACATCTGTGATTCATTTAGCAGCTCCTTACAGAAGATTTATTTGATTAATTCGGTCAGAAGAGAGAGAATATGGATTTTCCCCCGCTCGGAGAGAAACAGACGCACTCACACGTGCACACAGGCACCCACCCATGGGTAGACATCTCAGGAATGAAAAATGACTAATCGTGTTATTGGAACGGGCCAACGCAGGGCCTGGTGGTGAGCAAGCTGGCTCCGGCCCTGTGGATGGGAGGGTTGATTTCAGAAGGGATTTCACATCCGTAGGCCTGATGTCACCCAGCAGTGGCCCTAGAGAGTAATCCGATGGATACTGGATTGCTTTTATGAGACACTGAGGTCTTCGGCCAGGCTCTGTGCTAAGCACTTTGCCTGCACTGTCTCATGGTCCCGTCACATTGACCCCTCTCGGAGGGGACAAAGACAGGGAGACCATACCATTCTCAGCAGGACTCTGCTCTACCTTCTTTTCCCCTTTTTTCCGATGGCAGTTGGCTTTCTCAGTCCTCCATGCCTAAACCAGGCGCACAGAGGCCATGTCTTGTGTTTGTCTCATTGGTGGGTGACCTTGGAAGGGAGTCCTCCCATTGGCTGTGCTCCCTGTCAACTTAGTGTTGACAGAGAAGGACTCTTCGGGGCTTATTTCTCGTCTCAACGAAAGCTCATCTCCTCCGGCCTTTGTTGTCTCTGATGCGAATGGTTCAGTGCTGCAAGCAGTTGTCTGTAGACCACTGTTAGTTCCTGGTGGGTTGGGAAGAGTTCTAGAAATAGGAGGTCTGTCCTGAAAGTATTGAGCCAATGTCAATGTAATTAAAACAGCCCCAATGCAACCCAGCAGATGATGAGAGTGGCTGGGTACTCTCTGGACAGGCCCCATAGGTCCTTGGAGAAGGCAAAGAAAACAGGGGTCAAGAGGAATCATAAAACTATACAAGATCTGAACCAAAGGGGACTTTGACCATCCACATCAAGAGTGGCAAATATGTGTCAAGGACATGAGCCACCACTGTCCTATGCTCAAAGCAGACATTGCTGATGGGTCTCGGCTGGCTGTTTCCCACCAACCCACAGAATACTTCCCCACACCGATCTCCAGGTGTCCTCTGTCCACAGGTGAGAATTAGGGTGTGAGTTGAAAGCTGTCTGCAGTCCCCTCCAGCAGAGGGTTCTGATTTGTGGCAGGAGACGCAGGCCCGGGGAGAAGTCAGCTGCAAAGCCAGGAGGAAGCCAATTTCCAGCATCCGCATCATCTCCCTCCCTGGGGTTTTTTGCATCCACCCCAGGGGTGCTGGTGGGAGCCAAGGTTCAGTGGGTCATAAACCTCTGCGCTTCGCTAGGTCTCTGTTCTCACCCCACCCTCCATCCCCCTAGAATGTCACAAAATCTGCTCTGGGGGCAGGAAGAAAGGCATCCCCTGGAAAGCTGCAGAAGATTGCAATCTCTTTGTTACTTTAAAATAATTCATCCTGAAACTGGGACAGAATGGGGCAGCCTGAACCCACACCATTTGACAAGATGAGGCCTAAGATTCTAGAAAGACGGGGGAGGCTTCACTTCGGAAATACTAGGAGCAGCGGACACTTCCCCCTCCAGCCGTTTCCTGTGCCACCTCCCTTGCTGGACCACAGGACATTTCTAGAACCAGGACTCAGTCTGGAGATACTGAGTGCTCGCCTTGGTGGTGGTGGGCTGTCCCCTGTCCTGACATTTCAGCTAGCCGGACTTCTCTGTGGGACAACTAACTAACAGGGTTTTGTGGAAGAAAAGAGGGGTCTCCAAATTCAAAAGCCCCTCCAGGGCCCCTTTTCTGGCAGTCCTTCCTAGGACCTGACCTTAAACGTTGCTATGCCTGGTGTGGCCCCAAGGGGATTTTGGGCCTCACTACCCAGTTGTGCTGAATGTCTGGCTGGCAGCAACTCGCTTTGCTGCAGAAGCTAAACTGAGGACCAGCGCGGGTTCAGAGAAGCAGAGAGTGAGTCTGAGATGCTGCACATTTGGAAGGGAGGCAGTCATGGCACGCTGAGTTTCTGAGACCGGTCGCTACCCCGTTTAGCAAGGCTGCCTGTCAGTCTTCCGGGGACCTGCTTAAGGACTTGGTAAGGTTTGGGTGTAACGGGCGTCTCAGCAATTGGGTTGCTCCTAGGTGTTCCTGTGATGTTTGAGGTGGCTCGAAAACACACTCTGTTTGAACATGCCTTCTGCAACCTTGTTTACACTATGAATTACAAATTCACCGTGAAGAAAAGTTTGCTAACCGAATCCTATATTCTAGCCCAGCCCAGCCTCTTGAAAAGATCACAAATATTGAATTAGCGAGGTCCCAAATAATGAGGATTTTACAGGCCAGAATGACACTCTTCGAAGGGGTTTGTTGACCAAACATCATTTGTTGAACAAGGTGTTTGTACTGTGGAAGTAGTTTTCCGGGATGTTCACAATGAAGGGGCTGATTGGAGGAGCTGGAGAAGCAGCCCAGTTTGGGAGGGGGGCAGGCATTGAAGATGGGAAGCTCTCAGGTACCATTTTTGGTACCACTTAGGGTTAAATGAGCAGGCTGGGGCATGCTTGCCCCCGAAGACCCTTATCAAAGGAGGAATCTTGAGCCACTGTGAGTTACAAGCAAACTCAGTGGCCAAGCAGGTATTCACTCACCGAGTGACCTTGGGCAAGTTTCCTTCTGTGGGAAATAGAAGTCATAATAACACACCTCATAAGGTTGTTGTGAGGAGTCAGTGAGATAAGGCACAAAGAACAGGGACTGCTTTCAAGACAACATGGTCTCCCAAATGGGTGAATGGGGAAACAAAAAGTGGTATGTCCCTACAGGGAATACAATTCAGTCCTACAAAGAAATGCAGTACCGGGGATAGGAGGGGAGAGGGATGTAAATGCTGATGACTTGACTGGGGGTGGTGAACACACAGTACAGTGCACAGGTGATGTGTTGCAGAACTGTGCACCTGAAATCTGTAGGATTTTGTAGAACATTGTGCTAAGTGCAAGAAGCCAGACACATATTATCTTGTTCCGTTTATACGAAATTCCTTGAATAAGCATGTTCTATAGAGCTAGAAAAGTGGATTAATAATTGCTTAGGGCTACAGAGGGAGAGAGGGTAGGGGGTATGAGTTAAAAGGGTACGGGCTTCCTTTATGAGGTAATGACAATGGTCTAAAATTGATGTGGCAAAGACGGTGAACATACTGGAAACCATTGAATTGTCTGCTGTAAATGGATGAATTGTACCTTTTGTGAATTATATTTCTGTAATGCCACTCAAAAAAGAAAATGACTTCTGTTTTTAAGTGAGCATGGTTGCCACAGAGGAGATGGGACCTATGACAACTGGAGAATCCTAGTCCCACCTAGAAAAATTCAAACTAAAAAAACAGGAAAGAAAGAAAGGAATAAACCATGCCCCAGGGGCCAGACTCACCTGTTTCCCCATCTGCTAGAAAAAATAGAAGTTCCTGCTTCAAAGGGTGATAGAAACAACTTAGCCCAGAGTCTGGCACATCCAAGGTGAGCACTTAGGAGGCAGCAGTGGGTCTCAGGATGCTATGCAGGACAGACAGTGACAAATGTCCTCACCCAACCTTCGTATATTCCCTGACTTTTTCTTCTTCTGTGACAATACATCACACCCTTTGCCCATCTCCCCCTTGGACCGTCTTTTGTCTTATTGGTTTGTAGGTACCTTTACCCTGCATGTTCCCATGCCCAGCTCCTTCTGCCATTGCAACAGCTGAACGTGGGGGACAGTTCTTCCTTTTGGTTTCTGCCTGGAAAAGTACTGGCCTCCCCAGTATGAGTGGCAAGATTGAGAAGGTACAGTTCAGGGACCCCAGGAACAACAAAGAGGGGACATGTTAGAGATGCCTGGGAGAGGAGAGGGGGCTGCTTTAGCCTGAGTGGTCAGGGAGGGCTTCTCAGAGGAGGTGACCCAGAACTAAGAACTAACCAAGAGATGACCAGTAGGTAAAATTAAAGAAACATTGTGGGATCTTTAGGCCTAAGTAACCTTTTTTTTAGCACCACAAGTGGGGACACGGGTGATATGGCTTGTCTTGGAGAACCTGGGTTCCCTGAACAATGCGTTTCCCCAGCAGGTACCACTCTGTCTCCATTAGTGTCCCTTCTGTGCTTTTATGGACCTAGAGTTGAACGTGCTAAGTGTTGAGCCACCATAACAGACCAAGCCAGGAGTTAGCCACACCCACGCAGAAAGGTGAACACAGCAACACCAGAGAGCTCCGATGTGTACACAGTGTCCTGAGATGCTACGTATACGGAGGAACTGAAAAGATCCCCTGAGGAGAGGTCACTGCGGCGAGGCTGGGAGATTCAATTCCTTTTTATCGATAGATGACTTCTCAGCCCCCAGTTCCAGGCATGGGGACCTAGGAAAGGGAGGAGACCTTCTGTCTCATACCTCAGCCTGGGGGTGGCTCAGACCTTCAAAGAAGCACTGGAGGTGCATGGGTGCAGCCACAGGAGCAAGAGGAGACCAGCTTCACCCCTGCTTATTTCTGTTCCTTGCTGCTCTGCAATCCCACCCCCAACGTGCAGCCTTTGATCTCAGTCCCACTGAGCTTGGCCTGGTTCGAGGTCCCCTGCTGGGAGGCCCCAGGCTGCCCCCTTCCCTGTATCACAGCTAGGATCTGGCCTCCTGCCTGCTGAGCTGTGGCAGCAGGATCCCTCAGGACCCAGAGGGGGGTAACAAAGGAAAAAGGTAACTTTGGGCCAGACTGGGGAGGGCTTTGCAGGCCAAGGGCAGCTAGTCAGGTGCACTTCGATGGGTAACGAGTGCCGTCTCATCCCTGGCCATCGGGTGGCGCCTGAGCTCTAAAAAGGGCAGTTGTAGGTAGCGATCAGGTGTTCAGGTGGGACCTTTTCACGCTGCAGAGAAGCCATTTTCTCCCTGGGTAACCGGAACCACTGTGTGCCTCAGTTTGCTCGTCTGTGAAATGGACTTAAAAGATTAACCCACTTCCTGGGGTTGTTACGAGGATTAAATGAGAAAGTATATGTGCAAGTGCCTGGCTCATTGTAGTTACCATGAAGTCTCAGCTGACTTTGGGAGGAATCAGCCAGTGCTTTGGATGCACAGCCGTAAGGGTTCTTGGAGCCTCTTTTCTGCCTTCTGCATAGAGCAGTCTAACTCCCACCTGCCTGCATCCTTGTTCTCCTTCCTCCCGTGGCTCCCACCCTGGCTAACAACCCCTGAGGGACTGTCACAGGATCTTCCTTCACCTTCCCCACCCGGCCCATTCCTGCCCTGACTTTTCCTGCTCCACGCTGTCCAATGGATCTTCCAGCCCTGCCCTGAGTTCTCCATGGCTCCCATGGCTACAGAAGAAATAGCAACCTCCTCAGCTTTTCATTTAAGACCCTTGGCAATCTGACCTTTCCTTCACTCTCAGCCGTAGGTGGATCTGGGAAGTTCAAGCCCGAGTTTGAATCTGGGCTCCCCAGCACCTGAGCTGTGAACCCTTGGGCAATGTATACAGCTTCCATGTACCCTGGTTTTCTTATGTATGAAATAGAAATAATTATACCTGCCTTATCGGCTTCACAGGGGTGTTTGGAGACCAGATGAGTGGAGATGTGTGTGCTGTTGGTACCTGGAGAGTGACTTGCTGTTTTGGGACCACACAGTGGCTTCCTTTCTCCGCACCTCTGTCTCGTCATTCCCTCTGCCGGACTGACTTGTCACCTTCATTGTCCAAGTGGGTACATCATTCAGAGCTCAGGGCAAATGCCATGTCCTCTGGGCCCTCATTACCCACCTGAAATGGTCTCTTCCTCTCACGTTTCCTATGTCATGGTGCTCACACCTCTCTCACACTCAGGAGTTGACTTCCTGTGTCTGCCTTCCCTCCTGCCACTGGGAGCCCCTGGAGGGCAGGACTGCGCGCCATCAGCTTGGGTGCCCCCATAGACCTGAAGCCCGGCACCCACAACAGGTGCCTGACGAGCACCTATTAAAGGGAGAGTGGCTGTGCGGGTGAATGAATGAACATGGGTAGAGCAATGGTCCCCTGAAACCAAAGAGAGATGGGCCTGATCCCCACCTGGGGCCTGTCATATGGCCCTCGATGACTTCGCCACTGCTCACATGCGACCCCGATTTTCACAAACACGAGGGACCCAGAATCAGTACCTAGGAAGACTTAGGGGCAGAAATCTGATTGGAGGTTGCGGGAAAGCACACGTGGTCTATAGCCCCCTCATTGCGGGTGAGGGTGCAGGTGAGGCGCGGGCTCATCTCTGGACTCAGCTGGGGTGTGCGGGTGAGTCGGTGCCAAACCTGACTTTTTGGGGGTGGTTTCCAAAGTGCTTTCCTGGGGGAGCAGAGTGGGGTTGCATGGGAGCTGGGGACATGACTCCTGGTGACTTATGTCCCCCACACAGGAGCACCTGATTTATTATCAGGGACGGAAACAAGGGAAAGAACAAAGGGCCCTGGGGACATTTGTGACCCAGCTGCTCCCTCTCCGTATTGAGCCAAGGCACTGCTCTCCCAGTTCTCAGCGCCCTGCCTCGAACCCAACCCCCCCATTGCAGTCCGGGGCCACACATTCCCCCCGCAGCGCCGAATCCTAAGTATGTTAATGCCTAATGTCTATCTCCGTCTGGATTTTTGTTTTATCATGAGGCCACGGGAAAGTTCTTCTGGTATCTCTTTGAAACAGATGTCCGCCAAAGCTTCCAGCACACAGATCAAGGGCAGGTCAAGGCCTTTGAGATGGGTCTGAACGTCCCCTTAACATGGTTCAAGCTAATACCAAAATATACCTTGAGTCATTACCTTGTTTTTATAAGAAGCTCTGGGCCACATGTTGGGGAACTAATTAAGCATACAAATCAAGCCCTAAGATCAGGTGGAGCGCTGTTTAAATATCTTAACCTTTTATGATGATCTTAATTTAGAGAAAATTTAAAACACATTCAGAAGTCTTAGAAAATGAACTAAGTAGGAATTTACTGGTCGGGTTCTTTTCTTGATGTTGGGATCAGTTCTTTATAAGCCGAGCCCGGATTGCTGGGGAAACCCTCCGTGCTCACAATTGCCCAGGAAATGTAGGTATTTGTTGGCCTGGGAAGCTGGGAAGGGGCCACACCCATGGCTTCTCCTCACCCGAAACCCCACTGTTCCCCACGTCACAGCCCAGATGTTTTCCATGTGCCCAAAGGAAGAGGGGAGAAAAGAGCAGACTCCAAACCTGCAAGTTTTGTCTTCTTTTTTAATAAAATAAATGAAGTATGAAATGAACGGATGTGAAATAATTTTACAGCCCCATCGTTGTAGGGGACACCGTGGAGGGGAGTTCAGGATGGGGGCTGAGAAGTAAATGGGGCAGGTCTGGCTCCACACTGGTGTCACAGGTGACCAAGAGAGAAGGTGGAGCTCACAGGCTGTCCTTCTCTTCCAGCCCAGGGCGGCTCTGGTGGTGGAATGTGGGACTATGGTCAGTGGTCTAGCTATGTCTTCTCACCTACTTCAGGTAGGTGATGCTTGAACTGCAAGGTATGTTAAAGTCTGTATGCTTATCATATCTGATCGACTCCTTACAAGGTCTTGGAGTCTTTCAGCTGTTCGTTCAGTCCATGTTTATTGAGCACCTGGGTGCCAGGTTGCGTTCTGGGCACTGGGGAGTCAGTGAGCAAAAAGGGCAGTCTTAACCAGGACATTAAACCGCCTCTAACGCAGACTAAATTCGTCTCAGAAACACTTTTTCTTAATGAGTTTGGAACCATTAAATCTTTGGAATGGGGTTGCAGGTAAAATACAGGATGCCTCGTTAAATTTTAATTTCAGAGAAGCAACCAATACTTGTTTACCCTCAACATACCCCCATAGGTTACAAGAAACATACTTATAATATTTGTTGTTTATCCGAAGTTCAAATGTAACTGGGTATCCTGTATCTTTATTTGATAAATCTTGCAACCCTACTTTAACAAAAAGATATAAATCCATGGGGGGTGATGTCTCAATCTGGGTGTTACGTACTGATTTCGGAGGAAGGCAACCCTCTCTAACCTTGTACCAGGCCTCTTTACCTATGTTATTTTATTTGGATTTCACCATAAAACTCTGTGAAGTAGGTTCTATTATCATCCCCACGTGGCTTATAAGCACATGGAAACTCAGAGAGGTTGAGTGACTTGCCCAAGGTCGCCCAGCCTGGGCTTTTTCCATGGCACCCCAATGCCACACTGATGAGTATCTGCAGAAATCTTATTTTCCTAGCTTGCCTTGGCTCCCCTCAGCATCTTCCCCCATTTTCCACTCACATACAAGGAAAGATTCACTCCCATTAGAGCCATGTCACTGCTATAATGAAAGCCACCACCCAGGCCCAGGTCTGTCAAACCCTAATGAGAATGGTTCCGATTATGCAAAGAGCAACCTCGTGGTTATTCTAATGTTACAAGTAAATATAAAACATTTAGAAATACTTGGCTTGGGATGGTTTTTTCAAGTACAGATGTCTGACTCTCTGCCAGTTTATTATTAAAAATGCTACAGTGGTTTGGGCACAAAGATCACTGTAAAAATAAAAGCTGATGCACTCCGAGCGCTCGCTTTGACTTGGCGGAAAAAGTCCGCAACCAGGAGGACAGAGCTGATGGTGGCTGATGGTGGCTGTGAAGTCGGGACCCCAACATTCAGAGCTCAGTCGCTGCCCTACTCACAAACCTGCAGGTGCTTCCCATGGCCCCTCAAATCCCCTTTGCCTCACTTACTTGCGTCTACAACTGTCTGTAAGTTTACACGTGCTGCGTCCTGCTCAGCTCTTCATGTGTTTGGCTCCTCCTAGGTTCTGTCCTTCAGGGCATCCCAACCAGCTTCCCCCATGTGGCTGCCCCCCTGCCTCCTGCCCTCCCTCTATTCTCCCGAGTTCCCTTAGAACTCTCAGAAATCATCTGGTTAACTCTTTCTTTCTCACCAGAAAGTAAACCCCAAGAAGACAGGAACTCCACGTGCGCTGTTCCCCCATTTCTGTCCCCAGCGCACATGGCAATGTTAAACACACACATAGTAGTTGCTCAATAAATCTCTGGTGAACGTAAACGAATGAATTTACCAAAGCATCCGAAGTCTTACATTGTGCAGTCCATTCTGGGTCCACGGGCCACTTTCATCAACTCATGGAAAACACTGGAATGTGAAGCATCACCTGTGAGCAATGGTTTTGAGGCCAGTAGGAGCTCCCAGGACAGTGCACCAACCTTAGCATCGGAAACCACCTTGATTTGTGATACAGCATTTGCCTATAGACGAAGGAGAAGTGTAAAAGAGAAAAGAAGAGTAAGGGGATTCAGATGCACTGCCATAAATATTGTCACCCTAACAATCTTCCTATTCCAGGCAAATGTATTGATGTGGCCTGAATATTGGGGTGCAGGGTTGGGGGGGTGTGGGAAACGAAGCATTCCTTGGAAGCTCGGCCTTAGCTCGGCCTTCAAGGCTCTCCACACACTTGGTTTAATCTTCCTCAATTTCCTCTCATGTGTCTCTTTACGCAGCCTGCATTCCACGAGTCCTGAATCATTTCTGCTGCCCGCACTTCCTGAATGCTTTCCCACGCCTGCTCCTTTACTCTCTCTGTGTCCTTGACCTGGAATGGCCTTTCCCTGTCTGTGCAGACCCAAAGCCTAATCATTACTCAGGTCCTGATTCAAAGATCATTGTCTTCTTAATCTTTGAGTATTTGACCTATACCTGACAGTGACCCTCCCTCTCCAAAATATCTGGGCCATTTTTTTCTTTCTTTCTTTCTTTCTTTTTTTAATTTTCTTTTTTCATTAAAATTTTAAAAAGATTTTATTTATTATTTTTAGAGAGAGGGGAAGGGAGAGAGTCAGAGAGGGAGAGAGACATCAATGTACGGTTGCCTTTCACCTGCCTCCAGCTATGGACCTGGCTGGAGACCTGGCTTGTAGCCTGGTTATGTGCCCTGGCTGGGAATCGAACCAGTGACCTTTGGGTTCTCGGGCTGGTGCCTTATCCACTGTGCCACCAGCCACGGCCCAATTGTTTCTTTTTCTTATCACACTTTGCTTGATGTCAAGCCTGAGTTCAAGCTCCTATAGGGCAGGAGCCGTGCCTTATTTTTCTGTCCTCCGCTGGCCTGGTCCCGCCGTTTTTGTGATAACTGAATTAATGACATTTCTTGGGCACACATAGCCTTATGCTGTTGGCAGGGGGCCATCATGGGGTGGTGCCAGGATGCTATGGCTGATGGGGGACTGTAACGGTACCTTCCCCTTTCCCAACATGAGGGGGAGTAGTGATGCCACTTAGGGCATGTCTGCAGGACTTCTGTGTCCAGATAAAAGGTCCAGAAAATCTACTCAACTTTCTCTTTTCCTTTCAGGTGGTTTCCTTTTGGGTGGCCAAACGCCTGATACAGCTGAATTCCTTGGTGCACTACAAACCTCTCCAGTTCCCAACTTTCCTGAATGTTTTCTTCCAACATTTCGTTCCAATCAAAAAATCCCTGAAGAGACTCAAGAGCCCACATGGAACACTTGAGTCCAGAGAACGGAGTGGAAACTGATACCCTGTTTTTGTCCAGCGAACGGGGTCAAACACATGGACACACAACCAGCGATCTCAGGTGGGGTATCAACAGAGGCTGTATGTCCCACCGGGTCCAAATTCACCTTTAAAAGGATGGTAACTGGTTTTGGAGAATTTCACACATACTAAGCCAAGGATCCTCCCTTTCTGCATGATCTAGGAGAACTAGAAATGTTCTGGGAGCAATGTGGCTTCAAAATGAAGCCCAATCCAAGCTTTTGATCTCTGTAGGGTGGGATGCACGCATGTGCAACCCCATGGAATCGCCAGGCTGCATTTAAACACTCCCCTCGCGTTCAGAATCCGGGTTTACAATTTTGCTTTGGGACACACACATCTTTTTGCATTTTCCTCATATACAACACATGGAGAGGTGAAGCGGGAGCCGGTGATTTTTCAAGGGGCTAACACCCAAGTACGGCCTTGGCAGCTTTGGGGCCATTGTCACATTTTCGACAACTGATCGCTGTTAGAGAGTGAACTAGTAAAAATGTTTCCCTGAACTCATTGTGAATTGCAACAGGAGGAAACACTCCATCACAGGAAAGTGACACTAATGTATTCTATTAGATTTTCTTATCATGTTAAAGAGCATATTAAAAGGAAATGTTTGGAGAAGGGATGCCATAATGTGGTATGATGGATTGAGAATTCCTAATTTGGAAAAAATGTGCTAAGACAACCATGATTGATGGGAGTGACCTACTTTATTTTATAAGAAAGTATGAGTTGCCTCAGGCTCATTGGTACACATATTTGGAAAAAGTTGTTTTTTTTCCACATTAAGTTTTTATTAACGTTTTCAAAAGAGCAGAAACGCCATAGAAGGATATAAGTTGTGACTTGTCAATGCAGATGTGTTTGCAGTCATTTGCTGCTTAGAAAAATGTATCCTCTCACTGGAAGGGATCCTGAGTTAGGAGTTTCTTGCCAAGAGAACACCTGACAGAGAGAAATATGACACCCTTTCCACCGATAAAAAATGACCGGGAAGAGCCTTTTCTTTTCTTTTTTTTTTTAAAGCACAAATAGATCTTTTGCTACTTGTGGGCATCAATCTCTTAAGAATGATAAACATTTCATGGAGTCCCCTGGCCACCTCCTGGCTGCAGAGAGCAGGTGATGGCGGCCGAGGTAACCACTTTGATTCTACGTTGGAAGTTGTGGCCCTGAGCTGAGGTGGCCCCTCCAGTGAAGCCACTGGGGCTGGAAGTGGCTGGGGTTTATTTGGGGACTATTCTGTTACCATTCATTCAAGTGATGTGGCCAATGAGTTTGAGAACTTAAGAAATGCTAATGATAATGCTTGTTGACGAACGTAAGATATGAAGAGGAAATAAGTATTAAAAAGTGGAGGTGGGAGAATAAATGGGCAGAAGCTGTTCGGACAGCAATTTGTTGACTTGTCCCCTAAAGACTTAGGTTTCTGCATGCTTTTGGACCCAGAAATTCCACTTATAGACATTTCTCCTAAAGAAATAACCACAAATGCTCGCACCAACTTAGGTAATAAGATGTTCGCTATATGTTTATAATACTAAAAAGTGGGCTCAACCTAAATTTCTGAAGTTAGGGATTGTTTAAACAAACCCATACATTTGTACTGTTGTTAGAATGATAATGTAACATGATAATGTGGAAAAGATTTATAGTTTTAGTAGGAAAATTAGGTTAGAAAACAGGATGCATCCTACAATGTTATTTGAATAGCTATATATTCATATGGTCCACTTCAGCAGATATTTTGTTATATATATAATAATACTCCTTTAAGTCTTTATAAATATATGTATAGATACTATATGCATACTTTTTCCCAAGTTGTTAAGAATGACAACTTCAAAAGTGTAGAACTTACAAATGTTGTTTGTTTTCTTTTGCACGTTTTCACTTTCTACAATAGACACACTTTAATTTGCTAATATGCAAGTGGTTATTAAATGGAAAATCTGAAAAACTCAGCTGATTACCTAATAAAAACAGTCAGAGAACTTAGAAAGAATCCCAGGTGCAAGCTAAATGGCTTTCTCATCCAATTGTAACAAATTGAATATATAAAATGAAAAGTTACTCCATTCACTATGCAAAAATGAAACAAGTGTAAGTTACTCCCCAAACTGAAAATGCAATGACTAATTCATGCAAGAAATATCTAGAACCTACTCAGATGCGAATATTACAGTATATGAAAAAAATACCTCAGCAAAGTAAATTCTTGCATTTCTCCTCGGGATGACTAAGTATCTGGAAGATTCGGTTCTCCTCTAAATTAGCTTATAGGCTTTATGCAAATCCAAAATAATTTCTGATTAGAACTGGAAAGTTGATTCTAAATATTATCTAAGAAAATAGATACATAAGAATTGGCCATTTTTACATAAAAAAGAACAACAAGAATGCATTTGCCCTCTTTTAAATGAGTAGTTAATCATTATGATAAGGTTGTAATATTACCAAATAGACTGATGAATAAAATATAATGTAAACTAGAATAAAATAGCTTCATGGGGAATAAGATGTATACATGGGGAGCTAATGTGTGATAAAGGTTATATTTCTCATGAGTGGAGAAAGACTGGATTATTCCATAAACTATTTGTAATGATTAGTTATCTATTTGAAGAAGAGAAGTAGATTTCCACCTCATGCTGTATTCACAGAAAAAAATTCAAGTGTGTTAAAGATACACACATTTTGAGAATTATGAAGGTTACAAAAGAATAAGAATTCTAGAATCGAGAAAGAGAAGGGCCTTTCTTGAGAAGTGACAAACTTCAGAATTTATAAAGGAAAAAAAACACCCACCAATTTTACCTGCTTAAGTATTTAAATCATCGGTATGGGAGAAACACGCTCTAAACAGATGACAAACTAGGGGGAAAATGTAACTTGTAAGACAAGCAATCAATTAAGGGCTTTACTATATAAAGGGCTATTTTAAGATTAAAACAAAACAAAACAAAAAGGCCATCATTCTAATAGAAAAATTGGGAAGATACAAGCAAGTTTTACACGTAACTACAAATAGCCATTAAACATACAGAAAAGAAAGATGCTCCACCTCACTAATAATCGGTTAAAAATTAGGAAAAGAAATTATTTTCCTTCTTAGCTTTCAACATTTTAAAACTGAGTAACACTATTCAACATATTGAGGATGTGAAGAAGTATTTTTGATTCAGCTATTTCATTTCAGGGATTTAACCTGCGGTAATAGTCACAACAGGCCGCAGTGGGTGCTGAAATACCACGCGGTAGGCGGAAGGAGGAAGCTTCTTGCACTGACAGAGGGAGCGTCCAAGAGACCATGTAGCTTCGTGATCCCAAGGTCTGTGTAGGAAGCATGTGCGGCTATTTGCACATTGAGAATTTTTACAGTGGACTGTTGATGGCGGTAGGATGGGGGAAGCATCTTCTCTGACTTTTTCCTCTTCTGTCACATTTACATGTTTTATGATCATGGGTGACTTTCATAATCATAAACAGTGCACATCTGACAGACGTGCCTGGAGAAGTGAGGTGACTTGCCCAAGGTTGACAGCACAGAAGGACCAAACACTCTGGGTCTCCTGATGCCTGTCAGGTTGTGACCACCCTCCCCCCAGGCACTCTTGGCTGGGAGGGGCCCACAAAGGAGGCAAAGGATTAATGGGTTTCAGGGTGGGGGCCGAACCTGCAGGACTGATGGGGCCTCCCCATCCCCATCTCCAGGGGCTGCCAGCCAGTATGTGTACCAGCGTGCCTACTTGCCTCCTGAGGGAAATCTTGGCGGGGAATCCACCCGCCCACTCTCAGTCCGGGGAAGCAAGTTTCCCTTGCTGGAGGTTGGCCTTGACCAAGGGCGCTGTGGAGTTTTCTGCATCAGGATGACCTTGCCCCCTGGCTCCTGACTCAGTGTCCAGCATGCCTGCATCTCTTCTAGCAGCCTTTGCTACTGGTTGGGCTGATTCTCTGGGGCCCCTGGGAAGGGCACAGAGCTGAGCATTCTCAGGGGCTATTGTTCTGCCCAGGAAAGACTTCTAACCCCTAAAGCCTTGATCTGTAAACTCTGCATCTGACTAATTCACACTATGCACCCACAGTTTAGCTAAGTGGCTGGCATATAGCAGGGCCTCCATAAAATTGGCCAAATCAGTGGATTGGCCATGAGGACCCAGGTGCCATCTCCAGTCCTTCTAGAGCTCACCTTGACCTGGAGCTATCCTCGTACCCACCCCCCAAATTCCTTTTTTCCTACTGTCACACGATGTGGGTTAGTCTCTAGGACCTGAAGCCACCCAGCCTGGCGAGGGGCTCTACCACCTGTACGGTCAGAGCAAAGGGGCTGGAGGCACAGAGACTTAGGATAAGGAGCTGCAGCCAAGCTGAGTGGAATCTGCATTCCTCCATTCTCAGGCCACCTTTCTCGAGGTTTCACCAGCTTCAACATCCCCAAGAATTTGACTCCACTCCTTGGGCCTGTTTTTGTGTCTCTGTCCCGGCACATAATAAGTGCAGGTGACCAAATGTGGGCTCCTCTTGCAACAACTTGCCGCAATAAAAAACAGAAGTCTAGAATTGGCAATCATGTTATAAGCCCTCTACAGCCCCTCCACTGGAGACCCAGAATCAGCAAGGACTTGTCTAGGGTCACACAGAGAGAGACAACAGAAGAGTTTCAGCCAGGATGCACAAGCTGGCTTTCAGAGGTCAGCCAAAGTGAAGGCCATTTCAGATGGTGTGGCTGAGGTACCCATCACATACCAGAACCCCTACATTGGCTCCAGCCAGAGCTCAATTAACTGCTGGGAGAGGCTTGATGCTCTCATAATGAAGTCATATCTATCCCCGAGATCCTGAGGCAACTTAACTGTGAAATAATTGCATGGGCCTCAGAACTGGGAGATCAAGGATTTCTATCCAACATCCCATGAGATGCTCTTAAAAAAAAAAAAAAAGTTTCACTATAAACTCCAGGTGGGGTGGGGAGAGGCAAGATTTCTGAGCCAGGACAGCGTGTTTTAATTCCACCTTTTATGGTTTGGCACCCTCTCCACTATGGGTCTATATCTCTCCATAGACATTAAAGAAGATTAAAAGAGTAACAATTGTCACATACTCATTTTGCCATAACTCAATTGTACCCACACGCATGTGCCTCCTTGCATGATTACCAAGCCATCCACCCATTCACTCTCCTCCCTGAAGCAGCCTCCCTTTCCAGAACTTTTCTCTGGCTCAGAGCTAAGGATGCATACGTAACTCTATGTTAGTGTGTGAATAAAAGACACAAGTCAGTAATGTTTATTTTGAACATTAATGGGATCGTATTATGTATCGTTCTGGCACTTGCTTTTTTTCTCCTTTTCACAAAGGCCTTAAAGATCTTCCCATGATAGTACATACAGAAAGCCACCTCCATTTGTTTAACAGCTATATAAGTTTCTGTAGGATGGAAGCATCGCAATTTTTTTTTTTTTTTTTGCATCCATTAAGGTACACTTAGATTATTTCCAATTTTGTAATATTACAAATAGTGGAGAGATGTGTGTATGTGTGTGTGTGTGTGTGTGTGTGTGTGTGTGTGTAGTCTTAAGCTTGCTGCCTCTTTCAAGTGGCTGATGGGTCTTTTTATTTATAACAGCAAAAGTCCTACTGAAGAATATCAGCCCCATGGTGACAGAGGTTTTGTCTGTGTGCTTCACGGTGGTGTGCCAGAGCAGGGCTTGCTCAGCCCAAGTGCAGAATAAGTATTTGCTGAATGACCACTTTATCAGCAAGGGCAGAACATGGCTGAAAATGATTTCAATGACTAATGCCTAGTCTCATGCCTGCACTCTACAAAGGGGTTTTAATACCCTGATTGCATTCTATCCTCAGAACAATTGTGCGAGGTTATTAGATCCTGCATTGTTATTGACCTTGATTTACTGATGAGAACAGCATCAGGAGAAAAAAAAAAACAAAACAAAACAGGAGATTTTATACCTGGGCACATGAAACAATAGTTATCTAGTTTCCTAATAGTCCTTGAAGGCAAGGATGATAATTCACCAAATTCTTTAACCCTGTTAATTGCAGGTCAATTGCAGATTTCCTTATAAATGGTAAACACACAATACTGGTTGAATGAATAAATGATCCCTGAATACTGCCAGTATGGGACTTTAAGTGGCTCTGTATTTTCGGGGGCACAGGGCCTCCTAACCTGCTCCACTTTTGGGACAGCAATCCAGCTGTCCTGAGCTAACGTCAGCATCTGGTGACTGGTGTGGGAAACAGCCTTTTCTCCTTCCCCAGGCTGGCGGTTCTGCTTCTTCCTCCCTCACTACTGGGTCAACGCCACCTGTGACAATCCTCCTCCTAGGTTTGCACATCTTCTTTCCTTTCCTCTTTGAAATGGCAAATCTTGCCCACCTCTCCTCCCTTCAAATAATGTGAAAGTCGAAAACAAACAACCCCAATCATGACTGGGAAGTCCACTTAGCATGCTGTGATAGCAATGAAGAGGGGATGCCCACATTCTGAAGTGGAATCAGATCTCAGGCCATTGACCTTCAACATGTCCCTGTAGGTCTTAACCTAACCCCTTATCCCATTCTTGCTTTAAAAATGCGTTTTCCTTTGCCAACAAAGCATTCACTCTTTTTTGGTTTTATTTCATTATAACAGCCTCCATCAACACAAACGGAGACCCTGAAGCCCCAGAATTAATTTATAAACATTGTGTATTTATTCCTACATGTTTAAACTTCAGTTACCTTCAAGCACTCTCCATTTGATGCCACACCGCTATTGAGACTTTTCTTTCACTGCTCAAGATAGTTTTTGAACTTGTCAATTTTTGATGCTTTTTAGTGCTTCTGCCATTTTTTGGTTTCACCTCTTCCACATCAGCGTAACATTTCCCTTCGAGGACTTTTTTTTTTTTCATCTGGGGAAACAACAACAAAAATAGTTGCTCAGGGTGAGATCAGGTGAATATGGAGAATGGGGTATGAGGGATCAGGCTGCTTTTGGTCAAAAATACTGAACACTTGGCTCAGTGTGGGCAGGTGCACTCGTAAACCCACTCGTAAGCCCATCATGAAATGGGCAAACATGTTGAAAGAGTCTTTAAAAAATTCACTGAAGCCAAATGCAGCCTCTCACAACAAGGCCAGCTGGTGCACTGATACAGACGGGTTTCTAGAACACTCACCTAGCAGGGAAAGCCTGTACTACAAAGGGCCCATCCTCCAGAAGATAATTCCATGTTTACGGTCACTTTGTATAAGATTCATTGCACTTATTTAGTGACAAGGTAGTCTTCTAAATGGTGAGCTGCTTGAGGGAAAAATACCATGAGATTTTTTTCATTTTTAAATCCCAAATGCTAACATAGTTCCTGGCAGAAAGCTGGTATGGGGGAGGGGTGTAGATTTAGCTTTTCTCCCATTTTTTTTTTCATGGCATACAACCATTATAATTCAATACACTTATGTTCCTACCAAACCTAACATTTTGTACCTTACGAATAGGCATTTAATAGATTATTGGGAGGAGAAACCTGGAACCTTGACCACTATTCACAATATTGTTTCTGTGAGGCGCAACAGTCTTAGTTTTAGGCCATGAGTAAAAAGGAAACTTTCAGAGTGCCATCTATTTGAAAGTTAAGACCTTTGCTCTTCCTTCCTGACTCAAGTTAGATCCTTGTAAGGTTCACAGGGACTCCCTCTCCTATCAGAAAATGCGGTCCATCGAAGAAGAGTCTAGTAGATGGTGGGACTCAGCAGGGTCTTAAAACTGAGTTAACCTTTTAAGGATCCAGCCCCTTTGGATTTAACTGCGGGACTGAAATAGGAAAAGGCTGGCGTATGGGAAGAGGGGAAGACTGGTATCTCTCTCTGTAAAGTTCTAGATATTGTGAATAGCTTATCTTTTTTTTTTCTTCTTCTTCTTCTCCACCTTCCCATTTAGGTCTTCTGCTCTAATATTTGTCCAAGATTCTTTCTCTTTATTGAGATATAAACATTTATAGTAAAATACATAGGTCTTAAGTTTGATGAGTTTTGGCAATTGTGTACATCTGTGTTACCATTGCCCAAATCAAGATATGGAGCATTTTTAGACAAGATTTGGCACGTTCAGGGTGGCATGGCCATAGATTGGAACAGTTTTAGTGCCCCACAAAATTCCCTTGTACCTCTTTCCATTCAACCCTCTCCCAGAAGTAACCACTGTTCTGAATTCTATATTCAGTCACAAACTTCCTGTAAACAGAATCACACATAGCGTGTTTCTTTCCTTTCTTTACTGACTAGAGCAACCATAACAAAAACATGTAGACATACTCTATTTTCTAAGGCATTAAAAATTAGCACCCCCCAAATATTTGACTGTGGTGGCCTCTGGCTAGTGGGAATTTTAAGTGATTGTTACTTTGTTCTTGTACCATCTAGTCTAATATTAAAAAAAAAATACATGTACTTTTATAACCATGAGAGATGAAGTGAGGGAACAAGTGAGGTTCAGCGTGAATGTGGGAATGGAGCCCTGGTGAGGCTCTTGCTAGTGGAAAGGTACTTGATCCATCACATCAAACTTACAAAGATTCCTCAAGGCATTTCCTGTCCGGGTTCCTGGTTATCCCTTTGGATATGGAACTATTTGACAAGGGACTTCTCCAGCCTCAGACACTTTCCCTTGGATTTTAGCAAAGAAGAAACAGTATCTAAAGCAAGGGTTAAAAATTCTATTAAAACCATGAAAAAAATACACATCCATAATTTTAAAGTCTTGATCACACATCCGAGTTTTAATGAGGTGCATTAGGCAAATGGTTATAGAGCAAAATACACAGTTGCAGACAAAATATGTATACACTCTATAATCTCTGAATATTGTTTGAACGCCGATAAGGGGTAACTCCATGTACGCACCCCGCCACACAGATGGGTGCTTACGTGGTGTGAGAGAGGCAAAAATAAAGAGAAAGTTTTGACTTGTGTAATAATATTTGCAGGAACACTTAAAACAAAGAGAAAACAACCTAGCAATTTCATAACAGAAGGCAAGGCCTAACGCAGTTGGTTAAATGGTCCCATATGTCGTGTCTGCAGAGCCTGGAGGCTTAGAATGGGCAGGCCCCGGGGCTGGTGCCAGGGCTCTGGGTGAGCTGGCTGGGCGGTGAGCAAGTTGTTTAACCTCCCTGAGCCCGTTCTGCCTCTGAACTGGGGTAACGATGGCCCTATCCACCTCACGGGGCTGGGGCGAGGGGTGACTGAAGGAAGAAGTGAGCTAGGCCTCTGTACACCATATACACCCCTGTATGCCAACTGTTTATCATCACTTCTGAACCTGGGACTAATGCTCTGAAAGAATGTGGAATCTACATACCCTAGGATTGTTGCCTTTTGAAACTTAACAGCACAGAGTTATCTCTTTCTCCATACTACTGCCTCAACTTCTTCTTCTTCTTCTTCTTTTTTTTTTTTTTAAATTTTATTGTTGTTGTATTACATCCATCCCCTTTTTGCTCCCCTCTGTCCCCCTCAACTTCTTTACTAGGGGAAAGAGGGTATTTTTACAGGAAGTAAGAGATGGGGTGGGGGTAGGGTGTTGGTGTCAGACAGACCTGGGTTGGAATCCAGATTCCCACATTGACTAACTGTGTGTGACTTTGGGTGAACCCCTTAACTTTTCAGAGCCTCGGTTTTATCATCTGAAAAATGGAAATAGACATATTTCAACCTGGGACAGGTGCCATGCGTGACAGAAATGGACTGTCTTTCGTGTAAGATCAGGGGCATGTGAACATCCTGTTCCCAAGACACCTAGGCCGTTACCCCTAGAAACTAGGATCATGGGCGTGCAGAGCAGGGGCAGAAATAGGAGACTCGGATGCTAACACAATTAGGGTAAAGTTTTCCATCACACTGGGCACAGGCAAGATGAATCACCTGGATGGAGAAAATATTGCAGACAGGCCAGATGTTCCAAAGGTGGTCTGGGGGGGATGCATAGCCACATGGTTGGCACTGTGATCCATGCTTGGTATCCTGCATGTGTTCAGACGCCTCCCCACGCAGCCAGGCTAGGAGGCTGCAGCATTGCCAAGGGAGAAGGGCTAGTCGTTTTATTTTGAACAACACGAGCATGAGGACCATCTCCCACTTTCCCACCCCTGACTCACCTTAGCAGATCGCCTGGGAGCCCCATCACTGGACAGAGCAGGGAGGGCTCAGCCTGACTCTTCCACGTCCACAAAAACTACCCAAGACTGAGGATTGGACTAGATCAGAGGCGGCCTGAGGGTCTCACTGAATCTGGGGTTTTGCTGGACATGGGGAGCCCAAGTCCCTTAGCGAGGTTTTAGCCAAGTTTCACTGTTTTGTTTCACCCACATTCCCCAGGTGGCCATTGGGGGCAGGGGGTGATTTAAAGAATTAAACAGGTTCTGTGAGCTCACTTCCCTCTGCCAGTTCTTGGGGTTTCCCACCCTAATTTCCCTTCCTGGCTCCCAGGTCTTCAAAGTAGCCACCTTTTGTTTATCTGGTTGGAAAGTCAGGTTATTTCTCATTTCTGATCCTTGATGGGCCATACCTGAATTTCTATTCCTTCTCTCCCTTCCCCCTCTATGGGCTGTATAGGTCTTAGATGCGGTTCTTGCCTTTTAAAGCGGCGATAACATTTGAAATCCTGACTTTATTTCCCTTGGTCCACCAGTCTGCTGTTAATGGATATTAGAATCAGGCTCTAGCTGGGTCCACCTGATCTACAAGCACCGGCAGCCCCGCACAGCTTTTGCCAGCGCAGGTCGGGAGGGCGGCGGGCAGCTGGAGCGGGGTCCGTGTGCGCCCGAGCGCGGCTGCGCGCTCACGCAGAGCCGAGGCCGGGGCCGGTCAGGGCGGCGCCTGGAGCTCAGAACGCGGGGTGAAAGGCCCCCGCTGCTCTCCCAGACGCCTCAGCCGAGCATATGCTGCACTCCCCAAATTCATTTCTAATTCATGACATCAGTTTAGGGACCATCGGAGGCTCTAAACAGTCTCTTTCAAAACCAAAACAAGCAGCACAACGCCAGAGAGGAGAGGAGGAGGCGCCGGTCCACAATGTTGTCTCCCCTGTCCCCAAGGGATGGGCATTTGGAAAACCACTTTTCAGAGGGGACCTGATGGTCCCTTACTACCGAGCCGACATAGCCCCACCTTTCCCTGGTGCCTGAATTGGACTCCAGGGTGGTTGTTATAAAAATGTCGCCGGATGTCAAAGTGGTTTCGATTAGGGCTTTATAATGTTGCATTAAAACATTCAAGTATGTACTTGCAGGAAGATGAAAGGCACCCCAAATATTTTCACACGCACATGTAATAAAAGAAATCTATGAGCATGTATAGATTTCCGGATCTACATATAATATGTTAAATAACTAATATAATACTAATGTAATATAGGAATTAGATGTTAAACAGACGTTAAATATGTTCAATTGTATATAATATGGTGAAACCATAGAAGCCATTTTGTGTGTTAAGTCATATACAGTACAAAGGGCGACTGGAATAAAAAGCTTTATAATGTTATAGATCATGTGTGCTATAGGTCGGTAGGGGTGAGCTGAGGCTCAGCACTGGGCGCCTGGGAGAACCCAGCAAGGCGCACACCGGTTCCCCCACGCTGTTGCACCGACCCAGCCCTTCGGGTCCCCACAGCCCACGTGTGCTGGGGTGGATGTGAAAATTCCCAAGGACAAGATCCGTATTGCAGTTAAAAGAGTTAACAGATCATCTCTGGTAGAGGTCACTCCACTGGGGAGAGGGAGCAAAATTCGTACGTGAGACCCGAGGGCACCCCTCCCCACAATCACGGCAAGACCCCAGCATTTAGCGCTTGGTCAAAGGAGCTCAAATCAAGAATTCTGTCTCACATACGCAAGGCAACTAACTTAACGTGCCATTTTCCAGCGTAGGCATTTAGAGGCACTTTGGAAAGGGAGATGAATCTTTATATTCGAGACTTGAACGATGCACAGGCCTCTTTAAAGCTGCGGTTAGAAAGGCAGTTAAGGAACCTGCGGATGGGCCGCAAGGAGAAGATTCAAAGCGAAGCAAAATGCACAGTTAGGATGTTTTATTCACGGGGCACACGCAAGCAATGCAGCCTAATGATAATCGCCGCGTGAGCGTCTACTTTTCCACGCTGGGAAAACAGGAAAAAAGACTTTGACAGGGAGGTTACCCGAACGAATTACATCGCTGAAAAGGGGGAAACCTCTCAAAGGCCAACGTCGGTTTACTGGCAAACTAAGCCAGCGTGCGTGGGAATTCGGTTTTCTCCAGAGCTTCCTAGAAGCGGACGGAGCCTCAAAGCAATTGCCTGGAAGGTGGGGGTGCGTGTTAAAGGAGGTCTCTTTGCAATGGGAATGCGCAGTACCCCTCCTCAGAGTGGCGTCCAGACTCCAGACCTTCTTCAAACCCCGGTTTCTAGGTTGGGGCCAGGCGCTGGCGGCGGGAGCGCCCGGCCGCCGGGACTCCCAGGCTCTGCCGCTGCGGGAGCAGCTTTTATTTGCAGTCACTTTTAACTCCATTTCTGGTTCTCTTCCCTTCCAGCGTCCTGCAGCGGAGTGTCAGACAAGCCCTGTCGTCTGTGGGCTCTCACCTCAGAGTCAATATTATCTCAGATGGGCACAATAGACTGGAATGAAAAGCTAATATTGAACCAATGAGGTCCCTGCCCGTGCTGCGGCGATGCCACCCTTTGTCGCGCAGCCGGAGCGAGCCGCTGCCGCCGGCTAAGCGGAGGGTGGCTGAGGTCCGGCCTCTCCGAGCCCTGCCAGGGGTGAGGGAGACACGCCCGACGCACCGCAGAAGCCTCGGAGGCCATCCTGACTTCGATCGCCTGCAAGTTCCTGGAGGTCCCTCCGGGCCTCAATCTTGGTCTCTCCTCCGGCGCGAGAGGCTGGCAGAGAAGCAGAGGGCTCCGCCGGCCGTAAGGCAGCAGGGAGCGCAGCGTGTCCCCGAGGCCGACACAGAGAAGGGAGCCGGGCCTGGAATGTTTGATCTCCGGGCTGGCACCAGGGTTCTGGAATGTGAATGTAGCAGGGGACAGAGGGCAGCTGTGGGCCTAGAACTAGAAGACTTTTTACTACTCACCCTGGGAGGCAGCCTGGCCACCTTGGGATCCCCTGTAATTAAAGGCCTCCAGGGCCGCAGCAGGCTTGCGACTGCCCCTTAAGGGGCTCTCCGCAGGAGGGGGCGGTCTGTAGGCCCCTCCGAAAATTCCCAGCCCCTGTCCACTCTTCTGTCTTCCTAGCTAGGGACACAGAGGTCGCTGGAAGAGGGGTTTTGGAGCCAAGGTGTTGGCTTGGAGGGGAGCTCGGGCCACACACCTGTTTTCCGTGTCCGCAGATGCAGGCACTCTCCGTGGGCAGAGGTTTCAGGGCCTCTCTGAGTCGCCCACACCCACAATGCCGCAATGCCAGGGTGCAGAGCGCACCGAGCCCGGGTCCCAGCCTTCCAGCGCGGGGTCGGCCAGCACGAGCCTCAAAGAGACCACTGACAGCCCTCTAGTCCTATACCTGGGACTTGAGGCCGGAAAAGACGACTGGAAAAGAAAAAACAAGGAGTGGGGCGAGGCCTGAGCCCGAAAAAAATGGCCTGAAGGACAATGGCGGGCAAGTGGGCTCGATTCCTGTCTGAACAGTGCCATGTGAGACAATTTGGGCGCCTGGTCCACCTGTCAGGGCTCTTCACCCTGTGTTATCATGGGCTTGAATGGAAGTTTGGCAACCAAGTTGGGTGGAGGAGGGGGAGAGGGGAGAGGAGCAGAAGGAGATAGGGGGAGGTGGGGCTGTCCCAGGGTTCCTCCTGGAGTGACCCTTCCATGCACTGCCAGGATGTAAGAGTATTTTGTGTGACCCAGCCTCAGTTTTCTCATCCATAGAATGGGTATCATGACCCCTGCCACACCAAATTATGAGGTTCATTGCAACCATGGGTGTGAGCAAATATGCTTTTAAACACAAAAACTCAACACAGGTGAGTGGAATTGTTCTTTTAAGTCTTCCCCACATCCTTCCCAGGTTTCATAGAGAGTTCCACGTCCAAGATAAAATGCCTCCAGATTCCTTCTTTCCTCGGAAGGTTGCAACCTCCTTTCTAAGTCCTGGACCCGGACCCCAGAATCCAGAAAATGGGAGGTACTAAGAGAAGTGACAATTTCCTGAAAGAGGGACTGTTGAAGGTGGGTTGCCCTTAATAACCCCAAGAAGCACCTAAAAGGACTGGGTCCCACATTACAAAACTGGCGACTGGTGGTGAAAGCAGATTCAACTGAAAAGATGAGGGAGGAGAAGGAGAGGGGTCAGAAGGTGCACCCCCTGCCTTCCTGTGCTGCTGCCGCAGGCTGCTGGGGCCCCCTCTTATCAGCTTCTGAGAGCACCTAGCAACAGACTATGTCCTCTGTGGTCCAACGGAATTGCAGCTTCTGGGGCTTTGGAAGGGAATGTGACAACCAACTAGGGGTGAGGGGGGCACCCCAGCAAGAGCACCCATGTTTCCTAATTTCTGCGTCCCTGTCTGTGTCCAATCAGTCTGTCCTTCGTCCATCTTTGCTTAGCCTTAGGCTTTTATTTGAAATCAGTCGAGGGAGAAAAAGAGGGAGGCCTTCTTTGATTCTGTTTCCTTGCTTTTAATAGTGAATCAGGACACGCATGAAGGGATGCGTCTCAACGTGATGAAGAAGGTAAGGGTCCATTATCGTATCCCGAGAGCGCCTCGGTGGGGGGTTCCTGGTTCTGGAATGTTGGACCTCAAAACGGATAGACCGCAGAGGCCCCTGGGAACACCCAGAGAAGGACAGTGCCTGTCGCGTGTGGCTGGAGCAGCAGAGGCAGGGGCCAGACGCTCCTGCTAGGGCGCACCCCGCTCGGTGGCCACTGAACAATTAAGCAGTTGCTGTCGCACTCGTTTCCAGGGAACCCCCGTGGATCCCACTGTTTCGTCTCACTGGAGAAGCCAGGCGGCCCGAAAAGGATGGCGTCCGCGAGCTCCAGGAGGACAGGGCCCTTCGCTAGGGCGTGTCGCGGCCTCCCAGCCGGGGGACCAAATGCCCCAAACCGCAATAACCACCAGGACCCCTGCCTCACCACCACGAGGGGGCGCGAAGCTGGGAGAGCTGCACTCTGCAACCCCTCCTCTAAAGATTCCATCCTAGCGGGGCCGGGGCAGGCCATCGTGGGCCCATTTTCTGAGTCATCATGGCCGAGCCGTGCGACCTGGGACTCCAGGCGAGGAGCGGCGGCAGCATGGGGCCCGTAGCTAGCCACCAATGGCCCTAGCAAGGCGGTCTTACTGCTTCGTTCTTTCTAGAGCAGACTCCGTCCCCCGTTTTGGCATGCTGATTCGGAAGGAAGCCTGACTCCTAGTGGAGCTGGAGTTCTCGAGTGGATGGCGAACGGTGCGGCGGAGAGCTGGCGTTGCTGGAGGGGACAGGGACGCATTTCCAAGCCGTCCTCTCTCCGCTGTGACCAGTGCCTCCTTAGACGTCCTTTCCTGCCTCGGACTGAGGTCAAGACGAGGGCTCGGCAGTGGGGGCGCGGCCCCGGCATTATCCGGGGGCTAGAGACTCGGACTCCGCGGGCACCCCGCCCACGCCGGCCCCAGCCACTAGGCGCCGCTGCGCGCACGCGGATGCAGGAGCCGGGCCACGGAGTCCGCCCAGCCAGCGGCCTCCAGGGAGGAAGCCAGAAGAGGGATTTGATAGAATGTATATATTTTTTAATGTAAAGTATTCTTCATTGCGTTTTCTCGCCGCCACCCTACACATTCGGAGAGGCCGCGTGACTGGATCACAGAGGGATGAAGGAGCTCTGAACTGGTCCGGAGGCATCCCCATCCCGGGGCCCCTTTCCTGCCCAGGGTCGGGGAGAGGGCTCACCCTTCGCTGATGTCAGCGATTCCCGCTGCACGGATGGATGGCGCACAGTGGGGGCTCCTGGAGAGGGTCTCAGCCGCCCTGAGCTGGAAGTGGTAGAGTGGACCTCGCCCGGTCATGAGCTAACAATATTATATTCGATGAACAGTGACCATGCCAACCATTAGCTCACTTACTCCTCTCAACTGTTAGGATACTGATATTTCCTTCTCACGGATGAGAGAACCCAGGCTAAAGAAGGTGAAGGTCACACAGGCAGTGAACCCAGGCAGCACCTGGGAACGCATCACCCCAGTTACTGCACTGGCTAAGCAGGACCTGGGGTAGGGAGAAGCCCTGATGTTTGCTCCTCCAAAGACAGGGGGCCTGGGGGGGAGGGGACTCAGAGCAGAAGGTTTTGAGCCATCCCCAGAAATCTTTGCCCTTTGGTGCCTACCACTCACTAGGAATCCAGGCTTTTCTCGCCCCTAAGACTTCCCTGCTTCCTGGACTTCCAGGGAGCAGGGAGGAGCTCATGGCAGAGTGTGAGACCAGCAATAGCTTGTGTGCATACAACTCCCCCACCCCCCAGTCTTGAAGCCCAGCAACAAGCCTTGGAGATAAGTAGGAAATAATAATAACAGCAATGGTCACGGACAGGAACTCATCCCTTTGCTTGGCTTCTCTCATTGGACAGCCCAAGGGCCAAGAAACTATTCTCTAGTCCCATTTCATAGAAGAGAGAAAGAGGCACTGAGAGGTCAGGTAACTTGCCCAAGTCCACCCCGGCCTTACTTTTCAGATTTTGGTGGGGGGTAGGTAGGTATAACTTAAGAGTAAAAATTCACCCTTTGTAGTGTACAGCTCTATGAGTTTTTGGAAGATGTGTAATTACCAGTAGGAAGTAAAGGGGTTCTATTACTCCCCCAAACAGGCCTAACTCCTATCCTTCCCTGCCTGGCAGGCAGCCTCGATTATATTTTTACAAGTGACAAAATGGAGGTCAGGAGAAATTGCCTTGTTGCTGGAGATCACTCAGCCAGTAAGTATCGAAGCCAAGATGAAAACGATCACTGTGTGTCTGCTCTTCCCACTCTGCAGAGAATCTACAGAGCCCAACCCTTGGACAAGGGGGGCCTCTGGCTCTTAAGACGGAGAGTGAGGAATCCCCCACTCCCACTGTACCCGCTGCCTGTGCAAATGCCCACCCTTCCAGGACAGCTAAGGAACAAAGAGGGACCAGATTCTGTAAGGCCAAAGCCACCACCAGTAAAGTGAATGCAGCCACCCAGTCCAAGGACTGGAGGCTAGAGGAATCCAGATCAGCAAGCCCGGGACCCTGGCTCACTTCCACCCGCCCAGCCCGGTTAATGAGTTACTCTCCTAGTTAATTCCCGCACACTCCCTCTATCCTCTCCTTCCCTGCCTGATCTCACAGAAGCCTGGGTTGCAAAGAACCTCCCCAACCCCTCAAGTCTGGGCCCATGAATCAGCATAGATTACCCAACTTCTGGGCTTCCCAGAGTCCCTGACTCACTGGAACCTGCTTTCCCCTTCAAGGGGACTCAGACAAGGCCTGGGGCCAGTGGTTTGGGAGGAAGAGGGAGGCAGAGGAACTGGCAAGTCCTGCCCCTGCCAGGAGGGTGGGCACTGGCACCCACAGCCCCAATACCCTTGCTCACCTGCCTGACAACTAGAGTCCCTGGGGGCAAACCTGACCCTCTCCAGGCAGGGTGTGCGAGTCAGGCTATCAGCAGAGGATGTCTCTGGAGATCTTGACTGTGAGCTGCCTGGGCCCCTCTGTCCCTGGATGAGGAAGCGGAGGGGTCTGGGCTCCAGAGTGTCCACTCACTCCCTTGGGACACTCCAGATACATTCTGGCCAAAGAAGGCAAAGAGTTCAAGGGAGTGTTGACAAAGCCTTTAGAGCTGGGCCTGAAAGTTTCAAAAGCTCCCTTAGGTATCACATACTCTCGAGACACTGGCTGGATTCCCTTTGCCCTTTTATACCCTCAGGTCATCTGCTGTTATACCCTCAGCCCAAATCACTAACACTAGCTGTGCAATAAATGCTCCTTGCCAGCCCTGCTGCCAGGGTGTGGCTTTCAGTGCCTCCAGTTTGGAGGGCCTGGCTTTAGGGTGAGCTGGGCCCTTCAGCCCTCCTTGTGGAAACTGTTTCTTCCTGGCTTGGAGGACCGACTCCTAACTCCACCCCAGGCTCGCTGGCTGACACAACGAAAAGACTTCTACCTTCCCAGATGGCTTGAGATCCCCACCAGCCTGGACCTGGTGGGGTGCCTGCCCCTACAGCCTAATGGAGGGAGGCATTTCTGAGCGGGAGACAATATTTTTGAGGTTGGTGGTACAGGCCCACGGAAGTTCATCTCAGAAAGAATTCACCCCACCCCAGGAGGCTGGATGGAACGTGGGTTTGGGGGAAAGGGTGGGATAAGGTGAGAGGGCTGCAAGGCAAGAGAACCCAGTAAGGATGAAAATGCAGCCACAACCCCTGGCCAGGGCTGGAGTCAGAGGCCTGCAGGCCGAGGCAGGGGCAGATTTTCCTGCGTGAGGGCAAAGCTGAGGCCCACACCTGTGTGGTGTGTGAGCGTGTGTATGGATGCATGCCCTAGGAAGGTGCTGGGGGTGGGGGGCAGCGCACGTGATCCCTGTTGGACCCCCACTAAGGTCAGGTGCCTGGACAACCCCAGAAAGCGCACTGCCAATTTAGCCGAAGACTTTTCCTGAAAGGGTGTTTTGGATATCCCACCCTAACACAAACCTTGTCTGGAATAAAGAAGTGGAAAAACGGACATGAACGTAACGCCTCCTGGGTAAAACCAGAGAGGGTCAAGGGAGACCCCAGGGCAGGGAGGGAGGTAACGGGAAGCGGGAGTCTGTCCTAAGGTCCGCGGACCCTTAAAGGCGGTTCAGCCTCCTCACGCGGGACTTCGCTCTCCTCCGCCCCCTCTCAAATCCACATTTTCCGGGTCTCACAGCAACCCAGCCACCAAACACAGGCATTTTTTTTTTTTTTTTTCATCCTGAAGAGAAATGACATGGGCTTCCAAGTAAAGATTTAATGGACGCCAGATTTCTTTTTATCATTAATTGTAAACGTGCAAAATACCTGCTGGTACTTCACTTTAGAAGAATGTAATTGGCAAAAAGAGGGGGAAAAAGGAAAAAAGAGAAGGCTGATGAATAGATAATAGATCTTTAACCACCAATAAACAGAGAGCAGCGCCAGCAGCCTGGGGGATGTGATCATAATTATGCCGTAGCGTGAGCCAATGGGGACACGGGAACTCGGCCCTAAAATCATCCCAAAACTGAAGGCGAGCTCGAAAATGCGGACACGGCCTGGGACCGGAGACGCGATCTGCGATCCCTAGATGTGAGCCCTGGGTTTGCACAGCACCCGCCCCTGGGACGACAGACGGCAAAAGACTAACAGAAATACGAACACTAATGCTATTACTACTACTACTAAATAACACAGTAATAACAATGCAAACAACTAACACAATAATCATGACAACGGAACGATCATCGTAGCACCACACAACCTCTCCCCCGACCTGGGAGCCTCCGTCCCAGATATTCCAGGAGGAACTGCTTTGGGAAAAGAGGTGAGGACTCGCACAGAGACAGAAAGCCTGTAGGGCGAGTCGGCAACCCACCGCCTCCGCACAGCCCTGGACTCCCAGCCTAACCTGCGACCGGACTAGCGGGTCAGGAGGGATCGCGAAAGCCGCGACCCTGGGACCGTGAGGCTACGTGGCTGGAGGACCCCCCACTCCCAGGTTCCCTCCTCGCCTAGGAAGCCGCCAGGGATTTTGCCAGGGGCGCGGACTGAAACGACCAAACGGTTTCGTTAGCCCCAGCCCAGAACCGGCCCCCGCTCGGCTTACCCTCGCGGGGCTCCCGCCGATCCCAACTTCCCAGGCTCGGGGCCGCGGGGCGCAGCAGCAGCAGCGGAGCGCTAGGAGCAAGCAGTCTGCCGGTCCGTCTGTCCGTCCTGTCAGCTTGGGCTCAGCAGGCTCGGGGTCCAGGGGGGACGCAGCGGAGGCTGAGCCGGTCTGGGACTCTGCTGGGACCAGGGTGCCCCGGAGGGAGTGTTGCTGGTGGAGGAGGAGGCGGTGGCTGAGCGAGAGGAGGTGGGGAAAGAGGAGGAGGAAGAGGAGGAGGAGGAGAAGAAGGAAGAGGAGAAGGAGGAGGAGGAAGAGAAGAAGCCGAAGGAAGAGGAGGAGGCGCAAGAGGAGGAGGAGAAGCCGCAGCGGGCGCCGCGGGAGCGAGTGAGCTCGGAGCGCGGGGCGAGGGCGCGGCGAGGCCGGGCGGCCGGGCGGGCGCAGGAGGCGAGGCTGAGGCGGCGGCGCGGACTCCGTTCCACTCTCGGCCGGGATCCAGGCCTCCGGGTTCCCAGGCGCTCGCCTCCCTCTGACGCACTTTAAAGAGTCTCCCCCCTTCCACCTCAGGGCGAGTAATAGCGACCAATCATCAAGCCATTTACCAGGCTTCGGAGGAAGCTGTTTATGTGATCCCCGCACTAATTAGGCTCATGAACTAACAAATCGTTTGCACAACTTGTGAAGAAGCGAACACTTCCATGGATTGTCCTTGGACTTAGGGCGCCCTGCCCGCCTTTTGCAGAGGAGAGAAAACTTTTTTTTTGCCTCCCCCA